>VDFB02271358.1:25760033-25960451 GCA_007258455.2 Sequoia sempervirens | reverse complement strand
ATCTCTGAGCTTGAAAGTAGGCAAGGTTGATCTTTGATCATCCCCAGAGACATTTAGGTCAGTCCTATAGGAGTCCGTCATAATAAACTGACATCTCATCATGTATATCATCATCTGTAAATCGGTCAAGTCGTCAGTCGAGCTACGTGGTCTCTGCGTGTATAACGTAGGCAAGTCTCATCTATCGATTAGCCCCCGAGGCCCCTAGGATAGGTATTTAGGTTAGTCTCTCGGTCAAAATCTTAGAAAATCCCAAAAACATTGGAAAACTGAAAATCAAAACATTTGTAAAACCTCGAAAAAATACCAAAAACAGCTTCAAAACATTGCAAAATTCCAAAAACATCCAAATATTTGAAAAATCCATCTACCTCATCTCACTTGCACCCACAATAAGCACCATTCATAATAAACTGATCGCCATCCTCAACCTTTTGTGAAACAGTTAGAAACAAGTCTAGCAGGTTAAAAAGTAGAACTCAAAAGCATCAAGTCTTAAGTCTAGGACAGTGAGTAAACAAATTGGTCATCTCTTCATATCGGTAACACCATCATCTGAATTTGTCCCATATCAATCATCTCTCATAAACGAAATGACGTGCCGCCATCCACTAACATGTCCTAGGATGAATCCTTCCTACAATGGGCATTATCTTTTGGCAATAAGTTTCGCTTATCATCCTTAGAAAACACATCCTTTTCCGTTAGCGGTATTGAAGAGCATTAGTCTATTTATTTACTTGGTCTTTATCTTTTGACTTATCTTATTTGCACTCATTCAAGGGCGTCTCGATGATATCCCAAAGCGAGGATTTAGAAATAGGAATGGGGCAGCGATTATTATCTTTTGTTTCTTGTGCTTGTTGGACATTCTTGTAAAATAACTTGGCGAATACTTGCTTTGTTAGATATGTATGGAGGATGTTTCAGATAGCTTGTTGACTATTGCATTGATTGGTTATACCTTTCGTGTTTTGGTCCGAGATGTTTGAGACTTCTAAAGTGCATCCTAGCAAGGTTTCCGTATGTCAGGTGTGAACAAGAATACTCCTATCTGCTTGTTGAGTCAAAGTTCATCACACTAAGTATAACGCCATCCTGGTCCTTCATACCTTGATGCATCGTACTTAGGCGTGTTATCAAAAATCAAGTAAGTGACCCTTTGAAAATCCCAATCCTTGATAAGCAAATCATCCATCTATCATCATCATTTCTAATCATCATTTATCATCATCATCTTTAATAAAGTCTCGACCAATCATGGACTTGTTGGATCCTCTTGTCATCATCTCATTTCTGCACTAACATCATGCATCCGTCATGCATCCATCATGCATCCATCATGCATCTGCAAACCATCAATAAACTGCATACCACATATCATTCATATCATACATCATAGGAAACATCGATCATTTCACATGCATTGCATATCATCATCATAATATAGATCTGTTAGTCTAAGCATATCATAAATCATCCATTGCATAATCATAGCATATCACATCATCAATCTCATCCATCTCGCATCATATCATCATTTAAGTTATTTAGAATAATATAGATTTGTTATTCTAAGCATCTTGAAATCATCTCATTTGCATCGTCGTCCATAACCACCCATTTTGAACCTCTTTATCGCGAGATCGACCCTCAAATCGAATCTTTTCGCTCGATCTCTCGAGGGGCAATGTACCAGTGTACTTCTTTCCACTGAGGCATCCAGAAAAATCGTAAAGAAATTTTAAATTTACGTCAGCGGCGGGGTTTATTCTTTGAATCAACGCCATGAGAGTACATTAGCTGAAAAATGTAGACATGCAAATTTTACATTATGCATTCGATCGGATTCAGTCAAATTAGCTCTTACATTAGGAAAATTCATCACTTTAAATAATCTCATTTATCAAATAAACATTATCATTCAACCTTCATCTTGCATCATCCATTTAATTAAATAAATCAGGACTTCATTTAAATCAAATCTAAATCATATTCCATCATTTTCTGATTTAAATAAATCAATTATCAAAGTCTTGAAAGTCAAATAATCTAATCAGCATTAATCAGCATAATCATCATCTAATCCTAATCTAATGTTAATCCCATCCCACTTGCATTATCTAGATCTAGCCACTTGCACAATAAATCAATTTTATTGATTTATTAAAACCTCATTTTCTCTCAACATGACAAGTCAAACAAGGCATTTATTGCTCTTCTTTCTTGTCCCCTCTCAAAATTTATTGCAAATTTGAATTCAAAATTTTTCCCCTCTTGGGCACTCTTCCCAAATCTTGCACATACATCAACTAATCACATGATGACAAGTGTCCTCAACTCATTGGCTTGTTTTTGATCCCGCATTGGTCCCTCTTCAACACTTAGCATTTTGAAAATCTTTAAATAGGTGCATCATCCTCAAGCAAATCCTTCACAATTTCATGCAAGGTTACTCTCTTCATTTGAGATTTGATCTTGTTCATCATTCCACTCCATCATCTCCATTGGCATTTTATCATTTTGAGCTTTGATCAAGGATTGGGAAAGGGTCACTAGCACATGTGACACCAATCCAACTATGGAATAGGTAATTTGTGATTGCTTTCATGATGCTTGTAGCTTTCTTTCATCCTTTTGTTACATGTTTTAAGCGCTTTGCAAGGTATTCCATAGGAGTGTTCTTGAAGGATTTGTTGATACTAACCTTGGTTTGAGATTAGTGTTTGCAGATTTTTAAAGGCACTCACATAATCAAATTAAATTTAATTGAAATTATACCTTTTTGGAAGCTTATAATAAGGACTACATACAAAAAAATAAATTTTAAATTAATTCATTTGATCCGCCAAAACGTAAATCAAAAGTGGTTTTTTATCAGCATTTTGATAGGTGTAAAGGAGACTTTGTTATAGCTATGGTTTAAAACTAGCAGGGTTTTATCCAAGGGGGCTTCGTCTAAGGTGGTTTGATCAAACCCTATTCAATTGGAATCCTTTAAATGGAACTTTTCAAGGATTAAATCATTATATTTTCTAAAAATATGTGATTTCAGCAAAAATCAAGATCTCCCATAAAGTGTAAACCACTATTGTGGTAGCAACCACACATCTCCAAGAATACAAAGACATTAACCTTCAAAAACAATTAGAAACTCCAAAATATGATATATACTACAAATGAAGCCTTCCTAAAACACTTGAGGAAGCAATAATGGAATAAGGACTAAAAATCCAAAAATGAAACACCTTACTGATTATTTTGTGGTAGGTTCCCATGCCAAATCACTAAGCCAATTCTCCAAATCATTTCACCAAGCACACAAGACACTCTTCACAATTTTTGAGTTTTTCTCACACCAACCAAAGAAAGTAAGAGGCTATTTAAATAGCAAAGAATGCATCACTCCACCAATGTGGGATAAATCTTTCCCTTTGAGACAAAACACCACCCCAAAACTCACTGCCATCAATGAAATGGCAAAAAACACAAAAAATATTAAATGAATATTTTCCTTCAAACTTTATAAAGTATAAAGTTTGACTGCAACAAAGAAATGATTTGAGGTTGATTTTTGAAGAACCATCAGATGCCACCACCAACCAGCAATGTGAAGAGTTCAAAAAGATAAATTGTACCTACAAAATCAACTTCCTATCTACCTGGTTTCCAAAAAATGCCATAGAAAAAGGTTCAAAGTCAAGAAAAAATATCGTTCCAATTGTCATTCCTCTCCATAGAAGAAAATACACGCACTTTGATGAATCACGCCTCTCTGTTGTGTGAATTCTTTAGGAAATAAATCACATCTCAAGAAATTTATCATGCCAAAACCAACCCTCTTAATTTCCCTTTCAGTTAAGACCACCTCCCAAATGGAAAAGAAAAAACACACCATTTCAATTTTGAGTTCAGGTTTTAAGAAACCTCTATTTCCTTCAAATGAATCACTATTGAAAAAATAAAATGGGCCTCCAATGCCTTGAAATTCAAACAAATTCCACAAAATTGAAGGTTTCTAAAAATTTGAAATGCCTAGCAAAAAATCACAGCCAATCAAATAGGAAATCAAGCCTTCCAACAATGATTTTGGGTCCTCCTCTTCAAGAAAATCATGTCTAAAGGAAAAATCATACATGGAGTCTCCAAGAAAACTATATGAATCTTTTTAGATTCAAATTCCTTAAGAAGAGAATTGTGCGCCCTACAGCCCATAGAAGGAAGAGAAACATGCCTCACTGTAGTGAAAATCACACTCCTAGAGGAATGTTTTTTGGCCTCCAAAGAACAAAATATTGGCCTTCAATGCAAATTAATGCCTCAAGAGGTGTGAACACCTCCTCAACAGAGAAAATCAAGCAAAAATCTTCCAAACGAGCCTCAAAAAACAAAGCGACTCCTATGAAATTCACCAACAACAGAAGATAATTATTTTCTTTAATGTAGTTCAAACAACCATCATTAGAGAAAAATGTAACAATTTTTTCAGAGTAGATTGTAGCCAATAAACACAAAAATGAATATCAATTTGGATCTCAAAAAAAAAATTATGAACACTTTCAAAGGAAGGAGGGAAAAGTGGTTGTATTTGATACCATGTTGGTGTCAACTACCTCCCAGGGGCACCATTTGCAATGAAAATACCTTCACAAATAGAGAGAAGCACTATGATCTTTCACCAAAAGTGAATAAAATTTGAGATGTAAAATACATATTGTACAATCTTTTGAAGGAAAGAAATATCAAACAAGTGAGAAAACTACTCTATGAGAAAAAACCACCTAGATTAATTTACCCTAAGTGAAAAACTTAACACACTAGTAGTTAAGAATAGATTGATCATAAATTTGATAACATCTAAAGGGTCAAATATGTTTAAATCCTTGGTATAATTGAATTGGTTTTATGTATCTTCCTACCCTAATTTTAATAATGCTAGTCACTACTTAAAAAATAATCTCATCCATCTATATCTTTAATAGAGATCTATGAAGCAAAACCATAAACCTAAAGACATCTTGTACTTATGGAAAATAGAGGTATATTATAAGAGAAATCAAAGTATTAATAGAAAAACCAACGAGTGTTATTAGATTTTTTTGTTAGTGAACAATATGGGAAAAGGGTGCTTTATGTCCTAGGTCATAGAACGCCACTATTCTCCAATTACCATTTAAATATTCCCTAGGATCCTAAATTGGATTGACTATCAACACAAAGGGTGAGTCAATTATCAATAAGGAAGACCTAGGAGGGGATTCTTTGATCTTTGAGGGGTTTACCACCAAGCAAAAGCTTTGAAAAGACAACTTAACATTCAACTCACAAAACCTAGTAATGCATGCCAAATGAGGAGTGCAAATGATGAAATTAGTCAACAACAAGTTAGTGAATGTGTACCTGGGATGTATGGACTATGGAAATGTGATGAGGATTTCTGAAATGCAAAAATATTCTCAAAATATGCCAAGGAGGACTAAGATTCCCTTACTATTGTTTAAGTCCCAGTGTTGTTTTTCAGGGTAGATGCAGAATCTTTGGATGTCGAAATAGGATCTAAAAGAATCTCTAAAAAAATACCTCCAAGAGGACTAAAATTCCCTTACTACCGACTTAGTACCTATCCGAATTTATAAAATATCTGAATATGATCTTGAGGCTTAATGTCTGCACTTCCTTCTTCTTAGATCTCAGGTCCTAAAACTTCTAGATCTGGCATGTAGGTGAGTTTCTGTGAAGATGACAACTTTGTAGCTTTTTAAATTTTCACTTCAAATGATCTCCAAGTCTTCAATCTAAATCTGCAAACACAAACATGCAAGAGAGGAAAAACTTGTTGATTGTTAGTACATGGGGGTTTGCCTTGGTCAAACCCCTTGTTGGTAATTAAACCTTGGAATGAAATGAAATAATGAAGGGGAATGATGAATGAACAAAGTGTTATAATGCAACTCACCAAACCATTGTTATGAAATCTACAAACTTGTGTGAAATGGCTAGCTTGAATGTAGATCTTGAATTGAATGAATGCTTGATAGATCTTGACTTGAATTGCTTGCTTGAATCAAAACCCTACATCACAAATGTTAGCTCAAAAACACACATGATGCAAGAATATCCTTGATATGATGCTTGAATCTTGATGATGGCTCTAAATTCTTGATGAATTTCTCTTGAATGAATGAATACTTGAATGATTGGATATGCTTAGATTGATTGTTAGGAGAAAATGAGAGAAGGAACCTTGTATTTATACTTATCTATGCTTAATATCCCAAAATTACACAGAAAAAAGCCAACATATGAATTCATTAATTAAAGGAGGCTAAATCCCACAAAGATTTGAAATTAAATCCTGAAAATAAACAAAGGGAGACTAAGATGCCCTAGGTGGCATCTTAGTCCCAATCTAAAAATTAGGGACACAACTAGAATCATTAAATTATCATTTCCCCTTTGATGTTTTTTGGGATTAGCCATAAAAAGATACAATTTATTAGGCTTTTGGATGCAAAATAGGACCACTTAAGACATAAATATGGATAAATAAAGCAAGGAAGGCCCAAACAAGTGTGAAAATGTAAGGGTATGTATTTTCCTACACTACAGTTAGAAAGTATGTTTTTAGGAACAATAATGCAGTGTTGAAAAAAGTAATCCTTTTCACACAATATTTGAAATAATTGACACATAATTAACTTAATTATACTTTAGAGTGGTGTTGTAAGGTGTTTTACACATTCACACCTCTCTAGGGCCCTTATTTAATTAAAATATATTTAAATTTCACCTTTTACAAAAGTGTTGTAAAGTTTTGTAAGGCATTTTCACACTTTTCTAAGCTCTATTCATCTAATTAAGCCTAATGGAATCCTATTTTACTTCAATTAGGCCCTATTTATGGTGTTTTAAAGTGTTTAAACATACTTTCACATCTATCTAGGGTGGTATTAATTAATGGTGGTTAATTAGACTTAATTTCCCCTTTTAATTCAAATTCAAGCACTCTAAATTTCATGTCTCGAAGATCAATCCCGACACCCAACAATTAAATGACAACCTTGGATGTGGAAAATTTTAGGTCCCCAAAAGTGTGCCAGTACCCATTCACCAATAAGGGTGAATGGGTCCTCCTTTAATAGGAACCCATTTTCTTGGCATATTCCAACAAGGTTTTTGATCCTCTTTTCACCCTTGGAGCTTGGTCTTGGAAAGTGAGCTAGGACCCATTTTCCCAAGGTGGTGAATGGGTCCTCCCTCAATAAGGACCCTCTTTTTGAATTTCACCTTGGTGGGATTTTAATTAATTTCATTCCAAGATCTGAGGTCTACTTGACTTCTTTGAATTTAGGGTTTAAATCTCTAATGAAGTATAAATGCAAGGTTATTTGACATAATTTCACCTAAGAATATTTAGAGAGAACACTAGATCAATATTACAAGCAAGCAAGACAAAGCATTAAAGTAAAAGTGAAGTTTGAAGAAACATTTCAAGATCTTCAAGCTCATTTTTGTGTCCAAGATCAAGCATTATTGAAGGTTGATGATAGATGCCTATGGAGAATCATGAAGGATTCTAGGTGTTGGGAGATGCACAAGTCATACAACCAAGCCTAAGGACTTGTTTCCAAAGTTATTCCATCTTCTATGATCATCCTATTTGCAGGCTACAAGAGGTATTTTTCAGATTTGTGATCCTTTGGAGGGATTAGACATTTCCTTTAGTGAGTCATATATATTGTTCGTATTGCATTAAAGGGTTTTATCCTAACATAATTGGGTAAAATTTCCTTTACATTCTCTTGGATCTTGTGGTCAATAGAAATGGAATGCACAACTCCCTTGTTCACACCAAAAGGGGAATGAAGGGAGAGGAATCTGATTTCGCAATGCTCACATTGAATAATATCTTAGATACCTCAACCCAATGAAGGATATGAGAGATATGACTATAATATATCTTTGGAAATGAAGGAAAACAATAAATGGGTTCACCACCAAGTGTAAACTTGGAAAATGTAAGATGTTTGAAAACATAGTGTGATATGCAAACTAATACTAAATGACTTAACAATGTAAGTAAAATGTAACAAAAAGTTATGAAACTAGAAATGTACATACTTGGAAACTTGTTGGAGATGGAATGGAGGTCTAGAATCCTAAGAATTTCACTGTTGATGCCAATTGGGACTCATACGCCAAGCTGGGCGACTTAGTCTAGTTTTCTAGAAAATGTGCCAGAACAAGTTTCAGGAAAAAGGGTACTCAGATCTACAAAAATATTTTTCAGACTCCTACAGTGGGACTCATTCACCACTAATGGCGATTCAATCCACTTTCAAATTTCTAGAAATTCAAAAGTGGGATCTATAGCTCTCGGTCTGCTCTTCTACTCTTAACAAGTTTTTGGGTCTGAAACTATTAGCCTGTAGGTCTTCTCCAAGCTTCTCCTATGACTTTGACAACTTTGAATGACTTTGACAACTTGATGGAAACTTTTTCAATCTTTCTCTTCGACAAATCTATAACCTAGACCTGTAAATCACATACAAAGAGAGGGAAAAAATTTTGATGGGTTAGTGAATAGGGGTTTTTCTTGGTCAAACCCCTTGTTGGTAATTAAACCATTGAAATGAAATGAAATATGGAAAGAGAATGATGAATGAAAAAAAGAAATGCTACAACTCACCAAACCCTTGAAGTAGAATGTTGCAAACATGCAAGTAATAGATCTAATGGATGTAGACTTGAAAATGCTTGAAATGCTTAGAATGCTTGATAGATTGATTGGGAGATTGGGGGATTGGGGGTGAAATGAGTGAAAGAACCTCATATTTATACTTGATTATCCAGTAATTCCTAAAAATACAACATCACAGGCTGACCTTAGATCTTAAAAAATAAAAAACCAACATAAATTTGAATTAATTTTGAATTTTGTGCCAAAGGGGACTCATTCATCACTCTAGGTGGATGGATCCCACCTAGGTCATCCCACAATACTAGTTTACAATTTTTGGCCAAACTGGACACTAAACTATTTTTTTCTAACTAAATCTTCACTTTCAGGCACCTATAGCGGCTAAACTGTGAGGAATTTGAAGATGATGCAAACTAGTGATTTGTGACATTTTTTCTGTAGATTCTAAATATATCTTTTCAAAAAATTTAGAATCAGATTGTACTTCTTTTTCCATCTCCTTCGAAAACTAGTTTTTTCAATAAACATCATTTTTAAGGAGTGACGCTCACTGTATAAGGCATACTTTTTTTTCCATGAAGGATGAAATTCTTTTTTTTTTAATTTAGATTCATAACTATGATATCTAGTTTTTCCAATTTGTTTCATAGTTTTTTATTGAATATTTTTTCTTTAATCAAGTTTCAAAGTCAAACCAATTACAATCCATACATAGGTGGATTGTATAACACATAGCTTTTTTTGTATGTATCGAAATCCATTTTTTTTGTTGGATCAAGGACTTCAATATCTGGTGCACTCATTTCAATTTTTGTTTGATAATCATCTATTTTTCCACATGTGCAGAATAAAGAGCTTGATTTTTGGTGAAAAACCTACATTTCAAGAAATAAAAAATAAATATAATAATAAAATTAAATTTATTTAAAATTATACATTTTGGGAAGCTTATAATAAGGACTACATACTTACAAAAAATAAATTTTAAATGAATTCATTTGATCCCCCAAAAGGTAAATCAAAAGTGGTTTTTTATCAACATTTTGATAGGTGTAAAGGAGACTCTGTTATAGGTATGGTTTAAAACTAGTGGGGTTGTATCCAAGGGGGTTTGATCTAAGGTAGTTTGATCAAACCCTCTTCAATTGGAATCCTTTAAATGGAAATTTTAAAGGCTTAAATCATTATATTTTCTAAAAATATGTGATTTCAGAAAAAATCAAAATCTCCCATAAATTGTAAACTAGCTTTGTGGGATCACCCACCTAAGGGGACTCATTCTCCCAAAATGGTGAATGGGTTCTGCCTTAGGAATTTGAAGTGGGTTTTGGGATTTAAGTGTTTTAAATGATGTTTATCAGGTTTATTCTTAAAAATACACATAAGTAAGGCATGTAGATGTAAAATAGGGCCAATTAAAGCATAAGAAGATCCAATTATTAATGACAAGCCTAGAAAAGTGTGAAAGTTTGTTACAACACTTTACAACACCTTGAAATAAGGCTTGATAAATGATGAAAATGGGTTATTTAGGTGAAATAGAATAACAAGACCCTAGAAAAGTGTGTTACAACACTTTACAACGCTTAAGTAAGGTACCACTTGAGTATTTTTAGTTCACAAGGGCCCAAGATCTAATGTGAATGTTTTATCCACATTACAACATTAAATCAAGGCACAATTAAGCCAAAATCACAAGGAAGGCTGAAATGAGACAGAAAAAGTATAAGGGTTACTTTTTTGGTGTCCACATTTGGCCCCCACTTTAGTGAGAGGATGAACCTGCTTCAAACTCACACTAAAGTAGACCAATGCACATCAAGAGTGGTTCCCATGAGCCAATGCTAGCAAGATGGGACAACAACAATAAAGAGGGGTGATCAAGCCCCCAAGATCAAGATCTCATGACAAACCATCATAAGCACAAAGGAACACACATCAAGAACAACAAGGCACAAGCATAAAATTACAAAGATGAAAGAGAGAAAAAGAAAAGAAAAAGAAAGAATCACATCAAGCTTTGACCATTTGTCCAACAAAATGTAGATCAGATTTAGGTTGTCTATCCAAAAATCACATACTCACTCTAAGGTGACAGAACTCATGGATTTCCATCGAGTGAGAAGGCCTAAAAGGTGAGAAACATACACTCATGGCTAGTATGCACTCACAAACACGTAGGTGTCTATGGGGAAAATTCATGCCTCATATTGGGCTTCTTACTCAACCATACCAAAGTTATACCTCCTGATAACTTTAATAAGGCGCCACAAAAAGAAAAAAGAAAATGGTATTTTGAGCTTCATAAGACAATAAAAAATTTGTATGCTTGGAGCTCATGAACAAACGTGATGGCTCCACAAGAATGTAAGTTTTGTTATGCAAGGTGTCCATATAACAAATGCAAATTGCAAAAATGCAAATATTGTTCAAAGGAATCTTGCTTAGTTCATGTGAGGTCTTTAACTTAGGGAACATTGTGCCTAATGTCTACAAGAGAGGATCGATCAAATAATAGAAGATTCACAACTTAGGGGTTGTAGTGTGTCACACCAATCCACTAAGAGGAATGTAATATGCTAAGATAGATTGCGCTCATGAAGGACATCATACCCAATATCATCCAAAAAGTGAAAAAACACATCATTTGAAGTAAGTAGGCTACACTAAGAACCAATACAAGGAAAAATGCAAAATAATAATGCCAATGTATGCCCCCAATTTAAAGAAATTGCTAAAAACCATGTTGTGAGCAATTACTTTAAAGTAGAAAATGAAAAATGCAAACAAAGAAAAAGACATGAGAGCCAACTTGGAAAGCCCTATGCCAAGTCATATGTTTCCAATTAAAGCTACATCATGTAAGAGAAAAAGAAAAGAGAAAGAGGTTTCCCCAAAAATGAAAACACCAAACACATAAGGGATCTATGGATTTGGGGTCAGTATGTTCTTTGCTGCAATGTTTTGTAAAGAGCTTGGAACTATCATCATCCCCAAAATACATAGAACTGGAAGAATGACCCAAAGAGAGCAAAAAAGAAAAGAAAAACCTTTTGGGTCAACATGGAAGAGACATAGGGTGTCTTGACACCTTGTGTAATCCCCATAAGGAAACAACAAAAAAGAATTAAAAGAAAATGCGAAAGAAAAAGGAAAAGATTTTGGGTCAACATGAAGGAGACATGAATGTATCAATTCTTTGCATCATCCCCAAAAGGAAACCACAAGAAAACAAAAAGGAAAAGAAAAAAGGAAAAAGCGATGCAAGACATAGAGAAGAGTGAATGTAAAAATAGAGGAATGTCACAAAGAGAGAGAACATCATGGGGGATCACATTACACACATGCAATCACACAAAAAGAAAAATAAAAGAAAAATAAAATGCAAAAGACTTGTAAGGGAAATGTGAGTCAACCATAAAGCAAGTCTTCCACCTCCCAATCATGTTCATTGTATATCGAAGGTGGACAACTAGCCAAAGGGACAAGGGAAAGTGTTGAACTAGGAGAAGAACCAAGTTCATCACTTTGTATAGGAGATTTATCGTTTAAGCTCATCGAAGAGGAAAATAATGTGTTCAATCCATTATGCACCTCTTTGTCAATTTTAGTGATCTTGTCATCGTCATCCAAATTAATGAGAATAGGAGGATGAATGATGTTCATCTCTTGTTGTAATTCTTGTATTAGGTCATTTTATTTTGGTTGGGGAGGAGGGTCATCATGCATTGCTTTGGTCAAGTGTGGATTTTTATTTTCTTTGCTTAACTCTTCATGTAACTAGCAAGTGAGGGAACAACATCTATGCCTATGCTCTCTAGCACCTTTGTTTCTTCTAGTTTTTTTTTCAAGTTGTGTTTGTGAAGGAGTGGGTTGATCAACCATAGGTTGCTTTTCTTCCCTAAGGGGAGGAAAAAAAGGAACCATAGGAGGTTTGTAATCCACTTTCTCTTTTTCCTTGTAAACTTGTTTTATTTGAGGAGGCGTGACAGAGTTTCTTTCATTGTCTCTTGGTATTTTGGAAGATGTAGGTGAAGTTTATGTTGTTGGTTGGTCTTGGTTGTCTGGTTCTTGTTTAGGTTTAATCATGGTTTCATCAAGTATGGGAGGTGCTAAAATGGAAGGGGACATGTCTCTTAGGGATAATTTGGCTATTTTCTTTTCTTTGAATTTTTGGTAAGATATGAAAAAGAAGTCTTGTCGTGGCATTATAGGTTCCATGGGCTCGAGCCAAAAGGCTTCTAAGGAAAATATTCCTTTGGAAGACAAGGGGTTAAAGCTGCTATGGTGAACAGTGAATATTTCATTATCAAATGGAAACTTTAAGAATTTGTGCACAACTGAAGGGATGAATTTCATTGAGCGAAGCCATGGGTGGCCTAGCCTAAAAAAAAAATGGTCTAATTGTGGGATGATGGAGAATGTGACATCCAATGTTTTTGGCCCTATTTGTAATGGTAGGGTGATCAATCCTATCGTATGGAATGCAAAGCCATTGTGTGTCTTGATCCATGCTTTCATTTTATCATTGTCATCTTGATCGAGGTCATGCAATAGTAAGAAATCCCTAGGGCTTGTCATAGATACAACCAAATATGTAGAGAGGATCATCAGGTGCATTCTTAATTATATCCTTAGAGGAGAAAGCAATATCAAGAGGGATCTTAGGTTGGCCTTTATGAGGGATTATGTCTATCACCCCAACCATTTCATCCATAGGATTAACATTGATATCATTTGTAATAGGATCATTATGTTCATCATCGATATCAATAGTCATCACATCATTCTTTGTAGTTTTGTTGGCTTTGAAAAATGAAATATTATGTTTAGGCATCGAATTAGCGAAAAATTTCAAGTTTTGGCTTGGAGGGGCAATGAACTTATTGCCTTGATCATTAACACTTCCAATGATAAAACAACCATAATCAATGAGGTCTTGCACAAGATGTTTAAGACACTTGCAATTTTTTTTTTCATGTCCACTTTTCGATGATAGGGGCAATAAGCATTTTATTTAAAGCTCAGATGTAAAGGCTTAGTATGGTTAGGTGTTTTGATGGGTGGCAAGGTAATCATTTGTTGTTGTAAAAGTTGGGACATTGTGTTATGAAGGGTGTTGGGTAAGGGTGTGAATTGTCTTTTTGGATCTCATAACTAAAGGGAACCAAGGTTTTAACAGTTGCTATTTGGTTATTCTCATTTTGAGTTGTTGGTTGAGGAGGATTAAATTGAAGGAACCCTTTATTTTTCTTTTTGAATTGTTGGGAATTTTTTTGGTTAGCAGGCTCAAATTTCTCAATTCAACTAGAAGTGGACCGTGTATCTCAAATACTAACCAAATTTTGATAATCACAAAGGCAAATACACAAGTGCATGAAGGATGGGAATTTCATCAAGTTTATTTTACAAGTTTTCTATAAACATCTTTTGAAGGTGTGGGTTAGGGATCTTGACATCATTTTGGGAATAAACCGATTGATAACATGAGATAAAATCATTTACCTTTTCTTCCTCATTTTTCTTGCTTCTCATCAAATCATCCAAGGTTTCCTTGGGAGTAATATGCACTTGGAAATGGTTTATAAATGCATCAAAAAGTTCATTAAATGAACGAATTGAATTTTTTGATAAAGAAGAAAACCATTCGAAGGTAGTATCTTTTAAAGACCTAGGGAAAATTTTTGCTAACAGTTTACATCATCGAGAACAAAATCACTACATAAGGCAGTGTAGGCATTAACATTGTTAGAAGGATCTCCCCTCCCTCCATATTTCTCAAATCTAGGCACCTCTATTCCTTATGGAATCGGTGTTTAATGCAATATTTCCAAAGACAATGGGCTACTTCTGACATAATATGTAGGTGGCCCATTTTTATTTTGGTTTATGGTGGAGATTTTCTTTTGCATGAATGCAACGGTTTGGAAAAGTTGTGTTATGAGAGGATCATTACAAGTGGTATGATATGGAAGTGAAAGTGGCGATGGAATGTATGCAGTGGTAGGAGAAGTGAATGGAATGCTTATAGGTGGTAATGTGGTAGAAGATAGAACATGCGGTGCCACATAGGAACTAGGGAAGCTAGTAGGAATGCTCAAGGAAGGAATCACATTACTAACTTGTTGCATTATTGTTGTGACTTGAGGATTGGTATAGGTAGGTATTGAGGCTATGGTTGAGGGAGGAATAATTTTTGTTCCTCCTTGGCTTACAACATTGTTTACTGGTGTAGGAGCACTAAAGGTTGAAGGAAGAGTTTTTGTATATATCTCAACCATGTGTTTCACAACATCAAGGCCATCTTCACTTTCAAGCATGCTATGGATGTTTTCTATGGTAGGAATTATAGTAGTTGAAATTTTTTCAAGGCTTACTTGATGTTGGAGGTTTGCTAAGTCCTCATGGATTCAAATTATTTTCTCTTTTGGGATATTATCATTATGTGGGTCAACTTGCACTCTGTTTGAAGGAAAAGAGTTGCAAAGGGTATTATCCATGCCTAGTGTACTAGTGTCAATACTAGGATTGGAAGCTCTAGATAACCTAAGATCCACAACAAGTGTGTTAGATCGTGGGATGGCATGAGTCTTGAACTTCTTCTCACTATAGTATTAGAAATAGGACACAAAGCACTCATGAAAAGGATTATAAGTGTGGGGTGATTACAATGGAAACTAACAAGAATGAAATGCTTCTAACTAAAATTATGGAAAGTAAAATTGAAATATAGAAACTTGCAAGCAAAAACTTAGAAACTGAATTGTAAATGATAGAAAATCTAGTGAAAAATATGTAGAGGCACTGATTCGCCCAAGGTGGTGAATGAGTCTTGGTATTGATTTTTTTGAATATTTTCAAAAAAATTGAAATGAATTTTATGATTTTTAAGTTTTTTGATGCAATTCTGAAATGAAAATGTAAAATTTTATTCATTTTTAATGAAATTGAGTGCAATAATGCAAGCTAAATGAAATTTTCACTAATGCAAAATTTGAAACGCTTGAATGCAAATTAACTAATGCAAAATGCAATGCAATGTGAATGTAAGCTAAATATAGGATGTAAATGTAGTCCAAATTAGAATTATGATGTTCAAAAGTCAAGTTCACCAAAATGTGGTCAATGGAAATGGAATGCTCAACTTCCTTATTCACACCAAAGGGGAATGAATGAAGAGAGATCTGATTTCACAATGTTCACATTCAAGAATATCTTAGAGACCTCAACCCAATGAAGGATATGAGAGATCTAACTGTAAGATATCCTTGGAAATGAATGAAAACAAGAAATGGGTTCACCACCAAGTGGAAACTTGGAAAATGCAAGATGTTTGAAACACATAGTGTGATATGCAAACTAATACTAAATGACCTAAGAATGTAAGTAAAATGTAACAGAAAGTTATGAAATTGGAAATGTGAACTTGGAAACTTGATGGAGATGGAATGGAGCTCTAGAATCCTAAGAATTTCATTATTGAAGCCAACTGGGACTCATACACCAAGTTGGGTGACTTAGTCCAATTTTTTAGAAAATGTGTCAGAACAAGTTTTAGGCAAAAAGGTACTCAGATCTATAAAAATCTCTGATAGAATCCTATAATGGGAGGGTATGTGTAGGATCATGATGGTCCAAAAAGTGGCAATATGATGGGTATGGGGCTGATGACTATTTTTTTACCCAAAATTGGTTAAACGAAAAGTTTCTCTAAAGGAGATTCTCAACTTTCCACTGATATAAATTATGATTTAATTTGAATTTAATAAGTAATTATTATTCATTTTCTATTCAAATTATCACTAAAATCCTGATTGATAGGTTGATTGAAAAACATCTATAGCTTTCAAATGGTATCACATTTTTTGAATCCAAAACATGTGTCACATTCTATGCTTCACATACTATAGGATTGAAAAAATAAAATTTTAATTTCATTAAGTTTTGACCAAGTTAAGGTGGTCAGACATATGAGTTTTTATATTTTTTAAAAAAAATTATAAAAAAATCATAATTAATTATATACTTAGAAAAAAATTACAAAAAAATATGCATCACATCGAGGCATGATTCCTCTACTTATATATAAAATATAATAAAAAATATTATCATTTTATTGTGGTTAGGGTGGTCAAATAGACACCAACTTCTTATTTTTTCCCTGAAATTTAAATACCACTGCATTGAAATTTCAAATTTTCACCAAATAGATTTTTTTGTTTTTAAACAAACCTAGTAGTTTAGAAATTACATTCAATTTTATATAGATTCTATTCTTACATATTTTTGAAATAATATAGATAACTTATTCAAATTTTTACGTCAATTTGTCTAACTCTGATTTTTCTAATTTTTTTGCCACTTAAGGGCCTATTTTTTCTAGGATGATCCTGCACATACCCAGGACTCATTTACAACTAATGGTGAATCAGTCAACTTACAAATTTCTAGAAATTCAAAGTGGTACTTGTAGCTCTCAGTCAACTCTTTTGCTCCTGACAGGTTTTCGGGTCTGAAACTGCATAATTCAGCCTGTAGGTCTTCTCCAAGCTTCTCCTAAGACTTTGAAAACTTTGAATGACTTTGAAAACTTGATGGAAACTTTTCCAATCTTTCTCTTTAACAAATCTACATCCTAGACCTACAAATCGCATACAATGAGAGGGAAAAATTATTGAGGGGTTAGTGAGTAGGGGTTTTCCTTGGTGAAACCCCTTGGTGGTAATTAAACCATTGAAATGAAATGAAATATGGAAATAGAATGATGAATGAACAAAAGCAATGCTAAAACTCACTAAACCCTTGAAGTAGAATGTTTCAAACATGCAAGTAATAGATCTAATGGATGTAGACCTAAAAATTCTTGAAATGGTTAGAATGCTTGATAGATTGATTGGGAGATTTGGGGATTGGGGGTGAAATGAGTGAAAGAGCCTTATATTTATACTTGATTATGCAATAATTTCCAAAAATACAACATCATAGGCCGACCTTAGATCTTAGAAAATAAAAACCTGTCAGAAATTTGAATTAATTTTGAATTTTTTTCCAAAGGGGGCTCATTTGCCCAAAATAATGAATGGGTCCCACCTTAGGCATTTGAAGTGGGTTTTGAGATTTAAGTGTTTGAAATCATATTTATCAGGTTTATTCTCAAAAATACATGTAAGGCATGTAGATTTAAAATAGGGCTAATTAAACCATAAGAAGGTCCAATTATTAATGAAAAGCATAGAAAAGTGTGAAAGTTTCTTACAACACTTTACAACACTTTGAAATAAGGCTTGGTAAATGATGAAAAGGGGTTATTTAGGTGAAATACAATAACAAGACCCTAGAAAAGTGTGAAAGTGTGTTACAACACTTTACAACACCTAAGTAAGGTACCACTTGAGTATTTTTAGTTCACAAGGGCCCAGGACCTAATGTGAATGTGTTATCCACATTACAACATTAAATCAAGACACAATTAAGCCAAAATCACAAACAGGGCCCAAATGAGAAAGAAAAAGTAGAAGGATTACTTTTTCAGTGTCCATAGATCTTAGTCTTAGACACACTTAAGATTAAAATTGCACATGCTATTGCATGTTTTATATTTTCATTCATCATAAAAGGTTCAATTACCAACAAGGGGTTTTACTAAGGCAAACCCCTGGCTATGTGCAAGATCATCATGGAAAAAACAAACCCTTAAGTGGCAAAAAAATTAGAAAAATCAAAGTTAGGCAACTTGACGTAAAAATTTGAATAAGTTATCTATATTATTTCAAAAATATGTAAGAATGGAATTTGTAGCAATTTGAATGTAGTTTCTAAACTACTAGGTTTATTTATAAAAAAATCTATTTGGTGAAAATTTGAAATTTCAATGCAGTAGTACTTAAATTGCAAGGAAAAAATAAGTAGGTGTCTATCTGACCACGCTAACCACAATAAAATGATAATATTTTTTTATAATATTTTATATATAAGTAGAGGACTCATGTCTCGATGTGATGCATAGTTTTTTGTAATTTTTTCCCAAGTAAATAATTAATTATGAATTTTTTATTACAAATTTTAAAAAATATAAAAGCTCGTATGTCTGACCACCTTAACTTGGTGAAAACTTCAGGATTTTTTTTTTGAATACTATAGTATGAGAAGCATATAATGTGACACATATTTTGGATTCAAAAAATGTGATACCATTTGAAAGCTATAAATTTTTTTAATCAACCTATTAATTAGGACTTTAGTTGTAATTCAAATAGAAAAAGGAATAATAATTATTTATTAAATTCAAAGTAAAGCATAATTTATATTGGTGGAAAGCTGAGAATCTCCTTTAAACACCATTTTTGTTTCATCAATTTTGGGTAAAAAAATGTCGTCAACCACATACCCATCATATGGCCACTTTTTGGCTTGTCATGATCCTGCACATACCCCCTATTCCTCAACAAGATTTCAAATTTTTTTGGTAGGTTATAGGAAGATTTGGATTCAGGAATAGGAAATTCAAAGTGCAAAGGAGAAGAGAAAACCTAGAAGTTGCAACCTAGATTCAGAGATTTCTGGAAAGCCCTAGCAAGACCCATTCACCTTTAAGGGTGAATGAGTCCCTATTAAGGGCTAATAGGCATTAGATTCTAGATATTTCAAGATTTTGTTTCTTGTTTAAATTTCCCCAATAAGGCTTACTAGGACCCATTCACCTTCAAGGGAGAGTAAGTCCCTATTAGTAGCACATAAAATTTAGATTTCACTAGGTACACAACATCCTTTCCTTCCTATTCCTCCAAAAAAGTTATAGTTTCTTTATGTTTTGAGTTTAATTCATGCATTTTATGTTAGACCTAGGATTAGGGTTTTTTCATTAGTCTCCTTCAAAATGAGATCTAGCTCACCACCCTATCCTTGCATAAAGGAAGGAGTGTAGGATCCCTCAATCTTGATTAAACTCACCTTTGAGGTTGATAGTTGTTTCAAGGTTCTTGGATCTCATCCTTTGAATGAAACACCCATGTAGAGAAAGGTGGGTTGAGGGAATTCGTCTCCCCCCTCTTTTTCCACATTTCATTTTGGTGAACCCAACCTCTTTTTGATCATCTCAGTTTCTGATTTTGAGTACAATTAAATCATAAACCCCTAGCTTGCATTAGGTTTGCATTACATTCTAGGGTTTCTTTATTATGCATTAGTAAACATTGCATATAGAATTAAATTGCATTCTTTCATTATTTATAGCCATTAAAAATATGAAAAAAATGTTTAAAATTGCATTTAGTTTTCAATTTTGTTCACATTGAGATCATTTTTCAAGCATTTAGATCCAAATTGCATCGTATATTTTCCAATTTTAGTCATCATTCAATCATAGAAAAAGTTGCATTTAGAGACATTATACTTGAAAAATATATTACAGCATTCACTGTTATAGATTTGAAAAAAATTATACACATGGCCAGCTTAGAAAACCTAAAATCAAACTCAGAAAACCCTAAAACTAGGACCCATTCACCTTTAGTGGCAAATGAGTCCCTCATAACCCTAATCAGCAAGAATTATGGGCATGTTTTGGTGTTTCATGTACCTTTTCGATCCTTGTAAGTACCTACACCATAACCCATTTTCCTTTAAGGGCGAATGAGTCCCTGTATAACTTGTGACAACAAAATTTTTGGGTTGTTTTTGGTTACTACTAAAAATTTCTACTTCTGTTCTAAAACCTGAAAAGTGTTAGTCTGAAACATATTGTTCTTGCATGAAATTTCTTGTTTATTTAGATAGATTTAGAAACATTGGGAAAAATAATTTCTTACATTTTCATTTATAGATAGCATTATAATTTTAGATTTTTTAGCATTTTTCATTTGTAGAAATGTTCAATTACATTTGGAATTCATTAGAAAACAAAATCAAAACAACAAAAACATCAAATGGGAATTGTAAATAAAGTAAAACGATAACAATTTTTCTTTTAAAGGTTGACCTAACCTCCAAGCCTTTTAGTAGTGATTACTTTGACATGCTAGATGAATCCCTTGAGGACTTCATCTCACAAGGTTCATCCACTAAGGCTTGTCATAAAAAATCAAAATACAAAGACATTAATACCATCACACAGCAACTCATAATTTATCCTCCTTTGCAAAATCCACAAGTTGAAAAAAAGCTTGTGCTCGTCCTTCAACCACCAAAAGATAATACTTCATCCAACAATGGTAATACTTCACAACAAAAGAATTATAACATTGTTATGCATATCTACAATACAAGAAACAATAGGCAACAACAACAATCTTTTGTTTCATTACCATTTCCTAACCCTATTTTACCAAGTTCTCCTTGTTTACAGACAAATAATGGAAAGGAATATAACCTTGTTGAACACCTTAAGAACACTCCTACTAAGATTTCTATATGGGATTTACTTCAAGTATCCCCTAGTTACCATGGCATACTTCAAGAGGCCTTACAAATATTTATGCTTCCTTATAATAATAATTCAAATGATGTAGCAACACTAATCCAACACATGAATTAAATTAATCTAGACATAGTATTTCACCAAAACGAGTTACCTCCCTTATACATTTAGAAGAAGTATGAATATTTCAACATAATAGTCCACATTGGTCCAACTGCGATAAAACGAACTCTTGTTGGCAATGGTGCAGCCTTAAATGTGTGTAGTATGAACCTTGTGAAAAAACTGAAGATGAGTAAAAGTGATATTAAACCTGAATCCTTATATATTCAAGGGTTTGACAACATAGGAAAAAAAATGCTCGAAGTTATCACATTTTCTATCAGAATTGGAGAAGTCACACTACAAACTACGGTCCATGTTATGCCCAATGATAATTCCTATAACCTCATTTTAGGGAAACCATGGATTCATGAGATGAATGGTGCTCCTTCCACCTTACATCGGATCATGAAGTATGTCTATAACAACAAATTTTACACACTAAAAGATGATCTTGAGCCTTAAATTTGTTTGATGGTTGAAAGAGATGGATAAAATCCTTTGGAAGCATTGAAATCCTATACACCACAAACTATGTCAAAAGAAGGAAAATAAGAAGAAACTAACATTGATGAACTTACTAAGTTCTTGGAAGATGATTGGGGATCCTTGTATTTCACACTGACATTCATGGGAGAATAAAAAATGACAACAAAAGACAATGAAAACAAAAATCAGCCAATGGTAATGTCAATGCAAAATTCACAAGACATCTCACAAACATATACCTCATCTACTTTGGATAAAGATACAAGCACACGATGATTTTTTATGAGATATATTATCAACAACCATGAAACCTAAAGGAAATGGAAAAATTGTATGGGAGATGTTATGATCTTATGAAATAACTGGGGTATAGCGGGAAAGGATGTGGAAAGAAAGAACAAGGCATCTGCGCCCCTATCAAGCCTAACACCAAAGAAACAAAAAGTGGTTGGGGATATTTCCCTTCTAATATAACACAAGCAATGAAGTTTCCTTCACTCAACATCAACACTATCATATGTAACTCTAGCAAGACAACTCTCACCTCAAAGCATCCTCAATTTCTCAACATGAATTCTAATATATCTTTGGAATACTTTGAGGGTGATTAAGCCCTAAAAGAAATGCTAGGAGTCTATGATAAACCATTCACTCCCACAAGGAAATGGGTCACATGTGCATTGCTTAGTATTAACATGTTGATGAAGATAATGGAAACAATGAAGATGTCAAAGACAAAGAGGAATATGACCCTAAGAATTCAAAACCAAAATAAATTCCTTTGGGAGATATAATCAGCATACCAATGGATATCAATAATGAGGAGAAAATAATTCAAGTAGGGAAATTTCTCGATGAAGATGAACAAGAATATCATGCAACCTTACTTCGTGACTTTCCTGAACTATTTGCTTGGACTTACTCAGACATGTCAGGAATTGATGCTAAGATTGTAATGCATAACATAGTCCTTGTAGATGATGCTAAACTAATGTGGTAGAAAATAGGAAAAATGAATTCTAAGATAGCCCTATTGGTCAAAGTTGAAATTGAAAAACTTCTTAACATTGGATTCATCCAACCTATTGATTATTCTCCATGGATATCAAATATTGTCATAGTTTTGAAACCTGATAATCGTATTAAGATGTTTATGAATTTTAGAGACTTGAATAAAGCATCCCTAAAGGATGACTTTCCCCTTCCTAATATCAACATGATAGTGGGCTCGACTATAGGACATTCTTTTTTGTCGTTCATGGATGGATTTTCTAGATATAATCAAATCTTTATCAAACCTCAAGACCAATACAAGACAACATTCACCACTGTCTGGGGAACTTTTTGTTGGGTAGTCATGCCCTTTGGATGGAAAATGTCGGTGCAACATATCAATGAGCAATAACATTGATATTTTATGACTACATACACAAAATTTTGGAAGATTATATTGATGATATTCTAGCCAAATCCTTAACTCGACAAGGCCATGTAAATTTTCTCCATAAAATATTTGAGCGAATGCAAAAGTATAACATGAGATTGAACCTAAACAGGTGTACCTTTGGTGTAGATAGTGGAAAACTTTAAGGTTTTATCGTATCTCATAGAGGCATTAAGGTGGACACAAAGAAAATTGATTCTATCATTAGTATGCCATGTCCTAGAAATATATCTCAATTGCATACATTACAGGGAAGGATTCAGGCTATACGTCATTTCATAGCTTCCTTGGCTGATCAATCATTACCATTGATATAACCCCTTAAGAAATATGTTCAATTTGACTAGAATGAGGATTGTAAACATGCGTTTGAGAGCTTGAAAGACTATCTTGTTACTCCACCTATTTTATAGCCTACTATGCAACACAAACCATTTATCCTCTATATAGCAACATGAGCCCATGCTCTAGCAGCATTGTTGGCTCAACAAGATGATAATGGTAAGGAACATCATATTGATTACATGAGTCAAACTTTTATTGAATATGAAACATGATACACAACCATAGAAAAACAATGTTTGGCTCTTGTGTTTGCTACTAATAAATTGAGACATTATTTATTGAATGCCAAAATCCATTTTATGACAAATTTTGATCCTTTAAAACATCTCTTTACCAAAACAATTTTGTCAAGATGCTTAGCTAAGTGGGTGATGCTATTAACCGAGTTTTACCTTAAGTTTGTTTCACAAAAAGAAATTAAAGGACAAGCCTTAACCAACCAATTAGTTGATGCTCCTTCTCCTCTGGTGCTACCCAACATAGAATCATTCCCAAATGAAAATGTGTTGACTATACAAAAATAAAAAGAAACATGGGAATTATATTTCAACAGTTCTAAGTGTAAAACAATTTTAGGGGCAAGATTTATCTTAATTCCCCCATCAAGCAAGCCTATTCCCTTATATTTTTGTATAAACTTCCTATGTACCTATGAACAAAGAAAATGGAGTCACAACTTCTCTCATCCACACCTAAAAGGGGAATGAAGAGGAATTCGATTTTGCAATGTTCACACTCAAGAACAATTCCATGAGATTCCACTACAATAAAGATTGAAATATATCAAAGGAGATTGTTCCTAAGGATGGAATTTGACAAAGATGATAAACTAATGATACAAAACTAAGAAAATATAATATTTTTGAAAACACACTATGATATGCAAAATGAACTAAAAATGCAAGTAAATTGTAGCAAAAATTGATGAAACTGGATAAGTACACCTAGAAACTGGAAAGTAATGGAGAGGAGCTCTTGAATCTTGCAAAATTCACTGTTGAAGCTTATTGGGACACTTATGCCAAGCTAGGTGACTTAGTCCTATTTTGGGGAAACTCTATTGGAATAGGTTTCAACCAAAAGGGTACTCAAAACTGTAGAAACCACTTTTTAGGCCTGGCAGTGGGGACTAATTTTCCACAAGGTCTCCAAATTTTGGTAAATTTGAAGGTGCAATCTGTAGCTCTTGATCTGCACTTCAGCTCTTGATAGGTTTCCAAATCCAAAATTGTAGAATCTAACCTGTAGTTGTTCTCCAAGCTTCCTCTAGGGTTTAAACCACTTTGAATGACTTTCACAAATTGTTGACAAATTTTCACACCTTTCTCTTTGAAAAATCTACACACAAGACCAAAACCTTGAAGTTGAAATTTGAAGATATGCAAGCAATGGCTCCAAAGTGCTTGAATACTCTTGTAGACAAAAGGATTGAATGAAAAATCATTTGATTGCTTGATTAGAACATTAAGAAAGTGTTGGAGATTAAGGAGAATGAAAATGAGAGGAAAACCTTATATTTATACATGATTATACAAAATTTCCCAAAAATGCCACATCACAACCAACCCGAAGGCTTATAAAATAATATCCCACCAGAATTTTGAAATTTAATTTTGATTTTTGAGCCAAATGGGACTAAGTCGCCCCTAGTGGCGACTTGGCCCCATTTAGGAATTTTAAGTGGGTGTCAGTAATTAAAGTGTATTAAATAATTTTTAATGGAATTATTCTCAAAACTACACTTAAGTAGGGCCTGTAAGTGTATAATGGGGCCATTTAAACACAAGAAAGAGTCAAATTATTGATGACAAGCCTAGAAAAGAGTGAAAGTTTGTTGCAATACTTTACAACACTTTGAAATAAGGCTTGGTAAGTAATAAAAAGAGGTTATTTAGGTGAATTATATTAATAAGGTCCTAGAAAAGTGTGAAATTGTGTAATAACACTTCAGAACACTTAAGTAAGGTACCACTTGAATTCTTTTAATTTTCTAGATCCCAAGACCTAATGTGAATGTGTTATTCACACTACAACATTATATCAAGGCACAACTAAGCCAAGTTCACAAGGAGGACCCAAATGAGACAAAAAAAGTAGAAGGGTTACTTTTTCAATGTCCACATTTAACCCCCACTTTAGTGAGAGGATGAACTTGCTTCAAACTCTTACTAAAGTAGACCCACGCATAATCAAGAGGGGTTCACATGAACTAATGCTAGTAAGATGGGATGACAATGATCAAGAGGGATGATCAAGACCCTAGGATCAAGATCTCATAACAAACTAACATAAGAGCAAAGAGAACATGCATGCTATCAAGAATAATGAAAAGGCACAAGCACACAATGCTAAAGATGAAAGAAAGAAAAATGGAAGAGAAAGAAAGAATGAATTGGATCAATATTGGACCATTTTTCCAACATCATGTGGACTAGATCTAGGTTTTTTTTTGGAAAAATGCATACTCACTCTGAGGTGATAGAACTCATGGCTATCAGCTAGGTGAGAAGGCCTAAAAGGTGAGAAATATACAATCATGGATTGTATGCACTCACACACACGTAGGTGGCTATGGGGAAATTCATGCCTTAGATTGGGATTCTTACTTAACTATACCATAGTTATACCTCTTGATAACTTTAATAAGGTGCCACACAAAAAAAAAATTTTGAGCTTCATGAGACAAACAAAACTTTGTATTCTTGGAGCTCATTAATAAACATGATGGTACCACATGAATGCAAGTTGTGTTATTCAAGGTGGCCATATAACAACTAGAAAATGCAACATGCAAAGGATGTTCGAAGGATTCTTGCTTAGTTCATGCAAGGTCTTTAACTTAGGGAACATTGTGTCTAATGTCTCCAAGAGAGGACCGATCAAAGAATAGAAAACTCACAACTTAGGGGATGCAGTGCATCGCATCAAGCCACTAAGAGGAATGTAATATGCTAAGATAGATCATGCTCATGAAGGACATTACACCCAATGTCATCCAAAAAGTGACAAAACACATTGAATGAAGTAAGAAGGCTGCTCTAAGAACCAAGGAAAGGAAAAATGCAAATGAATAATGTCAATGTATGCCCCCACTTTAAAACAATTGTTACACACCGTTCTATGAGCAATTACTTTAAAGTAGCAAATGAAAAATGTAAAAAATGAAAGAAGACATGAGAGCCAACTTGGAAAGCCCTATGCCAAGTCATATTTTTTTGAGTAAGGTCATGTCATGTAAAAGAAAAGAAAGAAAGAAAGGGGTTTCCCCCAAAATGAAAACACAAAACACATAAGGGATCTATGTATTTGGGGTCAATATGTTCTTTTCAACAATGTTTTTCTATAGATCTCAGAACTCTCATCATTCCCCAAATACATAGAACTAGAAGAATGACACAAAGAAAGTGAAAAAGAAAAAGAAAGAACCTTTTGGGTCAACATGGAAGAGACATAGAGTGTCTCGACACTTTGTTTCATCCCTAAAATGAAAAACACAAACCAAATGAAAAAGGAAAAGCTTTTGGGTCAACATGAAAGAGACATGAATGTCTCAATGCCTTGTGTCATCCCCAAAAGGAAAAAAAAGAAAAAGACAAAATAAAAGGAAAAGAAAAAGAAAGGCCTTTTAGGTCAACATGAAAGAGACATGAATGTTTCAATGCCTTGTGTCATCCCCAAAAGGAAAACAAAAGAAAAAGATAAAAGAAAAAGGAAAATAAAAAGAAAAGGCCTTTTGTGTCAACATGAAAGATACATGCATGTCTCAATGACTTGTGTCATCCCCAAAAGGAAAATAAAAGAAAAAGAAAAAATAAAAAGGAAAAGAAAAATAAAAGGCCTTTTGGATCAACATGAAAGAGACATGAATGTCTCAATGCCTTGCATCATCCTCAAAAGGAAAACACAAGGAAAAAGAAAAGAAAAATAAAAGGCCTTTTGGGTCAACTTGTAAGAGACATGAATATCTCAATGTCTTGCATCATCCCCAAAATCAAAACACAAGAAAAAGAGAAAAGAAAAAGGAAAAAGCAATGTATGACATAAAGAAGAATGAAGGTACAAATAGAGGGATGTAACAAAGAGAGAGAACATTAAAAAAACAACACGGGAGATCACAGTACGCACATGCAAAAAGAAAAAGAAAAAAGAAATACAAAATGTGTGTATGTAAAATGTATCATAAATAAGCAATTAAAACTATACAACACACCAATGAAACATTATATCAAGGAATTCAAACAATAATCAAGCTTAAACAAACAATTCCTCAATGGCATCTCATTGTCTTGTATCTCCAAGGATTTTTTAAGTCATTTTTCTCTCAAATTGTTTGTCCACATGACTTTCCAAATGATAATCTGAAGAATGAGAGATGTTGGAAATGCAAGAGATGTTCCCTACATTACATGATTGCTAAACTAGATGTATATGATATGCAAAGATAATGATGTTGCTATATGAAAATGATATGATGAAACTACAGTAATTAAGATGTTGCTAATGGAAGTGCCATGATTAAACTACTTGATTCTAAAATGCAAATTCTAGAATGACAATGCTAAGATGATAATGCTAATGAAAATTCTACAAAGTGTAATTATGTTCAACTCTCTCTATATTCCTTTTACTGTAAATGAGGGCCTATTTATAGAATTTCCAAGGCATGAGCCTAGGTGGTAGAAATCAATGGTCTGGATTTGATCTAGAGAATGGACGGTTGAAGATGAGGAGGTTAGAGAGAAAAGGAGAGTGTGTTTCCTTTAGAAGAACAAACTGCCAACTATGAAGAGGAATAAAATGGAGATGAAGGTCAAGTGTCCCAAATTGGTTAGAATTTGTTGAGGATAAATGCCAAATTAAATATGTGAAATATTTAATTTCATGAGACACATGATGAGGTGGAAGGTGGGAAGAAGTTATTAGAAATATGCTTAAATTCAAATATAAAATTCAAATTTAATGAGAGGAGATTAATTAAATAAAACAAACTAATTAAATTTGTTCATTTAATTGAGATATGAAGAAAACGATTTAGAATAGGAAGAATTAAAGAAAATGAACTATATAAATAATTTTTTCAATTTATTTATAAGTAGAAGAATTAAAGATCATTAATTAAATAACTTATATTTAATTAATTCCTCCAAACCAAATTTGAGTGTATACATTTTGCTCCTCTTTGAAGTGATGTGTTTACGACACGTTGCTTCAAAGAAATTTTTTTCCAATAGTGCTGATAAAAATTTTGATATGCCCTAGACGCTAATTTTTTAGTGATGATGCATATATGCCCCCTCGAGAGATAAATCGAGAAATTAGGAGTTTTTAGGATTTTTTTGAATTTTTGATTTTTTGATGATTTTCAAATTTTATGATGTTGAGACGATTTATCTCATGATAAAGAATACTGACCTTGCTAATTGATTAATTGATGCCCTTTTTGAAAATAAAATAATCCCACTTAAATACCCTCTATTTACCCCTTTAAATTGTAAAAAGGTGAAAAAGGAGCTCATTTGAATTCATTTGTCATTGGAGATTGAGTTGATTGAGTGATATGAGCAAAAATGGTGATCCCATACCACACCCACCGATTCAAGTGAGTTTGACAACACAATCACCTTGCCACATATGGACCTCTGGTATGTACCCCAAGAAACCTCATTGTGAAATTTGAAATTGTTTTCCCCACATTTTGATGTTTTTTAAAATCTGAAATAGCATGTTTCAGCACTTATGAGACTTGATATAGCACATTGGTTGAATGTTTGAGTGCATACAAGTTTTTAGCACATATAGGTTTCCAAGTGGCACATCCATTCTTTGTATTAGTGCATTCATGCTCAATTTTGATGCATTTATGGAGTTTTATAGCGCATTAAGGATATTAGCACATAAATGCACTAATTTTGTCCATTGACACTAGGATTGAATTTTGTTGATTATTCTCCTTACTTTTGATGCTTGATGATCATGTCAGTTGTTGTTTTGATGATGTTTGGTAGGATAGATGATGATTGATCTCATGATGAACAAGATTCAATGATAGATGCTCGATGAGATTTGATTGAAATCTCATTAGAGATGATTATATTCATTGATAGTTTGATTGATAAAATGTTGATTTGTGATATGTCATGATCATAGGATGACTTACAAGTTCTTCAGTATTGGGAGTGTTACCCTAAGACTTGGGATATGATTCCACATCTGGTGCAAGAAGATTTGGATGTTATTGGGCGATGTGGTTTATTGTCTTTGCTTGATATGCCCCAATATAGGATAAATAGGGGACTACTGACTACATTAGCTAAGAGGTGGCATAGTGACCACAACACTTTCCATTTGGCTATTGGTGAGATGACAATTACTCTAGAGGATGTGTACCAAGGCACTGAGGATAATTTTTCATGATGATGGGATTAGTGGTTGTGAGATCCAATGGCAGGATATGGTTGATTCTTATGAGCCATTACCATTCGTGCTAGCTAGATTCATTGGAGGTTTCCTATGTCTAGACCGTAGGTCAAAGGGACTATCTATTGGCTGGGGTAGGATATTGAAGAGGATGATCACTTAGGGGATCCGATATATGCATGGGGTTTTTGCATGTTAGCTCACTTGTATCATGATCTGCATCAAGTGGTGTATCTTGGAGCTTCTAGTTTATTAGCAGGAGTGACACTACTTTAGATTTGGGTGTGGGAGCATATAGTTGTTACTTGGCTTGTAGCAGAGAGAGATTGTCCAATTGGAAAACCATATGTCTTCAGGTATTCAAGTAGTATTTTCCAGCACAAGCTAGGAAAATTGGAGTATTGGCAACGAGTTCTCAATGATTTGGAGACAATCACATGGTGACCATACTTAGATTGCAAGCAGTGGCCCGAGGATGATTTAGAGATGCCATATGTTTGTACATCGAGATATCTGATTGGACGGACCCATTTTGTGATTGAGAGATTCATGCTCATGAGGGTGCTTCATCAGCATGGCTAAGTGTAGCGGATGCCCCAGGGAGTTGCATTATATGCTCAGAGACAATAGGATATTCCAAATGAAGGAGATGGAGGAGATGTAGGTGGTGGCCCAATACTGGATTTTAGAGTACCTCAGAGGAGGAGATCTAAGGTTCCCTCAGGAGAGTAGTAGGAAGGACCATCCCATGTTCAGATTTGCATGCCTTCCCATCAGCGGTAGGCATAGATTGATGTTCTATAGTTACAAGTGGATGGTTTGCAGGGATAGCTAGCATAGACATAGGTGCAAATTTCCTCTCTAACATCAAAGAGAGATGTCGCGAGACAGAGATTTGAGTAGGAAAAGTCCCTAGCTGAGAGATTGCAAAGAGTGTCTGAGGGGACTATTGCAGGGGATATGCTTAGAGAGGTTTGACATTCAACCCAAGAGGCAGAGTATTATAGATTACAGTATTATTAGGTAGTTCCTACATAGTGACATGACCCTATTTATGTGTAGCCTATTAGTGCTAGGTCAGGTCAAAGTCAATCACAGATGATGAGCAGGGGTGTGACTAGGCCACCTCCTAGAGATCCGTCAGGTAGAGATCTAGGTGCAAGTCCATTTGGTGGTGCAACGGTAGGCACAGTGATTCCTACAACATCTGGGGGAGTAGCACATAGCTCTTATGTTCATATTTGATGTATTGACACTTGATGTATTCACTTATTCAGTTGGGTACTGTATGATATTCTACCATTTTGTTGATGTATCTCTCAACATTTTGTGATATCATTGTACACTTGATATTGATTATTTTGAGATTATATGAGATGCAGTGGAGACTAGTGATTTATATGTTGTCTACATGCTTTTATGATGAATGCTTATGATAAATGCATTTGATTTCTTCTCTATGTGATGTATATGATGTTTATATATGATTATTCCATGGTTGTGTATAGATTAAATAATGAAATGATGATGCATGGATTATGATTCTATATGGCCTTATGGATGATGCCTTATGATATATGAGATGAATTTGATCATGCAAATAAGATGTGATGCACTTTATTTTTGTATTTTTATAATGTAAATATATAATCTAATGCATGGATGGATGACTACTAATAATACTTTCTAATGTATGTATGATATGATAATGATTATGCAACTACATGTATGTGAATGAACTTTTTTTGTTAATGTCAAATGTACTCCATCATGTAATGAGAGAGATAAAATCATTTTGAGATTTTCTAGCCTTGGAAAATCTACATGCAAAACTAATATGGATGTAATCTATCTTAACCATGCAACTCTAAATATGCATTGTTGTCATCATCTTAGCTGATTTTTTGTGCTTGTTATCATCATTGATCTTTTATTATGTTGAAATTTAGAACAAACATCAATGGTATAATCAAACCATGATGAACTGAGTACAACTTCCATGGATTTTTTATATTGCAAGGTAATACAAGCATCTAGGCATAATTGAACCGAGATGACCTAAGTATTTCTTGCATAAAACAAACAAGAGTTAATCATTTTCCTATGAAAATCTGGAATGTCATCAATGATACTTTGTAGAGCACATCCCGCGACAAATTTTCATAGTAGTAATAATCAACTCACAAAAATAGACAAAGGAAATATCATACTCCATCATAGCTTCTCTAGTCCATGACATCCTTGATTTGCTCTAGAGAAATGACAACAAAATCAAGATATAACATTTGGAAATCTATGCTAAAGTGATTAAACCATGATTCAGAAGAACATCATCCAATGAGATTTTTTTTACCGATCTTGATGTTGATTTGGATGGTTGGTTTTTAAAAGATTGTGATTGATGTTCAATGTTGAGTTTTGTTGTGATTGTTATGTTTTATATGTTGTCTTATTGTTGCTTTTCTGTTGGTTTAAGCTCAAAGTAGATTGCCCTCAGTGAGTTCATAATTTAGCCCCTAGTGAGAACCAACCATTTATTATGAATATGCACAATGATCGCCAAGCCAAGGTGAGACACAACCGCCACACCTAGATATGTACTTGAGTTTTTTATGAACATACATAATGATTGCAAAAAGTGAATGACTAACACACATTCCAATAGATGGAAAAGTTAATCTATCACAAATAGTGCATGTTGCCAGGTTTTCATCAAGGTAACGATTTTTTTTTATTTTTCACTTTTTTTGTATTTTTACTTTTTTTACTTTTTTTGGGATTTTTTAGCTTTCTTGCTTTTTTTTTGGATTTTTTAGCTTTTCTGATTATTTTTGGATTTTTCAACTTTTTAACCATGCATTGGATGAGTTATGTATAAGGCTTCTTGAGATGAATGTTGTTGATAGGTTCTTCAAATAGGTCCCCTTCAGGTGTAGATAACTAATATGCTCCAAATCCATATACTAATACAATGAGAAAAGGACCTAACCAATTAGGTTTAAATTTTCCCTTCTTTTCTCAATCTTGTTGATTGTGAGGATTCTCTCTTAGGACCAAGTCGCCAACCTAAAATTTTCTTGGTCATACCTTTTGATTATAGCTCCTTGACATTCTTTAGTGATAAGCTTTCAGATGATCAACAACATATTGATGACATTCATCTAACAATTCCAACTCATGTAGTCTAGATAATCGATAGTCTTCCTCTAAAATGATTCCTTTTAATGATACCTAGAGTGAAGGTAACTCAAACTCAATAGGTAAGATGGCTTATGATCCATACATAAGATCATATAGTGCGGCTCTTGTAGGGGTTCAGATGCTAGTACAGTATGCCCACAAAGTAGGGTTTGTTGAACATGTCAGTCACGTCCAGCATCGTTCATAGTTTTCTTTAGGATTTTCAAAATGGTCTTATTTGAGGTTCTACTTGGACATTCCCTTGAGGGTAATAGGGTGTGGAAAATCAGTGTTGGATATGAAAGCTTTCACAGAGTTCTTGGACATCTTAGTTTTTAAAGGGTCTACCATTATCAATAACAATGGAGCTAGGGATGCCATATTGACCAACAATGTAGTTCAGGATGAAAGAGGCAATTTGTTTACTAGTGATCATGGTTAATGGGACAACTTCAATCAACTTTGTGAAATACTCAGTGGTTGTGATTATAAATTTATTTCTATTAGAGGAAGACAGATGAATCTTACCCATAAGATCAATTCCCCATTGACAAAAAGGCCAGGTCAATGTGAATAGTTGTAGCTCCTACACTAGTGCATGTATGAGATTTCCATGGACTTGACACTTCCTTCACTTCTTGACAAATTGAAAAGATTATTTCTCCATGTTTGACGAACAATATCCCAAGTGTAGGATTTTCTTAGCTAGAGTAAGACCACTTGAATGAGTACCACAAATACCTTAATGAACTTCTTGTAAAGCACTTTTAAATTCGTTGCATTCAAGACATCAGAGGAGAGTACCATTGAGACCTTGTCGATAAAGTGTATTAGCTATCAGGGTGTGTCAGGCTACTTGATGGATAAAGTTGCATTTTTGGTTCTAGGATAGATTAGGTGGAACGGTATTTTCTCTCAGATAGGTATAAATATTCCCATAGATTGAAGAATCGGCCTCAACTAGATGGCATGCAACTTGAGATTCAAGATTATCATATGTGGGATTAAACAATTGTTCCACCATGAATTCATAAGGACTTCATTTTTCTAGTATTTGTAAAAGAGAAGCAATGGTTGCCATGGCATTTGCAACTTTGTTGTCTATTCTTGGAATTTGTTCAAACTTGATCTCAACAATGTATTTTTTGAAGTCATCTACCATCATCTTGTATGGCATCAACTTGTCATCTTTTTTTTTATAGTCATCATTAACCTAATTGATGACTAATTAAGAATCTCCATAAACCTATAATTTTGTGATTTTCCATTCCACTACTACCTTGATACCAATCATTAGTGCTTCATATTAAGCCATGTTGTTAGTGCAAGGGAACATCAACCTATAATATTTTGGGATAGTGTGTTCTTGAGGAGTAACAAATATGATTCTAGCACATGATCCATGTTGAGTGTAAGATCCATCAAAGTATAATATCCAATGTTGTGTTGTCATTGTGAGAACATCTACATTTGGGAATTCAATGTGCATAGGATGGTCATCTTGCAATGGTGCTTTAGCTAATTCATTTGTTATTATTTGGCCCTTGATTGCTCTTCTATCCACATATTGAACGTCAAATTCACTCAATATCATCACCCACTTTGTTAATCTTCTTGTTAGAGTGGCTTTGATAAGTAGATATTTTAATGGATCCATCTTGGCTATTAGTTTGATGGTATGTGTTAACATATAGTGTCACAATTGTTGAGTAGCAAACACCACTGCCAAACAATATTTTTCAATGAATGTATAGTTAAGTGTTGGTGTGTGGCGACTAATCATGCTATACTATACATCCCAACATGTATCCTTGCCAAGGTTCAAGGCCAGGCTGGGCCCCGGGTAGGGGTTCTGGGGTGGCAGCCCCTGAGAAAAATTTTCCTCCTACTTTTTCGCGTCGTCACTGAAAAAGGGAAAAATCAACAAAAAAGGAAAAATCTGATTTTATAGAACCCAAGATCTGGAAGCTTCAAAGCTTGTTAAAAATGGATTTGGATTGATGTTACAGTATGATGAAAAGTGCGATTATTCGCAAGATTGTAATAGGTTTTTGCACTGGATAATAAAATCATTGGATGGTTGCAGTTTGGAGCATGTAGCCTGGATTGGGTGAACCACGTTAAATTCTCTATGTTATAATTTATTTTGTGTGTTTTAGTTTCTCTGTTTTTTAATTAAATTTGCATTTAATTGTTAGATATCTACCTTTCTAACCCTAACATTAAGTTCATAGCCACTCAGTGTTTTGCTAATGTATTAGATGGCCCTTTCTTTTCCTGTAGAGTCTTCTTGTGCTAGAAAAGCTCCCAAAGATACCTCAGTAGTTTCTATGTAGAGTAGAAGTGGTTTTCCCTCTATTGGTGGTACCAATATAGGTGGATTCATCATATATTGTTTCAATTGATTAAAGGAAGCTTCACATCTTTCATCCCATCAGAAAGAAACATTCTTGTGTAACAAGTGAGTAAAAGGATGAATTTTGTCTACCATTTGCACAATGAATCTTCTAATGGATTGAAATATTCCTTGTAGAAATCTGAGTTGACTCATTTTCTTAGGAGGTAGCATTTCCATGATTGCTTAAAATTTTTTTGGATCTACTTCAATTCCTTTAGCTGAGACTATGTATCCTAGGAGTTTTGTTGATGTTACTCCGAATACACACTTCTTTGGATTTAAATGCACATTGAACTTTTCCAATCAAGTAAATATTTTATCCAAGATTTCTAGATGTCCTTCCCTAGTGAATGATTTTGCTAGCAGGTCATCCACATAGTCCTCCATGAATGTGTGCATCATGTCATGAAAGATTGTTGTCATTGCACGCTGATACGTAGCCCCTACATTCTTTAATCCAAAAGGCATGGCATTCCAAAAAAATGTACCCCATGGGCATGTGAAAGTTGTTTTTTCTTGATCTTCAGGTGCAATCTTGATCTAATTATAGCCTAAAAAACCATCCATGAGTGATAGCATTGCATGTCTTGTTGTTAAATCCACAATGATGTCCATATTGGACAAAGGAAAGTCATCCTTTGGACAATCCTTGTTAAGATCTCTAAAATTTGTGGATATTCTAATTTTGTTTCCTAGTTTGGAAACTGGTACAATATTTGAAATCCATTATGCATAGTCAATTGGTCAGATGAACCCTACATCTAATAATTTTTGAATTCTTCTTTCACCAAAAGGGCAATGTGTGGATGCATTTTTCTCAATTTCTACTTTACTGGCTTCACTCTTGGTGCTATGGATAAATGATGCATTATTAGATATGGATCTATTCCTAGCATGTTAGCATAGGACCAAGCAAAGTTGACTTGTCTTTCTTCAAAGAATTTGGTGAAATTTGGCTTTTCTTGCTCTGTCATTGATGTCACTAGGTGTAGGGTCTTTACTTTCTCTATGGTGTCGATGTTTATGGATTGTGTAGGCTCAACCAATACTAAAGATATTTCTTGATAATGTTCAGGAAGAGTGTCAAATCTCTCATCCTTTAGTGCCTTAGAGGGGTTTTCACCGTTGGATACACTCTTTCATTTTACTTTTTCATGATCTAATACTACCATTGCATGATTTTCACCATTAGATCAATTTTTTGTATTCTTTATTTTGCATCTAATATATTTGGCACTCCCTTGGTTTGAAGCTTCATTATGAAATTCGTTGGTGGAACTTGTTTATGGGTTTTCAAAACAAAGGAAGTTGATAATGCCATCATCATCTGAAAAGATAGTGATTTCAAGTAGCTCAGTTTGTTCCCATTCAATGAGTTCAAGATGTATCAAAGGTAAGGAATCATTGGATTGATCAAGATCAAAGGCGGTGAGGGTCATGATGGAAATGCTTTCAAGGTTTTCGATAACAATGTCAAGGTCTACAATGTTACTCTCCTTTGAACGATCTATCTTGCTCGATGTCTAATCATCCTTGCTAGAGTCATTGATATGTAGTGATCCAAATTCGAGTGTTCTAGACCTTGAACTTTGTCTCTCCATACGTATGGGTGCATAAATATTTATCACGTCAATTTCTTTGTCTTGACAAGATTCTTCAGATAGTGAATCCCATTCATAGTCATTTGAGTCTATTTCAGAACTAGCTTGCAATTGGAGGATTCACTCACAAATCTTTTGAGTGGCTTCTTCTTTTGTCTCTTCTTTGTATCCTAGCCCTATCTTTTCTTTTGCATTGATTTTGATAGGCTGAATTGGTTCCACAATACCTTCTTTTCTTTTTCCAATAGAACATTTTCCTTCATATCCAATCTTTTCTAAGATTGTGAACCCTTTACCATATTGTTCTATTGGTATAGTGGAAGTTGTTTCTTGGGATAATTCTTCATCCTTGTAAAGGTAATTTTGAATGTCTTTTTCCTTAGATTCATCAACTATGTAGTGCCTACTTTTACAAATTTACCATCAAATATTGTGATAGGTTGTGAAGATAGTTGTCTAGATGTTGATGGTTGTCCATATGATTTTGGAGAAGGTAGTAGTTTTGAGAGACATAAGGACTGCTCAAAAGAATATTCACCCACGTGTTTATCTTTCAATTGAATCTTTTTCTCAAACTATTTTGACAAAGAATTTAGTTGGCCTTCATTACTTGAGGAAATAGAATCATTGATTCCTTTATCTTTCGAATGAACCTATTTCTCAAGCTAATTTGAGAAAGAATTGAGTTGGCTTTCATTACTTGAAGAAATAGAAGTGAGAGCTTCTCTGTTGTGTGGTACAAAAACATCTTGGACCGTCTTGAGAGTGTTGCAGTATTGGGGATTATTAAAATCTATTGAAATTGTGATCTCTTGTCCATTTTAAAGGTAATTTCAAGCATTGATGGTATGTTGATGGCACTGCTTGCATTTCATGGATCCAAGGTCGACCCAAAAGTATGTTGTATGTCAAATCTTTGTCTAAAACTTGGTAGATTATATCCTTTTGAACTAGTCCCACTTGAATTGGCAATACAATCAGTCCTTGAGAGGATCTTTCTTCATCATCATAAGCTTTTATGGTGATCTTTCTTCTAGAATCTATTGCATTTTCTAAAAATCCCAATGCACAGACAATCTTTAAGGTGCATATATTTAGACCAACTCCTCCATCTATTAAAACATTTTTGACCTGATGTTTATGGATTATAACCTCAATGTGGAGTGGCGAGTTATGTGGATGAGTGAGGGATGCATCATTGTTTTCCAAGAATGATAACAAATGAGGTGCGGTTAAATGTCCCATGATGGCTTGGAATTGAGAAACTTCCAAATTAGTTGGTACTATGGTGTCTACTAAAGCTTTTTCTGGAATATCCTTATGGATTGGTGAAATTTTAAGAAGTTCCAGTATGGATATCTGTATTGGAATTGTTTGCAATTGGTCTATTATATTGTATTAATTTGAAGGGGCAGTAGGTGTTTTAGATGTACTTCCTTTCAATACAAACTTGGACTGCGCTCTTGTGGTCACATTTACTAGTAGGTTGTCTTGTTTATCATTGATTTTGATGACATTGATTTGATTATCAACTGTAATTTATATGTCTTGTTTATCTTTAATTTTCATGTCATTGATTTGATTATCAGCTACAACAATGTCTTGATTATCTTTAATCTTCATGTCATTGATTTGATTATTAGCTGCAACAATGTGAAGGATGGTAGTATCATAAACATAATTCACATTCTTCCCTTTGGTGTTTGTCGAAGAGGATTCCCCTTTTTCATAGTTGGGTAAAGGGTTTTAAAATGCTCCATGATCAACATTTGTTTGAGGCCTTTCTATTGATATTTCACGTTTGTTTATCAAATATTGAACCAAATGTTTTAATTGCATACAATCATTTGTTTTATGACCTTTTTTCTATGAAATTCATAGTAATATGCATCGTTCCACCATGATGGTTTGACTCTTGGTTTAAAATCTCATGCCTCTGATAATGTTATGAGTTTGTTTGCAAGAAGCTCTTTTAATGTTGATTCAAGTGATTGCCCCAAAAGTGTAATTTTTTTGTGTTGTGATGGTGGAGCTGGTGGAGCTAGTTTAGATTCATTGCTATTTTGATTATTTTTGGGTGTAATACTTGATAAATTGAAGACTAGTTTTGTGTTATGTGTTTTAGTTGCGCCATCATTACCAACATTTTTATTTCTTGTCCAGAATTTTAATTTTTCATTGTTGTTATGATGATTAGAAGAGTTAACAAAGTTTTTTCCTTCATTATAGATTTTCAATACTCCTCTTTTAACCAAGGCTTACTCAATCTTAAGTTCATTTTCAATCATCTTTTAAAAGCTGGGTGGACATTGCGATTGGAGTCTATAACTCATCTCACTATTGAGGTTATCAATGAAGATATCCATCTTTTCTTTTTCACGTATAGGACAAGCATATCTAGCGAATAATCATCTCCATCGTTGTAGGAATGTTAGAAATGATTCACCATTTTTCTATTTTGTGTTACAGAGATCTTTCATGGTTATTTCATGTTGAATGTTGTATGAATATTGGGTGATGAATTTATTTACCAGCTCCTCAAATGATCTATGGGAGTTTTAAGAACCATTCCATGCATTGACCACCCAAAATTCATGGAAAAAATCTCATTAAATAGGTTTCTTCATGTGAAAATTCCAAATTCACGGTGCAAAATTCTCTTACATGATCTTGAGGATCAGTTTTTCCATTGTATTTTTCATATTTTGGAAGATCACAATTTGGTGGAAAAGGTATCATGTTCATATTTATATCAAATGGATAAGGATAGAAGCCTTGCAGCAAATATCTTTTTGTCGTTCCTCTTTGAATGTCTTGGATTTTTTGTTGAAGATTTTACATCTGTTGAGTTAAAGCATTCATTGAATCTGTGGTTTTTGGATCAACTTTTGTTTTCTTGGGAGCTCCCTTCAATTGGTTTACATCAAAATCATTGGGTAGTTTCACAACTTGATTTTCCAGAATCAAAAAATATTTCTCTCCATCTTTTTCTAGAAAATTTTCCATGAACTTGTGAAATTTAGGGTCTTGTTGAGCTTGTTGAATGTCCTCATTAGTTATCTCATCTATTTCAGGTTGATGAAATCTATGAAAGGGATTTTCTTCTCCTTTTTCCATGATGGTTTTGGTTTCTACTTCTTTTTCTCTAAGTTTTTGTTTTTGAGCTCTTGTTAAAATAGGCATGCAAGTGTCAAAGTTTTGTTATACTTTGATCTTTGTTTTGGGAGTGCCAATGAGATACCTAATTCAAATAGGATGATGGATCCTATTGATAATACTATGGTTAAATCGGATGTACAAAATATGTTTCATGATGAAGGATGATAGATCCTGATGATGAAACTCAGCTAATAGTCAGAGATAGGATTGATGATTTGGCACTTTAAGTTGTTTGATCTAAGTTTAGCTAAAGGGATTTCACTTGTAAAAGATATTTTCTTCAAGTTTAAGCTAATTTTGTATTGAGGAATGATCTCTGCTCTAAAAAGGATCTGTAAATATGATTCTAATTGTCAGATAGAAGTTCAATTTAGCTCTTTGTTTGAATATTAGGTGAATACGCTAAAATAGGGAGTAAATGCACTAAAATATGGGGTAAATGTGCTAGAAAAGGAAGCTTATGCACTAGAATGTCACTTGAATGCACCAAAATAGGAAGCTTATGCACTGAAAGATGAGGCAGATGTGCTAGAACAAAAGGCTTATGTGCTGAAAGATGTGGTAAATGCACCAGAATAGAATGCTTATGCGTTGAAAGATGAGGAAAATGCACTAGAATAGGAAGCTAATGTGCTAAACTGGAAGTGTCACCATTCTAAAAATTTATATGGTTTTCTTGTTTTTGAATCAATGAATTGAATTTTTTTGGTGGATGATCTTCTAAACAATGATGTCAAACACAAAAGTAAGTAGTAAAATAGTTTTTTCATCCTATGATCTAAACATCAAGTGTATGTTCTAGGATCTGGTCTGATCCCTTTGATTTCCACTGGTATTGAACAGTATCAAATAGATCATTCAGACTCTTCTAATTTCAAGGGTCATTAATAACATCACAACCCACATCTTAGAACTACGTCAGCTCACACAACCTTGTCAGCCCCTAGAGGGCACCCGTGTTTTTTCCTTTTCTAGGTCTTAACCAAAATTAAATTCCTTCACTTTTGGCTAGAAATCCTTGGTAGTTATATGATGAGTATCTTTGGGGAATATTATTCCCTCCCCTTTCATTGTGAATATTATAATTCTCGGGAACTAACTCGGATGGATACTACACTTAAAGTTCTTAGTAAGGGTTTTTGTTTGGTGCAACAAATGATAAACTCCCTCAGGAGACCTCCCAACTTTAGAACAATGGCTTTGGGGATGCTTATCAATACACACTACTATTGAATGTGATTTCCATCACAATCAAGTTTGATTATAGTGGGTTGGAATACTTGGCTTTAGTCATTCCCACTTAGGTCATTCCCATAGGGTGAGTACTTTTCCCCACTAGGTCAAACCTTCTAAAGGTGCTATTACAATAAAATGAAAGAGTGAGTCTAATGTTTTGGTCACCCAGTAAAGGGGAGAGAATAGGCCTATTACTTTGCAAACACAACATACATGGTGTTCATTAACCTTGTAATTAAACTAGATGCCTAATTTAATCAAAGGAAAATAACTCTAGGCCCTACAAACATCATTAGTAGTCTCAGATAGGTCTTTGATAGTGTATATAGAACTTGAAAAATAGAAAGATATGGATCAGTCTCCAAAATTTTGAATTTCTACAAATAAAGGTGTATGTGCTAAAAAAGAGAGCATGTGTGCTAAGAGATTCAATATATGTGCTATTAAACACGTTAAATGCACTATTCTGGAAATCATAAAGGAAAACCAAAATCTTGTGTATGCACTAAAAGAATAGGTATATGCGCTATAATAGAGCTTGTATGCACTGAAATTCACCACCTATGCGCTAAAAAATGCTTCGGGTGTGCTACATCAAAACTCACAAAAGTACTTGTTCATGAAAACTTGCTAGAAAATGTTAAAAACATGGCTAGGCCCCACGGTGGGCACCAATTTATGTGTGTATGCAAAATGTATCATGAATAAACAATTAAAACTATACAACACACCAATGAAACATTATATCAAGGAATTCAAACAATAATCAAACTGAAACAAACAATTCCTCAATGGCATCTCATTGTCTTCTATCTCCAAGGATTCTTTAAGTGATTTTTCTCTTAGATTGTTTGTGCAAATGAATTTCCAAATAACAACCTAAAGAATGAGAGATGATGGAAATGCAAGACATGTTTCGTACATTACATGATTGCTAAACTAGTTGTATATGATATACAAAGATAATGATGTTGCTATGATGTTGTATGAAAATGATATGATGAAACTAAATTAATTAATATGTTGCTAATGGAAGTGCCATGATTAAACTACTTGATTCTAAAATGAAAATACTAGAATGACAATGCTAAGATGATAATGCTAATGAAAATTCTGCAAAGTGTAATTATGTTCAGCTCTCTCTATATGCCTTTTGCTATAAATGAGGGACTATTTATAGAATTTCCAAGGCATGAGCCTAGGTGGTATAAATCAATTATTTGGATTTGATCTAAAGAATGGAAAGTTGAAGATGAAGAGGTTAGATAGAAAAGGAGAGTGTGTTCCCTTTAGAAGAACAAACTGCCAAGTGTGAAGAGGAATAAAATGGAGATGAAGGCCAAGTGTCCCAAATTGGTTAGAATTTATTAAGGATAAATGCCAAATTAAATATGTGAAATATTTAATTTCATGAGACACATGATGAGGTGGAAGGTGGGAATAAGTTAGTATAAATGTGCTTAAATTCAAATATAAAATTCAAATTTAATGAGAGGAGATTAATTAAATCAAACCAACTAATTAAATTTGTTCATTTGATTAAGATACAAAGAAAATGATTTAGAATAGGAAGAACTAGAGAAAATGAACTATATAAATAAATTTTTCAATTTATTTATAAGTAGAAGAATTAAAGATCACTAATTAAATAACTTGTATTTAATTAATTCCTTTAGACCAAATTTGAGTATATACACAAAAGACTAGTAAGGAAAATGCAAGTCAACCGTCAAGCAAGTCATCCACCTCCCAGTCATGGTCATGATATGCCAAGGGCGGGAAATTGGACAAAGGGACAAGAGAAAGTGTTGAACTAGGGGAAGCACCAAGTTCAACACTCTATATAGGAGATGTGTCATTTAAATGCATGGAAGAGGAAAACAATGTGTCCAAATCATTATGCACCTCTTCATCGATTTTGGCAATCTTGTCATCATCATCCAAATTAATCACAACAGGAGGATGAATGATAATGTCAAATGAAGAGTGTAACTCTTGTTGTGATTGTTGTATTGGATCGTGTTGTGGTTGGGGAGGTAGGTCATCATGCATTGCTTCTGTCAAGTGTGGATTTTGATTTTCTTTGTATTCATGTTCATGTAACTTGTGAGAAAGGGCATAACATCTACACCTACACACCCTAGCTCCTTTGTTTCATTTGGTTTTGTTGTCGAGTTGTGTTTGTGAAGGAGTGGGTTGATCAACCATAGGTTGCTTTTCTTCTCTAAGGGGAGGAACGAAAGGAACCATGGTAGGTTGTTCATCCACTTTCTCCTTTGCTTTATAAACCCTTTTTTATTTGAGGAGGCATGACAAAGTTACTTTCATTATCTCTTGGTCTTTTGGACGATGTCAGGGAAGTTTCTAGTGTTGGTCAGTCTTTGTTGTTTGAATTTTTTTCAAGTTGAAGCATGGTTTCATCTAGGATAGGAGTGTCAAAAGTGGATAGGGACATATTGCGGAGAGAAAAGTCTACTATTTTCTTTGATTTGAATTTTTGGTAAGCTATGAAAAAGAAGTCTTGTTGAGGCATTATAGGTTCCATGGGCTTGGGCTAAAAGGCTTCTAAGGAAAAGTTTCCTTTTGAAGACAAAGGGTTAAAGCCACTATGGTGAACAATGAATATTTCATTGTCAAATGGAAACTTTAAGCATTTATGTATAACCAAAGGGACAACTTTCATTGAGAAAAGCCACATATGACCTAGCTGCAAACAAAACTGGTCTGACTACAAGATAATGGAGAATGTGACATCTAATTTTTTGGGTCTTATTTGTAATGGAAGGATGATCGATCCTATCATAGGGAAAGGAAAACCATTTTTTTTCTTGATCCATGCTCTTGGTTTATCATAGTCATCATAAAGGTCATGTAATACCAAAAATTCTTCGGCGATCACGTTCTCTCCATAGGCGGGATCTATAGTATCCCATTAGTGGGCTTGTCATAGATACAGTTGGCTATGTAGAGAGGACCATCAGGTAGATTTTGAATTATATCCTGAGAGGAGAAAGCAATATCAAGATATTTCTTAGGTTATCCCTTATAAGGTATAATATCTATCACACCTACCATTTCATCCATAGGATTAACAAGGAAACATGCAGGATAGGATCAGGATGTTCATTATCGACATTCATCATGTCATTCTTTGTAGTTTCACTAGCTTTGACAAATGAAATATTATGTTTGGGCATTGGATTAGTGAAAATTTGCAAGTTCTGATTTGGAGGGGCAACAGACTTATTACCTTGATAATTAACATCTGCAATGGATAGATGGCCAAAATCAATGAGGTCTTGCACAAGATATTTAAGATGCTTACAATGTTTCGTGTCATGTCCATTTTGTCTATGATAATGGCAATAAGCATTAGATTTAAAGTTTGGAGGTAAAGGCTTAGTACCTAATTGGGTGCTTTGACAATATACAAGGTAATCATTTATTGTTGTAAAATTTGGGACATTGTGTTATGAAGGGTGTCAGGTAAAGGTGTGAATTGTCTTTTCATATCTCCATATCTAAAGGGAACCACAATTTTAGCAGCTTCTACTTGGTTGTTGATGGTTTGAGTTGATTGTTGAGGAGGGTTGAACTATAAGAACCCTTTGTTTTTCTTTCTAAATGGTTGGGAATTATTTTGGTTAGCAAACTCAAATTTCTCATTTTGGTTAGAAGTGGGCTTTGTATCTTGACTACTCACTGAATTTTGATAATCACAAAGGGAAATACACAAGTGCATGAAGGAGGATAATTTCATCATAGTGAGTTTGTGTTGAAGTTTAGTTTGCAAGTTTTATATAAACATCTTTTGAAGGTGTGGGTAAGGAATCTTGACATCGATTTGGGAATAAAGCGATTGATAGCATGAGATAAAATTGGTTATATTTTCTTCCTCATTTTGCATCCATTTCATCAAATCATCCAAGATATTCTTGGGATTCATATGCACTTGGAAATGATTTATAAATGCATAAACAAGTTCATTAAATGAAAAAATTGAATTGTTCGGTAAAGATGAGAACCATTCCAAGGTAGTGTCTTTTAAATTCCTAAGAAATAGTTTTGCTAATAGTTTATCATCAAGGAAAAAGTCACTACATAATGCAGTGTAGGTATTAACATTGTTAGAAGGATCTCCTTTCCCTCCATATTTCTCAAATCTAGGCATCTCTACTCCTTTTAGCATCAGTTTTCACAATATTTCCAAAGAAAATGGGCTACTTTGAACATAATAGGTGGGTGGTTCATTTTGATTTTGGTTTATGGTGGAGATTTGTTTTTGCATGGATGAAACAATTTGGAAAAGTTGAGTTATGAGAGGGTCATTGTAATTGGTATGTGGTGGAAGTGAAAGTGGTGATGGCGTGTATGTAGTGGTAGGGTAAGTGAATGGAATGCTTATAGATGGTATTGTAGAAGAGGATAGAACATGTGATGCCACATAGGAATGAGGGATACTAATAGGAATAGGCAAGGATGGAATCACATTACTAACTTGTAGTGTTGCAGTGACTTGAGGAGTGGTATAGGTAGGTATTGAGGCCATGGTTGAGGGAGGAGTTTGAGGTCCTCCTTAGCTTACCACATTTTTTGCTTGTTGAGAAGCATTAGTGGTTGAAGGAAGATGTTTTGTATATATCTCAACTATTTGTTTCACAACGTCTAGGCCTTCTTCACTTTCAAGCATGTGATGGATGTTTTCTATGGTAGGAATTGCACTGGCTGAAATTTTTTCAAGGCTTACTTGATGTTGGAGATGTGCTAGGTCCTCATGAATGTGAATTATTTTATCCTTCAAGATATGATCATTCTGTGTTTCAACTTGCTTGTTATTGGAAGGAAAAGATTTACTGAGGGTATTATCCATGCCTAGTGTACTAGTTGCAATACTAGGAGTGGAAGCTTTAGATAACCCAAGATCCACAATGAGTGTGTTATTGTGGGATAACATGAGTCTCGAACTTCTTCTCACTAAGGTATTAGCAATAGGACACCAAACACTCATGCAAAGGTCTCTAAATTCAAGGTGAATGCAAATGCAATGTAAACTAATAAGAATGAAATGCTTAAAACTAAAATACATAAACAACAAACATAAACTCATAAATTATAGTTAAATGCCAAAAAATGCAGTGACAAATATGTATTTGGACTAAGTCAGCCAGGGTGGGAATGAGTTAAGGGAGTGATTTTTTTGCAAATTTTTTAAAATTTTGAATTGGATTTTATGCTTTTTAGGTTTTTAGATGCATATATAGTATGAATATGCATAATTTTGTTGATTTTTAATGAAATGCAATACAAAAATGAAAGCTAGATGATATTTTCACTAATGCAAATTTAAAATTCCTAGGATGCAAATTAAATAATGCAATGCAAGCTAATTCTATGATGTAAAGTACTTGAAATCAGAAATATAATGTTCTAAATTTGGGTTCACCAAAATGTGAACAAATGAAATGGAGTCATAACTTCTCTTATCCACACCTAAAAGGGGAATGAAGGAAGAGGAATTTGATTTCGAAATGTTTACACTCAAGAAAATTTTCATGAGATTCTAATACAATAAAGATTGAAATCTATCAAAGGTGATTGTTCTTAAGGTTGGAAATTGATTGAAAACACACTTTGATATGAAAATGAAGTAAAAATTCAAGTAAACTATAACAGAAATTCATGAAACTGGAGAGGTGCATTTGGAAATTGGAAAGTGATGGTGAGGAGCTCTAGAATCTTGTAGAATTCAATGTTGAAGCTTATTGGGACACTTACGCCAAGTTGGGTGACTTAGTCCTATTTCGGGGAAACTCTATCGGAATAGGTTTCAACTAAAAGGGTACTCAAAACTATAGAAACCACTTTTTAGGCCTAGAAGTGAGACTAATTCATCACTTATGGTGACTTAGTCCACCTCTATATTTTGGGAGATTCGAAGGTGTAATTTGTAGATCCCAGTCTGAACTTTAGCTCTTGATAGGTTTCTAGATCCAAATTTGCAAAATCTGACCTATAGTTGTTCTCCAAGCTTCCTTTAGGGTTTTGACCACTTTGAATGACTTTGAAAAATTGTTGAAAATTTTTTACACCTTTCTCTTTGGCAAATCTACACACAAGACCAAACCCTTGAAGTAGAAATCTGAATATATGCAAGTAATGGCTCCAAAGTGCTTGAATACTCTTGTAGAAAAAATGTTTGAATGCAAAATCACTTGATTGCTTTATTAAAAGATTAAGAAAGTGTTGGAGATTAAGAAGAATGAAAATGAGAGGAAAACCCTATATTTATACATGATTATACAAAATTTCCTGAAAATACCACATCACAGACCAACCTCAAGGATTAGAAAATAATATCCTGCTAGAATTTTGAAATAATTTTAATTTTTTAGCTAAATGGGACTAAGACGCCCCCAGTGGAAACTTGATCCCACATAGGAATTTTAAGTGGGTGTCAAGAATTAAAGTGTATTAAATGATGTTTAACTGGATTATTCTCAAAAATACTGGGGCCATTTAAACATAAGAAAGGGTCAAATTATTGATGACAAGCCTAGAAAAGCATGAAAGCTTGTTGCAACATTTTACAACACTTTGAAATAAGGCTTGGTAAGTGATAAAAAGAGGTTATTTAGGTGAATTATATTAATAAGGTCCTAGAAAAGTGTGAAAGTGTGTTATAACACTTCACAACACTTAAGTAAGGCACCACTTGAATTCTTTTAATTGGCTAGAGCCCACGACCTAATGTGAACGTGTTATTCACATTACAACATTAAATCAATGTACAACTAAGCCAAGGTCACAAGGAAGACCCAAACGAGATAGAAAAAGTAGAAGGGTTACTCTTTTGGTGTCCACGGTACCAATAAAATTGTAGAATATGAATCTTTAATAGTTGGCATACATGTCACGTTAGCATTAAAAGTCAAACACAATTCTATATTTTGGGATTCGCTCTTAATAACTAAATAAATAAATGGCATGTACTAAGCGAAGTATGATAAACTTGCCTGATATCGAGATCTTACAATGAAATTATTAAACAAGTTTGAATTGTACACAATAGACAACATCCCATGAAAGGATAATAGGCATGCATATGCAATGGCAAGCACTTCTTCTCTTGTATCTCTCGATGATCCTCTTGTTGACTTCACATTTAAAGTCCAAATGATACCAAAACCATCAATAGAAGACGAGAGTAAATAAGTGTTATCAACTAAGATTGATGGTTCTAGTGAATGGTTTACACCTATATTCAAATATTTGAAAGATGGTACTTTTCTTAAACGTACAACTAAGAACACTCAAGCCTGTATGTGAAAGCTCATATCCAAGTATATAATATTAGCTCAAATTATCTTTAGAAGATCATTTAATAGCCTTTTACTCTAATGCCTTACGAAATCCGAAATCCCCATTGCACTTGAACAAGGACATGCAAGTGCTTGTGGGGGGTATTTTGGAGGAAGATCCCTAGTTCAAAAGTTAATTCACATAGGCTACTATTGGAGACACATGGAACAAGATTGTTTTGAGTATGTGAAGAAGTGTCATAAATGTCAGGAACATAACAATTTGATTCACACTCCTGCCTCTGAACTTCACGCTCATGTTCCTATTTGGCCATTTTTGGTTTGGGGCTTGGATCTTATTGGGAAAATATAACCATCTTCTTTCGCTAGACATACATTTATCATTACAACAACCAATTAATTCATAAAATGGGTAGAAGCTATCCCTCTTCATTCCACAACTACTAATACAATATGTTGTTTCATATTGGAACACATCATTGCCCGCTTTGGTCTCCCTTCCACATTGGTTTCAGATAATGGAACCCCATTCAAAAACAATGACGTGAAGAAATTCTTGGAAAAATCCAATATTCAACATCATTTTTTAACACCCTACTATATGCATTCAAATGGACAAGTAGAAGTCACTAATAAGACTATATAACAAATTTTATAAAAGATAGTAAGAAAACACAACAAACATTGGCATACACAATTAACCTACACATTATGGGCTTATCGTACGAGAGTTAGAACATCCATTGGAAATACTTCGTATAACTTGGTCTATGGTGTTGAAGCAATAATGCCTTTAGAGTTAGAAATTCCTTCCTTAAGAATTTCTCTTAAAGGGCTTATTGATGACAATACCTATAAGGAACAACATTTACATCAACTTGAGATGCTCGATGAAAAGCATATTAATTCTCTCAAACACTTACAAGCTTACTCCAAAAGAATGCAACACGGTTAGAATGATAATGTCATCCCCTGTGAATTTAATCAAGGTGATCTAGTCCTATATGGAAACCAGCGAAATGTTAATGCTCTCTCGAATGAAAAAGGAAATTTTAGCCCTAACTAGTTAGGACCTTACATCATTAAATAAAAGTATGGATTTGGAGCTTACACAATAACTGAAATGGATGGTACATCTCTCAAAGACCCTATAAATGCCATGCATCTATGTTGGTATTACATCTAGCATTTCTTGTTTTGAATGGTATGTTAGAGTAATGTTCTTAGATGAAGTAGATAAGTTCTATTTAATCTCACATTACTTCCTTCTTTGATACATAATAGCATTTGTGTATCTTAGATTATAGGGTAGTTAATCAAAAAAAAAATTAATTACTTTAGTCACCATACTCTTCAAAACTTAGTGTGTTATGTTAATTTAAATCCTTACATGAATTTAATACATATAAATCATAAGTGTATTTAAGTTAACATAGCACACCTTAATCAAAACATAGTATCTAATCTAAACTATGAATGCTTTAATTAGATCACATAAAACATTAAATCATGGAGATATTCATTAAATATTCTTACAAAAGGATATTTGATAAATCACATTGACATTTAATTCAACACAACATCATAAACCAAAATGTCCATATATATATAATCATCAAGAGTTTTGGGTACATATACATCAATGAGTATAATGCTAGTAAGGTCTATGACTTCCTAACCCATTTAGGTCTAGTGACATTTGTGGTTGTCATGATACAATACTGTGAGATCGTGATTTGACTGAGCTTCTTTGTAAAATATCTAGCATCCCTAATTCCCTAGCCTTCCACAGGAGAGCCTTAACACACTCTTGGTCACTGCAGCCCCTATCTACCTATATCCTTGTGACTTACTCCCATAACCTTGAGACCTCTGCCCATAGGCCACTGCCCACCTATTGTCAACAGTGCCTAGAGATGCTAAAATTGTTGTAAGTTGTACATGGAGCTCATCAACACGACTAGTGGCACTCTGATAGGCTATACCCAATCTTTCCATAGGCTCAAAAATATCTACATGCAAATCCACCAATCGTGGGGGCACATACATCTCAAGGACATCATCCTCAAAACATAGTGGAGGGACTAGTATTGTAGCCACTCTTTAATAAAGGTCACACCACTCTCATGTAGATCCTACAAAATTTAAATCATAAACAAATCAGTAACCATCACAATCATATATAATCCAAGTGAATAAAAGATATACGTACATTCTGAAATAACATAAATCATTTAAATATCACCTGGATCACCAGTTTACCAATCAGGATATGCCCATGCGATAGTGGTCCCTCCCTTTGTTGATGACATAGGTGGTCTGCTACCACTAGTCTCCCTGCACTTGTGTGTGTGGAACTCTAACCTGACACTTGCACGTGGTTTGGCAACTATAATAAGAGGCACCTCTACACTATCAAAAGTCACTAGATCCTCCTTTGTCTCAACAGTGTCCTCCCTCATGGGTTGGACATCCTCATCACCCTCATCAACCTCCTCCTGCTCCTCATTGTTCTCATCCTACTCCTCGTCATCTACATCTACAAAGACATCGGGTGTGGTGGCCTCCTCATCCATGGCTACATCTATGTGATCATAATCTATGTCCCCTCTACAACTTGGAGTAGGTCTAATAAAGACCACTGGGTGATGTAAAGGAAATGGTTGTTGGCATCCATGTAGTCCACCACTCCTTATATTCCTGAGTGGTGCTTGTGTCATATGCCTCAAAGTTTGGGGGAAGGTCAAGGTCCACATCATCTAAATCACTAAAGTATATATAATCCCTCGTGAGATTTTGATCATCCCAAAGACCGACAATGTTGTGTACTGATCGTCGGAACGATGTTCTAGAATGTGGGGCCACCTAAGTATGGCCAAACTATCTCATCACCCTATCATAGTAAAATGTTCTGACCAAATAATTATGTTAGGCCAACAAAAATTGATCCATCTATAATCTATGCATCTCATGTCAATGATCCACCCACAACAATATCCACTGATAGGACCTCCAATAGATATCATCCTCATCTAGCCAGTCAAAGTTATCCTCCAATATAATAAATCTCCCTCTTGCCAAGGCCATCTAAGTGGGTAGCTGAAAGCCCTTGGCTCACCTGCGATTGTTGTAAGAGGAAACCCAATGGGCTTGGTACATGTAATGTGCTCAAAGCACCATATCTATAGTAGAGCATAATGTACAATTCTCTAGAGCTCTCGAAAGGAAAAGTAACTGAGATCATAGTGCAAATGAGCAAGCATGTTGCAACCCCATGCATAAATGGTCTGCTACTGCTCCATCCCTCTAATAGTGTGCATTAGACCACCATCTAGGTGTGCCCCTTAACCATCTGGGACCAATGTAAGTGCCACAGTAATGATCATGATTCACCAAAAGAGTGGTGACTACGCACTTAGGATCCATCTAAGCTCCACATGAGGTTTGATGCTCAAGTGTCGCATAGGCCGCTCTACACAATAGTATATATCATCTCTCATCTTTGCAAAGGATCTATGAATAACTAGCTAAACACGCTCGCCACGAATGTGGATGCATACGATGTCCTCTAGTGTGACATTCATCTCCCCATGGGAACATGAAATTTACAAGTACTCACATCCTACCTCTCTTCTAAGGCCAGTAGCATGCTATCATGGTACCTCATAGGTGGCATGAGGTATACCCAGAACAAACTAACCTCCTGCAGTAACTGAATCTCCTCCCTTGATAGCCGAGTCACCGACTCTCGAAGGAAGCAAAATTGCCCCCCTTCGAGATGTCTAGCTCGGGGAGGCACCTACGAGACAAAAATGACATAAATCTAAAACAATCATTCAACATCACTAGAGTTGTTCTAAGACACTTTTTAGAAAAATAGACACCTAAACCATTTTTGGACAAAATCTTGGGACACTACAACTACTCTATGACACTTTACGCCAAGGTGGGACACTTTCTCCAATCTATTCCAAGGTCATAAAATTAATCAAATTACATGAAAAATTATAGTACAAGTACGGAAACAAAGAAAACATAAAACATAATTCACTGATTGTATGTTAGAGGATGCCTTGTTGTGCATCGTCACAAACTTGGTCTGATCTTGGAGGCTTGTAAACCTTGTGGCTTGGCATCTTCACTCACTCAGCACTAAGCTAAATCTGCAACAAGGTAAAAGTCAAATGAATAGTGAAAAGAGTCATTTTCAATAGTATATAGTAACACCCTAGTAAATAAAGCTTATTCATTTAAAAGGGAAAGTTCATTAAAATTAACACACTGGAGGCTAGAGGTCTCCATTTTCAATGTCGTTTGTTGCATTGGATTCGTAATTCCACTCCCGTTCTTGTCAACTATTTATCATTATGTGGTATGGTACTTGGAAATACCCTATGATATGACTTGTGTAATTCGATGTGGTTTCGTGCTCACCCTAATTCCACCTCCATAAAGCAAGAGGAATTAGGGGGCATTCATCTACCCTCAAATTCAATTCATCGTAGAAGTTTGATAAGAGGATTTTTGAATGACTAACAAATATGTTTTATAGGATGCAATTCCTAATATTGTGGTTTTGTAGGTAGCTACAATGGGGGCTTCATTCTCCCTAATGAATCTATATGAGAATCCTTTTTCTTAGCAGTTATTTCCTTTAGCTTGTAGCATATTCACGTAGTATCATATGACAGCTAAAGTGGGGGTTAAATTTAGTCTCAAAAAAAGTAATTCTTTTTCACACTGTATTTGAAATAATTGACACATAATTAACTTAATTATGCTTTAGAGTGGTGTTGTAAGGTGTTGTACACATTCACACCTCTCTAGGGCCCGTATTTAATTAAAATATATTTAAATTTCACCTTATACAAAAATGTTGTAAAGTGTTGTAAGGCATTTTCACACTTTTCTAAACGCTATTCATTTAATTAAGCCTAATGGAACCCTCTTGTACTTAAAACAAGCCCTATTTGTGGTGTTGTAAAGTGTTTAAACACACTTTCACATCTATCTAGGGTGGTATTAATTAATGGTGGTTAATTAGACTTAATTTCCCATTTTAATTCAATTTCAAGCCCTCAAAATTACACCTCTCAAAGATCAATCCTGACACCCAACAATCAAATGACATAACCTTGGATGTGGGAAATTTTAGGTCCCAGAAAGTGTGCCAAGACCCATTCACCACTAAGGGTGAATGGGTCCTCCCTTAACAAGACCCCACTTTCTTGGCATATTCCAACTAGGTTTTTGATCCTCTTTTCACACCCTAGAGCTTGGTCTTGGAAAGTGGGCTAGGACCCATTCACCCAAGGTGGCAAATGGGTTGTCCCTTAACAAGGACCCTCCTTTTGAATTTCACCTTGGTGGGATTTTAATTAATTTCATTCCAAGATTTGAGGTCGGCTTGAATTCTCTAAATTTCGAGGTTAAATCTCTAATGTAGTATAAATGCAAGGTTATTTGACATAATTTCACATAAGAATCTTTAGAGAGAACACTAGAGCAAGATTACAAACAAGAAAGACAAAGCATCCAAGCAAAAGTGAAGTTTGGAGAAGCATTTCAAGATCTTCAAGTTCATTTTGTGTCCAAGATCAAGCATTATTGAAGGTTGATGATAGATGCCTATGGAGAATCATAAAGGATTCTAGGTGTTGGGAGATTCACAAGTCATACAACCAAGCTTAAGGACTTATTTCTAGAGTGATTCCATCTTCTATGATCATCCTATTTGTAGCCTACAAGAGGTATTTTCATACTTGTGATTCATTGGAGGGATTAGACATCTCCTTTAGTGAGTCATTTATATTGTTCATATTGCATTCAAGGGTTTTATCCTAACACAATTGGGTAAAATTTCCTTTACATTCTCTTGGATCTTAGTCTTAGACACACTTAAGATTAAGATTGCACACACTATTGCATGTCTCAAATTTCCATTCATCATCAAAGGTTTAATTACCAACAAGAGGTATGATTGAGGCAAACCCCTATTCCCCAACAATAAATCAAATTTGATTTGCAGGTTATAGGTAGATCTGGATTCGAGAACATGAAATTCAAAATACAAAGGAGAATAGTAGACTTGGAAGTTGCAACTTAGATTCAGAGATTTTTGGAAATCCCTAGCAGGATCCATTCACCTTTAAGGCCAAATGAATCCCTGTTAAGGGATGACAGGCATTAGATTCCAAATATTTCAAACTTTGGTTTCCAATTTAAATCTCCCTGAAAAGGCTTACCAAGACCCATTCATCTTCAAGGGCGAATAAGTCCCTGTTAGCAACACAAAAAAGTCATATTTCACCACCTGCACAACATCCTTGTCTTCCTATTCCTCTAGAAAAGTTATAGTTTCTTTATGTTTTGAAATATAGACTTGCAATGAAATATAGGCTTTAGGACTCAGCAAAACTATCCTCTATGTGGAGCACACTTTGACAAAGGCAAATGTAGACTTCTATTATTTCTTAGCAATTTCCACTAAAGGTGTGCACCTACTATAGATGTTACATGACCTTTCAAATCAACAAACTTGTCTTCAACTAAGCAAACTTTTGAGACCCTAAACTTGTCCTTTATTTAAGGTGATTCAAAGCCATATTGATCTAGTGATTTTTTAGTGGAAAGTTCTTCTCATCTTCTAAGTGTGCATGACTATTAACAAGAACAAAAAATTTCCTTTTTCTACTTCCTTATAATTATCTCGTTGATCATGACTTTGACTTGCAATATTGACCTTGTCAATTCTAAAGTGTGATTGATCATATATTTGCAGACTTTTTTAACTTCATAGAAATCAAAGCATTAATAAAAAATAATATAATTTGTTTAATTTTATCTATCATAATGTGGTATTGTTTATAGTTCTTGTAGAATATGTATTTTGTGTCATTTCCCAACTCTTCCTAACCAACAAGAGGATGATTTGAGTGTCGTAATAACTTATATTTTATGTAAATTATGTTTCTTTTATACCTCCAATTTTTAATGAAAGTATTATTTAAAATAAAAAGAGATTTCAAATAGAATTTGTATACACATGCAAATTTCTATTTAGTTTTACATCTATTTTGAGAGAATGTTGTAATGTAATTATGTATCAAAAAAAATATCTAATTTGTGTTAAGTTAGAATCATTTTCTGATTTGTCGACATTATTTATTTATAATCATCTCTACATATTTGATCATACATTAATGATTCAACACAAATTATCCCATAAATTTTTCATTGATTGCATCCTTATGTCTAGACATCTTCCCCACACCTAAGGAATTCAATCCTAAAAGTTTATTTCTCTACCCTTCTACAAGAAAATATAGTAAGAAAACATCTCATACTCACAGAAAATAGAGACATTATAAGTAAGAAAAATCAAACTAATAATAAAAATCCTATTAAATATCTCACATTTTTTATCGAAAGCATTTTTCTAAAGATGAATAATATCTAGTTAGGTCCCAAATAATTTTTTATCTAGATTTTCTTACAAATATTGTTTTGATTTTTTTTTAATTTTTTTTTTTTAAATGTATAATAAATAAACACAAATATTGAAAGCGATGTCCTTCATAAAATATTAAAATTTATATGGTTTTGTCTTCTATACATATTAATTTACTTTTTATAATGTATATACATATATATCTTGTAGAGACTAGACACCATGTGTGGATCACTTATCTTATTTATCAATTGCTTTCTTATTTTAGGAACGTTACCCACATTTATTTTAGCTCTACCACCCTTTCTTACTCTCACTTAATATATATTCCATGCATTTGTTACATCACTTACAATAACACATACAATTATAAAATGCCTTTAATTATATCAAACACTATAATTCAAAATTAAAAAGAATGAAAACATTATGAACATGACAAACTACCATTAACCTCAAACCCTTTTATGTTGTAAGTACATATTTATTCTCAAGATAAACAAGTATCACACACAAATAAATAAATAAATATATTAATTAACATTCACTTTTAACGTACCATTCTACATTCTTGTCCACTGATCAAATATACTCCTTTGACTCTTAAATCCTTAGTTTAGATTGGAAAAAGTCATCCATTTAAATCATGTCCTTGTTATTTTAAAAGGATAAGTTATAGCTGGTATGACAACCACATTCTTTACAAAAGCTTCATAAGCCAAGTAACTGAATCGAAAACAGCGACAGGAGAGACTGTGTCTCACAGAGGGATGTACCTACTTCCATCCTCAGAAGAAAGTAAAACTTCACAAATCTAGTAAATTATTCGAAAACAGCGACAGGAGAATTAGTCTCTTACAGAAAGGATGCTAGTTTGTCTTCAGAGGAAAGTATAACCTCTGGATAGGATGGTGATGGCGTACATATTTATTGAAAGAGTGCCACCACAGGACTTTTCACAACATGGCCATTCTTATCAGTCCAACTCAAATATCCGTATACAATTTCATCTCCCACACCTTTCTCTACCTCCACCGTGACAGTAAAATTCACCTTCCCAAGCTTCTCTTTAAATTCCACAATATCAGGAACCACCTGCACTTTGAGTCCTTTGGGCACCTCAACAACTGCCTTATAATACGATACATCATCACCCACATTCGTCAATGTTCTTTTGAATGTGGAAGAGAATGACGAGGAAGCATTCTTGTAGAAAATTGCAGTGAAGGAGGGATAATTGAGGCCGTCGGAACCCAAGTCGAGGCCACTGGGACATGAAACCGGTGTTTCGGTAATTGACTGAATTTTCTGGGCAGTGTAATTGAGAGTGCAGAGATAGTTGACGTAGTCTTCCACGCTGATGTCATAGACGAGTCCAGGGTCGACGGCTTTCTCAGGATCGACGTGGCCTGCACCCATATCAAAAGGCGTCGCTGGGCTGCCGTTGTAGCCCTGGTCGGTAATGGCGTTGTTGGAATTACTGAGCGTGTAAGAAGTGGTCATGATGGCAGATTTGATCGCCGCAGGGCTCCACTCGCTGTGAACGGCTTTCATTAGAACCGCCAATCCCGCTACATGCGGACATGACATGGACGTGCCGGAGTCGATGATGTAATTGTTTCCCCTTGTGGTATTCGGAAGCCATGCTGCCAGGATATTAACACCAGGGGCTGTAACGTCGGGCTTCAGAATATTTGGGCTTTGTGGGTACGGCCCTCGAGACGAAAAAGACGCAATAGCAGGCGCAGGCTTCACGCCTAGCAACGTCAGGCCCAACTGTATTTCCACAACAGGACTTGAAGTAGAGGAAACATACTTCAGTAAGGCTGCTCCATCTTCCGGTTTCAAGACGACCATCGGAAAACGGTTATCCGGAAACAATGAGAAACTCTCGGTCTTCGATATTGAAACAAGCGCTCGGACTCCCGCGAGATTCAAAGCTTTTAAAAGTGAAGAGCTCGTATTCACGCACAACACCACCGTTCCGTTCACTGTGGCTGCATCGAACTGTCTCTGGCATGCAGGGTCTCCGCTGTTGTAAATTAGCTTGGACTGAGATATGTGTAAGCTCTCTTTTTTATTAGGGTTCGTGTAGAAGGGGAGCCTCTGATAACACTGCCGTCGCCCAACTTCAAAGTAGCAGCAAAATCTCTATCCATCGTGCTCGCCCCGATCGTGAAAATCCAGAGCGCACCATTGTGCATATTTCGCCGTACCGGGCCACTGTTTCCCGCGGAGCATACGACGACAACGCCTTTCTTTATAGCTGCAAAGGCGCCGAGGGCTATTGCATCGTCGAAATAGAGAGCCGAGGCGTAGCCCATTGAGAGAGACAAAACGTCAACCCCGTCGCTAATTGCGGCCTCCATTGCAGCCAACGCATCGGATCCCATACTCCCAATTGACCATATGACTTTGTACATGGCGACTCGCCCGGCAGGAGCTACACCACGAGCCGTACCAGGAGAGTAACCGTAGAAATCGACGCCCTCCACGTAGTTACCTCCTGCAGTGGATGACGTGTGGCTTCCATGCCCTTTAAAATCCCTCGGAGAATTGTAGTCGTTGTCGAGGTTAATGTCCCCGTACTCGGCCACCACAGCTTTGTTAAAATATCGCGCTCCTATCAGCTTTCGGTTGCATAGCGAAGAGGCGAAAGCTGTGCCATTTTCGCAGACCCCCTTCCATCTGGTCGGGATTGGTCCCATTCCATCGTCATGGAAACTTCGGCTCTCCGGCCAAATTCCAGTGTCCAGTACGCCCACGATGGCGTCTTGCCCGAATCGGGACTTTGGCGAAAGACCCTTATCAGGGCTGAGTCCCAGAAATTCAGCGGAATGCGTGGTATCCATAGTTCCCAAAGAGTCCGGAAAAGATGATAGGTGACCAGGCATCTCCTCTAGCATATCCAGCTGCGACTGTGTTAGCATGGCGCTGAAACCGTGCATTACAGTATCGAAAGTGTAAAGATACGAGTCCTCCGTCTCTACATTCTGCTGCCCGTTAACTCCTTTTACAGATGAAAGCAGCGATTTATACCAATGAACGTGAGTAGGGAATTCATTAGGCATAGCAGACTTATCCATATGGACTATGTAGATCGAGGCAGGCTCTATGCTTCCTGCACTCACAACATAGCCAGCCATGAACAAGGCTAAAAGCAGAAAAGAGACACTCCTAACGTCCATCTGTGTGTAGATCTAATAGCTTAATGGCTTACCGTGAATCTAGTAGTATTTTAATCAGTCTAACTCAGTTGCATTTATAATATTTCCTATTCGTTCAAACTTGATTTTCTTGATTTGACTTTTCAATGCTGATTCACCTTCCACTAACTGAACTCAAATTATTCAAAGGAAATTAATGGCCGGCTACGCGTATGATGGTTACCCGTACTAACATCGAATCGTATGTTAATAGCCATTGATTTCAAAGGCGTGCGGATTCTCTAGAGCCCTCCGGATGAGATTTTAACTGATAGTTCCTAGTCTGGAAAAAGTTTAATCACCCATCAAATCAACTTATATTTAAGTGTTCCTTATCCTAATCTTCTTCTATTAATTAGAAAATGATCATTATTCGATTTAAATATCATTTAATTTAATGATTAAAAGGTCGATTGTAATTTTTAATTTTATTCTTTATCTGAATTAAAAATAAATAGCCAGCAGGTACAATGTGTACACCGATAGGCTTAGAAAAATGTGCGTGACTGCTGTTCTGCTTCCATTAATAATGTCTCATGACACATCTACCCCACCAAGCAAAAGCACAACCTCTAATTGAAAGTCAAGCCAAACACCAAGATAGAGAGAAGAAAGCTCGCGCCAACCCAAAGGAGTGTCCTCTAGTACAAGAAGAAGTGGCCTGTCGATAGCAAGGAGAGCAATATCACCCAAACCATAAATGGGTCGAATTGATCTGGGGCGTCCACAAAAGAAACAAGAGAGGAATCCCCATTCCTCAGCCCACACACTTGGGCTCTTCCACTCCAGCCTACCAACACACCAAGCCAACCCCATTGGAATCTCAACCGAGGAGAGAAAGATAGTTCCCAAGAACCCCCAGAACCATTCAGAAAATTTCAAAATGAAACCCCTCCACTTCTTCCCACTCCGCTTTCCGCTCCTCCGCTCCATTTTGAAAGAATAACTATATTTCTATTAATGATTCCTCTTGTTGAGGGTCTGAGTTTAATAGCATTTTGTTCATGTGGCTTCTATTGATGCATTATGAATTTTTAACCAAGCAGCTTATATTAACTTCCTATGCAAATGAAGGGCCTGTCACGCCAGATCATCTCAATGTCAGAGAAACCCAACTGGACATTAATGGATGCAAACAAGGGGAGGTTACAATGAAGAACATGTGGATATCTGTGGATCCATATCTCAGAGAACGTATGGAAAGTCTTGGCAGCGGATTGCTTATGCAGAGCTTCAAATTGGGTCAGGTCTGAATTTCTTTTTATTAATTAATACAATCTTCTACCACTCTGCCTACTTTGATTACTAAGATAAATAAGATAGATGAAATGGACTTTGATTTCCTTAGGCCCTAGGAGAGCGTCTTATGTCAATGCAAAGAAGATTGTTTGATTCTAAGATTTTCGATAATAAGATTCAAACCCGTAAAGAAAAGAGGGTGTACAATACGCTTGGCTCGAGGCAAATGATTCATATTTACATGGGAAAATCTCAAATCTTCATATACTAATGACTAAGTTATGACTGTAATCTTGATTGTAGCCAATTGTGTCTCGATCAATTTCACAAGTTGTGGCCTCCGCTGGACAATTTAAAGAAGGTGAGACATTGTGCTGGGATTTTCTGATGTTGCTCAGTATGCAGTGCTCTCTGGCTCAGGGCTCACAAAAATTAATGGTAAAAGTAACTTGGTAAAAGCAACTTAATAGCTTATCGGTTAATAAAAATAATTTCTATTGTTAATTATTCAAAATAGGGTAAAAGTAACTTAAATATTAGAAGTTATGTTCTAAGAATTTGATTTTAAGATGTATTTATGACTTTCTGCCGTTTAATGGTAAAAGCTTCCAAAATATCAGGTGAAAGCCTCAAAAAATCTCACTTATCATGTAAATGCAGATACATACTGATTTTTCAATTGTATGGAACATTCTATTTCCATTTGTAACACATTTTCTCAATTTAATGACAATTTTCTTTTTTTAATTTGCATTGTTTTATGTTTTAAATTTGTATGCATATATTTCAAAATGAGATAATACCATGAATTGAAATCCACGTCAAATTAGAAAAATAAAAAAACTTATTTGAAAAGAAATCAAATTAGAAAAATAAAAAAACTTATTTGAAAAGAAATCACTTAGGGCATCTATGCTAAACAACAGTCCAACCATTTAGGAAATTAGGAACCTAGAAGTTGTGCATGAAAAGACTTGATCACTTTTATCAGTTGTGCTAACTAATCCAGAATAGCACAGCAGAGAAAATTAAAAAAACAATGGATTGCATTGGTCTAAAGATATAAGCATCCTTATGACTTTTTAGTTTTTACGGACAGTGCCTGGAAATGAGAAAATGAATTTCTTATTAATTATTCACATTAATGAACAGATTAATTCAAAATGAGCTGATAGATACTCTCGTGTGGTTGCATAACTTAAGGATATGCCTTAACCATAAATATACCAAAGAGAACACTCGGAGAAACATTAGATATGGTAATTACTATTGTAATTCCATGCAGAAAATGCAGTCCGAATAACTACAATGCAATACAAGTTATATTTCTCACTTGCAAAAGAGGAAAAATATTAACGAATGGATTATTTTGCAACTTTATTAGTATGTGAATATTTCCAATTTCAGAAAACAAACCATTTGTATAACAGGCTAACGTTTGAAGAAAAATAGGATTTATGGTTAATAATCATAAACTCTGTCAAATCTAATAGTTTTACGTCATTAATGCAAAATCATGACTAATGCCTAATTTTGAAGATCTCCAAAGTGGGCTTATAATTATCAACAAAATTATAAAATATGAAAAATTTGTTAAAAAAAGAAGAAATAGTTCATAAAGAACACCCTATTGCAAACTGTTATGTCCAGCAGGTTTCGGTATCAATTTCACATCTTTACATCTGCAAAGACATGAATCAAGAACACGTTTGGAAACAAATACCCAGATGAAAATTCAAGATATGTACCCAAAAACGATGAGATGAAGCTTCCGATGTTTTAACAGAATGTACAGATGTGTTACTAGGGGCTGCTTGAAAATCATTGACAAGGAAATGAAGTCGATCTGTCAAAGATGCTTCTGCCGTAAGGCGGAGTGCAAGAGTAAGCTGCAAATTATAACTCTCTTCAGTCTGCTGTGCCCAACTCTTTGCAGAGGCATCACTATACTTACCCCCAATTCTGGGATCATCATATTTACATCCCTCCTCATAAAGTGCATTAAGGAAAGCAGAATCACTGGCATTCAAAGACATGGGATTCCCAAGAGCCTGTTAAAAGTACCTTCCAATCTTTTAATTACAACCACTGGTCATAGCCACGGTAGCTCTGCTCTGCTCTTCTTTGCCATGGCGCGCCTTTTTACACTAAGTTGTATAACTCTCTCAACAACCAATTTTAAAAGTTGTTTAACTTAGTTTTCTAAAGTAAAACAAGTTTTGCAGTGACGAATTTATAGGGAACATAAAACATCAAAATCTCTTTCAATCCCATATGAAAAACAATAATGGAATGCAGAGGAATAAAGCAGCTTTAGGTCTATAGCGTCCAGTACAAGACAGAAAAATCATATAAAGACAGAAGAATATTGACAGACATAGACAGGCAACAATAATTTACGAAAGAGTCCGATGCAGAGATCTTGCAAATCCGTTAATGGTGGTGTAGTTCTTTGAACTGAAACCCAGGCACCCAAACAGCCCCTGCCGGTAGGGCAAATACGTCTTACACCGCAGCTCCTCCGCCTGCGCACTATTTGCAGTATAATGAAGCTCATGTGCAAAGACTAGAACCCTCCTGGCACCAGGGCCATTAACACTTCTATTGTTTCCAGAATTCAGGACAAAATTAGAAGAATTCTTGTTCTTGGCCTTAAATTTTTCACCCTGCTTGGCAGAAGACGAGCCTGAACCTAAGCCTGAGCCTTCCTGAGACATTTTCTTGGCAGACGCCTTGCTGGAAGACAAATGCTGATGCTTCGCCGAACTTCTGGAAAAAGAAAGCGCCCAAAGCTTCTCCTGGGTATGGCCTCTGCCCTCACTCTTACTCCTGTACAAAAAATCCTTAATATTCATCCACCTCTTTGACCCGGATTTCCCCATCTTAGACGAAGCCACGGCAGCGGCTTCGCCATTTTTAGCCTTTTCATCATCTTCATTCTCTTCCAATTTGCAGGTCTCTGCTTCAGACCCGGGCAGATGCCATTGCGGTTCGCTTCTGAGAGGCGACAGCGACCTAGTCCGCCTGTGCCGAGACTTGTCACGACACAACCCACGCTCTCGACACGTACCGGCACTATCATCCTCCTCAGAAGAGATGAAATGAAACGATTTGACAAAGCTAGGTGGATAGATGACTGCCGTTATATTAATTTTCGGTTTCTTCTTTCACAAATTTTTAAAGCAGATTAGTACCGTTGTGGCAATGAGTGCTTCCAACGTTTTTCACTGAGAACGGCAAAAGAAAAAAAAAATAGTGAACGGAAAAACGAAAAACCAGCCGGCGACGTCAGACTGGGGGAGATCCCCGTGAGGTCTCCCCACGTAAATAGCCTATCGGCTAATTAGAAAATGATCATTATTCGATTTAAATATCATTTAATTTAATGATTAAAAGGTCGATTGTAATTTCTAATTTTATTCTTTATCCGAGTTAAAAATAAATAGCCAAAATTAATTGAAGGATATTCAAGGACATCCATCAATCACAAAGAAACAGAAGGTCTGATTCTTTTCTACATCACGTTGTGCATCTATTTATGTAAATACGTGGATACAAACATCGCTTCAAGTATTGCTTGCTTTCATTTCTTTTGAATAAATGGGATGCCTTTTCAACTCGTTCATTGTTTGTTTGTGTTAAAGGTGTAAGGGGAATTTAATTTTATACAATCTAAGCTCCTAAATGTATATCGGATTGAGATGACTTTTTTGGATTTTATTTACATGTAGGTAAATAGTTTATAGCTATTGTTTTGGCTTATGGGGGTTTCCGATAAATGTGAGAGGGTTTGATAAGGGCACAAGGGTCAAAAAGTCACCATTTAGACTTGACGCCCACAATGTGCCCTCAATGTCCCAATGCTGCCCACTTTTTCCACCAATTAATATTTAAAAAGAATCTTAATTGTGTCAATATTAGGGTGCAATTATAACAGTTTTATTATTCATCAACGCTCAAAAGTGAATGGGTAAAATTCACGAGTTAATGTTGGAGATTTAGGTTAGCAGTCATAATAGTCTGCAGTTTAGGTTAGCGGTCATAATAGTCCACACCTACACATTATTCACCAAGCCTTAACACCAGACACCACTACACATTCACTCCAATTCATAGCCATGTCACGTATGGCAATGAATTATTTCCCACGCTTTTTGGGGGGTAAAATGATAGTCTCCATTTTATTTTGCACTCATGGTTTGCTCAGGATTTGGTAAACCCTTGGCGGTTCACTATTGTTTGCTCTCCATGGTCTGAGGTAGCATTGAACATCATTTATCCTTTCAAAATGTAAACAATGGTACTCTTGAATCTGTTTATGTCACATTTTTGTGGACCCGTGAATGGTTTCTTGGTTGTTTGATTAATTATTACTACCTTTTTTTAACCAATTTCATCATTGTTTATCATGCCCTCTCCACCATGTGATGTTTTACATGGTCTAGGGTAGCATCAACGTATTATTTATCCTCTCATTTTGTATAGATTTCTACTCATGAATATATTCTAGCCGAGAGTACTCTCGTCTTTTTTGCTTCATGATTTTTTCTGATAAAATGATTAATTGTCTCATGATTTTGACATGTTTGCAGAAAATCATGTATTTGTCTGCTTCAGACATTAATATCATGCAACCATATACTTGTATGGACATTTGTCTTAATAACCCATGATTATTTGGGCATATATTTACAAACCCATGTCTAAATTTTCCTAGTTAAGAAATTATTATCATGAAACCTTTAATTCTAGTACATTGTTTTCTTATACACAGTTGCTTTTTTGGGAATATATCTAAAAACCCTCATCTGTATTTCTCTGATTAAATATTTTTTTGGGTGAAACCATAAACTACTATGGGCTATTCTTGTAAAACACACTTGCTTATTTGGGCATAAATCTAATAACCCGTGTCTACTTTTGTTTAACTAAGTTTCAATGGGTTTACTAGAGCTTGAGAAAACAATGAGCGCACGATAAAATGGAGACTATCATTTTGGGTGTATATTTGAAAACCCTTGTCTATTTTAATGTGATTAAGGAATTATTATAATGAAACCCTCGGTTGGTTTTTTTGACATATATATATGAAAACCCATGTCCATTTTCATGTGATTAAGGGATTATTATCATGAAAACCTTGCTTGTTTTTTGGGCATATATCTAAAAACCCATGTCTATATTTGTTTTACCTCTGTCTAAATTTTTATCCTAAGAATGTGTTGGTAATTGTCTACTTTTTATTGCACATTCGATAGATCACCTTACATATATAGGAAAAACTTTGTATTCTTTGTTCTTTACTTAACAACTTACATTTCCATTGTACTTTTAGATATTCACACAAATATATATATATGTGTGTGTGTGTGTTATGTATATGTATATTTATATGTAAACATATAAATACACAAACACACACAAACACATATGTATGTATGTATGTATGTATAGATATATGTGTGTGTGTATATATATTCCACCTTTACAGTTAGGAAATTGTGTATCTCTAAAGTCTGGATTTCTCCTTTCAAAATGCAAACAATGGTACTCCTAAAACTATTTACTACACATTTTTTGTACCTATGAAGGATTTCTTGGTTGTTTGATTATGTGGTAATTATAAACACCTCTGTTGATTGATTTCATCATACAGTTCACAGTAGCATTCATTCACTGTAAAATATGTTAGTAATTGACTACTTTCCACTTCACATACAATAGTGCACCATACAATATAGGACGAACTTTATGTCCTTTATTCTTTACTTAACAACTTACATTTTCATTGTACTTTTAGATATTGACACAAAGATATATATCATTCTATCCATAAAACTGTGTATATATTTCTTGGTTAATTGATAGAAGCCTCCTTTAAATTCATAAAAGTGTACACTGCAACTTGCATTTTCATTGTATATGTATGTACACACACACACACACACACACACACACACACATATATATGTATGTATGTATGTATGTATGTATATGTATGTATGATACATATGTGTCTATATATATGTATATATGTGTGTGTATATATATGTTTGTGTACATATATTTGAATAGATGGTCATTTCAAATTTAATAAACTCTATTTGGTACAGTCTTTGAAAGATCCTTTCATAAATTGTGAGTTTAAAGTTATATTCGTAAAGTGTTTATTTAAATTTGATAAGTAAATAAGGTTTTTTGTTTCTCATGGGTTATTCCTTACTAACCCCACTTACAAATTCAGGAAATTGTGTGTTTATTTACTCTTTTTGGTTAATTCATAGAAGCCTACTTTATATTAAAGAGTAAGAAAGCTAATAGATCCCATTCTGGTTCTTATTGTGCATTATGGATCTGCACCTTCTTGAAAACCCTCATCTCTCCCTCCTAAAAAACCCTTTCATGTACTTCTTTCTCAAGCTTCTCTACCATAACCTACAGTCCTACCCCACTTCCCACACCCTCAATCTTGAATGGCCTCTCTAGAACAATCTGATAAATTGGAAACACCGCAAACTCCAACATCTTCAAATGCAAAGACCTAACATTCTTCTAGTTCTTCAATATCACCTTCGCAAGCCCATCAACCATAGCCCTAACATTATCCACAATTTCATCCATCTCTTGAGACACCTTCCCACCTTCACCACACATGTACCCCTTGAAGGCAAACCAAGCATAGTTGAAAGCTAGCTCAATCTGCTTCCTCCACTACTTGTGGCTCAAATCCACTAGAATAGGATGCTTCTTCTTCTTAAAAAAGGTATCTCAAATGGGTAGGAGATAATGGAATCAAAGATTGATCATCCATAAACATATCATAAGACACACAAAGCTTCCTCTTGAACTCGAAGGGCATATAATTAGTCTTCAACTTTGAATACTTCAATACCTTTGAAATGGGTAAGCATACCTCTTTAATCTTAGCCTTGTCAAATTCAAAAGACACCCAAGATGCCCTATTTTCTCCATCAATTTATTATCAAAGTTAAAACCCTATAGTTTTATTTTTATGAATATGTATGTATGTATGTATGTATGTATATGTATGTATAAGAATCTATCCAATGTGTATGAATGTTTGAAGTTTCAATTGGAAACTAAACACAAAATAATACATCTTAATTTTTTACTAAACTCTTCATATATATCTATAAATATAAATATATATGTATCTATGAATACATACATACATAGACACACACACATAGATATGTGTGTGTGTGTATGTCTCTATATATATGTATATGAATAGATGCCCATTGTCTATGAATATCTAAGTTTCAATTGGCAACTAAACACAAAATAATACATCTTATTTTTTTATTACCCTTCATATGTATCTATACATATAAATATTTATGTATGTATTTATACATATTGTGTTGTATGGAAATGTTGATGCATCAACCCTTCAACCAAAGGAGGTACAGAGAGAGAGATCAAATTTCACACACTTGCCATGCACTCAATGAAACCTTAGAGGTCTTCACCCAATAAAGGATGGAAAAGATCTGACAATAAGATATCCTAAGATAGGGTTTGAAATTAGGAAATGGGTTCACCACCAAGTTTAGACTTGGAAAAGAAAATGTTGGAAAACATAGTGTGATATGCAAACAAATGCTAAATGACCTAAGAAATTAAAAAAATGCAACAAAAGCCCATGAAACTGGAAATGTGCACATGGGAAATTGAAGGAGATAGAATGGAGATCTGGAATCCTGAAAAATCTATTGTTAAAGTTAGTTGGGACTCATACGCCAGTTTGGGCGAATCAATCCAATTTCAGGGAAAATGTGCCAAAATAGGTTTTTGCCAAAAGGGTATCTAGATCTACAAAAATATTCTTTAGTCTTATATAGTGGGACTCATTCACCAATAGTGGTGAATCAATCCACTTCTGCTTTTCAGGAAATTTTGGACTGGATCTTGTGCCTCTTGGTCTGTTGTGTTGTGCTTGACTGATTTTTGTGTCCTAAATTGCAAAATTCCAACTATAGGTCTCATGCAAGCTTCTAATAGGTTTGATGACAACTTTAGCAACTTTGACAACTTGACAACTTTTCTCCACTTTTTCTTCTTGGTAAATCTACAACCTAGCCCAAACCCTTGCAATTAAGTGTTGTAAACATGTAAGTGATGGCTCCAATGGATGTGGACTTAGAATCTAGCTTGATGTTGATAGATCTTGAATGCAATACTTGTTTGAATCACAAAATCCTACATCACAATTGCTAGCTCTAAAACAACATGATGCACATAATCCTTGACATGATGATTGATACTTGAAGAATGCTCTAGAATTCTTGATAATCTGCCCTTGAAATGCCTTAAATGCTCTTGTGAATGCTTACATTCTCTTCTGCACTCTTAAACAAGGAAAAATTTAGTGGCAAATCTTTTCCAATTGGTGAATTCTAGAAATCGTCCAAGTCAAAATTGGCGAATTATTCGCACCCAACAAGGTGTCCAAATTGTTTGGATTTTATGAGCTATCGGTCAATTTGCATGTCCATTTGCTAACAATTTTTTTTATGAGGCATATTTAAGCAACAAATTCACCATAAAAAAATATGTGTTTCAAATGGACCAACTAATATTTTCACTTGGAATCTCACAAGCATGTAATAAAACACCTACATATTTGCCAATACTATTAAAACAACATTGTATCAATTAAATATGCGATCCACGATGGGAGCGGGAATAGGAGCGAGCGAGTAGGAAAAGTCAAGTTTTGAATCTTTAAACAGTGTAGAAGGCGGGGGTTCGAGGGAATCTCAGGTGAATGCGGAGATTTCGTCGAGTTCTGAGAAAGGTAAGTCAGGTTCTGATGATAAGGACGTCCACGAAAAAGTCCAGGTGGACCCAGGTGGAAAGGATGGGACTTCTATTTCCAAGACTGTCGTGGAAATGTCGAATAAAGGGGCTGAAAAAGGTAAAACATGGACTTTGTTGTTTGGTGTTAAGCCAAACGATAATTCATCTTTTCCCTCTATGCGTATTCTTTCAGATCCGGGGTCTGGAAAGTTTTCTATTTATGTGTCGGATGAGATTATAGACCATAATATTCCTTGGATGGAGAATGTTTTGGTTGGAAAATTTTTGGGTCCCAGACCAAATATTGAAGTGGTAAGGGAGTTTGTTAAGAATAAATGGAAAACCAGTGGTCTGGTTTCGGTGGCGGCGCTCCCTAAGGGTTTTTTTTCTTTTCAGTTTACTTGCAAAGAGGACTCCAGGGCTGTCCGGAGTGGTGGCCCCTGGATTATCGGAAAGTCTTCCTTGGCACTGAAGAAATGGTATTTTAGGGTTGATCTTTCTGATTCAATTTTTGAAATGGTGTTGGTCTGGGCTAAACTACCAGGTCTCCCCTTGGAGTACTGGAACACGTATATTTTCAATGGGATTGCTAGTTCTTTTGGTGAACTTTTGTCCATTGACTCAATGACTGCTGCTAGAACGCGCTTGGTCTTTGCTAGGATCTGTGTAGGGGTGTCTCAAAATGCTGATCTCCCCTCTTTGATTGACATCCAATCCAAGCTGGGGGTTTGGAAGCAAACTATTGAATTTGAAACCACACCCTTCGTCTGCTTCAAATGTCAAAAATCTGGGCATTGGGCAAAAAAGTGCTCGCTTAATAATATAATTGAAAAGGAGAAAGGTGCCAACCCTAAGACGGTCTGGAGAAAAAAACCAGAGGAGGAGAAGCTTATGCCTTTCCCTGATGCGAATGAGGGTCTAGTTAGACACACTTCTTTTCAAGATTTGAAGGAGAACCTTAAATGCATGCATAAGGAGGCTTGCCCTGGGTCAGTCTATAAGGGATCTCTTGACCCTAAGGATCCTAAATATTTGATTTCACTAAATGTGGATGGAAAGGAATAAAATCAGACAGTGGAGGGGACCTAGGATACTCTGAAAAAGGTTTAAACTAGAGGTGTAGTTATGAGTATGGGTGCCTCGTCACCTTTGACAATGGCAGGCTATGTGAATGCTCCTGGTTTGGAGGAAATACCCATTATGGGTATGTCCCTGGAAATAGGAATTCCTGCCCCATCTCATTCTCCTCTTGTTAAACCTTGTTCAAAAGGGGTACAGGATATGGAGATAGCCTCTCTAGAAGTAGTGAAGGATACTTATGAGATCCAAAGTTTGAATTTGAAAACACCTAATATCAATACTTCAGAAGCCAAGAATGGCTTAATGGATACCCTCCCTTGGGATCAAAGGTTGTTCTCTGAGAAGGAAGGGGAATCAGGAAGAGAGCTGGAAAGCCAAGATGAAACTGAATGGGAGGAGGTTATTTCACGTTCAAAATCAAAGAAGGAAAAAATTAAGAAGAGGGTATGTGCAGGATCATCATGCAAAAAACAAGCCCTTAAGTGGAAAAAAATTCAGAAAAATCAGTGTTAGGCAACTTGACGTAAATATTTGAATAAGTTATCTATATTATTTCAAAAATATGTAAGAATAGAATTTGTATAAAATTGAATTTAGTTTCTAAAATACTAGGTTTATTTAAAAATAAATAAAATCTATTTGGTGAAAATTTGAAATTTCAATAGTACTTAAATTCGGGAAAAATAAGAAGTAGGTGTATGACCACCCTAACCATAATAAAATGATAATATTTTTGTAATATTTTATATATAAGTAGAGGACTCCGGATGTGATGCATATTTTTTTAAATTTTTTCCAAGTAAATAATTAATTATGAATTTTTATTACAACTTTTAGAAAATATAAAAACTCGTGTGACCACCTTAACTTTGTCAAAACTTCATGAAATTTAATTTTTCTTTTTTAATCCTATATTATGTGAAGCATAGAATGTGACATATTTTGGATTCAAAAATATGATACCGTTTGAAAGTTATAGATGTTTTTCAATCAGCCTATCGATCAAGACTTTAGTCGTAATTCTAATAGAAAATGAATAATAATTATTTATTAAATTCAAATTAAATCATAATTTATATTTTTGGAAAGCTAAGAATATCCTCTAAAAACCCTTTTCGATTCATTAATTTTGGGTGAAAAAAAGTCGTCAGCCACATACCCTCATAATATTGCCACTTTTTGGCACACCATGATCCTGCACATACCCAAGAAGGAAACTTCAAGTGGAGTGGTCACTAGAACTAGGGCCAAGGTGGATTGTGGGAGTTCCAAGCATTGCCAGGGAAGGAAATCAGAAAAATGGCAAAGGGAGCAAGGCGACCTTCAGGATATTGCGGATGGAATCCAAATGACCATCCCGGAGATACTTCAAACCCCAGGTAAGAAATGAAAATTATGTCTTGGAATATTAGAGGACTGAATAGTCATCATAAAAAGGATGTTTTGTAAAATTTTGTTAGAGACCACAAACCTGATATTCTTCTTGTTCAAGAAACTAAAATGCCTAAAGATAAAGTAGAAAGCCTAAAAAAATTTCAAACATGTGGGGCTCATGGCAATAGTTCTCCGGGTGCTTCGGGTGGTATTGTTACTTTTTGGAACAAGATGTTTATTAAAGGTGAGCCCTTAATGGAGAATGGTAATGTAGTGGCCACTAGATTTACCCACATTGGAGATAATTTTTGTTGGATTCAATCCAATATTTATGCCCCAAATTGTAAGAATACCAGAAATTCCTTTTGGTCTGAATTATCTGGTCTCCGAAGATGTTTTGTTAATGAACACTGGATGGTAATGGGATACTTCAATACTCCTTTTCTAAATGATGAGAAATTTGGGGGTTCTCAAATCAATTGGGACAGTAAATCAGGTCTATCCGACTTTATCAACAGTAATGCCCTAATAGACCTAGACCTACAAAGGGCTTCTTATACCTGGACCAATAGGAGATTAGGGCCTGATCTGATCCAAGTGAGACTTGATAGGGCCCTTGTTTCTGGTCAATGGCTTATAGACTATTTTTGTGCTTTGAGTGCTTTGTCAAGGGTGGGATCTGATCATTTTCCCATTTTTCTTATGGCAGAACCTACTAAGGTGAAAAAGAACTTCCCTTTTAGATTTGAAAAATTCTGGCTATCTCATCCTCGAATTTTTGAGGAAATTAGTAGGTGGTGGAATATTGATATTACTGGTATCGCGATGTTTAGGATTGCTAAAAAATTAAAGGAAGTGAAAACTAATGTGAGAAGATGGAAAAAGGATGCCTAGACAGAAATTCAGGGCAAAATTCAGGAGATCTAGGCTAAAATCCAGAAATGGGGGTACATTGACAATTACAGAGAAAAGGAAAATGAACTTCTCACTCAATTGCATGACATCATTGCTAAAGAGGAAGTTTTCTGGTGGCAAAGATCCAGGGTTTCTTGGTTGACTGAGGGAGATAGGAATACCAGATTTTTTCATTTGTCTGCTTCGAAACATAGGGCTGCTAATAGAATCACTTACATTGATGTGAATGGGATTAGGTTTGAGGAGGAAGATGATATCAGGGAACAAGCTATCCTTTTCTTTAGCAACCTTCTGTCTTGTAATGGAGAGATTATTCCTGAAGCTCAAGATTCTTTGATTGAGGCTATACCTCAGGTGATTGGTCACAATGAAAATTCCATTATCACTGCTATTCCCTCCAATGTTGAAATAAGGAAAGCTGTTTTTTCCTTTAATGGTAACAAAGCTCCGGGACTAGATGGTTTTCCTTTATTCTTCTTCCAAGTTTTCTGGGAAATTGTTGAGTTGGATGTTGTGAATGCTGTCAAGGAATTCTTTAGATCAAGACGTTTGCTGGAAGAACTGAATGCAACTTTTGTGGTCCTTATTCCTAAGAAACCTGGGGCTTCAGAGTTTCAAGCTTTTCAGCCAATTAGCCTGTGTAATTCTATTTATAAAATTATTTCAAAGGTTTTAACTACAAGAATGCTTTTTGTGCTTCCTCAAATGATTGCTCCACAATAGAATGGTTTTGTGCCAGGTAGGTACATTCTGGACTTTGTTGTTACTGTTCATGAGAATTTACATTTGTTAATGGTTTCAAAGACTGAAGGGTTTATTCTTAAACTGGACATTTCCAAAGCCTATGATCAGGTTGATTGGCATTTCTTATTTAAAATCCTGGATAAGTTTGGATTTAATAACAGAGTCATCCAGATGTTGAATCAGTTGGTCTCGATAGTTACGTCTTCAGTCATTGTTAACGGATCACCTTCAAGGTTTTTTTAGACTTCTCGTGGCCTCAGACAGGGAGATCCCATTTCTCCTATTTTGTTCACTATTTTGGCTGAGAGTTTGGGAAGAAATATAAAAAAGCTTATTGATCAAAGATCCCTTGCTGGTTTAAGGCCTTCCTCTTCACTTCTAACTTGCTCCCACCAAAAATTTGTTGATGACACCATTCTTATGGGAAGATCTATGGTGGTTGAAGCTAAGACTTTAAAAAAAAATCTGAATCTCTATGAATCTTCTTCTGGGCAAGTTGTTAATAGGGCTAAGAGCTTGATTTTCTTCCTCAATACTCTGAAGCATAGACAATTTAAACTTGCTCAAATTCTTGGATGCCGGATTGAGCCTCTTCCATCAACCTATCTTGGCTTGCCTCTTTGCTCTAAACCTTTGGAATCATTTTGGATTTCTTTGGTTGAAAAATTCAATAAGAAGTTATCGGGGTGGAAAGGAGCTCTTCTCAATCAAGCTGGAAAAATCCAACTCCTTAAGGCTTCATTGCAAAATCTTCCTGTTTATGCTCTCAGTATATTTAAAATTCCTGCTAAGTATGCTGAGGCTATTGAAAAAATTTAGAAAAGGTTTTTTTGGTCTGGAGTGTAGGACAAGAAGAGAATGCCACTTGTTGGATGGGATCTGGTTTGTAGACCCAAATCGAGGGGGGGCTTAGGCTTAAGGAAAATTAAAGTCCTGGATCTATCCCTTCTTGCTAAACAGCTTTGGAGAACCCTCATTTTGAATGGTGAATGGCGTGATACTTTAAGAGCCAAATATTTTAACAACTGTGAGTCTTTTAATAAGGTTATAAATTCTTCCTTTTAACCTTGTGGATCTGTTTGCTGGAATGATATGAGTAGAAGTAGAAAGCTGCTGGAAATGGGAATAGGATGGTTGATTAGAAAAAAAAATTGTGTGAGGTTTTGGGAAGACAGTTGGCTTTTTAAGGATCCTCTGATCAGAATTGAGAAATTCAGTAATTGGATGAATGATTGTAAAAGGGAATTTGGTGTCTTGGTTAAAGATTACTGGAGGAACGAGAGCTGGGTTGATTTGATGACCATTAGTCCAGATCTTAGCCCTGTTCAGTTGGCCTTCAGGGCCTTAAGACTGGTGCTACATGAGGAGGAGGATAAAGTTGTTTAGTTAGACAACCCGTCTAGTATCTTCTCGGTTTCTTCCACCACTTCTATATTGGTGAGTCTGGTGGAGCGTCCTCCCTTCTGGGCTAAGGCTTGGATTAATCACTTGACTCCTAAAATAAATATGTTCTATTGGATTATGCTACAGAATAAAATTCTCACTCTGGATAATCTTGGAAAAAGAGGAATTCAATTACCAAATAGGTGTTATGTGCAGGAATGATGCTGAGACTGTTAATCATCTTTTTCTCCACTGCCCTTTTGTTTCGAATATCTGGGGTAAAATTCTTGTGCTTCTAGATGTGGTATGGGTTTCCCCTGTTTCTGTTGAAGATTTCTTCTCACCGTGGAAAGCTCCTTCAAAAAATCCTTTTGTACGAAAGCTATGGTCTTTTGTTCTACCTTTTTTGTCTTGGTATATTTGGAAGGAAAGGAACAACATAGTGTTTAGGGATAAGGAGATGTTGGAAGGGGATTTGCATGCTAAGATCGTAAGAGCTATAAAGGAAAATTTATCTTTAATCCCAAGAAAAATGGTTGAGAAAGCTAGTTGGTCTCCTTACGACTTTACCATAGCTGAAAAGTGGAACTCAAAATTAGTTGGGATAAATGTCACCAAACATGTTGTTTGTGGGAGAGAGAATGCTAATTGGTTGTTGCCACCTTTGGGCTCGGTGAAAGCCAATTTTGATGGTGTTGCTAAAGGCAACTCCAGGAAAGCTGGTAGTGGATGTGTTTTAAGGGACAACTCCGGGGCTTTTATTGCAGCTTTTGATGTGGACATCAGCACCCAAACTAATCATGTTGTGGAAGCTGTTGGGGCTTATCATGGAGTTAGCCTAGCTTTAAAGATGAACACAAAATGGTTTTGGTTGGAGGGTGATTCAATGTATATAATAAATTGCATTTTAGGACTTATCCCTCTCTCATGGACTATCAAAAAGTGGATCGAAGATACCAAATTCTTATTAAGTAAATTTGATAAAGTGAAAGTGTCCCATGCCTATAGAGAAGCCAATAAAGTGGCTGATTACTTTGCCAATGAAGGGGTCAAGAAGGGTGGGGAAAACACGTGGAGGGAGAATGACTTCCTCCACCCTGATGTGAAAGTGCTAATTTATTATGATTCAGTGCATGGAAGAGAAGTTTGTGTTCATCATTATGAAGCGGATAAAGATTAGGTACGTCGATTTCATTAGATTTGATGGGACCGACGTCATTTTCCTTTTCAAGAAGAGTCCTTGGCATGCTTTCTAGGCGTTTAACAAAAGATGCCTAACTGGGACCCAAAGCAACAGTAGGGTTTTGTTTTACAGAGCTCTGAAAATGGGAGGAGAAAGAAAACGTGTGGAGCCGAGCAACTTTAAGGAGCATATAAAGAATGACAAAGCTTGGGACAGAATTGAGAAGGGAGGCTTAGTCCCGTATTTGGAAAAGCTCCATGGTGCTGACGAGGGGATGCTGGACTATTTTGTTAAAAACTAGAAAAATGGAGAGATTGTGTTGTTTGGCAGAAATGTTAAGCTAAATGAGGATTTAATTGGTGAGATAACTGGTCTTTTGACAGAGGGTGTGAAATTTTATCGGGATTGTTGGTTATCTGATGAAGCGGTCATTAAATTTCCTAAAAAAGACAAGGAGAAAGCTAAGTTGGTTAAGGTCACCAATAGCTACTTTGATGTGGAGTCCATCAAATCCATATGGAGAAAAGTTTTAAGAGTTATTATGGAGTATATTACGGTTGACGGGCGCTTCACCAGAGTATATGGTTACCACTTTGCTATTCTGAACCACTTTCATCACAAGGTTCGTATCTCCCTGCCTTTTTACTTATTTTCTTCTTTGAAGAATTGCCTTGATGAAGTTGAAAGAAACCCTAGGAAGAATGCTATTATTCACCCTGGTCTTGTCAGGCTCATATTTGAGCATTATCAAAATTTACCTACTTTGCCTAAAACTATTGATCTCAGAGATTTAGATGATAAGGGAACTGAAAGTAGTAGGGAAACCATCCCCCGGGCCCCCCTGCTTGTACCCTTGATGGTCCTAATACCCATACTCCTCAGTCCCGGTCTTGTCGGAAAGCCCTTAAGGTATCTGCTTCACCATCGTGTCCTAAGTTGCAGCCTTTGCTTGAGTGCCCTAGTACGGGTTTTGCTTCGCCGCCTATCTTAATCCCCAGCTGCATCCCAGCTGTCCTACTCCGAGTTTTGTCTTTGGTCTTAAAGATACCTCTGTTACTAAACTTGTTTCGTATTCTGGGAATTCCATGGAAATTATTTTCGACAAACCTATGGTTAGTAAGGAGTCAGTTCCTAGTGTCCTTGTGTCTGGCAGATGTGGGAATGCCCCTTATGATTCCCCTAATCAGGATGAAATTAATTCAGCCTTGAATAAGCTCAATCTTGAGGATATTGTGGGTGTGGTGGAGAAAAGTACGGATGGTCTTTCCATTATTCTCAAGTGGACCCAGAGGGAAATCTATGATTTGAAAGGTCGTAATATGGACCTAAGTAACAGGGTCAAGGATTTGGAGTAGAAGATGAGCTGGAGTTGTAAAGAGACTGAAGGACAGGAAATCCCCTTACCTAGGAAAATACAGCTTTCGCAGGAGGAAAGATTGACCAGTATCGAGTGCAATATATCCAAGATTGGCCAAAATATTAGGGCCACAGTGGCGAACAATCACAAAATTGCCAAGTATAACACCATCATCATCAATGCTATGGTGGAAAAGCTCAAAAGAAATCAAAAGGGTTCGCTGGTTATGGATTTGGATGCAGATAGAGGTGGTTGCAGATCTGCTGATGAAGGGATTTCTACCTGTACTCAGGCTAACACTAAGAGGAAGACCCTGACTTTGTCACATACGACTCAAATCCTCAAGCAGGGGTTACAGGATATGAAGGATGTTGAATTAGAAGCTGAGGAGTTGCTGAACACCTTGGAGTAGGGCGGTCGCTGTTGTTTCTGGTTTTTTTGGGGTGGTCCTTTTTTGGACCCTGCTATCTATTTTTTTTGCTGTCTTTTCCTGTGTGAGACAACTGTCTATTCGTTTGGACTTATTTTGTTATCTTTTGTTGTTTAAACTCTGCGGTTTTAGGTCCCTATAAAACCTATTTTTTCCTTTTCAAAAACATTGTATCAGGATGCATTTCGCCAATTAAAATTTACAAAAAGTTGCTTGTGAAGACCTATTTCACCAATTAAAATTTATAAATAGTTGCTTATGAGGACCTATTTCACCAATAACATTAAAAAATAATTACATTTGAGGACACATTTCACCTTGAAAATTACAACGTATTGTTGTATAAGCATGCAAGATTTGCCAAATTTTTAATATATATACCATTTAAAAATCTCTTGGAATTCACCAAATATGGATTGATATAAATACAATTGAAAGTGTCATTAATTATTACACATTTTTTTCAGTTCTAAGGTTCTACTTCTCGATTTGAAAGTCAACGAAAGCCAAAAATGTAGACTTAAAGGTGAGTGATCATTTCTTCATAGTGTTATTAGTTATAATAATAAGTTTTCTTTATCTCTTTTCCATTCTTGCTTTAGTCTTAAAGATGATATTGAGTAGGGAATGTGATCTATATTCTCTATCCTTCTTAAACAAGAAGACATTTTTTTCTAGTTTTTATTCAAAGTGAGAGATTAATATGTCAAGCGAATTGAGCAACAAGGGTAAGGCTCCTACCACTCCTCAGGGTGGTGAAAAAACTCCTACCACTCCTTAGGGTGGTGAATAGACTCCTTTCGCTCCTCAGGGTGGTGAAGAGACTCCTACAAAACACCCAAAACTTAGACATACCATATCGTCTTACTTTAGAGTTGCCAAAGTTTCTAATCCATTAGGTCAAGATGGAGCTACATCATCAACTCTTCCACCAAATATTGGTGGCATTCACAATACATCACCACCACTGGAAGGTCAAGTTGAGATTGTCATTGAGTTAAATCAAAATGTATCAAATGGGGATGGAAATACCGCAGAAGATGTTCCAAGGGATACCCTAGGCCTGGTTAGCCAGAATGAGATAATTGACTTGGATGAGGATGATGATGTTGGTAGCAAGAAAAGAAGAAGAAAATCAAAGATGGGGTGTGAGTGGGAAATGAAAAAGAATTTTCAACTTGGTTGGTTTTCAAAGTACCCATTCATTGTACCAGTGGGAATTGACAATGCAAACGATATTGAAAAGGAAACATTGGCCAAATTTACAATTTTTAGTTGGAAATGTGGAAGATCCAAGATATTGCAACTAAATATTGACACTACAGAAAAGTATATTGCTAAAGTTTATGAAAAAAATCATAGATGAAAAGGAACAATCAGTCATATGATGGAAATTAAAGGAAGAATGTCTTCATGTTAGGTATGTTGCGGATTATGAAGAGCATGAAAAAGAATGTCGAGCATTGTTGCATGTAAAGGTACACTTGAGAATCAATTTGGAAAAGCAATGTAAGCAACAAATATGTAAAAACTATTCAAATGAGTGTTGTTTTTCATATTTTGTCTAGAGGGTGTCCTATGATAGACTACCTAGAATATTCTAGTTTATTATCGTTTTTGAATGTTCCTCACTATCCCTTCTCACATTAGCCAGTAAATGTTGGATGGGAATGGGAAAATTGTCTTGCTGCAGTTGAAAAGGAAGATATAAAGGAGAATTAAAAGAGTCAAATTTCATTGCATTATCTTTAGATGAAGTTACTATTGTAGACAATACAGTTTCTTGGGTTTGTATGCATTTGTATACTATAGAATGATATGTTCACCAAGATCATCTTCTCTGTGTTCATAAAATGAAGGATAGTTCAACATCACAAAATATATTTGAACTAGTCAGGAAATCTTTGAATAAGATTGCAGGTATGGATGAGTTGACAATTGCCAAAAAGTTGGTGTGTGTAGGAGGTAATGGAGCTGCAGTGATGCAAGGTCAAAGGACCAATGTTTGCACAAAGTTACAAACTACTTGTGCACCATACATGCTTGGAATTCACTACATGGCCCATAGAATGAATTTAGCATTCAAAATTGTAAGCAAGTTTCCTACAGTATCAAAAGTTGAAAATCTAGTTCATGAGATCCACACATACTTCTGTCGAAGTCCCAAACATTTTGCAAAATTTCAAAATTTTGCTGAGGGAATAATGCCAGGAAACAAGCTTCTCAAGCATGTCGATACTAGATGGTTCTCCCTGCATGGACCAATGCAATGAGTTCTTTCAGAATATCAATCCTTGATTAGAGTGATGTATGGGCATCATAGCATAGTAGACAAAGCTCCTGACCTCTTACATAGGTTAATCAATATAGAGACACTCTTGACTTTAGCTAATCTTCTCCCCATGATGGATGTGATGAACAATCTTGTGAAGAAAGCTCAAGATAGAACTATGTATATTGATGAATATGCAAATCTACGTAAACATACATGCTTGGCCCTCAATCATCTATATCTAGATCTAACACAAGATGGCCCAAATTATTTCATGTGGCAGAAAATAATTGATTTGAATAATCTTGATAATTATTTATAGTTTAATGCAAGCAGAAACTTATGTATCTGTGTACATGGATATGAGATGCCAATGTACCATTGTAAGACAACGAAGCGCTCTATCAAAGAAGTAGTTGTTAAGGAGGAAGATTTTAAAGGCATTGTTAAATCTGTTGGTGATAATTTGAAGGAAATTATAAAATATCTTTCCTCATAGATTCGTGAAAGATTCCCTTGACATGAAATACTTGAAGCCATGGGTATCATGTATCCTCAATTTTGGGAAAACCAAGAGAACCCAAAATATTTTCACGATCAAGTAAAAATGTTGATGGAACAATTTTTAAAAAGTGTAACATACAATGAGTAGAAAATAGAAGGAATTTTAAATGAAGCTAAGTTTAGAAAACAATATAGGAGTTTTCCAATAGCTATTAGGGACCAGTATAAATCCATGAGCATGGAGAAGGCCTTTGAACCGACATCAATACAAAAGGTTTGGACAAACTTAGGTCAAAGTAAAATATTATGTGGTTCGATATTAGAATATTTCAAACTTGTCGATTTATGTCAAACAATGATATTGAGGTTGGTTGAGGATGAGAGAGTTTTTAGTACATTGAGGTTTTTGAAATAAAAGTTAAGAAACAAACTAGACAAGAATTTGGAAAATTGCTTGAGGTTGAAAGTAACTACATGTAATGTCTTTAATTTTCCTTTTGAAAGGGCACTCGCAATATGTAGGTCCACATGTGAAAGAAGAAGGACTAGGTTGTGCAGTGCAACACTCCAATTCCAAACACTGGTATTGGTGGCAGTGGCAGTGGGACTAGGGCAAATGACACTGACACAAATCACACAATGAATGTTGAATTTGAGACACAGGCTGAAGAAAATGAAGAATAGACTCGGAATCAAATTCAAGATGACTCTTTTACTTTATCTAATGATGAACGTTATTTTGAGGACCCTGAATCCATTTGGGAAATGGAAGAGAATTAGTAGCTTTTAGGTATTTATACTTCACTTCATGGATCAATTTCCATTGTTCCATATGTAGTTGATGATATTTTATATTGTATTCAATGAAATTGTGAATCATTGCACTTCATGATAATTTATTTTATATTGCACTTCATGAATCATATTCCAAACTGTAGTTGATGATATTGTATGTTGTATTCCATAAAATTGTGATATTTAATATTTAATATTGTATTCCATGGTATTGAATTTTATATGTGATTCTGCATCATTTTTAAAGAACAACACTTATCACACTACTTATAAATTCCTATTGCATTTCCATTCACACAATCTTTGGTAAATAACTAAAAGGAATGTTATTAATCCATCCCTTGAATAGAAGCTAAGACTTCAACATCCATAAATTATAAGTTATAAGCTAACATAAGCTAACAATTCAACATAAATAACTTATAATGGAATCCACACAACTTAAACAATAAAAGCTTAAACTACCAAATCACCTAAATTTCATATGGATTCTCTTCTTATTTTACAAGGTGGCAACCACTTTTTATGATATGAAATGAATAGAAATTCAGACTATTTTTAACTAGAAAACAAAGAAAGGTGTAGCTTTTAACAAGAAAGCTTTGAAAGGCATGCCAATATGAAATATCAAACTATAAACTAAAGCACAAAGACTTGAATCACTTCAGAACTAATAAATTTCTTTAACTAAAATCAACCATTGCCATAAGCATTCATTCAAAGATAAACATCCAATAGCAATGCAATCTATTAAACATCCAAAACACCAACATAGATAACCGTTGGCAAGATATTCAGAATAAAATAAATAAATCCATACACCACAACACAAAGATTATGTCTGCATGAACTTCACCATATGGGTTTCTATATTGAAAGATAATTGTAAAACAAACTTGAAAGCATAAAAGAGTTTTTACTCTAATGAGGAAAATAAAATTTTTACCCAAAAGATCCTAACTACATCAACCAAACCCATAATACAGATAATTCAACATCAACACATTATTGAAGTCTAAATTTGAGATTTTAAATTGATTATCACATGAAGGAATACATAGAGGCATTGAAAATGCAAAATATTTCTCAAAGACAACTCTGCACAAAGCTAAGTTGGAACTTGGAAACTCATATTATCAAAAATCAAATCACTGCATCACCTTTTCTAGCAACTTCCACTCTTCAGGTGATGGAATTGTCATTTTTTCTAACTGATGTTGTTTGACTTGAAGATTTGTTAACAATTCATGATTCAAATTGGAACCTATCTTGGATTCTTCAGTGAATTTTGCATTCAGGGTTAGCAATGGTTTGATGGAATCCAAATAGTTCACCACATCTAGGTTCTAAGGAAACTGGTCCAAATCAATCTTCCTTGCATCCTCCATCTTCTTTCTTAAATAATTATTTCCAACAAATCACTCATTTGTGTCAAAGCCTCTGGAAAACTAAGCTCTGTGAAGTTCCTTACCTTTTCATCCACCTTCTTCATCTTGTCTACAGCCAAATGCAAATATTCCTTTTTTTCATACATTCTCAAATACTTTTCAATGATAGATGATGTCATTGATGTAGCAAGTCGATTAGTAATCCATTTTGATTTCAAAACATTGTCACTAGATTTTTAGATTGTTTGTTGAATTTGATTTGTTGATTTCTCTAATGCCAGCACATTTTTGTTGTCCATTAAATATTTGTTGAGCTTCTTTTGATGTTGTGCTTCTTTTGATGTTGTCTGATAGCATCAATCAATTGAAACATGTCACACAAATGATCAATCCCCCACATTATTTCATATGAGATATTTTGTTTCATATGCCTCATTGTTTCTCTACAAAATTCAGATAACTTATTTTGACAAGACTTAATTTCATTTTTTCGCTTCCATCAGCTCTACCTCCAATCATTCATTTCTTTTTCTCTCCTCCAATTTTTGTTCCCACTGTGCATTTCCATTTGCAATGATTAGTCTTAATTTTTTTGAAGTGGATCTTTCCTCATCATATTTCTTGTTGCTCTCATCTAGCCTTTGCTTCAGTTCATTCACTATTGTCTTGTTCTTCTTATCCTCTTTGCTTGTTGATGTAGAGGAATTTTTTTTTTTCTTTCTAATTCATTTCTCTTGTTATCTACTACTTTCCTCTTTGCTTTCTTATTTGCTAGGTCTTCTTGTAACTTTTCAATTTGAGTCTGCAACATTTTTTTCTCTCTATCTTGCTTTAGCAATGATGTGTATAGAAATTCATTGTTCTTCTTTGATACATTAATTTTGTTAGTATTTTTGAGTCTAGAAAAGTACAAATGAATATTGTTCAGCTGGAATTCAAATAAAGCCATCTGATTTTTTGGTTTGTTTTGAATTATGGGAACAAGAATTGTGTACTCCATGATTTATTTATTTGTGTCAAATGTGGGTAATTCCATGGTTGTTGTAGGCTCTAAAGTTACAACAGATGCACTCTCCATCAGTTGCTTCTTTTCTTTTTTATTCAATTCTAATTTCTCTTTAAACTCTTCAATGTAATCAAAACCTAGGGATGCAGGAACAATGGAATGCTTGAATGGAGAAGGAATAGGAGTATTTTTAGTTTCTAATGATGTCACAGCTAGACTAACTGGCAGTGGGGGAGTGTCTAGAAATAACTCCTTTGTGGTGGATCCACTGGTAGTGTGACTTGGACTTGTCAAAATCCTTTTCCTCTTTTGTATGCCTTGATCACTTGGTGTTTTTGTGGTATATTGTGTTGTTTTCCTCTTGTGTGTAATTTTTTGTTGTAGCACATATTGACCACTACTAGTCCATACCATTTCCACTAGAGGTAGTGCCAGTTGCACTAAGCTCTCCACCATGGGCATGTCCTAGTTGTGATTGTGTCAGACCATGAGGATGAGGATTTGAAGCTTTAACAAATTGACCTATATGCCCTAGGTCTACTTTTTCACCTCCAACCCCAAGGCCAAATTTATCAACTGGTTTTCTATGCTCTATATCTGTTACCATCCAAGGGCCTTGTCTTTAGGACCCCAAAGGACCACCTTCATAACCCATTTTTTTAGTTATGGTTGCTCCTGTAGTAAATGCTTCCTTTGTAGCCTCACTTAAACCAAGTTTGAAATTGACATGGCTTTCTTAATCCCTATCATCATTAGATTCATCATCACTTTCTTTATCTTCTCGTTCATCTAGATGCTCTATATTCCACAATTTGCTAAACTCATGATCTTGTTCTTTATCTTCATACTTTGCAAGAGCTCTTGGATCACCTAGCTCCTTCCTCATAGACAAAAAGGTGGTAATTTTTTATTGTGACCAATTTTTTTCTATAACTTCTTTCTCTAGAGAATCTGACATTTTTACTCTACTAGATGGTTTATGACCTTTTTCATAAAAAAAATTGTACCTCCTAATTGTCTTTCGATGCAATGCCATAATTTTTGCTAACAATTGTTAAAAAGAAATACCATTCTCAGCAACACTTTTCTCCATTTCTATTTTGACCTCATCCCAAGAATCCTTGTTTCTTAAGTTTTCAAGCAAGGGTTTACTTTGATGTTGAATTCTACTTCCAACATTCTTATTGAGCACAATCATTAATTTAATGGTGTCACATGGATTATACTACCTGTGATAGATAGCATCAAAATTAAAAAAATTCAAACGATCATGTGCCACATTAAATGCTTTTCTCTTGAATGTGATCCCACCACATGAAAAGGTAAAGAAGGAAATAAGGTCTTCTTCCCCTGATCAGTAAAGTGTAGTTCATCAATACTTTACATCTACCTGACATATTCCAAAACAAGAATCCTTTATGTCACATGTATTAGAATTTTGTATGGTTGTACTTTTGATCCATAAAATCTTAGCACATTTTATTCTTCTATTAAGTACCAATTAGCCAATTGCATTTCTTTTCCTAGTTGAATGCGGTTTCTACATGACATAGACAATCTAGGCATTGGAGTATTTGTAATTATTTGATGCCATGGAGCCAAAAAGTAGTCTACAAAATTATTGCAGTTCCTTTGAGAATCATGCATCCTTATCACAATGGTCCATTCATATACTAGAGCCATTTTCTTTTCCTCAACATTAGTATAGGGCTGAATTTGAAGCTTATTGGTCTGAAACATTCCTCTAAATTTGAATAGAAAAGGAAAGCATGCAAGTAGGTTGTGAACCTAAATGTCTTGGTGGAACCTCCTTTAATCATTAAAAATTGTTTATGCATGGATTCTACAATGTGACCAATAAAATTATATTTGACATGTGGAACATGATAATGGATATTATATAACATTTCAAGGAGGCTTGCACTCACTTCCAAATTGCTATCCAGGTTGAGGAAAAATTCTAGCACAAAAATAGTATGTTGAGACCATGGTTTAAAAATATCCAAACCATAAGGAGGCTTATGATCACCTTTCAATTTGTTTCTATCCTAAACTATTCTATTTAAGAAAGAATTTTTCTCCATTTCATCCACTGCTTCATAATCACTAGCAATATTTTCTAGGTCAATGTGGACATTTCCAAATTCTTCGGTTGTAAACCCCATGGACAACACTTTTCCAAGTTCGTTTGCATTAATGGATAACAATTCTTCTTTGCTATCTTTATTAACAATTTCTCTTTTGTTATCATCATAATTTAGGGCACAAACCATGATAAATTTTGGGCAAGGGAAAACCTCATGTAACATCATGTGCCCTAATCCAGTTACCCACGGTGCACTGATAATATTAACTTGCATTTTCTTTGCAACCTTATTCTGAGATGAAAATCTAAGTTCTGAGGTACGCCTACCATAGGTTTCAGGATCATAAATATCATGGTATTCATCAGTGAAATATGGGGTTTTAAGAAATTTTGCATAATGTATTTTTTTATCCGACATTGCTCTAGTGGTACTGGTGGTAGACATGTTGATATAATCAATAATGTGAAATTTTTGAATTCCCTATTAGTCCTTAATTTTTCTTAATTCTTAAGCCTCTTAACCCTAAGCCTAAATGTCAAAGTTTGACAAAATAAGATTTTAAGATACGCCAAATGATGAAACGTAACTGCATGAATTCTTTAACTTACCCAAATTTTGATTCTTGAAGTTGAAGCTGGGTTACTAGAATGGCTTTTTTGGAAGTGGAACTGTGGAACCCAAAACAATGTGGTGCACTACAATGAGCAAACTAAAGACTGAAATCTCCCCATGTGCTAACCCTCTAACTTCAAAATAAAATCACTTAGCAATAGAAAGTGTTTTCTTTTAATATTAAAGTGAATGAAACCGAAATTTCTACATTTTACTTCTAGACTACACAATACACAGTTAGTATATGGCTAATAGCACTTAAAACAAGTCATTTATGATTTACTTCTGCATTGACAACAAATTCTAAACCATTGATCATTGTTAATCTAACATTTATAGGGTGATTCCAAAGGTTTAAGTTCACAAGCCTAGCACTCTATGCATTTCATTTTGAAATGCAACTACAACCATACATCAAATGTGTATACATCTAAAAATGGTCACAGTTAATCAAGCTTGTTAATTAATTAAATATGAATTATTTAATTAATCTTTTAAAGTCATCTACATATAAATAAGTTTAAAATTATTTATTTATATTGCTCACTTTTGTAATTCTTCTAACTTAATTAAATAAATAAGTTTATTTAATTATTACCATCTTCCATCTTCCTCTTAATTAAATTAAATAAATTTTATAATTTAATTAAATTAATTATCATATTATTCATAATTTGAATGTTTAAATTCAAATAATGGAATATTCCCCCAAACACCTTCTTCATCTCATAGTTAAATTAAATATTACAAATATTTAATTTAACACCTTTTCTCACTCTACACATAATTAAATATTTAATTACCTTCCATTTTGATCTCTCACACATAATTAAATATTAATTATTTAATTATGAAAACTTCTAATTTCATTGTCACATGTAATTAAATAAATTTATTTAATTAATTATGGGAATTATCTTCAACTACAAAACCAACTCATAACTAAAGATGACAAATGGAAAGTTGCCTCTATTTTTGAGTGAAAGGTTTTGTGGGAAGGAAAAATCTTCCATTATTCTCTCAACCTTCCATCTTTCTCTCAACTTCCAAAATCTCTCACTATTCATCTTGACAAGCTTGATTTCAACCGTTGATCACATTAGCCAATCAGAATCTTTTGAAAACTATATAAATACTGATGTGAATCCAAGCATTGGTTACACACACACATTAGAGACAGACATTAGAGATTAGTTGCATTCATGTGATTAGCATTTTGGCATTGTCATTATCAGCTTTAGCATTCATAATTTCGTAATCTTACATTCTAGCAATATCTTAGCATAGAATACAATCATCATCTTCAAATATCGTTCTCTAGGAAGAACGTTTGTTGAGCCTAGCACATGATCTAAGAGCAAGTTGGAATCGACAAAAACACTGGAGATAGAGGACAATGGGATGTCATTGAAGAAATTGTTGTTATTAAGAGTTTGCTTTAGTTTTTGATTAGTTTTCTTCAATATAATGTCTTATTGGTGTGGTTGATTTTTTTTTAATCTACATTTGATATGCTTAATTTCAATTACACATTTTTTGGCACCCACTATGGGGCATTTGCCCCATTTTTGACATCTACTTGCAGGTTTTTTGATAGGATTTTACATTCTAGAGTTCAGCTTTCTAGAAAATTTCATTTTTAGCACATCCATGGGTTATTTTAGTGCATCCAAGACTTCTTTTAGCACTTTTACAGGTCTTTCAGTGCATTCAGGAATTGTTTTAGCACATCCGACAATTAATTTAGTGCATCTAGGGAATAAAATAGCACATGCATTTAGCTCACTTCATCAAAATTTTGTAAAAAAGAAAATGCATTTTTAGATTAGCACATTTATGATTTCTTTTAGTGCATTTAAGGTTTTTTGCAGTGCTTATGATTTATGTTTTAGTGCATTAACTATTTGTTTTAGTGCATATGTATGATCTTTTAGTGCATACAAGTTGTAACTAAACAAAGTTTTGAGTTCGACGCCTTCCATAGACAGAGCTCTTTTTTGGTTAAAAAGAAGCAACCCTAGGGTAGACACATCAATTTAAAATGAACCAATCCTAGGATAGACATGGAATTTAAAAAGAAGCAATCCTAGGGTAGTCACCACAAATTGATTTTGTGGTTAAAATGAATCCCATGCTTGTTGTGAAGCAATATCTTCACATAGATTAAATCATTATCATTTGGGCTCTAAAAAGAACACTATCTACTTTGTCTGTGGCAATAGGTCTATGCTTTCCCCTTAATTGGGTGATCAAAATACCAGACTTTCCTTTTCAATTTTTGTAGTTTTAATGCTTTATTACATCATTTAGAGGGCCTACTCTTGTGGGAAAAAGTACTCACCCAAGAGGAACGACCCAAGTGGATTCAAACCAAAACCAAGTTATTCCACCCCACTATAAAATTTAAAGAAAATATGGGGAAACCCACTTTTGACAGTAGTATGCAAGATAATCATCCCCAAAGCCTTTGTTCTAAAGGTTGGGAGGTCTCCTGAAGGAGTTTATTATTTTCACACCAAACATAAACCCTTACTACGAACCTAGTGTAGTAGCCAACCATGCTAGTTTTCGAACATCCTAATAATCATAGTGTAAGGGGAGGGACAAATCTGCCCCCAAGATATTCACCATATAACTACCAAGGACCATTTCTTAGGGGATGCGGTAGCCACTTCCATCACTTTGAGTACGCACTTGAAAAAGACAAAAACATGGGCGCTCCTTTGGGGGTGACATGGTTGTGTGAGTCAATGCAATTTTAAGATGTGGGTTGTGGTTATTATGATGACCTACTTGAGTACTAAGAGTGAGTCTTCTTGAATTGTCTGTTATGTTCAAAACTTGTGAAAACACTTTTTGAAAACATTTTTGAACATACACCTGATGTTTAGTATAGGTCTTAAAAACAACTATTTTTAGAAGGTTTGTTGTGTCTTCAATCACATTAATTAGATAAAAGATCATCCAAAATGAACATGCAAAAATTTAGCTGAAATTGTTCAAAACTGTTTGGAAAACTACATCAAAAAACTATTTTAGCACATATAGGACACAGAGTAGCACATCTGATGTCTGTTGTAGCGCATTTAGCTGTTTCTCTAGCACATATGCCTATTTTTGTAGCGCATCGAGGGAAAAAAGTAGTGCATCTATCACTTTCTAGAATTTTTACTATTGATAGATCTGAGTGTGTAACATCCTTGGTCCAATAGCATTTTGACATTTCTCTCATGCTTAGAGAGTGGAAATCAACCAAATTTTTTAGGAAGTTGATTGCCAATAGGATCAAGAAACCTAAGAAACATCTAGGTTACAAGAAAACCTTGCAACGTAGAAAGTTTTTGTATAAAAGTTGAAATTTCTTGCTCCATTACCATGAGTTTCTCCATAGGTACCAATATTTCTCTAGGGGATTTACTGACAAGTACATTGTAGAGCCTTTATATTCATGAGCCTATTTCTAGAGAAGAGCTCTATCACAATGGCACAATCACAATCAATCTCTCAACTTCGATTATCTACCACAACCTTCTATTGAATATCCAACACATCCCAGTCAAATCCTTTAGTGAGTTTAATTAGGCTATTTGATATACTTATCATTCTTCAAAAACAAGGATCAAATCTTAAAAGTGCACCTTTCAAACAAATTCTTGATTTTTTTATTCAACTTCCCCAATAGGATTTTGATATCCTTCATCATTGGAAGCCATAATCAAGAACTAGAATAATTTTTTATCATATCATAATATTTTCATCTTATCAGATCAAAACATCATCATTTTTGCACTTATCAAACTGTGATCTAAGTCTAGAAGAACATTTCAGAATCATATACCTATTTTTACAAGATCTCAATCCAATAAGCTGAAAGAGGATATTCAACAAGAAGATCATACCTGAAGAACTCAAGAAGAAGGTGAGAGTAGTAATCCCCCTTATAGTGTAAGTCATAATTCCCTTTTCAACAACAACATGGATAACAAAGAAGAAAATCCATTTCCTTACAACAAATACAAGGATGTGAGAAAAAATCCTATAGATAGTGATGATGAACGAGATGAAGAATGTCACCTTAGAGTGGTTGAGCAAGATCCCAAATTTCACAAAGCCTTAGAAAATATTTTAGAGCACACCAAAGAAAAATATTTCTTGTATTCGGCTATCAAAGCAGCTAAATTGCCTCATGATTTTGATACTGAGAACTTAAAGATAAGTCTTGATGAAACACCCTTGTCTAATCTTAGTTCTTTTTATCAATAGATTAAAGCACTACAAGGAAAAATTAAAGAAATGCAAGGGCGAAATACAACAAAGAAATATGCTATCGATGATATTTGTCCTTATCCTTTTGATCGTAGTCTTAACATGATCCCATTTCCCAAACATTGCGAAGTTCCAAAGTTTGATCGTTATAATGGGAAATCGGATCCAATTCATCATATTAGGAACTTTTGAAATATGAATTTAGAGTTTGCTCATGAGGACACATACTTGATGCATTTGTTTCCTAGGAGTCTTGGAAGCCAATCTATGGAATGGCTATTAAAAATCACACCACCTGTCAAAACATTTGAGGAATTAATCAGCTAGTTCATATCAAAATATTCCTACAACATCCAATATCAAATCATTATGCTGGATCTTTGTAAAGTTAAACAAAAAATTGGCAAACCTTTCATTACTTTTCTTTAGAGATGGAGAATATTGTTCGCTCGATATCCATGTCTTGTTCCTGAAAAGGAAAATATGGCTATCTTCATCGATAGCTTAGATCAAAAAATGAGCTATCATTTGAATTTACATTTTCATCCCTCTTTTGAAAGATTGATTGATAATTCCATAACCATCTAGGGTGCTTTGGTCAAAAGAGGGATACTTAAAATTGATAAGGACAATCCTAGCTCTTCAAATCACCACAACAACAACGAAAAATATAAGTATTGGACTCACAAAAAAAATGTGGTGAATGATGGTGTTGTAGATGCAAATCACGTCTCGACTAAGCCATTCATTCTTAGTACTCCAAGTGCTCCCCGCAAAAATAACTATAACAATGTCAATTCTATCACAAATCAAGGAAACAATCCTCCTCCTCTAAGGAACAACATGAATCAAACCTCTACTCATGATCAAAGGGAATGCCAACAATCAAGGTTACCATGGAAACAATAACAACAACAATACCTTAGGAAATACCCCAAACACAAATCTGCAACAATCTTCATTCTTCTCTAGCACAAGAACTTTTACTCCACTAGGCCAATCTTTAGAATTTGCATTCAAACAGTTGATGGCTAAAAATGTTCTTACTTTTCCACCTCAACACAACTTTGAACCTAGTGTGAAGCCTCCATCATGGAATGATGCATACTATTGTGACTACCATCAGTGCAAGGGCCATCATACAAATAATTTTCAAGCCTTGAAGAATGTCATCCAAGACTTAATCTAAAATGGCACCATCATGATAGGACACTAACAATCAAATGAAGGCCACCAAGCATTTCACAACCCTTTTCCCAACTATCAAAAGGGTGAGTCTTTTGGAAAAAGTGTGAATTATATCAATGATAATATAATCAACCATATCTACACTGATGATGAGTAGGTCAATGTTATAAAAGTTAAAGAAAAGGTGGAATATAGACAAGTCAATGCAACAACAAGGGCACAAGCTAAAGTTGTCTTAAAGGGCACTTCTTCAAAATCCACTATGCCCCCGCATCAACATAAATATGACTTAGTCAATCAACTTAGAAAAACTCCCGCTCAGATTTCTATTTTAGAACTCCTGAAGATTTCCCTAGCACACAAGGAAATTATAGAAAGGGCCCTTGTTGAAACAACTGCATCCACTGATCTGGATGTGGACTGATTTCAAACCATGGTGGGACACTTGTCCTCACCCACATGCTTCTCATTCTCTAAAAAAGATGATGTTTCCATGACTCATCCCCATAATTCATCATTATACTTAGAAATCATGATCCACAAGTTTTGTGTTAGACGCGTCCTAATAAATGGAGGGGTTGGGTTAAACATATGTACCATGAAGTTACTTCAGGCTTTAGGATTTTTTGAGGAATCCATTGATCCTAGAAGAAAGATCACTATTAAAGCCTATGATGATGAGGAAAGAGCATCTAATGGTTTAATCATGTTGTCGATCAGAGTGGGACTTGTTATCAAGAATACTTTCTATCAAGTGTTAGACTATGATCTTGCATACAAAATCTTGTTGGGTCCTCCTTGGATCCACAAAATGCAAGTTTTCCTGTCCACATATCATCAATGTCTTAAGTTTCCTTATGACAGATAGGAGATCACAATACCAGTTGATAATTCAAACAGTCCAACTTGTACCAACATCAAAGATAGTCAAGACACTTTGGTTCCCAACAATTGAGAAGCTCTTGCTAGTACTTCTCCCAAAGTTGATACACAAATCAGTTAGTTAACCAAAAGCTTTGACAAGCAACTACGGTTCAAAGACAATGGAGTAGGGGAGTATTCTCTCTGTCTTGCTAATCTACCTACATCGCCTCGGTCCCATGGACAACCTTCTATCACACAACAATAAATATATGTAGCATCAACGTTAACACAACTACCAACAAAGCCAAGTACAAAGTTTAATGGATGATTTATCAAAGGGAAAATCCCCATGGAAGATCTTGAGGATAGAGAAGTTCTAAATTGGCTCTATAAAGATGAATATGAAGCAGTCCTCAATGTAAAAATACCAACTGATCAATATGGAAAGGGGTATTCAATCATGCAAAAGATGGGCTATGATGGTAATGGTCCTATTAGAAAGAGAGAGGAGTAGTTGAGCCTATTCACCTTCCAGGACTTGTTGCAAAAGATAAAATAGGACTAGGCTATGATACTAACTCAAAAGAAAGAGCATCCAAGCAGTTACATGATACTATCCTCACATTGTAACAAGGTTCTGATACAAGAGAAACATGTTTGATGGCAATTCAAAAATTTGTGGATAATAACTCTGACACAGACTTTGGTGAATATGAATGGGACACCATCTATAATGATGAGTTCTAGAAAGACAAAAAGGTTGATGTGATACACAAGTACACCCCAACTCTAATCGAAGGTGAAGGGTCAGTGTCCCAACCGCAAGAATCTAAACTACAAGGTGACTATGATTCTAGTGATACCGAGTCAGATTTAAATGAACAAGACTATCATGGGAACGGTACCATCATTGATCCACCTCACACCTCAGATCCTACAGACAACTCTATTATGGTCATAACCATAGCCAATTTCACACATCCTAATGACCGGATACCTTTGGTCCATCCTAATCTCATTGACTAGGATTTATCCAAACCTATTGATATACCTATGTTTCCAAGCAATGCATCTATCGTGAAATTCCTTTCTACAAATGACACAAATGATTATTCCACTAGTGATTTTCAGCATAGAGTCTTTAATTAGGAGAGTGTCAAGTCTTCTAGTTGCAAAAATAAAAATTAAAAAGAAATATCTAATGGTGAAAACTAGAATCTGACAATGTTAGATCAAACAAAAGATAAAACAAAGAGTGTATCAGATGGTGAAAACCTTTTTAAGGCACCAAATGATGGGAAGCTTGAAACTCTCCCTGAGCACTATCATGAGTGATCACCTATCTTGATTGAGCCTATAAAAGCTCAATCAATCTTGAAACTTTAGAAAAACCAAGGATTCTACAGTTAGTTGCATCAATGACAGATAAAGAAGTACTTGAGTTCATGGAATTTCTAAGAGAAAATCAAGTCAAATTTTCCTGGTCTTATGCAGACATTCCAGGTCTTGATCCCAATCTCATAATGCATCACTTGTCCATCAAACCAGGAGTTAATCTTGTGAAACAAAAACTCAGAAAGATGCATCCTCATGTTGCACTACTGGTTAAAGAAGAGCTCAAAAAAATACTTGATGTGGGATTTATAAGATCAATCGACTATGCAAAATGGATTTCCAACATTGTTCCTATGTCCAAACCAAAAATACGTATTAGAGTGTGCAAAAATTTCAAATATATTAATAAAGTATGTCCTAAGGATGACTTCCCACTTCCAAACATCTACACCATAGTTGGTTTGACAACTAGCCATGCCATGTATTCACTAATGGATGGTTTTTCTGGTTACAGCCAAATCAAGATTGCACCTGAAGACCAAGAAAAAATAGCTATCACATGTCCATGGGGGACTTATTGTTGGAACATCATGCCTTTCGGTCTAAAGAATGTTGGGGCTACATACCAAAGAGATATGACTACAATTTTTCATGACATGATGCACACATTCATGGAAGATTATGTAGACAATATATTGGAAAAATCACACACAAGAGGACATATTTAAGTATTATCCAAAATATTTGCAAGGTTGGAAAAGTTCAAATTTTTCCTCAACCCCAAGAAATGTGTTTTTGGGGTCACATATGGAAAGCTCTTGGGATACATAGTATCAGCAAAAGGAATTGAAGAAGATCCTACTAAGGTACAAGAAATCATGGAAATGCCTCCACCAAGGAATATTAGTCAGTTGAGATCATTACAAGGATGAATTCAATCTATAGGAAGGTTCATTGCACAGCTAGCAAATAAGAGTCTACCTTTCACACACTTATTGCTTAAGAATGCTCCTTTCAAATGAGATGAAAAGTGTGAAATGGCCTTTCAATAGATCAAGCAGTACCTAATTTACCCACTAGTTCTAGTACCACCAAATCTGAACAAACCGCTAATCTTATATATTTCTGCAACAGAGACATCTTTGGGGGCATTATTAGCATAGGAGGACTCTACAAGAAAGGAACATGCAATTTATTACATTAGTCAAATGCTAAGAAGTCATAAACTCAACTACACTTTCATCGAGAAGGCTTGTCTAGCAGTAGTCTTTTCCTCACAAAAATTTTGGCACTACATGTTAACTCATACAATCAATCTTGTGGCAAAGATTGATCCACTCAAGTATCTACTCAGCAAGGCTACATTAACAGGAAGGTTAGCAAAATGGTTTATGATCCTGAGTGAGTTTGACATCCATTATGTTGATCACAAAGCAATCAAAGGACAAGTTATCACTGATCAACTAGCTGACACACCACTACAAACAAAGCATCCCATGCACATCAAATTTCCAGATGCTAATGTTTTCACTATAGAATCCAAACAACCATGGTCATTATACTTTGATGGTTCTTTCACTCAACATGGATCGGAGGCAGGCATACTCTTTGTCACCCCTCAAGGACATACCATTCCTCAATCATATAGGCTAATGTTTCCATGCACCAACAACATAGCCGAATATGATGATTTAATCACTAGACTCAAGATAGCATTGGAATGGAGGATCATAGAGCTACAAGTCTATGGTGACTCATAGTTAGTCATTAATTAGATCAATGATGATTATCAGACCAAAGATGACAAACTGTTGCCATACAAGAAAATGGTTGATGACTTCAAAAGTACTTCGTGGATATCAAGTTCATACAGATTATTAGAATTAATAACAAAGCAACTGATGCCATATCCACAATTGCATCATTGCTACAAGTCCCAAAAAATCAAGCTTGCTATGAATTTCTAGTGGAACAATCATTTACACCTGCCTATGACACACCTGAAAGCCAAATCATTTGCCACTTAGTTAGATCCGATTCACCTTGGTATGACAAGATTTATGGCTACCTAAAAGATGACATCTTGCAACCTGACTTATCCCAAAATCAAAAGTGTAACTGTGTCCACCAATCCTCTCACTATACTCTTATCGCTGACACCCTTTATCATTGCGGTCTTGATGGTAATTTAGTTTTATGTCTTGAACATGACAAATCTGACAAGGCTTTACAAGAAGTTTATGGTGGAATTTGTGGTGCTCATTCAAGTGGACTAACCTTATCCAAGAAATTGATTAGAATATGTTACTACTAGCCTACAATGGAAAGAGAATCATTCACTTTTGTGAAGAAGTGATCAAAATGTCAAATACACGGGAATCTCATCCATGCACCAACACAGGAACTACAACCATTCACACTGACTTGGCCATTATCTCAATGGGGGTTAGATCTAGTTGGAAAGATTCATCCTTCATCATCGAATGGACACATGTTCATCATCACAATGACATAGTACTTTACCAAGTGTATTGAGGTAGTACCTCTCACTAAGGTTACCAACAAATAAATCTCATCATTCATACTCAACTATATCATTTGTCGGTATGGAATTCCCAACTCCATCATCAAAAATAATGGATGACCATTCAAGAATCAGGATGTTGATGAACTTTGCGAGAGATTCCATATTCAGCATAGATATTCAACACCTTACTATCCATAAGGGAATGGCATAGCAAAGGCCTCAAACAAGACTATATTAATTTTTTTGAAGAAGAATGTGAATGATGTAGGGAAATATTGGCACGTTCAACTCAATCCTGCATTATGGGCCTATAGAACTAGCATCAGAATGCCAACAGGAGCAACACCGTATGCTCTTATCTATGGAGCATAAGCCATAATACCTCTAAAGGTTGAGATTCCTTCACTTAGGGTCTCATTGAAGGGTCTCACAACAAATGATGAATACAAAGTTTCCTGACTGCAAGAGCTGGAACTCCTCGATGAGAAGAGACAATGAGCAGCTAATCATTTGAAAGCATATCAATAGATAATGTCTCATAGCTATAATCACATAGTCAAGCCACATACCTTTCAAGTTGGTGATCTTGTTTTGAAAGAAAACCCACAAAATCAACAAGACAGATAGAAGAAAGGAAATTTTGAAGCAAATTGGATGGTTTTGTATGTGGTCATAACAGTATACGGTGCAAGAGCATAAAAGCTATCAATGCCAAAAGGGGACTTGTTTGATGAACCCATCAACATCGTGCACTTGAAGAAGTATTATGTCTGAAGTAGTTATCATCATCCATACAAGTCCTAAAAAATCCCATAAAAATAAGAAAAAATCCTAAAAAACCCATAAAAATTAGAAAAGTCTTGAAAAAACCCATAAAAATAAAAAAGTCATGAAAAAACCCATAAAAATTAGAAAAAGTCCTAAGAAAAAGAAAAAATCAAAAAAATACAAAAATACAAAAAAATTATCATAGGGTGAAAACTTGGCAACAGGCAGTCTATTGACAAGAAATATACAAAAAAATCAAAAAGAAATCAGAAAAATGCAATAAAGATAGATAGTGAAAATCTAGCAAACAAACACTATTTGTAGCTCTTCATCTATTAGTTCATGTTCTACACTTAGCTTATCAACCTTCATTTCATGCATCTTTTCACCATCATCTTAGGGCCATAACAACACCATATGGTCATCATTTTCCTAGAGTGATAATGTCTTACCATGGCTTGATCATTGTACATATTCATTTTAGCAAGTTGTGCCAATACTAGGGGAAAACGTTGACATACTGGGGGCAATCAATTTTCAAAGTTTACCAAAACAGCTAGACAATGACATAAAATCCAATCATATGAACAAACAATCAAATCACATGAACAACTATCCAATCATTGATCCATATCATAACAGTTTTCAACAAGTACCATATCATAACACATATCTAGATGATCTAAAATCTGAATAATGTTTGGAATAGTAGTATTATATTTTGAACAATGGTTGTTTGATTTTCGATATCATCCCTCTAGAGCACACTCAATGATGTGCTGAACTAGAGTGGTGAGGAAAGAGAATGATTTTTCTTTGTCTGTTGGCTTGAGGTTAACTATCAATTTGGTCCAAATATGTCGTGAGACATGATTTCCAAAGTGTATCATTGATGACAGTTCCAAATTTGCATCAGAAAATGGTTAATCTTTGTCTGTTTAAGCAAGAAATACTCAGGTCATCTCAATTCACTTATACCTCAATGCTTGTGTTCACTTGCTATATCAAAAATCATGAAAGTTGTACTCAGGTCATCATTGGTGCTAATTTCCCCTTTGATGCTTGTACATACTTTCAACATTTTAAACGCTCTATGATGATTCAAGAAAGCTAACAAAGGGTTCAAAAAATTGTTGGTTTTGTTTCGTTGCATTTCATTTAGATCATTATATATATCTGCATACTGGATTTACATCAAAGTTTTGAAAGGCTGAACAAAAATATCAATGACTGTCATGTCTCTTTAGACTATTTGTGGAGGATATTCAGACATTTTTTTCATTATCATCTTTCATCTTCATCATCATTTCATTAATCATTATCATTTCATCTAGGTCATGTACATATCATATAGTTTATCATTTAAATCCTTTATCATTTATTCATCCATCATTGTGCACTATCATTTCATTTATCATTTTTCATATCATATAATTTCATTGCATACCATTGATCATTCTCATTTTATATCATCTTCATTTTATATATTGTTTTATTGCATATCATTTAGATCCTTTACCATTTCATATCATTCATTTATCCATTAGGTATTTCATATCACTTTCATTTTCATATTATCTATCACCTTCATATCATTAACATCTCACTTATCATTTTTTCTATTCATTTCATTTTCATTTTGCATAGTTGCATGCAATTTATCATCTTCATTACCATTTCATTATCATATTATATCTTTGGGTCATCATTTCATAATCTATTTTATTTCATCCATTTCATGCCATTTCATTATATTTTATTCATTTCATATCATTTCATCAACATTTCATTACATATCATTTATAATCTTATCACACATCTCATTATTATTTATCATTGTCATTTCATCATCATTCTATTACATTTCATTATGTGTCATTTATCATCTTATCATACATCTCATTATTATTAATCAAGTCCATTTTTCTTTATCCCATTATTCATATTATTTATCATATCTTTAATCATTGACATAAACATCCATTTTTCATCACATTTCTTGTGTTTGAAAAATCCAAAAAATAGAAATTTGATACATCACATCTCCATTTGCAAAACATTACATTTTTTATAAACATATCATTATCCCAGTGCATATTTTCATAATCACATCATAAGTCATCCACCCACATGACATCATTAGTACACATCACAAATCATCATCCTAAGCATATCATGAATCATCATGAATCATAGGTTAGACATTAAACTATCAAAGGCATCACAAATCCATCTCATAACATATACAACCAAATGCATATCCATATCATCATCACATAAAAAATGCACATCATCAAAACTCATCACCGTTGCATATCATCGCTCATCAAAAATAAAAAAAAATGTCCAATGTCCAATGAAACTGAAAAGTCTAGAGAGATACATAAGATGTGATAAAAAATATGGTACATGCTCCAAAAATGATATACATCAATAATACTGCATCAATCAAAATCACATATCACGGCTAGCTAGTAGAGCCCCTTGATGGAGCTAGTCTAGAGGATGGTGGCCTACCACTACCCCCTATGTTGGGATCTCGTCGAGACCCTATGACCCCTCTACTGTGTGTCATAGTCTGTGATATGCTCCTAGATCTATTGTGGGATCAAGGGTAAGGATTTTTGTGGTTGAGAGGGCATAAATCCTCATATCTAATCCGATAATGGTCAACATCCCTGGCAATCTCAAATCCCTCTGCAATGGCCTCTCACAAATATGCACTCTCAACAGTTCCCATGAGTCTCTCAACAACACCCTTTTCCTCTAATGCCCTCTGTCTGAAGGAGTCTCTCTACTATTAATTGGGCCACCTGTGGGTCCAGGGCAGGAGGAGGTTCCTGCACCTATGCATGTCTTTGTGCTTGTGCCTGCACAAGTTGTGTTTGTAACTGCACTACCAAACTTTGAGTCTGAGCCAACTAGCTTTGCAACTGTGCCTGTTTCCCCTAAAGTGTCTATACTTGGGCCTACAGTGTAGCTATCTATGCCTACTACGACGTAGAGGATACCCTGATCACTGGAAGTTGTCTAGTACCAGTCCTCGACATCCGTATGATCTAAACACTTCCCAAAATTCTTGGCCTCTAGTCATCCCCTCTACCATCTCTCCTATAATCCCCACCACCATGGTCTGATCTCTCTCCATCTCCACTCTCCTCCTCCTCCCCACTATCCTCCTCTCCTCCTCCAACTACCTGCTCTCCCCCTGCCACATCCTCCTGTCTCATCCCTGACTGAGGTGCCATCATAATGGGTGCTAGCTCATCTAGACATGTAAAATGAGGGAATGGATGTGTGTGAAAATGAGTCGAGTACTCATTCAGCATCCCTAGATCAATAATATCCAGCCTGTAATCCCATGCCTTAGGCTATAAATTGGTATACTCTGTATACACCACTTGATATGAAATGCATGGCCCCCATCTAGGATCATCCTTGCATTTCCCATAGTGCACAACACCCTAAGGCATCCCCTATGTATAACCATATTGTCTCTACACTCATAATGCCAAAAATCTCTCTATAATGAAAGGGGTCCAACCTATAAAATATCAGGGCATACATACAAATGGAATTTCCAGATGATCAGTATCCCATGCCTCACAATCCATGTATGGCCTCCATATCATTGAATCAACATCATCAAGAATCTGTCGCTAGTACTCCAACTTGCCCAGCTTGGAATGGATAAGTGCACTAGAATATGCATATACATATGGTCTTCCTGGTGGCCTAGCTCTAGGAAAAATTGGTCTTGTAATAGCAATATGCTCCCATGCCCAGATCTAGAGCAGGGTAACACCACAAGACAAACTAGATGATCCTATGTATACTACATGATGCAAGTCATGGTACAAATGTGCTAACATGCAACTCCCCTAGGCATATCTATGTTGCTAACCTAGAATCTACTCAATGATCCTCCCCCACCCAACTGATAGTCCATTTGACCGGTGGTTCGGACAAAGGAAGCCTCCAATGAATGCACTCAAAATGGTGGGTAATGCCAGATATCCCCTCAAATATTCCCATGGCACCTAATACCCTACTATATGAGCATCCCCAAACACCCTCCTAAGTGCGTCTATACCACCTAGCTCCTTATGGTCATAAACCACAAAAGCACCTACCACTAGAATCCCCAAAATCCTATATACATCCTTTGAGGTCACAGTCATCTCACCCGTCGACAAATGAAAGGTATTATGCTCAGAATGCCATCTCTCTGCTAGTATGGTCAATAGTCCCTTGTTGACCCAAATCAGAGGCATATACAATAAAGGTCCCAACCCACATCCCACTATCAATTGTACATCTGTAAGTGTTAGATCTCATATCTGATCCCAACCCACAAGGAAGTGCTCTCTAATCTAGAGGTTTTTGAAACCCTCCTATTTTTGGTTATCACAAAGATAATCAATCAGACTCATATCATCGACTCATCAACACACTCTATCTACTTCACATCATACAAATCAATCAGATTCATATCTATCTATTAGTGAACCATATCAACGAACCATATCAGTGACCCATATCAGTGAACCATATTAGTTAACCATATCAAGTGACTCATATCAGTGAACCATATCAGTGAACCATATCAAGTGACTCATATCAAATGACCCATATCAATGACCCATATCAGTGAACCATATCAAGTGACTCATATCAAGTGACCCATATCAATGACTCATATCAAGTGAACCATATCAAGTGTTCTATTTAAGTGACTCATATCATGAAATTAATGCTAAATCAATCTATCTGAATATCAAATTAATCTACTCTATAATCATTTACTATTTTTTTTCTTTTTCACAAAAAATAAATTTATCAACAATCAAATCATCTTCCTATTTGTACTTCAGACATGAATTCAAATATGTTTTCAAACACATCATCTACTATTTGTTTTCTATTGCAGAAAAAAAATTTATTAGAAAAAATATTAATCATCTACTATTTGTTTTCTATTATAGAAAGAAAATTTATCAGAAGTTATATCAATCATCTACTCTTTGTTTTCTAAAGCAAATTTATTAGACAATCCATCAATCATTCTACTCTTTGTTTTTCATTCAATGGAAACAAAGTTATCAACTACCTACTCTTTGTTTTCTATTTTTAGAAGCAAAGTTATCAATTGATCATTAGGTTTTTAATCATTTTTATCCATATCAGCATGATGACAAGACAATTTATCTATCTATTGACCAAAGAAGCAATATACATCATCATTTTCATCAAACAATACATTCTGCCTAAATTTTCCTGGATGCGCTAATCTACAACCTCTATGCACTAAAACCCCAAATGCGCTAAAGTTTCCCCTTGATGTGCTAAATCCCCCTATACACCATTTTGTGCCTTAAAAGCACTGAAGTTTCTCTCGTATGCACTACTTCCTTGTATGTGCTAAAGCCCTAAGCATATGTGCCATCTTATTTACTTGATGCGCTAGAACCCTAAATGCGCTACTCTATTCCCTCTATGCTCTAAATCTACAATTTTCCTACCGACATCCTATAAGCGCTATTCTGTGTATCTTATGTGCTAAAATTTCTATTCCCTATAAGTGCTAAATTGCACCCTATATGCGCTAAAAGAAACATCACAAGCACTAAAAATCCTACTCTATGCACTAAACTAGGTTGTTCAAATCTAAATCGGCATAAAAATGCATAAAAATTCACTTAAAATCATGAATTTTCAACACAAAGAGGGTTGAATTGACTCATCGGTGGTCCATATGCGGCTTGTCTCTGGTACCGGCAGGCCCGCTTGAATCTATGTCTGTGATATGGAATCTCCATCTTGCCAAGTCAGCATCAAAGTAACAAAATCACTACAGTCAAAAGGTGAAAATGACTTTCCCTTTTTACTCCTTTGACCTTTTAAAGGTTAACCAAGGTGGGTTCTTGTGGCATTTTCATTTTTATTTTATTTTTCTCAAACTTTGAACTTATGTTTCAAATTGGGGCATCTTTTAATTACTTATTGGGAACTAAATCACTACATCCCTCTCATCATCAACCCAACATTTTTCTCATCATCAGTGATTTACCTCCTGAGGGGGCATCATTAATATTAGTAGCATTTTTTCAATCAAAAACATATTAGAGTCAAATGAAAAGGACATATTAGTCAATTTTTCAAAGAAAAGGGAAATTTTTTCAATTCTTTGAAGCAACATGTAAAACACATCACTTCAAAGAGGGGAAAACTGTATACATCTAAATATGGTCATAGTTGATCAAGCTTGTTAATTGATTAAATATGAATTATTTAATTAATCTTCTAAATTCATCTACATATAAATAAATTTAATTATTTATTTATATCTCTCACTTTTGTAATTCTTCTACCTTAAATAAATAAATTTATTTAATTATTACCATCTTCCATCTTCCTCTTAATTAAATTAAATAAATTTTATAATTTGTTTAAATTAATTATCATATTATTCATAATTTGAATGTTTAAATTCAAATAATGGAATATTCTTGCAAACACCTTCTTCATCTTATAGTTAAATTAAATATTAAAAATATTTAATTTAACACATTTTCTCACTCCACACATAATTAAATATTTTTAATATTTAATTACCTTCCATTTTCATCTCTCACACATAATTAAATATTAATTATTTAATTATGAAAACTTCTAAATTCATTGTAATATGTAATTTATTTATTTAATTATGGGAATGATCTTCAACTACAAAACCAACTCATAACTAAAGATGAGAAATGGCAAGTTGCCTCTATTTTTGAGTGAAAGGTTTTGTGGGAAGGAAACATCTTGCATTATTCTCTCAACCTTCCATCTTTCTCTCAACTTCCAAAATCTCTCACTGTTCATCTTGACAAGCTTGATTTCAACCGTTGATCACATTAGCCAATCAAAATCTTTTGAAAACTCTATTAATACCCCTGCAAATCCAAGCATTGGTTACACACACATTAGAGACATACATTAGAGATTAGTAGCGTTCAGGCGATTAGCATTTTAGCATTGTCATTATTAGCTTTAGCATTCATAATTTCATAATCTTACATTCTAGCAATCATGTTTAGTTTAAGCATGTTAATCATATTTTAGCATAGAATACAATCATCATCTTCAAATCTCATTCTCTAGGAAAACCATTTGTTGAGCCTAGAACACGATCTGAGAGCAAGCTAGAATTGACAAAAACACTGGAGATAGAGGACAATGGGACGTCATTGAAGAAATTGTTGTTATTAAGAGTTTTCTTTAGTTTTTAATTAGTTTTCTTCAATATAATGTCTTATTGGTGTGGCTTTTTTTTTTTAATCTAGATTTGATAGGCTTAATTTTAATCACACAAAATGTTCATCGAATGGTTGAGTAATTTATGATATAAATAATAAACATGTGTTTTAAAGTTTCTTTAAAATTTAATGTGCTAGGATTGACATCAAGGCCAAGGGGCTGGTAACTTAACGTTGCAAAAGCCTTAATAAAATGAATTACAATGTCACATTAATAGCATAACCATTAATAGCACTTAACTTGCAAAGGACTTAATAAAATGAATTACAATATCACATTATAGCAAAAACATTTATTTTATTACAACTGAATTACAATGTCACATTATTACATAGTACAAATATAAATGTAAGTGCAAACACCAAGCTTGTGTTGGACCACTGGTGAAAATGTAAATGTGATACATGTTTCTCTAAAAATAAATGGGACTTTTTGGGTCAACCATGAGCTCTAAAAAATAAACTCATGGGACTTGTTGGGTTATTCATGGGCTTTGAAAATAAATGCATGGGGAAAGGGGGGTCAAGAAAACTAGGGAAATGGGAGCTGTGAAGATACAAAATGTACTTAGAGCCTTTTAGAACTAGACTCATGTAGAAGATGAGGGGTTGTAAAATTTCTCCCATGTAGAAGATGAGCACTAAAAATAAATGCATGGGGCTTGCCTGGTAGGCCATGGTGTTTGAAATAAATTCAAGGGGCTTGCCTAGCCAACCATGCAGACTATGAGGGGTAGTAAAACTGCTCCCATCTTCTACTTGCAGCTTCCATGCACTAGGATAACACTTATCTCCATTAGAGCTCCTCATCTTGGTTCAAGACCTGTTTCAGAAGTCAGGTGAAAAAAATCAACTTCTTTCCAATTCCACCCATTTTGAACTTGAAGGAAATTAGTCTTTTACTCTGTAACTACATAACTTGAGGTAGGAGAATTTAGAGTATCCCCAATAATACTGAATCAACATCATCTTCTTCCTAAATCCTTATTAAGTTATTAACCCTAAAAAATGAAAACCCTTATGAAAATTCAATGAATGATTTTGGTTGTGCTCACTATCCTTATTTATGGGCCAAAAGTGCTGCCAAAAGTGTCACCAATATTGCCACTACTAGCCTAGTCCCTTGTACACCTCACATGTGTCATGTGTGAGGTTAGGTATAGTCATAATTGTGACTAGTGCAAAACAAAATCCAACTTAATTGGTTCATGTTACTTAAGCCTAACATTTACAATTTAAATGTTTAATTTGATTGACATCTATACTCTGACAACCTGGCTACATGCAAACTGTACCTCAAGCTGACAAGTTGTCAATTGTCAAAATCGTCAGTGCCATGCAAATGATATGAAATCATTACAAATCTTGTTTCACTAAATAATTGGATTATTGACATCATCATCTACGACTCTATAGTACATCGTGCAATTTTGAATATAAAGCTATCCAATCAATCACTCTAGCTATTCATATGTCATTAATCTACACTGTTGCTTGCAGTACCACAGCCAAATTGAGAATATCATTAGAATAAATGAAAGGTAGAGTAATTCAACACATTGAAAAGAGAGAATTAGATGTCCCATTTTACCTTAATCATTATCAATTTATCAATGTCCACTAATAAGTCACAATAAATTTCGCTCACTTATGATCAAAACTATATGTTGATAATTACTATTAGTTTTAAAAGCCACATTTAACATTTTTATATTGACCAAAGCAAAAAGGATTTACAAGAATCGAGCCATGGAAATAATTTTAATTTAAGTAGCTATTGCTAAAGACTGAAGTACATAGTAGTTAGTACATAAACTAGCATGGCCAAAAGGAAAAAAGCCACTAACTGTGGCAAAAAATCAGTCATAAAGTACATATTACAAGAACTGTTACACTATACAATAAAATATAGATGTGTGACACATCACACAATTCATTACTATTTTTTTTTGTAACATTAGTTGAGGCTTTTAACTAGGTGTTTGAGTAGAATGTGAATCAAATTTAACAAACTAACAGTAGAGAAGAAAAGTGAATCACCCAAAACCTTCCTCCAAAACTCCAGACTCTTTAATGATTCAGTTTTCATATCACATAGAAGACCCCATCTCATATTAACCAGGGAAAGAGCCTGCAATGTAGAAGCATGAAATTCCACTTTCTTGAAGATTGCACCAATAGACCTTGCTAACCCACTTTCAAAATCGTAATGCTCCAATGCCAACTCCAATGAAGAAATAGAGTAAATGAAAGGATGCAAATAACATATTTCCAATGTCTTCACCAAATCTTTATCAAGCAAAATTTTCATGCAATTGGACAAGAAACCTGAAGCTACCTCAAAATATAGAGCATGAGGACCTTATTCTAAAGCCATTCCCTACCCACAATTATTCTTATAGCATCCTCAACCTGCACACAAGGAATTGTAAAAACCATACCTAAATTTCATCTGTCATATGCATTGTCCCTTATTTTCTCCCAAAAACATTTGGGTAGCATGACACACCATGAATACTCATAATATATCAGTTAAATTGAGAATAGAGAAGAAATAAATCAAAGCCAAATATATTATAAATGATATGAAGAACATCAAGTTGGTGAAGTATATATAGAAGTTAGCACAAACACAATGAGTATGACATCACACTTATCATTTTTAAATTTTCCACTATCATTGATGTGACAAGTAACATTTATTTCAACATTTGAATCCTTAAAAACAAGTGCTTAATAGGTATTCCCGTGATAGATGACAAGATGGCTGCATAGCACACATGCAAATAAAGTTATTTTTAAAATGGGGACATCGCTAGGTTGATGAGATTCGACCCTTGAGATTAAATAATTAATATTTAAGGATTTTTCATAAAATATTTTGGTCTAACTTAGGAAATATTAAATGGTAAACAAGAGCATGATGACTGACAGAGCTAAATAATTAATAAAATCTTAACCATTTATTTTTTAAAATCTAAAGGTTCTAGTGTTATTCAGAAGGTTTCAATTCACAAGTCTAGTGCTTCAAGGATTTACTTCCAAAATGCAACTATAACAATCCATTGAAAATTCATCAAACAGTCCCTCCTTTAAAACAAACTTTATGCATGTGCATAATTTAAAATGGGGACATCGCTAGGTTGACAAGACTCAACCCTTAGGACTAAAGACTTAAGATTTAAGGCTTTGTCATAAAATATTTTGGTCTAAATTAGGAAATATTAAATGGTAAACAAGAGCACGATGACAGAAAGACCTAAATAATTAATAAATCTTAACCATTGATTTCTAAAAATCTAATGGTTCTAGTGTTATTCCAGAGGTTTCAATTCACAAGTCTAGTACTTCAAGGATTTACTTCCAGAATGCAACTATAGCCGTCCATCGAAAATTCATCGAACGATCCTTCTTTTAAAACAAACTTTATGCACATCCATAATTTAAAATGGGGACATCGCTAGGTTGACAAGACTCGACCCTTAGGATTAAAGACTTAAGATTTAAGGCTTTATCATAAAATATTTTGTTGACTTAGGAAATATTAAATGGTAAATAAGAGAACGATGACGAATAGACCTAAATAATTAATAAATGCTCAACCATTGATTTATGAAAATCTAACAGTTCTAGTGTTATTCCAGAGGTTTCAATTCAAAAATCTAGTGCTTCAAAGATTTACCTCCATAATGAAACTACATCTGTCCATCAAAAATTCTTCGAATGGTTGTGGTTATATTGATTCACTAATATTTTTTTCTTATGCATTTGAAAATAGGTTTAATTCGCTAATGGATACATTTTTTTGGTTTGAAAAAAAGTTATAATCGACAACAATTTTTATTTTTTTGTTTTGAAAATAGGTTTAATTTGCCAATGGAAATTTTTTCTAGGTTTGAAAATAGATTTTAATCACAAATGAAAATATTTTATCGATTTAAAAAAAATTGCAATTCGCTAGGATTTACCACCAACTCTATCGATTAGAAAAGATTTGCCAATTGAGATTTTTTTTCCCAAAAAATTAAAAAAATTGCCACTAAAATTAATATTACAAGGTTTTCCAAGATTTTACACCTTCGTCGAGGGGGGGTTTCTTAAATTTTTCCCTTCTCTTGAATGCTTGTAAAATTTTCTAGGTCACTTGATTGCTTGATGGGATGAAATGAGTGAAAGAACCTTGTATTTATACTCAATTATGCAATAATTTCTGAAATTACAACACTACAGGCTGACCTTAGATCTTGGAGAATAAAAACCCACCAAAAGTTTAAATAAATTTGAATTTTCAGTTAAAGGGGACTCATTCGTACAAAATGGCGAATGAGTTCCACATTAGGAATTTGAGGTGGGTTTTCACATTTTTGATGTTTTAAATGCCTTTTGTCAGGATTATCCTAAAAAATATACATAAATATGGCATGTGGATGTAAAATGGGGAAAATTAAAGCATAAGAAAGCCCAATTATTAATGACAAGCCTAGAGAAATGTGAAAGTGTGTTACAACACTTTACAACACCCTAGATAAGGAAAGATTAAGGTTGATTATGATTAAAATTATATTTATTATACCTAGTTAATTGATAAAACCTTAGAAAAGTATGAAAGTGTGTTACAACACTTCACAACACTTTTACAAGGCACCATTAAAATTCCATCAATTCACAAGGGCCCAAGCGAGTCAAAAAAAGTAGAAGGGTTACTTTTTTGGTGACCACACATACATACATACATACATACATATATCTATATATACATACATACATATATATATATATATATACACACATATATATACATATATGTGTGTATGTATGTATAGATATATGTATGTATGTATGTATGTATGTATCCTTATATATGTATGTTTCTATATATATTGTCCATTGTGTATGAATTTCTAAAGTTTAAGCTGTCAATTGAGCACAAAGTAATGCAAGATAATTATGTATTTCTCTCCATATGTATATATAAATTTTTATTTTGTATCTATATGTATCTACATAATTGTTCAAGTATGTTTGTCCAACTATTTAGTATATGTATTTGACAACTTTCAATATATATTTTTCAAGTTTGTTTTTATCATGACAATTCTATGTAGTTAGTATTTTTACGTCATTTCATGCAACCCTGGTGGTGAAGAGGTAGTGTGTGGAGCACTTTCTAGTTAAATTCCTAGTGGTTTTTGGTGTTAAAGCTTGTGAATAATGTGTAGTTGTGGACTTTTATGTAGTTGTCGACTTTTATTACCGGTAACCTAAACCTCCAATATTAACCTATGATTGAGTGTTATGAATAATAAAATTGTTATAATTGCACCCTAATATTAACACAAATAGGATTTTTTAAAATATCAATTGGTGGTGAAAGAGAAAGGCCATTGGGTCATTTATGTTTTATGAAGTATATCATGTATGCATGTTTATGTTTCTTTGTATATGTATTTATACGTTTCTATGTATGTATGGATGTATATGTTTCTATGTATATGAATGTGTCTACTTTGTAAGAATGTATGAAGTTTGGGTTGGTAACCGAACACATAAGATTACATCTTAATTTTTTATTACTCTTCATATGTATATATATAATTTGTATATTTATACGTGTGTGTGTGTGTCTATACATATATATGTATCTATGTATATATATGTATGTATATATATGTTATACATATACATACATATATGTATATATATAGGAGTTAATGGTGTGCGAAGTTAGCTATTAGCACCATTTAGTATAGGAACCTACACAAAAATTTAATTATAGAAGGCACCCCTAATAAACATCAAATCCAAATAAAATGCAAAATTTAGTCATTTCAACATAAAAAACCTATGTAAATGATAATTATAAATTTAAATGATTAGATCATCCCTAAAAAAAATAAAATTTGAAACACAACAACCAAATTGAATGCATTGAATTGTCAAATTTTAATTTCTAAATAAGAGGGAAAGTAGCTTGCATCGAATTCAATTATTCTCCTCTACTAATATCCTCTCCATACTATAGAGCATTGATAATCATCCCCAAGACATTTCTTATATATCCAATGATGATGATAATTGTTGAATATAACTTTAAGTTTGTTGATTGGTGTTTTTGCACCTCTCGACACAGACAAAGCACAAGTGCAATGCCTCTCTTGAAAGGAAATTTCCTGCAATTAAGTTTCAAAAAATCACCCCAAGGTCTCTCAAGTGTTAGGTCATGACAGTGTATGGAATAGTTCAATGGTTGATGTGATTTGTTGGTAATCACAAGGATGCCTTTCTGGTTCAAAAATCATAGGAGTTTAGGTATGCAAATGGAGTTTCTAAGTTCTAGAAATGAATGAACAATGGCTATAAATTCATGAAAGCAATATGAAACTCCTTGTGTTCATCAAATTTATAATTGTTATGATGGTTGGAATCCTAAAATAACATAGATTTAAAAGAAATTTCAAAAGGGTAAAGGGTTGATAGAAGTTATTCTAAGTCTAAACCATAATGAACAATAACAATGGAAGATGCTATAGTAGAAAAACTCCCATAACCAAGTTTTGCTTAACCAAGAGAGACCTATAGTGCCACAAAACTAGTGCAATCTTCTAAAGCTCTAAATGCAGATTTTTAGACTATGTCATTCACCACCCATTTAGCATGAACAAATAGTTGAACTAAGGTGCAACATAAAAGAGAGGCTCAAACTAGCTTTACAAAGTGATCTATCATCAATAAACCACAAAAAGGCATGAGCTAGAAGTTCATCAAATACTGTAACAACAACCACCATTAAATTCATTCAAGAAACTAACAAAAAAAATATAACAAGGAGGTTGAATCATGCATGCACAATGAGAAAAAACAAAGAAAACACCCAAATTCAATGAAATTATTCCTTCTATTGCTTCAAAATGTCTCTTTACAACAATTTACCAGCCCCTACAAATGAGGAGCAAACCCCTATTTATAGTTTTCCAAAAGTGAAATGAGTGGCCAAGATTAATTTACAATGAATATCCTAGATTCAATATAGCTTAGGGTTTCACCTACCCCCACTATATTAGAATATAAAAATAGACCTTTGTCTTTTTCCCTATTTTGTCCTATAGTCTATTTTGTCCTATATCTTGAAACTGTTGAAGTATGCCTTTTGTTGACACATTTGCAACATCTCTTTCATTTAGTTAGGTGAATATTTTGTAGCTTTGCATCAAGGGGAAGCATAAATATTCTCCCCTTGGTACCAGTGGATAGTTCCTTACAATCGTCATCATTTGGTGGAAAATAAAATAACTCCCTCTTGTTCCTTTCCAGGGTCACCTTTCTGATTCTTTGGCACTGACTTCTTTCACATTCATTCATATGTCAACTTATTCCCCTTTTGTAGCCTGGTATAACATCACAAGTGGGTACATCTCAAACACTAACTTTTGTTTTAAAATCCCTCTACAATATTATACCTGTAAGCAACATTCATAATAGATAATTAGATTATCATTAAATCATTTATATTCATAGAATATTTAGCCCCTTTAATACATGTAACTGCAAATGAAGACCTTTGGAAAAAATTCTTGAAATTGATGATAATAAAGATAGGGTGATATCATTAATTAAAATCCTTTTAAATTTTCGTTCACCCTCCATTTTCAAATAGTTCTCATGACCAATTTTATTTACATTCTCATTATAGATGAGAAGGTTGAATCATTAAAATTCATATAATTCTCTTTTATATTTAGACATTTATTTTATCAAACTTAAGTATTCCCCTTACTTTTAAAATATATAACGAACTTGCACAAAGTGATGTTTCTAAACATTAATCATTGAGGGAGAATTTATCATTTATATTATGAGAAAAATAAGAACTCTTGTACTCACACTAATAAAGATTCATATAATTCTAGCAGATATCCAATTTTCAAATACTCCCCCCTTTTTGCAAGGTTGTACTTCATCATTCAAATTGACATACACTCCATAATCTGTGGCATCTAGTAGAAACCAATAGAAATGCGGGAGTGAAGAGGCTTCATGCCATTCGTCGGGGTAGGGGTGTGGGTGGTGGCTAAGTTAACACTGCAAGAAAAAATGGCATTGGGGTCACGAAAGCCCGCAAGTGCATTTTTTTCAGCGTAAGGGAGTGTGTAACCCATAGATGAAAGGTTTGCATCAATTATTGGTTCACTTTAACATGTCATTCTTACTGAATGTAGTGGACTCCTTGATCTGATTTCACATGGGAACTTCATCGATAGTTCTAACCATCTCAATGTTGTATTCACAATGCTATCCTTTAAAACCATTACTCCTTTTTTCGCTATGTTCCTTCGAGTCTCGTGAAATATTAATTGTTAGTGCCCACACCTACAGATGAAGAGTTCCAACTACTAGACCCGTGGTATAATGATTATTCCCAAAACTTTAGTACACATCTCAGGGTTTGCAGAAGCATCACCTGGCATGTCATCTTGTCATTACATAGTCTTCTCATGAAAGTATGATACCTAAAGCTCGGTCCACAATCATTCATTCCTTATAATTGAAGGGGATCTAGGCTTATGTGAAGGTTTGATTTAATCATAAAATATTTGACTGTAATTACTGCTTCTCATTCGATCGATCAGGGGCCAAGTTGACAAGCACGACTATGATTTTGGTATCTTGGTTTGAGAGAGATGAAGGCATAAAGGTGCTCGAAATGAGACTTGCAGGAGCATACTCATCATAGAGTAAATTCCCTATTAGACCAAAGACTCAAAAGATAAAATCATGGATTAGAGCTAATGGAGGAGATTCAATTCGAGTGGGTGTTGTAATTGCCATTTGGACAGATCAAAGTCTTCATTACAAGTGACGAATACGTGAGTGGATGCCTAGTAATCACTCTACCTTTGGATTGGGATAATGCTAGCTCTAAAAATCCTTTGCCCGATGAAGTGTTCTTAGAATGCTATTCTATAAATTTTACATGCACGAGCCCTCATTGTAATCCCATCCAAGCTCCTAAGCCACTATTAGCAAACTTGTCAATCTCAGGAATTTTGCAAGGTTATTTTTTTTTGTCGAAGAGAAAAATGGGAACTTCTATAGCAAGAATGTTGCTTGAAATAGTCGTAAGAAATCACAGTATAAGAGAAGATATCAACATGAGGCTTTCTACTAGCATTCAAGAAGGTAGTCCCTACTATAAAACAACCTGCAAGACCTTCCATTAAGTGATTAGTCACTGGTTCAAAGATGAGTCTTCCCAAATTGATTTATTATCTTATGCCCAAAGTCCACATATGGTCCAATATACGGGATTTTCACACCAGTCACTATTTTGAATTTCATAACCCATTATCATTGTTATGTCATGTGATGGATTAACATTTATTCATTGAGATCCTGCAACAATCTTAAGAAAAAATATTGATCCCCACATGTAATCGAGTCATCATTTGGAAAGATTAATTGATCATCATCGGCAATGAAAACATGGCTCACAAGTTTCATGGAAACAAAGAGACCTCAGGCTATCTACGAGTAAAAGATGTGTAATCTAAGAATTTTGTTGTGAAATGGCCAAGTGGATGACGATTTCTATGAAGGAAGGCTTGCAAAATTTTTAGTGTGGAGGAAAAGATGTAGGGATCCCCTATGGGTGTGTTGCAAAGAAAAAATGACCAAGAGGCCCATGGCACCCCCGTCAAACATTTTCACACTCAATCAGGGGCTCTAACACTCATGCAAATTTAATTTAAACCAAATGCCAACCCCTTTACTTCATTATTGCTACCTCCATTAATGGAAAGTTCCCAACAAAAATAAAAATCTCTCTTCATGCCAAGTGAAAACAAAATACTCATCAAGTCATTTCCACACGTCATTCCTGCCAAGGCTCAAATGTGGACTCCCCATCACTACTAATCATAACCGTTATATATTCAAAAGACCTCATAGTGCACCCATCTATGTCTTTAATCATTTTTGTGTACTCCAAGATTAAATTTGATAGAGAGACATCCATCTATGATCCAAAGGATCTTCACCAAAAATTGAAGTTTCTCGATTTTCTCTAGAAATGGCATCATCAAAAAGAGGCCAAAATTCTAACTCCGACACAACTCAAACGAAGTCAAACAGAGCTACGGAGCCCAAGATATGCTTGGTCAAACCTTGGTCAACTTAGAGCTCAGGGCAGAGAAAAAAGGGTCAAAATTTGACATCGTCAAAATTGATCAAATTTGATGTCATCGTGAAGAGATCATCGAGAGCTTTCCGACAACGTTCATTTCATGCTAATTAGACACTGTTTGCATGAGTTATGAGCAGACAAATGTCGCAATTGACTATAGTTGACTAGGTACAATGATGATGTCATCATGCTAAGATGGACCAACCCTGGCATGACACGTGACAGTCAAGTCACCCATACGGACCAATATAGAAATGACACGTGGCACATGTACGTCAAGTCAATGGAACAGTCAACATGCCGAGTCAGCGAAATGGACCAATGGTACATCGACATGTGGCACCCTCCTGGTGCTATACATGGCTCCGTCAGCATCCCTTCTATGTGTGTTAGTGAGCTGTTGAGTTTGTTTAAAAGGGCTGTTAAGGGGCTCAAACCCTTGACCAACTACATAGCATCCACTCGGCCAACCGTTGCACCGCAAACCTCGTGCCTACCCCTAAATGAGCAGAGATTTATTTTACTATTTTAAAGGTTTGATATGGTTCCCAAAAACAACAACCGGTGGGTTAGAACCCTCGACCAGTTGGTTACTAAAAAGGATAGTGGCCACTACGATGTTTGGCATCTTCAAATACATATATGGAACCAGTTCGATATGACAACTAAATAAGTCTAAATACTTAACAAATAAACTATTAAAGGTTATTTGTTGAGATTTTTAAATTAAATGAAAAAAAATCCCCCTAAACAAGATAGCCCGAGAATGATAAATTAAGGGCTTGAAAACAACTTGAGGGGATATTATTTTTTTACTTGTAAAAATGGGAAATAAGGGTGATATTGTAAAATCATTTGGTTATGGGCCAAATTGGGTGAAATTTTTGTATAAAAAGGGGTAGAATAGGATGGGAGAGGCTAAGTGAGGACTTAGGGAGAATTATTCTTGGTGAAACTTTTCTCAATTTCAAGCTTTCAAGGATATTATTCTTGAGCACTTTGGATGAGCTTTTCAAATTTCTTTGTAAACTAGGGAGAATCCATGCCAGAGTTATGTACTGATTTTCTGGAGAATTAATCAGATCGGTCCACTCTTTGGAGAGGGGCTTGAAGACATAGTCATTTTTATGATGAACTTCGTTATCAACTTTGTTTGCAATTTCTCTCTTTTCTCTCATTTTGAAGTTCTTTACTTTGTTATTTCTGTTTATTTAATCATGTTCATGTGTTAGTTTCAATTATTTAATTGTAATCATTACACATTCAATGCAATTGTCATAGATCCATAAAATAGATCAAATTTAGTATTAGAGATTTGTGTGACTAGTATTGCAAAATTGGATGCTAACACGTTCTAGGAAACAACAAACTGAAGGCGGACTTGAAGAATATAATCTTGAGATCGGCAAATGAAGGAATTTTCCAACAATGGATAAAACTGAAGCCAGGAAAAGCATTGGGCAAGAGCTTGATGATAAGACTTTTCAATGAGCCTTTCTTGACATGAATACAATGGTGGAAGAGCTTTATGCGGAAATGAATAAGTGTGAAAAGGGAGATTCTTCGAAGCAAGAAAAGAAGCAAGATAGAAAGAACAAAGGAGGAAAAGATCCAAAAGCTCCATCTCCTCCATCTTCCTCTTCTTCTTCTTCCTCTTCTACTACTGTTAATCCTTTCAAAAGAAAGTCTAAGCCTATTATCAAATTGGATGTAAAATTTGAATTTCCTAAATACTGTGGTGAGTTAAATGTCAAAAATTTAGATGATTGGATCTAGCAGGTAGAAGTGTATTGTAGGATTCAAGGCCTAACATAAGATTCTTCTATGATCCAGTTAGCCACTCTTTGGTTGGGAGGTAAAAATATCACCTAGTGGGAGAGTAGGACTCGAGAGGAAATTGCTCACCATGGTAAGGTTAATATGACTTGGATGGAATTTATTGCTTCCCTTAAAAAATAGTTTTATCCTTTAGGTTATATGCAAAAATTAACGATGAATTGGAAAACCTTTAGGCAAGGTAAGGGAAAGTTTCTCCAAGATTAGCCCCATGAGTTTAGAAAACAGGCTATTTCTTTAAGTGTTCCATTGTATACTCAGGATACACTACCTAAGTACATAGGTGGTGTGCATTCTTACCTAAGACATACTATTCTAATGTTGAGTCCTAATAATTTGGATGAAGTGTTAGTACAAGCTACTCATTTAGAGTTAAGGGGTAAGAACACTTTCAGTGATAATTTCTCAAAGAAACCATTTAAGTCTTAGGGAAGTCTAAGGGTAAAGATAAAGACAAAGATAAAGGCAAAAGGATGAAGATAACTACACTTAAGAAGGAGGGTGATAAGCCTACATGCTCCCATTGTAAGAAAGGGGGCATGATGATTCTAAATGTTGGAAGCTGCATCCTGAATTAAGGCTGAAAAGATATGGAGGAAATAAAGGAAAGTAAAAGACTACTATAGTGATTCAACAAGATCTTGGATCTGACTCTGGAGATGAAACTTAGATTGTTGTTGTTGGGGTCCAAGGTAAAGGGAAATGTATAACTCTCTCTTTTGATGCAAATTTTTCTAATGCAAATGCAAGTACAAGTAAAGTATCTACTCCTAAAGCTAATAAACAACAGAATGGATTGTTTCATATTCAAGTTGTAACTAAGCACACTAAGATTGACAGACTGTTTGATACATGTTCTCAAGTCAACTTAATATCTGAAGAGGTGGTATAGAAACTTAATCTAGCCACAACACCTCATCCAAATCCATATCCTCTTGGATGGGTTTGCAATGATGCTCAACTGCAGGTAACGAAATAGTGTAAATTGAAATGACAAGTACATATGAAACTACCAATCTATGTCGATGTATGTATAATCAATATAAGATCTTAAAATTCTTAATTCAATCAAATTTGAGTTCAATTACCTTGCCCTTATCCAACATTACACTTCCATAATCTGGACAAGGTTGCACCTCGCTCGCAGAAGGTATTTTCTACAAGAGGAAAATAAGATAAACATATAAGTTATTATATAATTTCATTTTAATGACAATTCAAAGGACAAGAAAGTATACAATAAATAAATGTAAATGAATGAGTGCAAAAATATATACTATGTGCGTGTCAGGCCAAATGAAATGGCCCTCAAGGTGCTATCTGTCACATTTGTCAGCTCCTCCTCAGACATCAACTGTTAAATAGGCCATGTAAATAAATATTAGTACATTATACTATCTCTTATTAATATTCATTTAAAAACAAATGCAAGTTATAAATTCACAACTTAAATTTTACCTGTGTCACGCCTCCAATGTCCCCCTCTCTAGCAGGAGAGGACTTTGTATGGTGTGCTCCACTCCCCTGCGTCTGATCTATAATATCCACATCGTGGAAGTCATAATCAGAAGTGTCTAGGGGATGCTCGGCAGGCTCTACAAGAGGACCCAAGCATATTTGGCAGCACATGGAGCAAGTATGTGGTACACAAATATGTGGACCTGACGAGGATGATGCAGCAACACTCGAGCCATCACCAACATCACCAGAATGTGGCTGAGCTACTACAGAAGCATGCGAAACCAAAAGACCACTCAAAGAGTGAATAGCATGGATAGTCTGTGTGGCCGCATCCTGCATAATATCTGGATGGTATACTGGAGGTGGCGGAGGAAGGTGAGGGAGGGGAACATGTGGGTGGGGTATTACTCTAACTGCCCCTCTCTATCCTGGGGCATACCTCCACCAACGCCCTGGAAGGGTCTAATGTCAAAGTAATTGACATGATGCCCTAACACAAACTCAGCATATAATTTTTTTATAAAGTAAAATGGTACATCCAAATTGTTGTTCGGTGGTTTCAAAAAAACCATACACCAACGATCCCAAAATTTTTCTACAATGTCTCTATGAGTGCACCATTTTATAGAAAGTTTTTTTTATTAACATTAATGGCAAACCAGGGGTTAACAAATAAAGAGGCTATTTGGGCTTTGGTTATTCCAAGATCTTTCACATCATCATAGGACAATCCACATGCATAATATTCTCTCATGTTTTCTCGCCACGAATGAAAGGAATTATGTTGCGAGGAGAGGGTTTCTATATTTTTAATTATTTCATTCATTGTGTTTGACATCGAAGATAATCGAGGGACTCTCGTATAAACTTCAGAAATGCCCCTTAATTGTTGCAATTTTTCAGAAATTAATTCTTGAATTGATGGCTATGGAGGTGGTGGAGGTGGTGGTGGTGGTGGTGGAGGTGGAGGAGGTGGAGGAGGTGGAGGTGGTGGAGGTGGTGGAATTGGTGCATTTTCATTGTTAGCAGCCATAATGCCCGATTCAATATAAAAACAAATCAATCTAATTAGAATTAGACAATATAAATGAAAATATTATAAAAATACCCTAGTTTATAACAAAATCTATAAAATTTTCTAATTTTTAATCCAAATACATAAAAACACTATTTTTAAGTCAAAATCCATTGCAAACATTCAAATTTCATCAAAATCCATGCTAAACTCAAAATTTTCATAAAAAATCTATCAAAACCACCCAACTATTTAGGTCCAACCTTTACTTGGAGAGTTATCAAACCAATTATAGGGAAGCCATAACCATCATGAGCTTTTAATCATGCTTTTGATTGTTCATAATCATCTGCATAAAGTTCATGTACATACAATAACTCTTTTTTGATCATATTCACTATGTACATGGGATTAATGAGTATTCCCCTTTTCGGGTTTCTGCAAACTTGATATAAAGAAGACCATCGAGTGTAGTTATAGAAGAATCAATATATGTAAAAGAAATGTCAAACAAAATATTGGTTTTTCCTTTATGATTTTGAATATTAATAATGTTTATAAAGATGGAAAAATCATTATCATCTTCTTCATTATCATTGTATTGAACAAAGTTTGTTGAATGAATTGGCAATGGGCTTGTAAATATTTGTAAGTATTGATTAGGTGAAAAAACCAATTTATTTCCTTTGTCATTAATAGGTCATCCAAGTGGATTTGATTAGAATGAGGTCTTGCACTTGGTTATAAATATGCTTACATCTTCCCATATTATGTCGAGGTGTACAATGATATTGAAAAAATGTTTTTGCATTAAAGTTTGGTGGTAAAGGTTTAATTGTTTGAATATGACTAATTGGAGGAAGTTGAATCATATTATTGTTTAACAATTTCAACATGATCACATGGAGAGAATCAAACAACTATGAAAATTTACTATCTCATGGCCTAAATTTATATCTAGAGTTATGTTTACAGTAGTTACTTCTATCTCAATATTATGAGCAGTTTGACATGAATTTTTATCAAGTAATGAATATTTTGTTTTTCTTTTTAAATGATTGATAGTTGTTTTGAGGCATGAATTATATGATTGACCAATAGGAGCTTATGAAGGGGTACCTTCATACCAACTAATCGATATTCGATAATCATGAAGGGTTATACAAAAACATGTTAAGGATGGATATTTCATGAGAAATTTCTTATCTTGAATATTAGGTTGTAAGTTACCTATAAACACCCTTTGAATGTCAACATCTTGAAGACTATAGGAGAATTTAAAATAAAGGGATTAGTATCGTTTCATAAAGTTTTTTATTTTCTCTTTAGGTCCTTGATTACAATGAACTAAATTTGTTAATGTAACTTGAGGACTGATGTTCACTTGAAAGTGTTGGAGGAAATCATTAATGAGTTGTGTAAAGGAGGTAATTGATTGTTTGACAATGAACAAAACCAATCAAGGCCATATCTTTCAATGATCTAGAAAAGAGTTTCACTATGAGTGAATCTTCAAAAATAAAGTCTCTACACAAGGTAGTAAAAACTAACAAATGGTTATTAGGATATTTTTTACCATTGTACTTTCCAAAGCGAGGTATTTCAATGTTTTGTAGTATAGGTGTATTTAAAATAGTGAACATTAATGAACTATGTGTAAGGTATTTTGGATGTTTACTATTGGTTTTATTTTGGTTTAAGTTTGAAATTTGTTGTTGTAATAATCTCATGCTTTAAATAAAAAAGTTGATTTATCACAAAATCATTGGGCCACATGTTGTGAGAGTTTTTCAAGTATGGTGAACTAGTATGGAGGAATGGTGGGATATTATATTTCATGTTTAGGAGGGGTGATGAATATGAAGGTGTTATAGGTGAAGGGACAAAACTATTATAATTTCCACTAGAAATTCCTAAGCTTGAGTTTAAACCATTGTTATATTCCATCATTGATGCTATGATTGGAGGTGTAAAGTTGGGAATAGAAGACATTATTGTGGGAGAGGAAACTTATTTTCCAAAAGGATTTTGAGCATTAGTCAAAAATTTCATGAAACTAGCTACCGAAGGAATATTAGAATCTACTATATTAGAATATAAATGAAAATAGTATAAAAAACCCTAGTTTTTTTTAAAAATCCAACAAAAACCCTAGTTTTTAACAAAAATTAATAAAATTCTCTAATTTTTAATCCAAATCCATTGCAAACATTCAATTTTTATCAAAATCCATTGCAAACATTCAATTTTCATCAAAATCCATTGCAAACATACAATTTTCATCAAAATCCATGCTAAATTCAACTTTTTCATAAAAAATCTACCAAAAAACCCTATTTTGAAAAAAATCAACTAAAATTAAACAAATCTAATTAAAAATTTGATTAGAGCAAATAAAAAATCAAGAATTTTACCTGTTGGAGATAGATTTCAAATTGGATATCTGATTTGCGCTTTCCACGCCGCAGTTGAGCCAAATGTGAATGTAAAAATGAGTTTTGGTCACCCGAAATGCTATATATACATGTCAAAAAAATTGGATATCTGATTTGGATTGGATATCCGATTCTTAAATCTAAGTTTTCCCTCTACCTCGGTAGTCACCCGAGCCCCAAAAAGTCAACTCACCCTTTTCACATTTTTGAGTCGTAGAAACACGTATTTTTTTCTCCATTGCCACTTTTTGGCATACCATGATCCTGCACATGCCCATATATATATACATATATATATATATATACATATATACAAGAATCTGAACATTTCAAAATCACTGTTCTCTAAACAGGAGAAATATTTTGTAACATACAGGCATATCGAGAATATCATCATAATCCCAAAAATTAATTGGAAGAAAATTGCTCTTATATATATATTTTTTTTAAAAAGAAGAGAAACGAAACACAAAAATACTTCTCATTTCTAGATTTCAAATAAAATCTCTTTCCAATAAACAATAGCCCAGAATCCCCACATAAATTTTATTTTAATAAATAACAATCCCAAACCCCAGATAAATTTCCATTGATTAAACAATAATCCAAAAGATTTCTTTCCACAAACTTTTGATTTCCAACCCTAAATGAAAATTTTGTACACAGAGAAACAATTCCTATTTTAACAGAGAATAAATAATTAAAAGAAAAGAACCTAGTGTCCTATGCTTGAAGAAGATTTGCAAAAGCTTAATCCCTCTCGCAAAACCAATTCCTCGCTGCCAATTGTTCCCAGCAACAGATTCCCCAAATTCTCCTTCAAACCCAACCTTCTTCTTTTATGATTTCTCCAGCAAACAGAACAAGAATGCAGTGTTGAAAATAATTTTTCTCCATAATTCCAACAACTCCCCTCAAACAAGGAAAACCCCTTATTAAAATCCATGCCCAGGAAACCCTTTCAATTTCCTCTTCCCGTGAATACCAGAGGTCACATTTCAAGAAATAAATCAACATAATATTTAATCCTTAATTCGTTTTGTTGCCTTTTTATATATTTATATTTCATTTTCTTCTAGTCCTCTCAAGTTCATCTTTTAATTTTTCTAGACTATGCAATATTAACATGCATGGTTCACTATATATCCTCGGGTTTGCACCCTGTGCGTATGAATCTCTCAATTTTTTAATCTCATTAGTGGTATTTCCAAACAATTTTTTTGCAGGAGGAACATCTTCATTTTCCATGTTATATATGTATGTACACCTAAAGGAGCAATGAGACCTTGGTAAATAATATATCTAGATATAGAGAATATATTTATCTAAAATAGTTCTAATAATTCATCTACTCATTAATAATATTTTCATACCATTAACAATTTAAAAAGAATTGGAAGACAACTATAATCTATAACATAGCATCCTTAAATAGTTCAAATTTTAAATGAAACAATGAAATAAAGAATAAGAAAACAAATATTAGTGTAAAAATATTTGAAAATAATTGGGGATAAAAATATCTAATCTAATAATTATTGTATATGTCTAAAAATGGTCATGGTTAATCAAGCTTGTTAATTAATTAAATATAAATTATTTAATTAATCTTCTAAAGTCATCTACATATAAATTTATTTATTTATTTATTTATATTGTTTCACTTTTATAATTCTTCTACCTTAATTAAATAAATAACTTTATTTAATTATTACCATCTCCCATATTTATCTTAATTAATTAAATAGATTTTATAATTTATTTATATTAATTATCATAAGTTTGAATTTTAAATTCAAATGATATTCCTCTAAACACCTTTTTCACATTTAATTAAATATTTTATTAAACACTTTCTAATTCTTCACTCTACATTTAAATATTCTAAAAATATTTAATTAGAAACTTTCCTCACTCTGCATTTAATTAAATATTCTAAAATATTTAATTAGAAACTTTCGTCACTCTTCACATAATTAAATATTCTAAAAATATTTAATTAGAAACTTTCTTCACTTCATATTTAATTAAGTATTTTATATATTTAATTAAACGCTTTTCTATCATCTTCTCACACATAATTAGATATTAAATATTTAATTATGGAAACTTCTAAATTCATCATCACATGTAATTAAATATATTTATTTATTTAATTATGAGACTTATCTCCTACTCATTTCTCAAATGGCAACTTTCCCTTAGATCCGAAAGAGAAAAGTTGTGTAGAAGGAAACATTCCATTTCTCTCTCGACTTTCAAAAATCTCTCACCATTCATCTCGACAAGCTTGATTTAAACCGTTGATCACATCAGCCAATCAGAGTCTTTCAAAAACTCTATAAATACCTTTGTGAATCCAAGCATTGGTTACACTTGCATATACTTGCATTCACATGCACACGTTATTTTAATATCATCTAGAATTTATCAGTTTTAGCAATCATTACATTTAGTAATCTCATATTTTAGCTATGATTTTTAAGTCTTGTTAATGGAATCTTAGCATAAGCATGCATTTATTCAAAATCTCATTCTCTAGTAAGACATTTTGTTGAGCTTAGTATACAAAATCTGAGAGCAAGCTAGGTTCAGAAAAAACACTAGAGATAGAGGACAATGGGATGTCTTCGCAGCATAAATGGAGTTTGTTTTCTCTTGTTTTAGTTTATGCTCTAATTTAAAGTCTCATTGGTGTGTTTGATTCAACTTTGATTTACATATTTGATATGCATATTTTCATTCACATAGTTGTTAACATAAATGAACTTCAAAATAGGATTATGTAAGTGAAAAAAAGTTTTATTTCCTTCGTTGAACCTAAATTTATCTAGTTAAGATATGTCTAAAATTAAGAATTCACACTAGAATATCAATATTCTATAAGAATCTCATAAAGAGGATGAATTTAATCGAAGATAATATAAAATCCTCCATATGAGGATGAATTTTATCATTACATTATGAGTGAATCATCTCAATTATATAGCCAAGAACATCAAAAAATTATAGATTGGAAAGCAAAATAATCAGACATTTATCATATTTTTATATGTATAAAGTTTAGATACCATCAAACTATTTAAACTTATAGATTGCATAAAGCTATAAATTGAATCGTTAAAACTAATTTATTAAGAATCAAATCTAATAAAGTTTGACTTCATATTGCATACTTGTTATAAATATCTCACTAATCCAACCATACATTTTATATATGTTAAAAAATATATAATTGTTATGCCCATAATTTTTCACTAGAAAAACCCAATAATTTTTTTTTTTTAATCCTTTAATTACGCTAATTAATGCTTTAAGCATTTATGATGCAACAATAACCATCTCCAATAGAATTAACATCCTTTCTTTAATTAATTTGTTGGTTTAACTTGCTAATGCGATACTATTATTAATGCATCTCTCACTATTAACTATACTTTAAATATTAAATTTGCAAGTATCACAATTTAATGGTTACACTAATAATATTCTCATTATAATGGTTATGTCATCGTAACCCACAATGAGTTGTTCCTACTTCTATTTCTTGTTGACAGTAAGGTCAATATGGTATTATGATTATTAGGATAGTTCCTCATGACCCAATGATGGCATTTAAAGTACTAAATATGTAACTTTTGATGGTAATAACAACATGAATAATTATATGGTTTGCATTTATTTATTTATTTTCCTCTCATATTTCAACATCTATAAAAGGTTTTTCCAAAAATGCTATTCAATTATCGATGAGCATTAATAAGGTTAAGTATGCTAACATTAATATTAAGGTAACTATCGATATGAATATTGATAAGAGTATTAACAATAATCAATGATATTAAGGCTCCCTCTACAATTAATACAAACATTCTATCAATTTTATTACTTGTTACCAATTTTTTGCCTCAGCTTAATTGGTGGAGCTGGTTGAACATTGTTATATCTTAAGGTGAAATTGCAGATTATGTTTAAGTGTTGATTACATCATGTTCATTATTCATTAAGTGGCAGTGGTGCATTTAGAAGAAGAATCATAATTTCAAAAGTGTTATTCAATGTTTTTCAATTAAATGAAGTACAAAATTGAGCATATAAACAATAGAGCATTTTAGAATGCTTTGATTTATTTCATGGAATAATTCATATTTACATAGTTTCATTTGATTGCAAGAATCCAAATGATATTACAACATTGCATTGAAACACATTTTCTTTTCAAATGAAAAGCATAAAAATGAAATCAAATATCCACACAAGTCCTGGATGTGACTGTCACAGTGCATAATAAATAGCACACTACACTATGGAAGATGCAAAAGATGAAATCATATAAGTAACAACATAATCATCATTGCCTGATTATTGATGGTCGATGCTGAAGTGGTGCACCTTTGTCTGCTCAAACTCTGATTGACCTGTAAGAGAAAAGAGGAAGATGTTAGAGGCTCCAATTATGAAGATATCTATATGAAACACCAACAATAGTGCAGCCTACTATCAATCATACACTAAAACAATCAAAGAAGTACAAAAGAAATGCGTTGAAGGAGAAACATCAATATGATCATCATATCATGTTTTTAATGCTAACTTTGTTTTTTTCTTTGTGCAGGTAAAGGGGAAATCATGATGCTGATTATTATTTGAAGACCAAGCATGTGGAGAAAAAATGGGCTCCCACAAGGGTAGAGCTCGACATGCTGCCCTTATTCATTACAAGTGGCCTGATAAAGAGATCATATCATATATTCATCAAAAGAAGTGATATACAACTGAAAGAGAAAAACATAGTTATCTATCAAGCTACTAAACCAACTGTGCATTCATAACAATCAGGTTAATACTTTCTGAAAGCTACAGGTGAACAACGAGTTTAATCTACTCAATCATCTATCTAAGTACAATCATATTAGACATTGTTGTATGGTTCATGTTCTTTTGCTACAGTATATTTGTTCATCATGATCATATGTCATGCAAAGTTTTAGTTCATCAGTGTTCTTCTCACGATTAAGGATAGTGAATAGGCATACATTATGCCTTAATGACGAGATTTGTTTCAATTTTCATCATGGAAGAGAATAGATTTACAGAGCAGCTTGTTAAGCGGAGCATAAAAATGCATGAAGAGTGCCAGGTTGAAGTGCAAGAGTGTGAATGACAGACAATGCATTCAAATAATAACTAAATAGTCAGTTCTAGTTTGGTTGATAAGAAAATGAAACATTAAGAATTACAAGGTGAGAAATGATTGTTCCAAAATGACAAGTAATGATAATAGTTTCATTCTAGAAGGTTTTTCTGAGGTGTTAGTTATGCACAAGAACAGTCAAGTAAATGCAGTCCAAAGAATTACAAGGTTCCAATTAAAATCTTTGCATAAATACAAGGACATAAAGCAAGGTTTTGCTCTAAGATTAAACATGTGAGCTTTCATCGAATGCAGTGTACAGGGAGATACAACTGTTAAAAGCCATTTTAGAATAATCAAATGTTCCAGAATACCAAGGAAGTGACAAAAGTGCTTCTGAAGGTTCCAGTTTAGTTGAAGAAGGAAGGTAGTTCTATCAGCTAGCCAAGAGCATGAAAGTTTCAACAAATTCATGTGGGTTTGTTATGTTCAGACTTCTTTATCATATTGAAGCCATGACAAGTTTTGTCTCAAGAAAAACAATATGAAGTTGACATGTAAGTAATGCAAACAACAGATGCATTTCCAACATTCATGAACCTATGGTTCTTTTCTTCACAAGAAGACAAATGCAGGAGTGCGGGGATAACTCTACAAGTTTCAAGAAAAATGTAGATGTAAGAAGGTGGTTGAATGAACTGTCAATTTTATCATATTGTGGTATTCTTGTGTGATGGAATGACATATTTTCTAGATTTCTAAACACTTATATGTTGAATGATGCTAAAAGAAGATCAAATTTTACACAATTTATGAAAAGTGCAGATGTGAGAAGACTTTCCATATCACAAATGAATTACATGATGGGGATTGAAAATAAAATGTAGAAATAAGAAATAATGGGTCGAGCTAATTTCCATATGAATATTAAAGACAAAACAAATATATTTCCAGCTTACCCATGTGAGTTTCTTTTCAATAGATATCAAAGGAAATCACTAGCCATGATGGGTCGAGCCCATAACTTGAATGGAAAATGAATATACAATACCCATGTTTGGGGTTTAGTTTTAAATACAGAAAAAAATAGCTTGCAGTGATATCCATGATAGGGTTTAATAAGGAAGTCACAAAAAAATCAAGAAAGGCGCCATGATAGGTCGAGCCATACATTGAATACAAAACAATATATAGATTTTATTTTCCATACACCCATATGGGATCTTGTTTCTAGAAACAAAGAATACAACTGATAGTAGTACCCATGAAGGGTCTTGTTCAAATTTGGAGGGGAAAAGAAATTCTTTTCTTGAGTCAAGCTTCAGAATGTCAAAACACATAGAAATTACAATTTCCAGCAACACCCATATGTGGATTTTTACATGAAATGACAAAAGTGAAGAGAAATCATAGTGAATCAAGCCCAATAATGCTTTGAAAGCTTAGTTTCAGCATATACATGATGCGGCCTGAGCATGGCCAAAGATTCATAAGTAAAGGAGAGTTTTCTTAAGATTTCTGTAGAGGAAAATGTATTATTAGAATGTAGCTTACTAGTTCAAGTCGTAGGGAATGTTTATAGCCATGGCTAGAGATATACCAAAGTTCCAAAAACCCATGCAAAGCCAAAGAATCAAGCTCATAGGATGGCCAGTGAGGACAAGGAAAACAAAAAGAGCCTAGCCCATGATTCGAGCTCTCTTGAAGTGAGCACAAAGAACAAAAAAAAAGTATTAGAGGCTACCCTAGTCGTGGCCACAAGACCCAAAATTCCTCAGGAATGAAGCCATAAAAACTATGACAAGAAGCTCTATGACAAGAAGCTCACCTTGTGCGTAGAAGAAGATAAAACCCTCAAGCAAGTTTTCTCATGAAGCACCAGTTAAAGCTCGAGTTCAAGCTCATATCAACCAAGAAGAACAAAGAACATAAATATAAAAGAAAGTTAGAGACAAGCATGAGCAGGTTGTGGCTTTATTGACTCTTCTTGCTCTTTGAATGAAGTAAAGAGCTATAAAGACAAAGAAATCAAACTTACCCAGTCGAGATTTGACTGTTAGAAGGCAAAAGATGAAGTTTATCGAGCACATGAGCTTCAGATTGAGCTCAATCATGGCGGCGTGCTCTCATAGGAAGAGTTCAAGTTCTTCAAAATGATGAGTGTGAAATGAATCATTTTTAGGGTTTGACATCTTTTTCTCATGCCCTAATTTGAGCAACCTTATGATTATCTAGAATATTCACAATTGTCAACAAAACATGGGTTAATTCAATTTACGATTACCTTTGCATTCTATTCTATTCAAAGTCTGGAGTTAATGTTTAAAAGGCCAAAATTTACATGCCTAAGTCGAGCTTAGAGGAGCGATGGAGTTATTTTCCTAGGGTTTAGGCTTATTTGTTATTGAAAGGAGGACTTAGGGAAATTTGTGATTGGTAATGCCTTTGAGGATAATGAAGGATGCCTTACCTTAGGTATTTGTTTTTAATTGATTTGAAGAAATTCAATTAAATTTTGAAAGGTTAATATCACTCATGATTTAAGGGTTTTTGTTTTAATTGATTTTAGAGAAATCAATTAGAGATGTTGATAAGAGGAAGTGATATGTAGTGATATTTTTATGATTTTTTAAGGAAAAAATCAAGCATTGTAATGGTGAATAGGCATGCATTTCTTTTTTGCAAAATATTTTCCAATCTTTTATTGCAAAAATAGATAAATTATAAAATCTACAAATCATGTAAAGCATGATCGTAAAGCAATCTCTTATAAATTGTTTTATGATTTCTTGCTAATTATAGCAGATTTTATTGACTTTTCCTCTTGGTCATATTTGAGTCTCATCTTGGAGAGATAAGGTGTTTTTCTGGCTTTTAAAGCAAATTCAAACTATTTTTAGAGGCTTGATAGTTTGATCATAAAAGTAGTATGCTTTTTTCTGCTTTTAAGTTTTGAGACAGTTTGAAGCTTTTTTCCTTGAGCTTCTTTGTGAGCTCGGATTAGGGTTTCTTAGAGATATATTTTTGAAAAATACTTAGTCTTCTCTCCTTCTTAGTTCACATTTCAGTTCCTGCTCATACATATTTTTGAGCTTGTGAACCCTTTTGTACTCAGTTTCAGATTATGGCATTCTCCTTCAGTTGAATAAAGACAGCATTCCTACTTCTCAATTCTGTATTTACTTGCAGTTTCAGTTTGATGTTATCTTGTGATTTTTGTTCACAGAGTCCTTGTTATGTCCTAAGACTGATAATTCTTCATGCATAAAGTTCAAAATACAGGTTGCATGTTGTATTTCAAGTCAGGTTTTCATGCAAATTATTTATGTATTAATTGTTCATGAGAGGTTGTGAGTTTTGTGTCTTTTTGAAAGTTGTTTGTGAGGAAGAGATCAAAATCATCATTAAGTTATTATCAAGTCCCGAAGTTCATTTTAGGTCGTAGTTTTTCATTTCAGTTATCTTTCTATCCCTTTCCTCAGAAGTCTTAGAATAAAATTAATCATTCGGAGAACCAGCTCACTCTGGAGATTCCTTCTTCGTTCAGATCACCCACATTGAAGAAGGTTTCCATGTTTCAGTAGATTGTGAATATTGCATTCAGCAGGGTGCAAATCTAATTGACAACATTACTCACAAATAATATTAAACTTTACTCATAATAAAAATGTTAATGTGATAGTGATATCATGTTTACATATACCCTCATTTATACTATTACAAATACCATCCATTAATACCCATATCAATACTATAATAAATTTTATTAATAATATTAATAATGTATATATATATACATATATATATATATATTTACAATAGCGCATAAACACTATTATTTTTCAGCTCATTGTTGCTTGCAAAAAATTTATTACCATCTTAGCATCCCTAATAAGATTATCACTAAAATACTTTTCTTACTCGGGTGATTTTATTTATGACTTATTTTAGTATGATGATCCCCCTTTATATTACCCTCAATAATAGTATCACTATTTGTTATTAATATATTTAATTTTAATTCTTTTATCTAACTCTTATATATTGTTATAGCATTTATTTAATTATTCATCTCTATTACAAAAATAATTATATGATTAAATATATTGCATACTTGTTATAAATATCTCACTAATCCAACCATACATTTTATATATGTTAAAAATTATATAATTTAACAATTTATACAACTTCTAATTATGATAAAGACAAGAATCTTAATCTATACCATTATTTTGAGTTTGGTTTAATAGAAATTGAAAAAATTATAATCATAAAAAAACAATGAATAAACTAAGGATCATTTTAACAATGGTGAATTAGTGCCCAAAGATTGGCCTAAAAAATACAATATCTTAATATTCTCATCACAAATTATATATGAAAACTAAGGATCATTTGGTTATATATATTTTCATAGATTTAAAATTTGAATATTTATTACTATAACATGTTCATTACAATTAGATTTTTAAATAATATTGTAATAATTTATTATGTCTTTGAAATTTGTTTTGTGGATTTTAATGTTGTTTTTTAAATTTAAGTTAGAGTAAGTAGAATCTAATGAGATACCTTAAAAATATTCAAGTTTTATATAATTTAAATCTCCCTCTTATATAGTTTTTTCTAGTCTTACAATTTCTTGTGTCATCTGTTCAATTATTTTAGCTATGGATTTAGCCACAATCTTGTAGGAGGTATTAAGAAGAGTAATTAGTATCCACCCTCAGATAAAAAAAAATAAATTTCCTTTAGGAATTAATTTATCAACCCTTGATTAATAGAATTTAAATGATGGATCCCTTTGATAAATCTACTTTTTATACCTGATAGAGTCCTCCTTGATGAATGGACATATTGTTTTAAGGAATTGTGAAGCTAAACCATCTATTCCAAGACCTTTTGAGTATTCAAATCCTTCAAGGAAATATCAACCTCCTCAAGGGTGAATAAATTATCTAAAGGTGCCTATTTTTTGAGACCAATTATTTTGGGTATGCAAGTGCCAAACAATTCCTAAACTATATCTTGAAGTGGATCTCCTTCAACTAGATAAATTAAAAATTATTTTTAATGTTGAAGGAAAATGGATTTAATATCATTAGAGTTGTCATGGAACTACCTCTCTTGATCAATGATAGATATTATCCACTCTTGAGAATGTAAATATGTTTGAGATAACTGAAAAATAATTTGTATCCCTCATATCCTTTCATCCAATGTAGCCTATCTCCTAATTGAGATCCTCTACCACAATTGTTCAAATCTTCTAAGTTTTATTTCAACGAAGCAACCACTATCAGAGAAAAGTTACTAGTAAGTGCTAAAGCCAAAACAAGTTTATGATTTTCATTTGGATCCATATTTCTTTCCATTCTAGATCTCTTTCTAGCCATATTCTTATTGTAATCTTAGTAAGGTAGTGTGCAATAGATTTAATCACATCATTCCACAATTGTATCCACTTACCATTTTGTTGAGGTCTAGGAACCTCAACTAGAGGGATATTAGGTGATCAATTGGATTGAGGTGGGAAGTGTTGAGCTTGAATGATAGATTATTAGGTATGAGGAATAAGAAGTTTGAAAAGTTTAAAGAATTGGGAGGTGATATGTGAGATAGGTTTAATAGAATCTACTTAAATAAGGGTGTTTTGTGGAGAGGGGACAATGGAAAGAGAAATAACTAAGTAAAATATATCAATACAACTAAGTTTCCCTTAGTTCACCATCTCTTTAGTTGGTCCAAGTGAGCTAGTGATGAGTATAAGAATATTTTTTTGTCTAAAATGGGATCTAAACCCCTCATGGTATTTCTAGTTAGGATGTAGGAATTCAATTATTTTTTAGAGAGTTTATGAGAACTAAACCAACTTATATCTTGTTTTTTCCACCATATCATATTCACCTCCTTGTAGCCATTTAGTCATAGGGAGGGCATAAAAATCCATTCCCACAATTTAACTTGAGATGAGGAGTCATTAGGCATACAATAAAGAAAAAAAGAATAGGTATTCCTTGGATTAGTAGTAAGAACTAAGCACAATTGTTGTTGGGATCCACTCCTCAATAGATGATAAACTTAGCCAAGTATTGGGAAAGATGGGTCAACCTTGCATCCTAATATTTTGATTTATTATTTTGTCCTCATATTAGGAAATGAGGGATCTCACTTTGTGTTGGTAGTTATTTGTCATTTGTTGAATGCTTTGGGAGGTGTCTAAGATGTCCTAAGAGAATATAATATCATTATAGCTTTATAAGATGAAACCCTCTTATGACATATTCTTATGAAATTTAAGAGCATGACTATAGAATATTTAAAGTAAAGTATTGACCAACATTATGAAAAATCATAAAAAATATTTTAATGGGTTTGAATTCAATAAACCACTTTTAATGTATAGTTTCAAACCATCCCATTTATTAGTGCTTGAGTATATAATATCCCATTTATTAGTGTAGGAATATTTTTATGCCACTACTTTCTTTCATTTGGTATTAAGCCTTGGTCATCTTACATTCTAGGTGTTATGGGTATAGTTTTTTTGTACTAATATTGGAGTGAGTGGGACCTTGCATAAAAGAAAATCTTGTTGTAGGAAAAATAGCAACTATGTCAAGGAAAAAGATGTGGACATTTACAATCTAACTTCTTTTTTTTAAGCAAAAGTGGGAGACCACTTATAATTTTATTTATATATAATATTTTACATATAGCTGGTTCAGGAGGACATACTGGCGGGAAATAACCAGCAAGAAAACCCCCAATTGCAATATGAGTAACAAATTTTACAAAATATAAAAAAGACCAGTGAGGTCCTAGTACAAATGACCAATTGTATGATTACAATGTTACAGAAGCACATTGGTTGAATACATCAATACATATGCACATTCTCTCATGTACCCAAAATACCCAAAAGAAGACATCATACTAGATATACCCGTGACTCGAATACATAACACTGGTGATTACCAAACCTTACTAAACATAAGACTGATAAGCTGGGAAGCCACTTTCAAAAATATGCAGATTTTCTACCAACATGATGAAAGCCATTAATCAAGCTTTCTTCTATTTCCACTCATTTACCTTTGTGTTGGCGATCATGCTCAAAAGAAGGTTTTGATTTGTTAATATTAGGCACATAATGATAACAAAATTTCTTTTTGGATGAAGATGGAAGTTGCAAATCATGAATGCAAACATGACTTCTCAAGAAAGAAATGGCATGATATTTTCTTTTTAAATCATCAATCTCCTCCATGGAAATGGAAAATCTATATCTGTTTAGAACCTGGTAGAGATGTGAAGAAGTTTCATGCATTGTGGATAATAACATGCCTTGGAATATGTTAGCATACCTCTTCTTATGAAACAAAACCTTCTTTCAATAATTAACATTATAAATTAATACTTGGCTCATATTGTATAATCACACTAGAAACCAACAATGGAAGATTGAGAGTCTCAACTAAGAATTCCACCTTATAGATAACATTCATACTAGAAGCCAACAACTAAAGACCAAATTTCATAAATAAAGTTCATGTGTTCTATATCATGCCTTTGAGAGGTCCACAAGTACCATGAGCCTTTTGAAATCCTTCTCCATCTAAATGCATCCATTCCAAGACCATTGGGAGGTGGGTATACAATATGAGCCAAGTATTAATTTCTAATGTTAATTATTGAAAGAAGGTATATAAATTATTCGAGCATCTTAATTCTCATACAAAGTTACATCTTAGTCAATTTCTCAATGTATGAGTTCCATATATTTGTAAATTTTTCTTAATATAAAAACATATTTTATTTCATTAATTAAACTATATATTCCATGTTACAAAGGATGCTCTTATTTTAAATTATAAGTATATAATTCAAAATTAATTAGTAATTTTCAAGATAGAGTACACACAATTTCTTTAGTTAAAATAAAATAATATTCTTATTTCCATGTAAGAGTTATGTAGAATGGTAGCTTGATGTCTCAAAAACATTTTTTTCATGTACATACTAAATTTTTATCATTACATTAAATGAGTGAATTATCTCAATTATATAGCCAAGCACATCAAAAATTTATAGATTGGAAAGAAAAATAATCACACATTTATCATATTTTTATATGTATAAAGTTTCTACTATCAAACTATTTATACTTATACATTAAATTATTTTTGAATTTGGTTATTTGGGTTTAACATGTCATGCTATAGGATTTTCTTGTGTTTTCACCATGTTGTCATGTGTAGATAGCTATGTATTTTATAGGTTTAGGAATTTTAGAGGAGGTTAAGGTTGAATAAAATGCATAAGGATGAGATGGAGCCTTGTTTACCTTAGGATTTCATTGAGGCTCCCTTTGAGCATAATCGAGGGGTGGTTGGTCCTCTTGTAGACATGACTAATTTAGAAGGTCTTGTAAAGAGAAATTTAGAGGAGATTGGTAGAGACAAGAATCATGTTATAGATGGATTAGTTGGAGTTCATTGCCTCTACCATTCTCTTGAATTGAAACATTCACCTCTTGGTATTTCTTCTAATAATTTAAAAATATGAAGAAGGTTCAAGTTTAGAAGATTAGAGGAACCCTTTATTCCCTTTGGTCTCAAGTTTGGAAATGAAATATGGAAACTCCATTACAAACCTCAACTAGGTTCATTCATGGAAAATGATAAGGTTGACAATAAGATATAGTTCCTTGAAGAATTTTGGATTCAAGTTGTGTAATGATAGATCTACTAATGTTTTTGGGAAAATGACCCTCTTTATTAGATACATTTCCACTATTGGTGGAGTATCTCTAATTGGATGTTATTTTTCTAACTTACAACTATATTTTTCTTGTTGTTGTTCCATTCCAATATGATTGATCATTTTTTGTTTCTTTATTGGTCTTTGTAAAAGGGTGGGGCCCTTTCAAAATCTCTATTTCTAATTCATAAATTCAACCAAAAGTATTTACCCTAAAATTAAAATATAAATTTAAACTTTAAAATAGCATTTACTCCAATTAATGGTATTGTCATTTGTTCCAAAATTGACAATTTTTAATGTTTAACATTACTATTTGGTTCTCCAAGGTCATGCCCTAAAACCAACAATAAAAGAAATATTTATTGGTGCTTTCTCTTAATGTGAATGGTTTTGTTTGTTATACATTGGGCACTGTATATTGGATAATAACACTTGCAATGCTTATATTACTAATATATAACAACATTATTATCATTTCATAACATTAATGGTAAATACTATTATTGCAATATTAAAATTTACTCTAAATAATAATATTACTATTTATAATACATACTAACATTTCCCTTGCATGTTCATATGAAATAAGTTTCAATTTATTATGTTTTATTATAATTATTATCCATAATATAATATTTTCATCAATGTTAATATTTGTATTTATGATACATAATGTGATTATAACCCAATTATTAGTGTTAAGTATGTTATTGGAGATGACATTGCTTAATATAAATATTACCTATTAGTATTATTTTATTTTATCTTGTAACCACAATAATTTTTCATTTACAACCTTACTATTAAATATTAATAGAGTTTATTCATCTACTCAAAGGAATAAGTTTTACCTGATTTATATTAAAAAAAAAATCCTAATATGTAGTTCATCCTCTAATATTCAATGCTGATTTGAAAGAGTATATATATATATATCCTATTATTCTTTATGTTTAATTTCAAAATTTTAATGCTCTCAAGTATAGGTTACAAGTGCATTCTTTACATTTTTTCTCTTTCTTTTGTACTATTTTGTATGGGTGTCTTATATGCATTGCCTCAAACATATTATTTTAATTTCAATTTAGCTTTCAAATGCAATATTTAAACTTAAGCTTCTACTTAAATAATATCATGTTATCCTTGCAAATGGGTTTGTTGAAAAGACTTTAGAAACTTTCAAGCAAATGCAATTGACAACTGTAAAGCCAGATTCCACAACCTTCCCCCTGCTTGTGCCAAAATGGGAGCTTTGGACAGGGTATGGACATCAATCAAATCATCAAGGGGGAATTTTACCAGATGTTGTAGTTGCAATTGCAAGTGCTCTGGTAGAATGTATGCAAAATGTGGAAGGCACATGAACTATTTGATATAATGCCTCAAAAAAATTTGTTAACAAAGTAAGGCTTTAGAAACATTCAAGCAAATGCAATTGGTACTGCCTTGGTAGAAATGTATACAAAATGTGGAAGCATAGACAAGGCATGTTAATTGTTTGAATTTTTTTTAAAATGGGTATGCAAAATCTTTCAGACAAATGGACTGCAAAGTCAAATTCGACACTCCCCACCCATGCCAAATTTGGAGCTTTAAAACACAATATGAACATTCATCAAAGCATAATAGAAATTAAGTCTATTGTTCTTGAAAGGCTTTAGAAACTTTCAAGAAAATGCAATTTCAATTTCAACAAACTTAATTTTAAATCTACTGTAAATTTTAACCATTTCATTCCATTTAGGGTTTAAATTTTTTTCAAAATAAATTCAATTTGAAATGCAATTTCAATCACCAACCTGCTGCTCACTATAGCTTGGTCAAGAGGTTGATGAAATTAGAAATGTGGTGCACGTTTTTCTCCTAGGTTTTCCGCCTTCGCTGTTCACGTTTTTTGTCCTCCTTTGTTCATCTTCGTCGCTTTACAAACAGTCATGTGAAGTCTGTGCGATAGTGACTTCTTTTTTTTATTTTCCCTAATTCAAGGGGTTCAGTTGAACCCAAGTTCGACCAAACCCTATAAAATATGTTTATTTTATTGAGCCGTTGAGTGGTTCAATCAAAAAATGGGTTCAACTAAACTAATAGGTTCGGTTGAACATATAATAGTGTTCGATTGAACCTATAAGTTCGGTCGAACCCCTTGATATGGTGAAAACAAAAATAAATGAGAATTCCTTCCTCAAAATAATTGTAAACCGCTATTATGCTTTAACCCCCCTTTTCTTGTTGAATGGATGGTGATAGGTCTGTCACTCATTTGTGCTACACTTGAGGAGTGCTCCTACTACTCCTCCTAGTGTTTAGTTCATGGTGAAGTTTTAACTATTACAATAAGAAATAAAGACATTAATATATAGAAATTACATTATAAAAAATGATATATTTAACAAAATAATCACTTACTGCCATCTCATGATCTCTCTCCATGAGGGAAATATTCACACACCCATGCCCAAGTGTGCTCAAGCCCTGTATAAACCATCCAAATAGAAATTAAACTACAAATCAATAATGGTTTTATTTTTCACTAACTAGCATCTATAACAATGAATGTAAATTGAAATTTACTAATTTTCCTGATACCTCCCCTGTCAGAGCCATTGAGGATTGTATAGTAGATGTAACACCGATATCCATTTCCCTCATCACATTAAAAGGTGTTTCAGCTTGCAACAATTGAAAAATAAAATAATTGAGATTGAATGATGAGTAATGCAATGTAATCAATAATATGAATATAAACTACAAAAATCTATTAAGTACAATTCATTAGTTAAACTCTTTATTCAATTACCTCTGTGTAATTTTGAGTAAATTAACTGGCACTAGGTGTTCCCTCAAAACCTTCAATATTAGCTTGTTCAACATTCAAAATCACATATTAAAATACCACTCATAAAACAATGCTATTAACTTATAATAAATTTATAATTATTTACTAGTTACATACACCACCGATAGATGTACTGTAGAAATAAGTAGGTGGAGGGCCATTGTATCTTGTCTCAACACTTGGGCCCTGCAATTTTATTAAAATCATAAAACCAAATTAGTTAATCTTGCATTTCAAAATCAAAATTTAATAAATTAAATTCAATGAACATGCTAAATTTTACCTAACTATCAATGTCATACACCTCATGCAAAATCTCAGTTGCCCTCTCCATCTCCATAGCTATAGATAGATTCTGCATAGTAGCCTCTTGAGTGTCAGTGGGGTCATATGAACAAGTCACCCCACAAGATCGACACACATGGGTTCGAAGGCCACCACTCAAAGACTCCCCTAGATGGTGTTTTAGAATAGGGCTAGTATGATGGATGACACTCTGGTTCAAATTGTTGATCACTTGCAATGTCTCTACATCGACACTCTCCTTCACGATGGAAGGCATAACAATGTGCTCATGAGGCATCCTAGTGAGAGCTCGTCTCCCTTTCCACATAAGATTTGGCTATGCACCGGGTCTATCCTGAGCTGACCCCCCACCTCTCCCCTGGAAGTCCCTCATATCAAAATAATTTGGAATTTTGTTCAATATGAACTCACTGTATAGTTTCCTAAGGAAATACTGCGGGACTTCACAATTGTTTCACGGTGGGTAATCAAAGATCATGTACCACCTATCATAAAAATAGTTCCTAATCTATTGGTGGTGGCACCAATGAATAGGAAACCTCTTCGCATTGAGGGTAAGATTTTGATTTGTGTGTGGGTTAGTGAATAATGAGAAAAAATCACCTTTTGTAATTTTTGAATTATTTACATCTTTATATGATAGTTTATTCACATAATAAGCCCTAGCCACCTTCCTCCTACCTTGCCATCCAGTTATTTTTTTACTAATTTTAACATATCTTTCAATGAAATTGCTAGGTTCAATCTTTCTATGGTTGAGCTATTTGGATCACTCAACCTACTGATTAAATACTCAATTTTCTTTTTTTTTGTTCTCAATTTCACTCATTAAATTTTGTTGAGTGCTAGAAGGGTGTTAGTGATTGGTGGAGGTTGTTGTTGTTGTGGTTGATTTTTTTCTTGAGGATTTGGTTGATCTTATTATTGAGTATTTTGAGGGTTTGTAGGTTGATTTAAATTTCTTACAAATTCAAAAAAAAATCAAATACAACCTAAAACTAACAAATTCAAAACAAAAAGCAAACAATCCTTACCTCTCACACCTACTCGTCATTGTGGTGCCATCCTTATGAAGAAATAGAAACCCTTGGTGAAAATTCTTGCACAATTCCTCCTAGAATACGAGTGCAAAAAATGGGGGTTTTGGCCGTGGGCACAACAAAAAAATAGTTAAAATGCAGAATGGATGACTTTCACTTTATTTTTTCTTTTAACATGTCATAATGTGAGTGTGTTATAATGCACTCATGTTATGGGATTGTTGTGGCTGAGCCTCAGGCTCGACCCACCAAGCCATAATATGAGTGTGTTATAACATGCTTGCGTTATGACTTTTCAAAACTTTATATTGAAAGTGGCCACAAATTGGCTACCCATCTCCATGCACTCACCCATACATCTTGTATCATTCCATTTATATGTTATTAAAAAATATTCCATCTAATTTTGGTATGAGAATTCATCTAATCATCATACATCTATCATCTATTAAGTCTCATAATGCAGTTTGACACTATTCTATTTCTACAATTTTCTTTGCAAATGAAGTTTAATAATCTTAATCAATGAGTATTTCAAGATGAAAATAAGAAGGTAAACCACATCTATGTGCATGTGCATAAATGAAGCAATTATGTAGTACACATATATGCCTAAAAATAAACACCATTTTTGGAATATGTGTATACATTTTTAAATTCTAAAAGAAATTATACCTTACGTACAAGTTTTCCATATTCAGAAGAAAATAAAAAGAGTATCAACTTCATTTAGATATTCCATTTGATCTCTAAATAGCATTTAAATTTATTTATGATACAAAGTAATCATTAAAACAACAATCACTTATCTCATATAGATCATAAATTGTTTTCCAATGGAACATGGATGATTTAAATAATGAAGAATAATCAATTTTAGTGAATAAAACAATTTTCACATAGTAAAAATATCCATCAATATTGTTGGAAAATGTGCCTCAAACTTACTAACATGAAACTCCTAAAAGAGAAAAATTGGTGAGACCCTCAAAATGTCTTGCTGACAAGTAGCTATGTTCTAAACTCCTAAAGAGGTCAAATCGGTGTAACTATGGCTCTGTCTTGCCGACGGAAGTCATCGGCAAGACATGGGCTATCGAAGTGAGGTTCCTAACTTGTTTTGATTAAAGTGAGACTCTTGGTGACAGAAGACATCCAGGAGTCACAAACCTTCAGAGTGACATTTTAGACTCTTGGCCAATAGGTTTGCACTCGGTCTGAACTCTTGCCGATGGTGTTGGTCTTGCCGAGGGATTGGTTGGGGTGACATGAAGGATCTACAGGAGTCTTAGCGATAGAGTGTGTCTGGTCGATGAGTTTGCATTCGGTATGACCTCTTGCCGATGATGCTAGTCTCGCCGACAGATCTGCACATGATGGACATATCAGAGTAACATGTGCTATCTAGGAAACTTCCTAGACTCTTGCCAATAAGGATAGTTGTTTTTCTTGTGATATCGGGGAGATTTGATTTTTTATTGGCTTGACTTCTCAAGATGTTGCTAATACCTTTGATCTTGCCGATGGCTTTGTGATCAGGCACTTTGGCATCAGGGAGACACAGTTTGGTGTCTCACCAACATGCGATACAGTTGAACATTTTGACCGAATGAATGTCCTACATGATCTGTTTTGGACCAATGAGAGAAGCAGAAGGAGAACCGTTGGCAGTTGAACTGTTGTGACCATTCCTATGTGGAAGATCAACAAACCATGAACAATAACGATTATGCTCTATAATGGTCGAAGATGATGAATAGTTCAGTGGTGAAAGAGTTATTTGATTGAACATGATTTGATCAGTGTGTGTGAATTCATTGTATGATTTTGAGAGCATTATAATAGTGATGTTCAATACAAGGTTGATCAGGGAAATGTTGCTACTGTAACATTAACATCTTTAAGTGAAGTTTGATTTTTGTATGTAATTCTATTTACTGTAATACAAAGAGGCTTTACTTGGTGTGGTGGGCTTTTCTCCCGTAAGGGTTTTCCCACATAAATCTGGTGTCCAATTGTGTATGTGTCCATTTCTCTTTTTTTTATTCTTTTCATGTGTATCTTATTGAACTGTAATTGAAAAATTAAAGAAAATATTTGCATTCTTCTCTGAGTTTTGGTATTAGGAAAGTTTGTTCTGCATCTTATCTTTCCTTACAAGTGGTATCAGAGCCTAGCTAGTTTTGTTATCCTTGTGGGTAGGTTGGGTTTTTTGTGTCATTTTTGTTCAGTGGGAGTCTTGTAGAAGTCTAGTAATTTGAATTATAGATTAAGATGGAAAGCACATTAGGAAAGATTGAAATTGAGAAATTCAATGGCAGCAATTTTGAGTTGTGGAAACTCAAAATGGAAGATCTGTTGGTTGATCGAGATCTTTGGCTTGCTGCATTTGGAATGAAACCTACATGCATGAAGCAAGAATATTAGGACCTCGTAGATCAAAAATAAAAGGGGCTGATAAGGCTTTGTCTGGAAGACTCTGTTCTTCTAAACATTCATGAAGAAAAGACAACATCTTCTTTGTGGAAAATACTGGGAGCTATTTATCAAGGCAAGTCCTTGGTGAATAAGTTTTTCTTGAGGAAGAAGTTGTACTCTTTGAAAATATAGGAAGGAGCATCTATTTTTGATCACTTGAATGCTTTCAACATGTTGATTGCTCAGTTATCATCTACAGGTGTGAAGATTGATGAAGAAGATCATTGTATGCTATTGTTATGTTTTTTTCTAGATTCTTGGGATCACTTGGTGATGGCTATTAGGAGTATGACATCCACTTTTAAGATGGAAGATGTTGCTTCTTTGTTATCAGAAGAGATGAGAAGAAAATCTTCTAAGATGGTGAAGGAGGCTCTTGTTGTTTGAGGAAGATCGAAAGAAAAAGGCAAGAAGAAGGACAAGAGGTCCAAATTGAAATCAGAAGGGAGACCAAAGTATCCTAGTAAGAAGTCCAAGGTGAAGTGCTAGATTGTGGGCAGCCTGGTCATGTCCGAATGGATTGAAAAGAGGAGAAAAAGAAGAAGAAGAATTCTTTCAACAATGATTCTTCTCATAGAGATGCAGATGCTTTCATTGTAGCCTTGGCAACTCAGGCATCAAATGATTTCTAGATGATTGATTCTGAAGCATCTTTCCACATGACATCTCATAGAGTCTGGTTCACTAAATATGAAAAATATGATGGTGGAAAGGTGTATTTGGCAAGCGATTCATCTCTGGAAATAGTTGGTCATGGAAGAGTCAGAATTTAGTTCCTTGATGAAATAGTGAAGGGAATTAATGATGGAATGCATATACCAGGTCTGACTTGAAATTTACTTTCTATTAGTAAGCTAAATGATGTTGGAGTACAAGTCACATTCTCTAGAAATGGCTACAAAATGACTAAAGGCTCAATGGTGCTAGCTAGGGGTGCTCGTATTGATACCTTGTATAAGCTGGATGCACTTGCTGTTCAATGCAATAGTGTCTCTACAAAGTCACAAAAGGCTACTCATGGAGAAAAGGAGGAAAATGTTCCTAATAGTGAAAACTCTATGGAAGTTAAACTTCCAGCAGAAAAGACTATGCTCTGGCATCATAGGCTTAGCCACATTGGAGAAAAAAGTTTAAAAACTTTGAAAAATAAAAACTTGGTTGAGGGGCTTGATGATTGTAACCTTGAATTTAAATTTTGTGAACATTGTATATATGGTAAACAACACCATGTTTCATTTTACTCTAGTCCTCATAAATCTTCTGGTTTACTTGATTACATTCATTTTGATGTTTTTGTTCCAGTAAATGTTCCTTCTTTTTCTAAATCAAGATATTATGTATCATTCATTGATGATAATTCAAGAAGGGAATTTGTTTATTTTTTGAAAAGTAAATCAGAAGTATTCAGTCATTTTAAGGAATTTAAAAACCTTGTGGAAAATCAGATTGGAAGAAAAATAAAATGTTTAAGGACTGACAATGGTGGTGAGTTTTGTTTTGATGAGTTTGAAAGGTACTGTAAACATCATGGAATTAAAAGACATAAAACTACACCCTACACTCCGCAGCAAAATGGAGTTGCTGAAAGGTTCAATAGGACAGTGATGGAAAGAGCATGAAGTATGTTGAGCAATGTTGGACTGGAGGAGAAGTTTTGGGATTAGGTAGTTGCAACAGCATGTTATTTAATAAATTGTTCTCCTAATTCCGCTCTTGTTGAGAAAACACCTTTGGAAGTATGGTCTGCAAAGAATCCCTCTCTAAGACACATTCGTGTCTTTGGCAGTGAGGCATATGCATATGTGCCGAATGAAAAAATATTTAAATTGCAGAACAAGGTTGTTAAATGTTTTTTTATTGGCTATAGTGCTGGTGTAAAAGGATACAAGCTTTGGAATCCTGATACATAGAAGGTTTTGTATAGAAAAAGTGTTATTTTTCGTGAGTTGAAGCCTTCTACTTTGGATTTGCAGTCAGAGACAAAATCAAAAAATAAAAAGGATGTAGTTGAAATTCCTCCGACACTAGATAAAGAGGAATTCAAAATTCAAAATGTACCTAAAATCGAGAAGAGCTCAAGTAGTTCTAAGAGTTTTGAAGAAGAAAAACAACCTTAGCCTTAGCCCGTGAGGAGTTCAACATGTGAAAGAAAGCAACCTGATAGGTATGGGTTTTCTATGTTAGATTCTACTTATGCCTATGCTTTAATTTCGATCATTGATGAGCCTAGAACTGTCAAAGAGGAAATTAGAATGCCTGATTCAAACTCTTGGTTGGAAGCCATCAATGAAGAAATGGAATCATTAGAAAAGAATGACACTTGGAGTTTGGTGCCCTTCCCTGAAGGCTGAAAATTTGTTGGCTGCAAATGGGTATTTAAAAAGAAAATAGGTTTGGATGGAAGTGTGGAAAAGTATAAGGTGAGGTTGGTTGCGAAGGGTTATTCTGAGGTAGAGGGAATTGATTATGGAGAAATTTTTTCTCCTATAGCTAAGCTAACATCTATCAGATTTCTTTTGTCACTTGCAGTAGCGTATGACTTAGAGATTGAAGAGATGGATGTGAAGACAACATTTCTTCATGGTGATCTTGAAGAAGAAATTTATATGTCCCAACTTGAGTACTTTGTGGAAAAAGGTAAAGAAAATCTAGTTTGCAAGTTGAAAAAATATCTATATGGATTAAAACAATCTCCTAGAATGTGGTACCAGAAGTTTGACATGTTTGTTTTGTCATTGGGATTTGTAAGATTGAAATATGATCATTGTGTGTACTTCAAAGCTGAAAATGATTCTGTTCTTATTATTGCTCTCTATGTTGATGATATGTTGTTCATAGGCAATAGTAAGTTAATGATTTCTGATCTAAAATCTCAGTTGTCTACAAAGTTTGAAATGAAAGATCTTGGTGCAGCTAGGTATATTTTGGGAATGGAAATAACTAGGGATAGAAAGAGTAGAAAACTTTGGCTCAGCCAGAGTAAGTATATTAATATTGTTCTCGAGAGATTTTGTATGACTGATTGCAAGTAGCTAGTTGTTCCAGTTTTGCTAGGAACAAAGCTATCTATTGAAGATTGTCCAAAATCTCCTACTGAGATGGAGGACATGACCAGAGTACCTTATGCTAGTGTTTTTGGAAGTTTATTGTATGCAATGTTCTATACAAGGCCAAACATTGCCCAAGCAGTGGGACTACTTAGTCATTTTATGGAAAATCCTAGAAGTACACATTGGGATGCTATGAAAAGAGTGTTTAGATATTTGAAGGGCACTCTAGAATATGCTTTGTGTTACCATGGAAATTTGGTTGAATCATAGAGGACTCTCAACATTCGAGGGTATGCGGATTTTGATTGGGCAAGGGACATTGATAGCAGAAGATCCACTAGTGGATATATTTTCATGATGCATGGTGGTGTAGTTAGTCGGATGAGTAAGAGGCAGGTTGTAGTCACTTTATCCACTACATAGGCAGAATACATGGCAGCTACACACACCTGTAAAAAAGCAATCTGGTTAAAATGTTTGTGTTCTAACATTGGGTTTGATGCAGGGAAAATTAAAATTTTCTATGACAATCAGAGTGCTATTTGTTTGGAAAAAAATATGACTTTCCATGCCAGGACGAAACATATTGATGTGCAGTATCACTTTATATGAGATATGGTGGAGGATGGAAAGGTCTGTTTAGAAAAAGTGGATACTTTGAAAAATGTTGCAAATGCATTGATGAAACCAGTGAGCACAAACAAGTACAGGTGGTGTGCCAATTCGATGGGCCTTGGTTCCCATGGATTTTAGTTATTTTTTTGTGCTCTGGAGGTGTTAGTAAGATCTTCGTCAAGTGGGAGATTGTTGGAAAATGTGCTTGAAACTTACTAACATGAAACTCCTGAAAGAGAAAATCGGTGAGACCCTCAGAATGTCTTTTCGACAAGAAGCTATGTTCTAAACTCCTAAAGAGGTTAGATTGATGTAACTATGGCTCTATCTTGCCAAAAAAATTCATCGACAAGACATGGGCTATCAGACTTAGATTCCTAACTTGTTCCAATCGAAGTGAGACTCTTGGCGACAAAAGAAATCTGGGAGTCACAAAACTTTGGAGTGACATTTCAGACTCTTGGCTGATGGGTTTGCACTCGATGTGAACTCTTGCCAATGGTGCTGGTCTTGCTGATAGACTGGTCAAGGTGACATGAAGGATCTATAGGATTCTTAGCGATAGAGTGTGTTTGGCCGATGGGTTTGCATTTGGTATGACCTCTTGGAAATGGTGCTAGTCTCTTCGATGGATCTGTATGTGATGGACATATCAGAGTAACATGAGTTGTTGATGAAACTTCCTGGACTCTTTCCAATAAGGATAGTTGTTTTTCTTGTGATATTGGGGAGATTTGATTTTTTATCTTCCTAACTTCTCAGGATGTCACCAATACCTTTGATCTTTCTGATGGGTCTATGATTGGGCACTTTGACATCAGGGAGACATGGTTTAGTGTCTCACCGACATGCAATATAGTTGAACTTTTTGACTGAATGACTGTCTGATGTGATCTATTTTGGACCAATGAGAAGCAGAAGGAGAACCATTGGCAGTTGAACTGTTGGGACCGTTCCTATGTGGAAGATAAACATACCATGAACAATAACAATTATGCTCTGTAATGGTTGAAGATGATGAACAGTTCAATGGTGAAAGAGTTGTTCGATTGAACATGATTTGATCAGTGTCTGTGAATTCATTGTATGCTTCTAAGAGCATTGTAAGAGTGATGTTCTAGAAAAGGTTGATCAGGGGAATATTTCTACTGTAAAATTGACATCTGAAAGTGAATTTTGATTTTTGTATGTAATTCTATTTACTATAATACATATTACAGGCTTTACTTGGTGTGGTGGATTTTTCTCCCGTAAGGGTTTTCCCACATAAATCTGGTGTCCAATTGTGTATGTGTCCATTTCTCTTTTCTGTTATTCTTTTCATTTGTATCTTATTGAACTGTAATTGCAAAATTAAAGAAATTATTTTCATTCTTCTCTAAGTTTTGGCATTAGGAAAGTTTGTTTTAAATCTTATCTTTCCTTACAAAGATGAGACAATGTAATGTTCTATGTTTATTCCAATTCCCACCAATATATATTCACATAACTTTCATTTTTGAATTCTTCACCTTATTATTCAATAAAAAATTAAATCATTATGATGTTGATTTTCTAGGTTCTAATAGTGACAATATTTTTCACATAAGGATATTGATATGCATGTTATCATTTAATCGATAACATGATATCGGTTACAATTATATATCTTCATTTACCCATTTTCTACTATGCAATGGTTCAAATGACTATGTCTAAAGGAATATTTTATAAGAATAGAGTATTATCATTCTTTGGTCAAGGAAATAAAATGACAGTGTACCAATGTCTATATATATATATATGTCTATTTATGTATATACATATAGACATTTCTACTGACATAGGCGATGAAAAAGATTCATGTAACTATAGCTTGAGATGGAAAAGCACTAGCGGCTCAACATAGTATCATGCATTTTTGTTATGCATTGAACATTTGCAACATTCGACAAAGGAATATCCTACAAACAATAGCATTGTTCATTATCCTTTTCTTAACATAGTGAAGAGAATGTTTGATACATTGCAATTTACAAGGAATCAATGTGTACAATGATCAATCCATACTCATAACAAGGCTCAAAATGTCACATAAACCTGACTGCATGGTGGGTGTGATAGATACATTATAATATTGAATGATATAAATTGCCCAACTAGCCATTGCTAGATGCTCATAGAGTGCTAAGTGAAGTATAGATAAAGAATAGTATTAACCATTCAACCACAAATGATTTCCAAACATTTAAATGAACACCATACAATGTCCCTTCAAACAAAGAATGTACATGGCGGGGATTACCTTGTTAATATAAATATAACAACATGGTTGGGTTGAATGACCATGACTATAGGGATTTAGGTGCATGTGGGTAGAACCATGTCATGGGTGTTAACCCAATACTTGTGCATGTTGAGTAAACAAAAAAAGCTCAATATGTTGGTTCAACCCTAACAGGGTTAACAATGAATTGAATACATAAGGTCGACTATATAGTGAACGAATCCTAAACATAGAGACAAATTTTTTTCATACTATGAGCACAACAACTACACATTTTCTTTAAGAAAGTACATGAAAATTGAATAACCATTCAATTACAAAGAGAAGCATCTGATATGGGTTAAGAACACCTCCTTAGATGCATTCATTTTTGTTTTTCCTCTATTCTAAATAACAATACCTTCCTCTTTCTATGTCCCCCTTTCCTTCTGTAATTTTTTCCTTTGAATCTCCTTGATTTTTTTGCCACATTGCCGCCATCCAAAATCTCCCCTTCTAGCCGAGAATATCTTCCTTTCTATATTTGGAGATAGTGACCATTATTCCTTTGTCCATTCCACTATCACTTAGCCACCCACTTCCTTTCATTTTTGAGCATTTAGGGGTTGAATCCTTCCCATTCATTATGGTATTTACGCATTTAAGTCATATTGTCCTTGTTTAAAACTTATGGCAATATTTTTATATATGTATTTCTCTATATATATATTCATATATATGGGGTTTCACCCACATATATATGCTTATATACATATATATATTTACATATATCTATGTTGAATTTCATAACATACATTTTATTTTATTTTCCCATTTCTTTTATCAAGAATCTATTTTCAAATTTGTCAAAATAACAAATAACACATTCACTTTCCTTGTAATAATTTTATATTTTTAAATGCACTTTCCAATACCATTTTATTATTGGAACACAAAAATCTACTGAGGGGGGTGAATTAGTAGATACTAAAACTTAGCCCTCAAAACCTTTGTGCAAATTATTTCTTTTAGCTCAGAGTACTTTATGCAGAATAATTCATTAAGCCCTTAATGTGCAGATTAACTAAACACACAGAGAGATAAACACACATTCACATAAAAGCCCATAACACCAAATATATGTGGAAAACCCAAGATGGGAAAAAATGTGGTGAAAAATTCTACTTGAGTCTATTGCTCAAATCTAGAGTCACAAATAAGTCTATGTTACAATATTTAGGGCTCCAACTCCCTATTTTGAAGCAACAACTTCAAGGATGCTACAACACCCTATTTTAGGAGCTACAACTCCAAGGAGACTACAATCCCCTGAACTAAGGTACAACTTAGCACACTTGAGGCTACAACCTCTTACAAAGCTTAAACCTCAAATATGCATATAAATGGTTCTACATAAACCTGAGATGCATCAATAAATTTAGTGCATTGTTGCACTTACTGTAACTCACACTCTACTATTGTAGCTGCACACTCAGTAACACACACCTCTGCTTTGCACTCTCCTTTGAACCTAGAACACTCACTATTCTATCTTGTTGCACTACACACCTTTCCCTTTCTGTAGTGTCTCATACATGTACACTCTGTTGAATGCAAACCTAGATAATATTATGTATTATAGTCTAGGACTTCCTTGCATGTGCATTATTTTTCTACTTTGCTGCTCTCTCTACTTCCTTACCATCACAACTGCATATTCATAACCTTTTTTTTTTCCACACTTTTGTGACTATAGATACCTCTATGTGCAAGAAGATGCAACCTATTATTTTTACTTCTAAAAAAATCAATATTTTGACATATCCAATTGTCTTCTGTCTCCACCAACCTATTATCTCTACCTTGATATTCTCACTTATATAGATTAGCTCAAATATTCTGCTAGGGTTTCCATACTTTCTATCTTCACTAGTAAGATTTCTCTACCTTGAGCCACACACCACTATCTAGCTCATCATTAATACATTTGATAGGGTTCACTAGATATCGCCATATCTTGCATAAGCCACCCAACATTTAATTCTATTATAGAGAATTTTCCTTCATTTTGTTCCTATCAAAACCTAATATCAGATATGCAATCAATGCATCCTTCTATTCATTTGAACTAATATTGATCTCTATCTTTGTGTACATTTGGTCTATTGTTCTATGCATTAGATCTTCATTTACATTGGTCGCTAGTGTAGTTGGACCAATTAATTCCTTCCTCCTATGTCAGTTACTAGTCAGAACCCTTATTCACACTATTGTAGCCATTTTAAATATTTATCTTTGAATCTAGGCCATTGATCTTCTCTTTACGCCATGATCCAACATTCCTCGTTCATCATCATAACTTTAAAACCTTTCTGTCAGATGGATCACTTTTGATCTTATGTCATTTATCTTCACTAATTAATGATCATTGTTGGATCAATTGACAAGTAATTTTCATGGTAGATCTCCTCCATACATTACTTTCCATATGTAGGGTCCACCAAAACATGCATCCAAAGCCCGCTATCCCTTGAGCTCTGAAAATAGTCCCACACAAACTTTGCAAGGCTTGTGGGCCGTTGCCATTTTTCATTCACATAATCTCCATGCAACTCACAATAACAATTTGAGTTTGTCTACCAATCAAATCATCCTTTGCAACTTGTCATCCTTCATCATGATCCACCATCATCACTATCATATCAGGTCCCACTTATATTTTCTCCTTATCGCTCCATCGAAGAGACAACTTCCAAAATCCTACCAATACACTAATGTCACACCAATGAGATAGCCATTGAGCTATCAAAGAGACATTAAATCAACTCTCATTGATATGGCATTGTCATGCCAATACCATTTGTTGCTACAAACAAGTGGTCCCCATGCCATTGTGTCACCACATGTCACCATCCACTATCACTTTATGCCATGTGTCATCCTTTCATTCACTTTCTAACTATTCTATTGATGCACACCATGCTTATCTTACCAAGTCCCATAGTCAACATCACACTCTCCTATTGCCCTATCGAAGACACCTTATTTTAGGTCCTGTCAAAACCATATTTTTTGACTGATGGGTAGGTCATCACTATATTGAAGAGACAATCTTCATAGTCCTAGCGACATCGCATTGTCCTCCTCATGAAGGTTATCATTGCTTTATCGAAGGGACTACCTTAAGAGTCCTACCGATGATAGTATGTCACTTTGATGAAAACAATAGCACCAAATACATCATTCCAATGTGGGGTCCACATGTTGTAGTCACATGTCCCTATCATCATCATGTAACTACTTTGTAATCCACAACAAGGATGTGGATTACCATTTTCCCAATCACATCATGCCATGTGTCTACTTCATCATCATTCTCAACAACATCATTGTGACTAGGTTGGTAAGAGAATTCCAAAACTTCACAACCCCCAATTTGTGGTTCTAAAGTTCTAGACTTTCACAATCTCATGATTTTTCCATAGTTTTGAGTCCCACCATAGTTATCAGACCATCAAAGGAACTGTGAACAAGGTCCCACTAAAAATATTCACTCACACTGATAATTCTCTCCTTACACCTTATCACTCTATGAAATAGACATTCATAGAACTTCCTTCGATGACCCAATGTCTCATCAATGACATAGCTATCAGATTGTTGAAGAGACTCCAAGGTTAGTTCCGCTGATATTGAATTGTCCCTTTGACCTGTTAGATATGTGTAACCTTGAGCACTAGGCATAGGGGCTAGTCACCCTCACATTTTGAACAACGTAAGTTGTAACTTATGTGACCGGTTACTTGTTGTTGGCAGTCAACATCAAAATAGAAGAACATATTGAGGATGCCATTACTATAAAAAACCTAGGGTTTAAATGATAAACTCTAAAACATGTGAAGGTGAATATAATCAATTTATGGGCATATCCTTCACTTTCTGGACCTGCAGAGCACATCAATGGAATGCTCTCAAAAAACCCATATTGAATCTAGTGCCTAATTTTCCATCAGATCCACTACTCTCACATTTATCCTTTGAGTTTCATAGCATTTAGGTAGACCACTGAATTGGATTTTTGCATAAATGACACCTTCATCAACATCAATGACAACATTATGTGTTTTTGCACAGGATCAACACACTTCTCCTATGATCCCCTTTTTACATCAATGACAACATATTCCAACATTTATATCAAACTTTGAAATAGACAAAATAAGGAAAGGATGCATTAGATTCATTTATTTCTCAAGATCGTTCATTTAACCACATTTTCAATCCACACAACAAGAATGATATTTATTGATTACAAACAAATGCATATGTCATAGTCTACTATGGTGTGTGAGATTCCATATTCTAACCTTTCTTACCAATTGTCTTATGGCTAAGCATTCGTACCTCAACCAAGTTCTTTTACTTCAACCTATTCCTACACACACACATTCTTTCACTTTCCCACTTATCAATAACCTTTAATTGATAATCATTATGAACTAATTCACTTTATAATAAAATTACAAGATATTCATTTTTCAAATATACCATTACATTTATCAAATTCATAAATACTAAATGATAAATTCCATTTTCAAATATTTCAATTAACTCAACATTATTAAATGCAAGCAATGAAATTGAGATGTGACATACTTCTCCACTTGGAGGAGACATCATCCTAATGTCTAATCAAAAAAAATTATTTCACATATGTTCATCATATCATACCATTTTCAAGCCAAAACATCATAGAATACAATTCAAAAAAAATAATTTAAGCAACCATATATAGAAAATCATCAATAGTCTATCTAAGAAAGAAAATGAGGAAAGGAGTGTTTTATATCCTCAATATCCTCCCATGTAGCACTACCCTTAGAATAATGATCCCATCAAACCTTATATTGAACAATGTCTCTGTTTCACAAACTGACATTATGTCTATCTAGAATTCTAATGGGATCCACTAGCACCACTCCTAGATCCTCCACATGTAAATGATTCCAGTTAAGTATATGAGATGCATTTGGGTGGTATGGTTTAAGCAAAGAAAATTGAAACACATTATGGATTTGAGATAGAGTAGGAAATAGAGCAAGTCTATATGCAACTAGGTTGATTACTTCCAACATTGCATCAAATGGTCCCACATAGAGCTCTTTTGTAGCTTGAATCTTAAGCAGACCTTATCCTTGACTGCAAACTATCTAAATGTTCTATTTATGTTGGCATATCTCTTCTATCTATTTGTTGCCTCCTTTAGTTTTCTCTTGATAAGTCCCATATGCTCTTCCATCTCTTTTAGCATATCAAGACCTACTATGATCCTTTCTTCTAGCCTATCCCAATTGATGGGAGTATGAAACTTTCACCCATATAGGGCCTCAAAAGGTACCATACCTAAGAATTCTATCACCAAGTTGGATGATTTACCAAAGGTAATAGAGCTCTTTTGTAGCTTGACTCTTAAGAGGACCTTATCCTTGACTGCAAACTGTCTAAAGGTTCTATTTATGTTGGCATATTTGTTCTATCTATTTGTTGCCTCCTTTATTTTTCTCTTGATAAGTCCCATATGCTCTTCCATATCTTTTAGCATCTCAGGACCTACTATGATCCTATCTTCCAGCCTATCCCAATTGATGGGAGTATGAAAATTTCACCCATACAGGGCCTCAAAAGGTTCCATACCTAAGGATGCATGTTGGGATTTGTTATAAGAAAATTCCACTAGCGATAGATACTCTTCCCATTTATACTATTGTTCCATATAGTACATCTGAAGGAGATATTATGTGGGAGTAAATGGTGACTCCCCAACACCCTTAGGAATAGTTTCTAGACCAAAACCACTTCCACAAGAGAGATAATGACAAGAAAGTTTTCTTTAACAATGCAAGATGGTTGAATATGCTTCAATTGCTTGAATTGATGCAAATATAAATGAGATGCCTTGTTTATAAGGGAAAAGTAGAGAGATAGGATTAGACAAGATTATGACAAGTGTCCTAATCCTATTACATGAGAAAACTAACAAACTAATCACCTAGGAATCAAGCAATAATAGCTAGATAAGATAAGTTATAGAAAATCCAACTAAGACTTCTAGAAATAATCTTATATCCTAAGTAAACTTAACATGTGAATATGTCCCATAATTACCTAGTGAATGAATTAGCTAGGTACAAGAAATTTATTCACACCAACACCTCCCTTAAGTGCAACTTAGGGAGAAGATTATTATGCAAACTATGCAATGAATATGAGGATGGGTCCTAGCTACTAGGCCATGTTAGGTACCCATTTACAAATGCAAATACAAAAACAATCAATCTCTCACAAGTGGAGAAAAGGATAAAACCCTATGGGACAAAACTCCTCTCCAAAAGAGAGAGAAATAAAACAAAAGAAAAGAAACACGATGTATGGAGGACTCAATGATACTCTGCAAGGACTACATCCATCATGTATATAAAATCAATGACCCTCATAAGAGGGAAAAAGAGAGACAAGATATCCCCCCATAATAAGTAATCACCTGCAAGTATGGTTAATGTCTGAAGACAAAACATAATACAATGCCTACAAATAATGTCTCTCCCCTTGGGAAGAAGATACACCATGTACAAATGTAGGAATTCTTCCCATTCTAGATAGGAATTGTTAAGAAGATGAATCTGTGTATGAAGATTGTGTCTCTAAAATATACTCATGTGTTTCCAAGTTCTTGGATGATAAAGATGATGCCACAATCCAATTAGGTACATGCCTAATCACAAAAAAATGTGACAAACCAGGAACCAATGGAAACTAATCTTGAACAAACTCCATAGACAAACATGAAGTGACAATAGTGGATCCATGACTATCATCAAATAGGAGAGATGGACCCTCAAATTGGTCCTCCAAATCTGAAATGTGAGACTCCATAAACAAAGAAGCAATGTCTTTCAAATAGGAATCCAAATCAAGAAGACTATTAGATACCTATTGCAATTAATCACTAGAAGTACTCAATGAATCATCAACAAAAGATGATGTGATCTCAACTAGAGAAGTAGGAGTTGTTGGAGAAGTCTTTGGATCATCAAGATGCTCAATATCTACAAAATATTCAGTATCCTGTAAGGCATCATCATCATAGGGTATGTTGTGAACATCATCAAGTGGAATGAATCAATTTGAAGCAAGATCATCTAGGAATGGAGGCTTATGTGGATCTCCAAATATCTCTCAAACTCTAGTTCAAATTGTGTGTGGGCATGACATGTCAGAGAAGACCTTATGATAGGTCTCACTGAAGATGCTTAAACTAAAAGTAGAACCAATCGATCCTATGATATGATCATTCTTATTACCCCAAACTGATTTCTTATATGTTGTTTCTGGTGTAGGAATGAATCCATAAAGATGTGGTAAAAGATTAAGCCACCTAGAATGTGTTATTATTCCTTTTTTCCACGACTCATACTTATCCCTAGTGAGAACTATTACAGAAGGATGAGTTTAATAACCCATGATTACAATGATGATACACTTCTCAAATGATACAATAGGAGATCAACATATACAATACAACTAAAATGAAGTACAATGATCAAAATAACACTTTCCCAATTGCTAAAATATCCAAGTATCCTTTAGTAGACCCACTGGAAAAAAATCTAGAAAAAGTGCATGGATGGCTAGATGGAGCTCCTCCATACCTTTCCAATGCTGCAATAATCATGAAAAATAGAGATCGTGGAAAGAAATTACGAGCTCAGGAGCTAAAATAAATGATCTGATTTCAATCAGCAAAAATTGATACCAAACAAAAAAAAATCTGAAAAAAATTACACCATTGTAAACTTGAGATCTTCATCTTTCCGATGATATTTTGTTTCAAAAAGTTTTCCTGTGTATGGGAAATTTATGATAAAATGAAAAAAATGACTATTTTTCAACCACAAAAAGGGAAAAAACTAGGTAGGTCAAGGCTAATTCAGCTCAAATTTTGGCTCCAAGCATAAGATATGGTTGGACTTTATTTAAAAAAGAAAGGTTTTAACCAAAATCAACCGATGGTTGAAATATTTGAACTTTTTAGAACCTACGGGTGATAAAAGACTTTGTTAAAAAAGTTTTAATACATTGTGACCAATGCAAATTATATTGTCGACCTTCACACTTTTAAAAAAAAAATTATATAGTATAAACCCTACATTTTTAATAGACATTGACCTATGAATAATACACCCATCAACCTTTTAAATAGTTGGTATGAAACTTTAATACAAAGGTTTTATAAATTCCAATAAATAAAATATTAAAACCTATGATGTGATGTGACCGAAGTACCTTGACCAGGCCGATAATGGATGTTGACTTAGGTGATGTACACTGAGGTTTTGACCTATACCATCAAAGGATGCCAAAAGACTAGAAGATCTAATGCAATACTTGTGACAGGGAATATTGAAAAGATGTCACATGGGACTATTAAATTCGCAAATATTAAAACCCCAACAATAGCCGAAACTTTACAAATATTTTTTCCCTAATTTTTTCAAAAAAAAATTCCTGATAAAATAATTAAATAGCACATAAATTATTTTTTCAATAATTTTTTTCTACTAATAAAATGTTTCAACCTAGGGGCCATACAACCCATTCAGTGGAATTGTTTTTTCCTCAAAAACAAATTTTACCAAAAATGAATGAATTTATAGTCAAAATTTGTTTGCAAGGCCTTCTAAGTGCAATGGTGATGCCGATCTAGCCCCAAAGTGCTCCAAAAAATAGTCACCTCCTATATTTGCTACTCTTCACACCTTTTCAAACCCTTCATAGATTAGCCAAAACATATCCAAATTTGATGAAATAAAAGGAAAACTTGACTTTCTTTGATGTCCTGGATTCAACTATGGGGTCCTTAAAACTCCAATCTGCACCCAACTTCAAGCCAACATGAAACCCTCAGATCTAGGAAGGAATTTGCAACACTTGGAGCTTTGATACCATGCGGGAGTAAATGGTGACTCCCCAACACCCCCAGTAACAGTTTCTAGACCAAAACCACTTCCATAAGAGAGAGAATGGCAAGAAAATTTGCTTCAACAATGCAAGATGGTTGAATATGCTTCAATTGCTTGAATTGATGCAAATGTACATGAGATGTCTTGCTTATAAAGGAAAGGTAGAGAGATAGGATTAGATAAGATTATGACAAGTGTATTAATCCTATTACATGAGACAAATAACAAACTAATCACCTAGGAATCAAGCAATACTAGCTAGATAAGATAAGTTCTAGAAAATCCAACTAAGACATCTGGAAAGAATCTTATATCCCAAGTAAACTTAACATGTGAATATGTCCCCTAATTACCTAGTGAATGAATTAGCTAGGTATAGGACATTTATTCACACCAACATATTATACTACCTAATTCACTCTCTCGGTTTGATAGTTGGTCTGAGGATGATAGGCTAAACTAAAATTTAGCTTAGTCCCCAATGATGTGTTCAAGGTTTTCCAAAACCTTGATGTCATATGTGTATCTCTATTAGATATAATGGCTTTTGGCACTCCATGTAAGTGGAAGATCTCTTGGAAAAATTTATTGTCCATGGTCAATGATCCATCCTTAAGGTTCCCTAGAATAAAATGTGCCACCTTAGTCAACTTATTGACTACTACCAAAATGACATCATGTATGTTCTTACTTAAGGGTAACCCCTATACAAATTCCATGCTGATCACTTGCCATTTGTACTCATGTATATCATGAGGGTAAAGGAGCCTTGCTGGATGTGTGTGCTCAACCTTAACTAACCGAGACTCCAAGAATCTAGGTATGTATTCCACTATGTCCTTCTTGAGTTTCAGCTAATAATACAAGGCTTTCAATTATGTTATCATCTTTGTTACTCCAGGGTGTCTTGAATACAATGCATTGCATAATTCTTCTAGGACAAGCTTCCTAAGCTCTCTAGAATTTGGAATATAAATATACCTCTAGTATCTTATGATTCCATCTGATTTAAACTCATACCCATCAGACTGATGGTTTGAAATATTTTCTTCTAAAGGATTTTTTACCCTTTCATAATGCTCATCTCCTTGCAAGTGTTTCATCACTTGCTACCTAATTAGATCTTGTAGAGGTCATGGTACCAGATGTTTTCTTCTACTAAGATCATTTTCCACTCTATTTTCCTTTCCTTTTATATACTCAATTTTGGAGTCATATTCGCTAAGGAATTCTAGCCATCTCCTTTGTTGTGCATTGAGGTTTGGTTGAGTGAAGATATATCTCAATCCAAAATGATCCGTTTTGAGCTCTAATGACTTCCAAAAAAGATAATGTCCACATTTGTAAGGTGTGCACTATGGTTGCTAGTTCCAGATCATGTGGTGCATAATTTACTTCATGCACTTTTAGCTTCCTAGACTCATATGCCACTAATTGTCCCTTTTGCATTAACACTACTCCTACTCCATCTCTTGAAGCATCCATGATCACTTAGAATTGACCATTGGGATTGAGTATAGTCAACACTAGAGCTATTGTGAGATTCTCCTTTAGGAGTTGGAAATCCTGTTCACACTTATCGGTCCTCTCAAACTTCTTTCCCTTCATTTGGAGAGATGTTATCGAGGATGCAATTTGAGAAAACCTTTGCAAATTTTTTTTGTAATATTCATCGAGGCCCATAATGCTTCACACCTCCGTCATGTTCTAAGGCACTGAACACTCCATGATATTTTTTATATTCTCTAGATCCATAGAGACTCCCTCATATTTAATAATGTGTCTTAGGTAGTGCACCCTATCCTAATAAAATGAGCACTTGGATAGCTTTCCAAAAATATTATTTTCCCTAAGATGTTGTAAGACTATCCTCAAGTGTTGATCGTGTTCCTCAATAGACTTGGAATAAACTAGGATTTCATTAATAAATATTAGGATAAAATCATCCATGTAGTCCCAAAGCACATTATTCATAAGATTCGTGAAAGTTGCAGGTGCATTGGTTAATATAAATGGTACAATAGTGAACTCGTAATGTCCATACTAAGTTCAAAAGGTCGTATTTGAATATCTTCTTCCTTTATTGTTAATTGATGATAACCATAATTGAGATCTATTTTTGAGAATACTGTCACTCCCTTCCTCTTGATTAAATATTTTATTGATCTTTGGAAGGGGATATTAGTTCTTGATGGTCGCCTTGTTCAACATTCTATAATCAACACACATACGCAAGGTTCCATCCTTCTTTTTCACAAAGATAATTAGTGCTCCCCATAGTGACAAATTGGGTCTAATAAGTGTAATGAAGGATTTCTGCAAAACAGAATAAGTTAGTATCACATGCATGCAATATTATCCAAACAACACAATAGAATGCAAAGGAGAAATGTTAAAGAAAGGGAATGAAACTAGAAAAATCTCAACCATTTCTCTCCTCCATGACTAACTTGTATTATACCTCCTAGCTTGTTGTAATAATGGATGCCCTAAAATTTTGAGGAGCAAACTCTATATGCCTAGACCTAAAGAAGACTTTGAAGGATTTATTTTAAAAGATTTATACAAATAAAAAATGAAATCTAAGTGCAAATATTCAAATACTAATGGCTAGAATGCAAGAAATGACAATAAACAAGGAATCTAAAATAATTTTTTAAGAAATTCAAGATCCCTAAAATGAGAGCAAAATTGTCATTTTATAGAAAATGCAATTTTGCACAAACATATGAGATGAGAGATTGAGAAAATGCCCTAGAATTAATGGTTAAGATTCAAAATGGCAACTCTCAATTAGGGTTAGGGAAAAATGCCCAAATGTGTGAATAAGATTTAATTAAATAAATCAAATAAAGAATAAATGTGACAGTTGAGATGAAATTAGCAAAAATCAAAAGATAAGAAAATGGGATTTTAGAAAATAAGTAATTTTAGAAATTACTTGATTTGTAGAAGAATATTTCCATTTTGAATTAAATTAATTCAAAATATGGATTTTGTGAGATAACGAGTAATTGATTTTTGAAATTAATTACTAAAAGAAGAATCAGTTAACTATGTGAGACATTTTAAATAAATTGTTTTATTTAAAAATAAAGAAGTGTACATACAACAATTAAATAATTAAAAATAATTATTTAATTTAGAAGAAGTGGTTAATTAATTAAATAAATTAGCAAATCTATTTAATTAAAAGAGAGGATTTAGGAATTAGTGACATATTGAATAAATATATTAAAATATATTTATTTGATAATCAGGAGGACATTAATGACAAAGATTAATTAAATAAAATGAGAACTTTTTAATTATGAGTTGACTTTAGATAATTAGTGATGCATTACATAAATATGATTTATTTATTTAATAATCAGGAAGAATAGAAGACCTTGAATTAATTAAATAATTGTGAATTATTTAATTAATAGTTGAAGATGGGTTAGGAACATAATTAAACTGTCATAATTATGCTAGGGCGAGAAGTGGTAAAATAGTGCTCACAGGCCTAGGTCATTTTTAGGTGTCTACAATAAGCCCCTTGTGTAATAGATATTGTAACTAGGCTTTCAATTCATAAAGCTTGGTGGTGGTCATCCTATACGAGGCCTTAGACTGAGGCTCAACTCCTAGCACTATATCAATGGAGAAATCAAATTCTCGCATTGGAGGCATCTTGGTGAGATCTTTAGGGAACACATCCCAAAATTCCCTAAGGACTAGATAATCATCAAGGTATGGTTTCTTACTGTTAGGCTCACTAACATGCACAAAATATATGACACAACCTTCCTCTAAGCCCTCTTGAGCTACATAGCTTAAATCTACCTAAGCACCAAGGGTCTCTATACCCCATGTACCTCAATTGGGTACCCATAGTCATCCAAACATCTCACCATCTTATCCTCATAGTTTACAATGGATTTTTGCTTAGTTAAGTAGTTAATTCCCAAGATTACATAATAGGACCCTAGATGTGCCACGTAAAGGTCAACTTGGGTCAGGAAGCTGGAAAGTTCTAACTCACTACTAAAGAAACATGAATCTACTTCCTGCTCTACTCAATTTCCATACTAAACTAACCATGAGTTTTCCAAATGTCCAGTTCTAATTGGTAGCTTAGAAATAATCCTAGATCTATGAAACACTTAGTAGCTATCTGTCAAAATAGAAATGGTTAATCCATAGAGCTTACCCATCAATCATATTAGAGAAGCTTGGTACTCTGCTTACTTGTTATCCACCACCACATGGATCTTCTGTTGTGGGGACTACTATTGATTTCCTTCCTTTTGTGACTTCAACTTTTGAAGGAAAATAGATACATAATGTTATCCCCCACAAGTCTAACACCCATCACGTGGTCCTTTTTAACCTCTAGACCTATCCTCTTTTGAGTTCCTCTAGTTACTATCAAAGTTGTCATTGCCCCTATTAGCCCTTTTGTTTCTTTTGCCTTGCTTGTCTTCTTCCTTTTCTAGAGGGTAACTTTCTCTTTTCAAATTTCTGTTCTAATCGGTCTCATTTTCCTTTTTTCCACCACCCTTCCAAAACTTCTTGTTTATGAATTGAGGCTTGAAGTATGAACCCTTGTGAAGATTGGACAACTGTTGTAGCTTTTGTTCTTACTTAATAGCCTTCTCAAAAGTTATTTCCATCATAAGGGGATTGTGGAGATCCACCTTATCTCCAATATGGGGTCTCAACCCCAATATAAGCTTTCAAATCCAGAATCACTCATCATATTGATACTGTTGCACCACATATTTGAGCAAGTTGGTAAAATTCTCTGGATACTGAAGTACTATTAGGCCACCTTGGATCAAATTTTTAAATTTAGTCATATTTTTTTCAAAGAAAATTTGTCACCTCTTCCTAAAATATTGGAGGAAAACCTCCCAAGTGATCTCCTCTGGAAGAAGTCTCCCTTCTTGCTTCTCATTATCCCATTGAGTAGCTTCCTCTCCATACAATTGATAGAGAGCCCAAGCATCCTTGGTTTGGTCAGATAGGTTGTGGAGCCCAAAGTATGTTTCTATTTATATGATCCAAGCCTTGGCTCCATATTTGATGGCCTTGCCATCAAATTTTAGTGGTGCTACCTTTTTAAGATATTTTCCTAGTTCTTCCTCAATTCAACCCCAATTAAGATCCCCTTGGCCTCTTTCTCCTTAGTCGAGTACCTCATTCCTAATATTTTGATCTTCCCATACCCCTCTGGCCTCTTGTTCCAAATTGTCCATTCAAGTTTCTTTCTAGTTCAAAAGTTCCAAGATTTGGTCTAGTCTCTTGCTTGGCCCATTGTCGTGTCCACTACTACCTACATATTATCTGGTGGTCACCATAGTTACTCACTCTCGACCTGCATCACAGTCATGTTTAGCATACCTTAATACAATTTTTTATATTTAAACTATAACATCTACACAATACTATATTTACAACATGCAATCCAAAAGAGATATACACATTCATTCACATCAAAAAAAGTCTTCAAGTTTCAACCTCTTGATCAACAACAATAAAAAAATACTTTATTTATATTAAATATGGATTTACACTAATCCTTATTTACATTTTTTTTCCATTCTAAGTAGTTCCCACATTATCAGAAAGAGGACATTCCTTTGGATCCTCATTCGAATTTACATCATCCCGGTGAGGCAGGAAGTGTGTGTAGGCACTCCTCCTCTTTAGTTAATAGTGGTGCATTAGGTCCACATCCTAGTGGACAATCTCTAAATGTGGAGGATTTCTTATCCTTAGAAGTTCATTTGGACTCCTTTCTCCAACTTGAGATGTGCATGAGGGTGTGTGTGAGAGATTCATTGTCAAGAATCTTGGTTTGGTTCTTGGGTTTGTGATTTTCTTTAATAACGAATGGCTTCTTTGAAGCCCTAATGGTCTTTCCCATCTTTCTTCCCAACTTGGACCTTCCCATTTTCTGCAACCAATTTAGATTGGTTATTCTCTAGGAAAATCAAATCTAGCTAAGGGTATACTATTCCCTAGTTCATCCATTGTGGGATCATAATCCTAGAGTTGAACCTTGAGATCTAATACCAAATGTAACATGCCCAACTAAATTTTCCTCAATAAATTAAAGATTGAAATTATGAATATAAAATTTATGACATAAATCCCATAGCTATTTCTATTTATCAATTTCATGTCCATAAATAAAATAAATGTAAATATATATTCATTTCCAAATTTCAATAGTCAATTTACGAAGTTTGAATTGGCAATAAAATGCCTCAAATTCAATACGTCAATTACATCATTTACATCCATTTCAACAATGATACAAGTACATAAATAGGATTCCAATAAAATTCCTTTTTAACAACTCGCCTCCATTGGTGTAAGAGAACATGGTTGAGGTGCTTTTCCACCCAACCATGAAGCAATGCTTCCCTAGAATTATTCAATCCATTAAAGAATACCCGACCCTACTTGGAACACTTAGCAAGAGATACAATTTGCAAGATGGAATATGTGCATTCCTAACTACATGCATTTTTATCTACTGTTACAATATGCAAGTTCCATGTTAGGTATTAAAAGAAATATAGAGAGGACAAATAATATATAGCTTTTTTTGTAAGTAAAATGGCTCCAAAGCTTGGCCAAGCTCACACTGTATGAAATGCAACTCAAATTAGATTTGGAAAAGTAAATCTACACTCTCTAGCACCCATTCCTAGAAGGAAAGCTCATCATAACAAAGGGGTATCCCTCCCTCTTAGATGATCTATTAGCATCATATTCGAGTGTGCTATAGTCTATCATTGTACATATTATATCATTCTATTTCTATGTTATCAACAAATATTCCATCTAATTCTGGTATAACCATTCATCTAATCATCATGTATATATCTTCTATTAACTCTTGTAATGCAATTTGACATTGTTCTATTTCTATAATTCTTTTCTTTGCAAATGAAGTTTAACAATCTTAATCAATAAGTATTTCAAGATTAAAATAAGAAAGTATACCACATGTATGTGCACATGCATAGATGAATCAATTATGTAGTACGCATATATGACTAAAAATAAACATAGGTTTTGGAATATGCATATACATTCTGAATTCTAAAAGAAATTCTACCTTATGTACATGTTTTCCATATTCAGAAGAAAAGAAAAAGAGTGTCAACTTCATTCAGATATTCCATTTGGTCTCTAAATAACAACTAAATTTATTTTTGATACAAAGGAATCATTAAAAAAACAATCACTTGTCTCATATGGATCATAAATTTTTTTCAAATGAAACATGGATGATTTACGTGATCAAGAATAATCAATTCCAATGAATAAAACAATTTTAACATAGTAAAAATATTCATCAATCGGAGACAATGTAATGTTCTATGTTCATTCCAATTCCCACCAATATGTAATGTTCTAGTTTTTATTTATTCACCTTATTATTCATTCAAAAATCGAATCATTATGATGCTGATTTTCTATGTTCTAGTAGTGACAATATTTCACATAAGGATACCGATATGCATGTTATTGTGTAATTGATAACATGCTATCAGCTACCATTAGATATCTTCATTTACCCATTTTCTACTCTTTTATGGTTCAAATGACCATATGTAAAGGAATCTTTTATAAGAACATAGTATTATCATTCATCAACCAAGGAAATAAAATGATAGTGTATCAATGTCTATATATATATATATTTGTCTATTTATATATATATATAGATATTTCAATTGATAGAGGTGATGAAAAAGATTCATGTAACTTTGGCCTGAGACGGCCAAACATTGATGGATCAACATAGTATCATGCATTGTTGTTATGCATCAAATGTTTGCAATGTTTGACAAAGGAATATCCTACAAATGATAGCATTGTTCATTATCCTTTTCCAACAATGTTAATGAGACTGTTTGATACATTGCAATTTACAAGGAATTGATGTGTACAATGATTGGCCCATACTCATAACAACACTTAAAACATCACAAAAACCTCACCGCATGGTGCATGTGATAGATACATTATAAGATTGAATGATGCATGACATTCATTAATGTAACAAATGATATAAATTTCTTAACTAGCCATTGCCAGACACTCATAGAGTGCTAAGTGAACTATAGAAAAAGAATGGTATTAACTGCTCATCCAAAAATTATTTACAAACATTTAATCAAACACCATACAATGTCCCTTCAAACAAAGAATGTACATACTGGGGATTACCTTGTTAACAAAGATACAACATGGTCAGGTTGAATGACCATGACTATAGGGATTTAGGTACATGCGAGTAGAACCCTGTCATGGGTGTTAATCCTGATACATGTGCATGCTGAGTAAACAAAACAAGATTGATATGGTGACTCAACCCTAATAGGATTAACAATAAAAATAATTAATTTTTATTCTATTAATCAAGAGGAATAAAGTTAGATTAATGATAGAAAATTGAATTAATTAAACAATTTGAGATTATGTAATTAATAGAGGAAAATAGGGTTAATGATGTAAATATTGTTAAAAAGGAGATTAATGATGTTAATGAGATGAAATGTAATAGTGACAATGAAATGATGGCGATGATGGAAAAATACAATTCATAATGTGTGATATGTGTTAGGTCATTTTTACATGTCTACATTTTTCCCCTCTTTGAGAGAAAGTATTGGTTGATTTGTTTCAAAGAATTTGATGTTCAGTTTTAATATTTGAAATTTTTTATATGCCCCACTATGTCTTGGCGATCAACATAAAGATAGTATGTCACTAGGCTACCCCCTCAAGAGGTTTTCTAGAAAATTTACTTTTTTGGTCGAGCTCATGACAATGTTTCATTGTAGTTTAGATGCGTAGAGGACAAAAAATTAGGCTATAGGATCGACATTTATGGTTTTTGATTTTCCAAGGTGCTCAAAATTTAACCCTTGGTTGATATACAAGGTAAAAATTAATGTTTGGTAGGGTAAAAATAGGAAATTAGGGTTCATTTTCCTCATTTTTTGCCCCTATCCATTAGTGAATTATTTCTTTTGGAGATCTTGCTTTTACGATTGTTGATTTGTGATGGCAAGGATTCTAGGTGTCCCACACCATGCAGATGTAGTTTGTTCTTTCGGGAGGCTAGCTAGCACAAGCATCGCGGTATGTACCACTTCCTTTCTTGTTTTTTATCTTTCCATGTTTGTGTAATTAATGCTCAAAAACATTTTATACTATAGCAGTAATTTCACGTTTTTACTACTATTTTCTTGATTTTCATGCTATAATAGGATGTAGTTTTACCACTATTATAAAAAGTGAATGCTAGCATATAATTTGTACACTTGTGTAAAATTAGTCAACTATTGTTTATCACTATTGTAAAATTTACACACTATTGCTTTTATGTTTGCAAAGTAACTACTTTTGTAAAATTTGCACACTATTGTTTAAAATAACCGCTTTTGTATAAAAGTCACTACTATAAAAAGTAGTTGTTATTGTACAAAATAGAGCCGCTATTGTAAAATCTTGCCACTATCATCCAAAAAGGGCTCAGTATTGTCAAAACTAAATGATTTGGCTAGATTTTTTGTAGTTTTAGGTTTGTGATTAGATTTTCTAGCCAATCCTTGATATTGTGGGCTAAATGTTTGCAGGCGGTTCTCAAACCACTATACTCTAGGGAGCGATGACCACGATAGTTGTTTGAGTTGATTGTCGAGTTCTAGGAGGTTGATCGAGACTTCCTTTATGTTGTGGGACTATGAAATATATGTTATATGCTTGATATACGATGCCATAGGTCTATGATGAGTGCACTCGTAGAGAGATGGCATTATGAGATGTTTTCCTTCCATCTATCGATTGGTGAGGTGACGATCACACTAGAGGATGTTTGGAGGATTATGTGGATGCCCATTCACGATGAGATAGTCACTTATGATGTTAGGTAGGGCACCCTATCCATACAGAAAGAACTTGGTGTTCAATGGCTACAAGTGGTGGATTCAAAGATAGAATTGTCTCTATTCGTCGATGGTGATGATCCTATATCGATGGTTTTAGCTGGCTTGATTATGGGGCCTTTGATGCTTGATCATAGAGGTAGATTATTTCCTATTGGATGGGGAATTTTCATAGAGTAGATGATGGAGAATGATACAAGATATAAATGGGGTCCTTGTGTTTTGGCACATTATATCAAGATATGCATGAGGTTGCTTATTGGGGGTGTAGTGTTATCTCCGTTAGCATGACTGCTACACCCTTAATATTAGTGTACATCAGGTTATGAATAGTCGGCTTGTGGCTATCTTAACTATCTATTAAGTCATATTATCATTATTATTTTGTTTTTTTGTTTTTTAGGTCAGACTAATACTTATATAGGTGTGTCTAAGTCAGCCTAGGTGATATCCCAGGCATAAATAGGTATCTATAGGAGGTTGAGTCTTATTTCATCATCAAGTTGTGAAGTGTGTTCTCATTGGAGATATTTGGAGGTTTTCCCCCTTGAAGTGGCTTGTTATTCTCAGTTATTATCAAGTATTTGCAGCATATTTCATATCATATTATTCTATTGTGCAAGTTATTTCATAACAAGTGGTATCAGAGCATGATCTTGGCATCATAGAGGCGAGGTTTTTTCTCAATTTTGGAGGTGATTTTGGGAAGAGAATATCTTTCATATTTTGGTGATTTTTTTTTTAATTTTTAAAGGGTTTTTGAAGAACATATTAAAGAAGATACAATATATATTTTAGAATAATTGGAAAAGAATTAAGCGAATTATTGCAAAATTAGGGTTTCTACACAATTGTTTTGGAATATGCATATCTCACACATCTTATTGAATTGGAGTCTTATTTTTATTGGGTTTTTTAAGAAATACTAAATGAGATTACAATAAAACATTTGGAGTAATTGGTGTAGAAATAAGAAAGTTATTGAAAAATTAAAATTTTCACAATTATCACTCTCCATGTTGCAAATATACTTATTTCTTGGAGATTTTTCTTGGCGAGAGTTATTTTGGCTTTAGTAAGTTATAGTAAAAATTTAAAATAATTTAAGTTTCATTTGTGTGATTTATTTCAAAATTAGTGGTTCCCATCATGACGAGGCCTACAACAAGGGGCAAAAAGAATGTTGTCACTCCGGGGAAGACTCTTGATAAGGATGGGGTAAAAATAGAGGATATTACTCCTAATGAGGAAATAAATAAGGTCAAGGAAGATATTTCCTCAATGAATAGGGATGTGTGTGACCTAAGAGAAGATATATTGGACATACAAAACATGTTAAGCACCTGCATGGTTGAACCAAGAAAGGAGTTCTCAAGTGACCAAGGTGAAAATTCTAGGTTAGCTAACATTGAAACAAACTTTAGTACTCCTATGGGATCTAGGAATTTATTTCCAAAGGTGGATATGAGAAAATTTGATGGCAATGATCCTTTAACATGGATAAACCATATGGAGAATTTTTTTGAAGTACACCAAATCCAAAATGGACAAAAGGTCACGATGGCTTCCCTATATCTAGAACTAGATCAATTCATTTGGTATCATTGTCTTTGAACTCATCAAAGGAAAAATGGGCTCACCATCTCATGGTCAATTTTTATGGAGGAACTCCAAGAATAATATAGAAATAGTGTGACAAACAACTTCTTTAGCTAGCTAGCTAAACTTCAACAAACAGGATCAATTTAGGATTATATTCAACAATTCTGAAATCTATCCTTAAGAGTGAATACAATTATGGAGGAAAACTTGAATGATTTATTCTTGGGGAGTCTCAAGGATCACATTAAACATGAGGTATGCATGTTTAGCCCTAGCTCCATAAATGTGTCTTTTATCTTAGCACATAGGGTATAGGAGAAGTATTTGATTCCTAAGAAGCAAGGGGCTAATGTGACAAGAGAGAAAGGATATTCAACACAACCTACTAGTTTGACTCCATAGAAAATTGAGGAGAAAAGAGAAAAAGGGTTGTGTTTCAATTGTGATAGCAAATACAGTCGAGGAAATAAATGCAGTGAAAAGAAATTGTTCTATATTGAAGGTCCAAGTGAAGAAGAAGAGGAGGAACCCATACTAGAAGATAAAATGGAGTCAAATGAGGAATCACATGATTCTCAACCAATCATTTCTTGTCATGCACTCTCAGGTTTTAGTGTACCACAAACTCTTAGGGTGGTGGGGTTCTTAAAGAAGTAGAAGGTAATAGTGTTGATCGACTCAACTAGTACTCATAATTTCATCAACAAAAAGTTAGCTACACATCTAAATTATTTTATATATCCAGCTCCATAGTTTCAGGTTTTGATTGTAGATGGTGGTATATTTATTTGTTCAGGGAAGTGTCATAGAATTAAATTATCCATGGGAGATTATCAACTTGATACCCCAATGTATGCAATATCCATGGGTGCAACATATATTGTTTTGGGAGTACAATGGCTTACTACATTGGGAAAAATTGAGATGAACTTCCAAGAACTATTCATGATATTTCTATCAAAAGGAAGGGTAGTAGAGCTAGGGGGGTTGAAGGAAAAATCCCTAAAAATGGTAAGCTCTCATCAAATAAAAAAGTTTCTTAAGAAAGGAGTGGATGGATTTGTGGCCCAGCTATGTTCATTAGAAGTCTCTCAATCTAATTCTTCTACTCATCCAGATTTGCAAGCTATAATTGATCGTCACTCAGTTTTTCTTGGAGATATGCCTAAAGTAATTCCTCCTAAGAGGGATCATGATCATGCCATATAGTTAGTTCTAGGGAGCATACCATCGAACATTAGGCCTTATAGGTATCCACACATACAAAAGAGTGAGATATAAAAAAATGTTGAGGAGATGCTAGAGGCAAGAATTATCAGGCATAGCCAAAGTGCATACTCCTCACCTGTGGTGATGGTATGTAAGAAGGATGATACTTGGCACATGTTTCTATATTATAGAGTACTCAACATGTACACCATTAAAGATAAGTTTCCTATTCCAGTCATTGATGATTTTCTAGATGAATTGAATGGAGCTATGTATTTTACCAAGTTAGATCTTAGATCTGGTTATCACCAAATTTGGATTAACGAGGAAGATATTTGTAAGAAAACATTTCAGACTCATGAGGGTCATTATGAATTTTTGGTGATGCCATTTGGTCTTACCAATGCACCATCTACATTCCAAAGTTTGATGAATTCCATTTTTAAGAAGTTCTTGAGAAAGTTTTTGTTAGTATTATTTGATGATATATTGATTAATAGCAAGACTTGGGAAGAACATTTGCAACATGTGGATCAAGCATTACAAATACTTGAAGATCATAAACTCTATGCTAAGCCATCCAAGTGTGATTTTGGTCTAAGGAGGTGGAGTATTTGGGACACATAGTTTCACATGAAGGAGTAAAGGTGGACCCTACAAAAATTAAGGCTATCATGGAATGGCCTATTCCAAAAACCATTAAGAAAATAAGGGGTTTCTTGGGATTGATAAGGTACTATAGAATATTTGTGAAGAATTATGGTCGTATAGCAGCACCTCTCACCACTCTATTGAAGAAGGATTCTTTTCATTGGAATGATTCTACCAATACAACATTTGAGAGATTGAAGGAGGCTATGTGTACAACTCCAGTGCTTGCCACTCCTGACTTCACCAAGGAATTCATTGTGGAATGTGATGCTTCTATAAATAGGATAGGAGCAGTGCTCATGTGAGAAGGTTGATCAATTAATTTTGAGAGTCATCAATTAAAGGGTAAGAATCAACTAAAACCTATTTATGAGAAGGAAATGCTAGCAATACTCTATGTAGTTAAACAATGTAGGCCTTCTCTATTGGGTAGACACTTCAAGGTTAAGAAAAATCATGATAGCCTAAAATATTTTTTGGAACAAAGACTATCTTTTGAAGAGAAAAAAAAAATGGGTCACTAAGATGTTAGGATATGACTTTGAGATTGTATATAAGAAAGGGAAAAAAAATATTATAGCAAATGCACTTTCAAGGAAGGATGAGAAAGATGAAGCCTTATTGTGTTCCCTTTCAATATTATGAAGAAAATTGGGTGGAGGAAGCCAAAGTAGAGTGGCAAAATGATGTGACAAGTAATCTCATCAAACAATTAAAAAGTGATCATAGTAGTTCAGATAAGTTTTGTTGGAAGGGAGATACTCTTTGGTATAAAGAAATTTTTTATCTCTACAAGAATTCCACTCTTAAACACAATATTCTCACAGAGTTGCATGAGTCTCTAGTGGGTGGTTATTCATGATTTTTGAAGACATATCATTGAGTCAAGCAATATTTTTTTGGGAAGGGCTAAAAGGTTATGTTCAAAAATTTATGGCTAAATGTTTGGTTTTCCAAAGGAATAAAGGGGAGACAATTAAGACACCAGGTCCCTTGCAACCCTTATCTATTCCTAGCTAGCATTGGGAAGAGGTATCCATGGACTTCATCATAGGGCTTCCCAAATCTAAAGGTCATAATGTCATCATGGTAGTAGTTGATCGCCTCACTAAATATGCACATTTCATTGCATCATCACATCCTTTTACAACAAGTGCAGTGGAAAAATATTTTTTGGAGAATATCCAAAAGCTACATGCTACACCTAAGGTTATTGTTAGTGATCGTGATCCTATCTTCACTAGACACTTTTGGAAAGATTTATTCTCATGTTTTGGTACTCAATTGGCTCATAGCTCTTCATACCACCCTCAATCAAATGGGTAAATTGATGTTAATAAGTGTTTGGAAGGATATCTACATTGTTTCACTTCATAGAAACAGTCTCAATGGGTAGATTGGCTACAAGTTGCAGAATGGTGGTATAACACTTTTTTTCATAGCTCATAAAAAATGTCTCTATTTTTGGCAGTTTATGGATATAATCCTCCTTCCATCACATCATCAATAAAGGTGTCACCAAGAGTTTAGGCAGTAGAAGAACACTTGCTTCATCAACAACAAGTACTTTTAGGACTCAAGGAGAATTTAGCCATGACACAAAATCAAATGAAACAATAGGAAAACCAACATCGTAGTGAAAGAAGTTTTGAAGTTGGGCATTGGGTCTTCTTGAGATTGTAGCCTTATAATCAAATCTCAATAAAGAAACAAAAAAAGAATAATAAGTTGTCTCCAATGTATTATGGTCCATACCAAATCATGCAAAAGATCGGTAGTGTTGCCTACAAGCTAGAGTTGCCACCAACAACAAAGATACATCTATTTTTCCATGTTTCCTATTTGAAGAAGGTAATTGGGCATAATATTCCCACTCAAACAACACTACCAGAGCTCAATGGAGAAGGAAGAATTATTTTAGAACCAGAGTGCATTCGTCAAACACACACAGAGAAGCCAAGGAATAGAACTCTCATTGAGTATCTCATCCAATGGAAGAATTTACAAGTTGAAGATGCCACATGGAAGGATGAGGAGTTCATTTAAAAGAATCCAAACTTGACCAGAATTGAGGAAAATTCTTCTTTGAAGAAGGGGGGCATTCTATGCCCTTAATATTAGTGTACATTGGGTTATGAGTAGTCGGATTGTGGCTATCTTAACTCTCTATTAAGTCATATTATCATTAGTATATTGTTATTTAGTTGTTTAGGTCAGCCTAAGACTTATATAGGTGTGTCTAAGTCGTCCTAGGTGATATCCTAGGCATAAATAGGTATATATAGGAGGTTGTGAGTCTTATTTCATCATCAAGTTGTGAAGTGAATTCTCATTAGAGATATTTGGAGGTTTTCCCCCTCGAAGTGGCTTGTTATTCTCAGTTATTATCAAGTATTTGCAACATATTTCATATCATATTCTTCTATTGTGCAAGTTATTTGATAACAATGAAAATTTTGCATGTATGATCCTAGGAAAGGATCCCAATGACCAAGCCCAATGGTATTCTTGCTTAGGATGAGGACGATCCATATTCTTATAGATATTCAATTTTTTTGCATTACACCTGGCGTGACATATTACATTATAGGTGAGGAATTTTTGACAACATGATCGAGTTCATTTAGAGGCCTTGGCTAGGATGTGAGGCCTAGCATGATGACATGGAGTAGCTACCATTTTAAAAATAGACACAATGGCTTAAAGGTCATGTGGATACTATCATTGAGTGATATTTACTTGACAGGGTTCTCTACTAGTTCGACGAGCAATAGACCCAGTTTGATGATGATTATCATGCATGGTTTAGGTGGAAAAACCAAGAGGTCATGGTCTGGGGGCTGATAACCTCCTCTACTAATGTTGTTATATAGTTTAGATGAATTGCACCATTTGGATGGGGTTGGATTGTAGGTCTAGTAGATTCGAGCACTACTTGATACTTTGATCAGTGGTGGGAATGTCATGTCCCATTATGGTTTACATATCTTGTTGGCATTGGGCCAATCATGGGGCATGTTTAGAGGGTTGTTGGTGTCATGGATAGGAGAGGTGACTGACATAGGCTTAGGATTGCAGTCGAGTGGCTAGATAGAGCACGAGGTGTGGATGATGGGTAGGGTGATCAACAACATCAAGATCAGCCTCATCAAAATAAGTAGGCACCGCAGGGTCCTCCCCCACAAAGAGATGCAAGTGTAGCAACCTAGATATCATGGTTAAGTGCATATAGGGATGCTAGGGTCCTAGAAAGGGATGTAGAGATTGTTCAGTGATAGTTGGTTGAGGAATAGGTTGTTGTCCTTACTGCATAGTGGGATGATTTATACCAGAAGAGAGATACCTTGAGGCAAGAGCTAGCCATGAAGAGGTAGTAGAGACTTATAGGTGATATTTCATTGGCCTCTTACATTCCCTTGGCTCAGTATAAGGTTGAGTGAGATAGGATGATGATGCAGACTATGTATTACTAAACTTTGTAAGAGGATTTTGTTCCTAGGTCCTAGAGATGTCCTCACTTTGCTGAGTCAAGCGCTTAGATAGGTGTAGAGTTTGGTGGGAAGTCCATTAGATAGCCGCAATAGTCTCCCTTCATTCCCTATCCATCTCCCCATTAGAGCCAACAATAGCATAGATCCCCACCATGGGATGACTAGCAAGGCTGATTTTTCTATGATCTTTATACATATATTATATCAAAGACTTGTGTAGACATGTTATTTTGTATATGCATTCATTGGCTCTGCTGAGGTCTCATGTGTATGTATATATATTGTATATTTGGACATCACACATGATACTTGAATATGTATATGACATTCTCATTTTTGATGATATATGAGATATACCATGTTTTGATTTGACTTATTATGTGTTATGAGATTCTTATGGATGATTATGGATGCTTATATGTGTTGATGATTTATGATTATATACTCATGTTTTTTTGGTACTTTTTTAATGCATTTATATGATATGGATGGATGTATGATTTATATTTGTATGTGAGGATGATATATGATGTGTGTGATGGTTGATGATATATGATTTTTTTCATTTCATTATGGTCATGATATGTACTAATGAATTTTTGGATGTAGGATGCATGTGGTACTAACGATATTGTGATGTAGGATGAAGTTGTTAGTTAGAAGAGGTGTTAGTATGATTTAGAGATGGATAGAAAATTGATGTTTGTTAGTTATTGATGAGTTTTCTTTTGTTTTCATAGAGACTTCATATTTTTAACAATCCTTATTGATCTAGTAGATAAACATGATGCACTAAGGTATTGATGACCAAGGTGGCATTGTATCCATTGTGTGAACTTTAACTCTGCAAACAAAGAGTATTTTTTCTCATACTAGACATATGAAAACCCTATTAGAGTGTATGTGTGAGTTGTCTCAAAACGTTTTAGACTAGTTACATAGAGAGGTATGGAGTACCTAACATACAACCACAACATGAATTTTCCAAAAACCACTTCCACACATAGAACAAAGCAAGTATTCACCATGGTAATATCACAAAAATATCTAACAAAAGAAACAAACATAAATCAACGATCAATGCCAATTCCTTCCTCTTTAAATCCTTATGGATATCTTTGAGAGATCTTAGGAATGTGACAATAAGATAATATCATAAAAAAGATAAACAATGTTGTATCACTTGTCATAGTTGTTTTATCGATAGGCAGGTAATTTAACACTTGGGCATTGCTTTAGTCTGATGTTGATCAATTCTTCACAATATTTTGCTTGGAATTTTTAGATTTTGATGTTTTTATTTTCTTTTCAATTGCTTTGTCAAAGGATGAAGGTGATGTTTTTTTATTATGAATGGAAATTTTATTACGGATAGGTGACAATGGAGATAGGACTTTTGAGATTTTTTCAATTTATTTGATGTTGTTTTTGTCTGTTTCAAGAGATTTAGAGACAATTAGGGGGACCTAAAGAGACTGACCTAGTGCCTCAAGGGCTAGTCAAATATTATCTTTTCCTATATGATGAATGTAGAGACATCATAGTTTGATTGTATTGAGTAACATTATTCTTTGGAGTTTTCTGAGTTTTTACTATTTTTTTTGGATTTTGATAAGATACTTGAATATTTTTTTAATTTTTTGACCAAGTTTAAAGACCAAAAGGGACACCTATATAGACTATCCTAGGGCCTTGGGGGCTCATCAATTATGATCTTTCCCATGTTATACATGTAGAGGCTTGTAGTTCACTTATTTTGTGACCCAATTGTAGCTCATCCAAAGGCAACCTACAATGTTTTTTGGATTTCTATGTTTTAAACTTTGTTTTGGATTTTGTTTGTTTTCTAGATTTTTTTAAAATTTTTGATAGTCTTTTCAATAGTGATGGGATGAACAAGAATCCAATATGCTAATATTTTCAGGGAGTTTCCCCCACTTTGAGAAAAGATTATGTTTTATTAAGGTAGATGGATTTTGATGGTGTAGCAAGATTCAACACTTGATCAATCATTGAGCCATGGATGGTTACATGTTTTATTATGAGACGAATGGGATGGATGTGATAGAATGTAGATAGATATAGATGTAGGAATTATTAAAAAATAACACCTTTTTACCAGGTTTCCACTATGGTACTGGTCTTAGAAGCGCCACGAGGTGGTGTTCACTTAAAGGGAATTTTATTTCTCTTACTATTTTTCTTGATTTTAATTTTAATTTTTTGCTTTTTTAGCTTTTTTACTTGGGATATTTTGATGTGCTCAAGTATAAAACCTTTTGAGATGGCTTCTATTCAAAGGTTCAACAAAAGGTTTCCCTTTAGGAGTAGCCAACTAATATGCTGCAAAGCCATAGCTTGTTGTTATGATGAAAGGACCTAACCAGTTTGGTTCAAACTTACCCTTCCCATCTTGATTTAGCTGTATCTTCTGATTTTATTTGAGTATAGAGTCACCAATTTGAAATTTTTTATTTTTTATCTTCTTATTGTAGCTTCACTTGATTCGATTCTGATAAACCTAGATATGGTTTAACACGCTAAAAAATATTTCATCTAGGACTTATAGCTCATTAAATCTAGACACCTGATATTCCTCATTGTTGATCATGCCTTTTAGGTATACTTGCAGTGATGGGATCTCAACTTTGATAGGTAGAATTGCTTCAAATTTAAAAACCAATAAAAAAGGTGTGGCACCTATAGGTGTGTGAATGTTGGTTCAGTAAGCCCATAAGGCTAGATTTAGTTGCAAATTCCAATCATAGCCGATGTCATTAATAGTCTTTCAATATTTTTAGAATGGTTTTATTGAATGCTTCAGCCTAAACATTTCCTTGGGGATAGTATGGGGTCAAGAATCAATCCTAGATTGAGAACCTTGAACAAAGTTCATAGACATCTTGGTTTTTGAATGGATTTTTGTTATCCATTATGATAGTTTGTGGGATTCTGAATAACGAATCAAATAATTCAAGATAAACTTGGATATTTTTTTTCCTATGATGTAGGTTAATAAAATTTCTTCTATCCACTTTCTAAAATATTTTGTTGTAGTTATAATAAATTTATTCCCATTAGATGAAGTGGGAGATATCTTACCTATCAATTCAAGTCCCCATTGTGAGAAAGGCCATGGTGTAGTTATAGGTCATAGCTCTTGTGTTGGTGTGTGAACAAGATCACTGTGTTGTTGACATTGGAAACACTTCAATAATAAATAGATTCTTGTTCCATTGAGCTCCAATAATACCCTTTTCTCAACAACTTTTGTACTAGATTAGGTCCACTAGAGTGAGACCCACAAACACCTTGAATGTGCACTTCTTATAAGGTAGTTTATGCTTCATCCATGTTGAGACATCAAAGTAATATACCATCTAGAGTTCGTTTTTGTAGGGTATCTCCTAGGATGGTGAATCAAGATGTTCTATAGACAAAGGTTTTCTTTTGAATTGTCATTAAGTTAGGTAGTATGATACCATGTTGGATATAGGAAAATGTATCTTCCTACCAAGGAAAGTTAGGAACAACAACATCATAGACAAGTTCTGATTCCAAGATATTGAATGTCAATATAAGTAGTTTCTACACAAGGGATTCTTATTTGGGAAATTTTTGGGGAATGTCAAGGAGTGAACCTATTGTTTCCATAACATCAATTTCTTTGTTGTTTATTATTAGAACCTATTCAAAGGTGATAATGAACAAGTACTTCTTAAAGATGTCTACCATTGTTTTGTATGGAATGAGCTTATCATCCTTCATCTAGTACTCATCATTTACCTACCTTATAACTAGATGGGAGTCACCATATACCTATAGTTCCTTTAAATTCCATTATATGACCATCTTCAGTCTAGTGATGAGTGCTTCATATTGAGAAATGTTTTTTAGTAGATGGAAAGGCAATCCTATAAGCTTTGGGTATACTATCTCCCTGAGGTGTGAGAAATATGATACATGCTCCTGAGCCATGTTAATGGTGGGAATTTTTGAAGTACAAGGTCCAATGACTTGACTGATCAATTAGAAGTATGCTTTCATCTAGAAATTATGACAACAGAGGCTAGTGATCCTCCATAGGTGCATCTACTAACTGATCTGCTATTATTGTCCCTTTATGGATTTTTTGTCAATGTACTCTATATCAAATTCACTATCATTACCCACTTAGCAATCCTACCTATTAGATATTCCTTTTCCAATAGATACTTTAAGGGACCCACTTTTGATATTAGCTTTACTTACCTATTTAATATGCAGTACCTAAGCTTTTGTGCTAAAAATAAAACATATAGACACTCTTTATATGGGTGTGTAGTTTAATTCATAGCCCACTATATTTTGATTCATAAAATATACTACTCTTTCCTATTTTTTTTCATCCATTTGCACTAACAAAGCTCCTAAAGTTTCCATTTTCATAGATACATACAAGATCGTTGCCTTATCTTGGATTGGAGGCATTAACACTAGGGGAGTGAGAAAATAATCCTTAACCTGGTGGGAAGCCTAGTCACACCTTCCATCCCATTTGAATTTTATGTCCTTATGTAGAAAATGGGTGAATGGGTGGCATTTATCTAGTAATAGTGTGATGAACCTTCTGATGGATTGAAGCTTACCTAGGAGACTTCATAACTGTTTCAATGTTTTTGGAGGAGGAATTTCTAGGATAGCTTTAGTTTTGGTGGGATCCACCTTGATGCCTCATCTTGATATGGTGTAACCTAATAGTTTTCTAGTCGTCACACTAAATATGCACTTCTTTTGATTGAGACATAGGTTGTATTCCTCTAGCTTGTCAAATACCTTGGCTAGGTTAGCCAAATGATATTTTCTTTGGATTGATTTTTCTAATATGTCATCCACATAATATTCCATAGTGATATGCAACATATCATTGAAAATGGTGGTCATTGCTCACTGGTAGGTTGCCCCTGCATTCTTCAAATTGAATGGCTTGACATTCTAGAAAATGGTTCCCAATACATAGGTGAAGGTTGATTTGTATTGGTCTTTGGAGGATATCTTTATTTGATTGTATTTGAAGAAACTATTCATTAGTAAGAGCATTTCATTCCCCATTGTTAGGTCCAAAATCATGTCAATGTTGGGTAGAGGGAAGTCATCCTTGGGGTATGCTTTGTTGAGATCCCTAAATTCTATGCAAATTTGTATTCCCCTAGTGGGTTTCAACACTAGTACAAGGTTAGATACCCACTCGAGATAGTTTATGGGTTTGATGAAACCAACATCTAGAAATTTTGAAGCTCTACTTTGACCAAGAGTGCTATATGTGGGTGCATCTTATGTAGCTTTTTTTTTACATGTTTAGCTCTGGGTAACACTATTAGGTGATGTACTACCAAAGATGGACCTATCCTTGGCATGTCTACATATGTCCATGAAAATTTTATTTTGTACTCATTAATAAATGTCAATAAATTTACCTTTTCCTCAAGATCGAGGGAAATGGCATGTTATGTTATTTTTGTTGTCTTTGTTGTGCCTGCTTTAATAGGTTCAAAACCTTCAACCAAGAGTGTTGGTTTTTCTTGATATTATATAATAGGGAGATTTAATTCTCCATATTTAGGCACCTCAAATATTTTTTTACCCTCAAATACATCTTATATTTTTCTCTTTTCTTGATCTAATAGAGTCACATTGTGGTTTTACCTAAGGGATCTATTTTTTATTTTTAAATTTTTAAATTTATTTTGTGATTGGAGGATGAAATTTCCCCTCCAAAATAGGATCCCTTATCTAGCTCTATTACAAAACTATCTTTTTGATCTACTTGTGGTATATTAGCCCAAAGTACCATGAACTTCACAATAGCTTCATCCTTCTAGATCAAGTCCAAAACAACTATATGATGTTGTTGGTCCCAGTCTATTAACTATGGGTAAAGCAAGGATATTTTGTCACTGGTATCAACAAAGCTTATGGAGGTTGTAGCTAGGGTAGGGATATCGAATTTGTCAAATATCCATAGGGTTTCTAGGTTATAATCATTGTTAGGGTTATAATGTAGATATCTAACAACTAAATATAGATTTGATCAATATAATAGAGAAATAAAACACAGAAAATTATAGCAAAAACAAGACAACACAGAGAATTTAACATGGTTCACCCAATTTGGGCTACATCCATAAAACTAAAACCATCCAATGATTTTATTATCTAGTGTAAAACATATTACAACCTTGCTAATAATTCCCTACTGCAACCCCCACCCCAACTGCTTATAACAAGCTTTTTGGAAGCTTCCAGAATTAGGGTTCTACAAAGTCATTTTTTTTCTTTTTCAATACATGAAGAGTGTACAGTATAGCATGATCAGTCACCACATACCAAAAATCACTAGAGGCACAAGAATCCCACTCATACTTATTGGAATCCATTTTTGTATGGTATTCTTCAAATTTAGGTTCAGTAATGATGGTATTTATCTTAAGGTTCCCAAATATGTTTTGGATGTACAAGTATTAATCTAGATATTCATAATTATTTGATGTCTCAACAGTGGTAAAAGGAGCTCCTTCCTCATAAGAAGTTATTTCAATACTTGGGGTCATCACATCTAATGAACCATATCCTAGTCCAAGATTATTCTGGAACTTTTCTATGATAAGTAGTTCTCGTATACCTTGTTCATGTAGACCAAGGCCACCTTTTCCCATGAACCCCATGATTTTTTCTATCTGATATCCTTTATTGTTTTGATCAATAGGAAAGGGAGGTAGTGGTTTCTCCCATCCTTATTTTTAGATCCATGAAGATAGTTATTCTTCAAAAATTCCTCATTTTGCATGGGTCCACTTGGTGAAAATGGTGGCTTTGAATTCCATTGTAATAACTTGAACATGCTTGATCTCTCTTGGTTCTCCATAAGTCTTTGGTGTGGGGGGAAGCATTCCAATGAAAAAGGATTGGTTGAAATGGTATTATCCACAACCTTTGTCAAGCACTTGGATCTTGAGATCAAATTTATGTGGTTCAATTGATGGAGTTGCAGTGGAGGGTTAAGCTAGTGATGATGGGTCAACATATGAAAAAGAGTGGAAATATATATCATTGCTAGGTATTTGAAGAATATTTTTGTACTTATCCTCCAATTTAGCATAGTAATGAAAAGGTTTGGGGTCAACATATATGGTAACTTCCTTATCATTATAAGGAAATTTTAAGCATTGATGAAATGTGGAAGGGACTGCTTGTAAGGAATGGATCTATGGTCATCCTGAGAGAAGGTTGTATGGTAGCTCAAGATCCAATACTTGACATGTTGTCTCTACTATGGCTAGTCTAATGTGTACATGAAGTCTAATTGTTCATTTTGAATTTCTTTCCATATCATCATAATCTCTTATGGTGATGATTTTATTTTTATCTATTAGGTCATTAGAATATCCAAGTTGTTTTACTAATTTTAGGGTACAATGTTTAAACCTACATCATTATCTATCATTACTCTCTTGACTTTCTATTTATGGACACACACTTCTAGATAGAGAGATCAATTATGGAAAGATCATTGTGGAAGGTATTTCTTAGAAAATATGAAATGATCGGTGAAGGTCATGTTACCAACCATGGCTTGAAACTGATCCACATTAAGGTCATTAGGGACTAATGTTTCAACAAGGGCTTTCTCCAAGAGTTCTTTATGTGCTAGAGACAATTTCAAAGGTCAATGATGGAGATTTAGGTAGGAGTTTTCTTTAATTTTTCCACAATGTTGTAGTCATTTGATGGCTTACTTGTGGTTTTTTCTTGGGGTGGAGGTCCTTGGATTGTAACTCTCCATCTTCGTGTAGTTACATTACACTCAGGATCTGATCCGTAAACTCCTTACTATGAATCACTTAACAACTTGTTAGATTCACCAGGATATAGATTTAAAATTAAGATCATAACTGACGATGCTTGTGAATTGAACAAATAACAACATAAAACATAGGAAAGTAAAGAAGCTAACAAAAATCATGCACCAAGAAAAGAGAGACAAAGATTTGATTACGGAGTTCACTAGATTCTGGCTACATCTCCAAATCTGCAAATAAGCATGATCAATGCCATTACTATGATGCAACTTATTTTACATCACCATGGTCTTTCACTGAGTTACAATCTGCTTCCCAAGAAGATTCTTGCACTTCAGGCTCTTCCTGCTTCCACACTGCAATGACAGGATCTTTCTAGCAACATGTTCGTGCCTAACTCCTTCGTCACCTTTACAATGCTTTCAAACAATAACGCTGCAACTCTCTCTCACACAAGAGTACATAGGCATCAAGCCTTTACAAAAGACTCAAAATTCATACAAAATCTCTCAAAGGACTCACTAAGTTATTATCTCTTCTCCCTAGAGACCACTTAGCCCATTACAAGAAAATTCTCACTTTCCCATAAACCCTTTACTAAGAGCAACGAAAATATCCAAGAGCTAAGAAAAGAGAACACACTTTACAAGAATTTCCCCAATTCTCCCAAGAGAAAATTCTCACAAGACTCCTCAAGTCTCCTTATTCCTGGAATGAGAACACTCTCAATTTTCTCCCCCTTTTATACATAAAATTTGCCTAAATAGGCTTAACCACCAAGTTAATGACTTAACCTCCTCTAACAGCTCGTACAACTCCTCTTTTGTCTCCATTTATCTTTTGGTTTAGATTGTTAGAGGTAGTTCTAATTGTTTATGGCTTAATAAGCCATTTGGTTAAAGGCTCGGCTGACAGTTCTCTAACAAATCAAAACAAACTCCTAATATATACAAGTCACCATCGGTGGTCTAATGGCTAAAAACCTTTTGCCACAACCATGTGGTCAGGGGTTCAAAACCTCCACCGGCCATTTTAAAACCAAACACCAATTTTCTTTAAAAACAAAAGAAACCGCTATCTATCAATAGCTAAGGCAATGGCCACGGCCACGGGTGCAACGGTGAGCTGACCCGCTGTTTACGGGGGGGATCGCGGGTTCAAACTAGAACAAGAATTTTTTGTTAAAACTAACCAACAAACTCACCAAAACCAGAGGACATGTGTCAAGATGCAATTCACCGAAGAAGCTGATGAGGTTGTTGACGTGTGCTGACTAGACTACCACCTGTGATCCCCGTAGTGTACGGTTGGACACGTGTCACGATATGATTGGTCCATATGATCTGACTCAACTACCATCTGTTGGGATAGAATTCATCCATGTGGATTTCGTATAGTACAGACTGACACGTCAGTATGATGATGTCATCATATGTACCCTCAAGTCAACCAAACTTTGACTGGCTGTATCTCTCGCATACGATGTCCATTTTTGATGAAATAAACACCATTGGAATCGTCTCGACAAGCACTTTGATTTGACACCAATTTTGATGAATTCTAAGATGATCAATTTTTTTTGCTCCTGTCAGCCCCTGGTACCCTATTTGACCGGACCTTTGACCAAGCATAACTTCCACCTACGATCTCCTTTTGACACAATTCAAGTTGCGTCAAGATCCTGTCATCATGCTCTTTGATTTGAGACTACTTTCAGCTGATTCTGAGACTATGAAATTTTGAGGTCTTCTGGATCCACCTAGATCATTCCTCCCCACTAAGGAACTTTTGGACCTCCAAAAGATTCTCAATCAGACTTGATGTGAGAAGAAACTCCTTCCCACTTGTCCAGTATCTATCCACCCTTTCTGTGCACCTAATTCATCAAAAAGCTGTACAACAATTATGAAAATTGCAATCACATTGCTACCCATTTGCATTTTCTCACATCCTTCTGCATTCATTACCCCAACTACTATCCATGTACAAAACATTAGCAGCATTAACAAATACAAGGATATTAATGACAATGAGCTAACAATACTTCTAATCCTCTTAACAGGTTTCCATGACAAATCTTCATGTTGTGGCGCTGATGATCCCTAAAACACATGATAGTTGGGCTTACAAGCAACTACTTCGTTTTCATGCTTCAAATAATCTACTTTTCCCACCTTTGCACACATGAGTGAAGAATTTTTCCTCACATACATGAGCTTCTTCATTTGCCCTGTGTTCACCAACGGAGAATCAACTGCAATCTTCTTCTTGTCCTTCTTTGGATGTAGCTCTGGATGAAGCTTCCAACAATTAGCTTCTTGATGTCCACCTTTGTTGCAATAAGAGCAAGGTGTTTTCAACATCTAAACTTTCTTTCCCTTATCTTTCTTCTGAATTGGAGATGAGTCTTTATGCCGTGTCCCTTTCCTGGTTGACTCTACCTTCCTGTACAAAGCCATTCTTTTCCAACACTTGGCAACACTATGGTTATTCAACCCACAAAATGTGCACGGTCTTCTATACCATAAAATTTTTACATTGCCAATCTTCTTAAAATCAAAATAAAAATTGGAACAATCAGCTTTATTATACCTTTAATGGTCACCCTTGGTGCATGCATGCCGAGAAGAATCTGTGTTCATCCTTCTCTTGGACATCTTGCATGTGTCACCACTGCCTGAAGGTGATGTGCCATCGCTTCTCTTAGATCGTTTTTGGAATGGTTCTTCTTTCAGAGAATTCTTTGTGTCCACTGCCTTGGAGCATTCTCCTTCACCATACCCCAATCTTGCATAGCGAGGTCCAGCTTCCATCTTCATAGATTCAACCATGCCATGTCCATGACTACCAAGCCCCTTTCCTTCATAGTCCATCTTGATGGACAACCTCAATCCAACACCTTGAGACTGTTTCTCAGAATCACCAAGAGAACAAGGAAGAGAATGAGAAGAATGAGGAGCTTTCACTGAGTCTACATCTTTGACTTTCTTCAACAAGCCTTCTTTTTCAGACTTCCATTCCTCATACATTTCATCAACCTTGGCTTTCATCGCCATGAAGGCCTTATAGAATTTTGCATCAAAGACAAAAGGAAAATGATTTTCCTTATGTGATGACATCTCACCTCACTACTTGAATTTTCTACAAGTATTCCACAACCTGCAACTTGTCAGACTAGCTCTGATACCAACTTGATCCATAAACTCCTTACTATGAATCACTTAAATTGTTAGATTCACCAGGATATAGATTTAAAATTAAGATCGTAACTGACGATGCTTGTGAATTGAACAAATAACAACATAAAACATAGGAAAGTAAAGAAATTGACAAAAATCATGCACCAAGAAAAGAGAGACAAAGATTTGATTACGGAGTTCACCAGATTCTGGCTACGTCTCCGGATCCGCAAATAAGCATGATCGATGCCATTACTATGATGCAACTTCTTTTACATCACCATGGTCTTTCACTGAGTTACAATCTACTTCCTAGGAAGATTCTTGCACTTTAGGCTCTTCCTGCTTCCACACTGCAATGACAAGATCTTTCTAGCAACATATTTGTGCCTAACTCCTTCGTCACCTTTACAATGCTTTCAAACAATAACGTTGCAACTCTCTCTCACACAAGAGTACATAGGCATCAAGCCTTTGCAAAAGACTCAAAAGTCATACAAAATCTCTCAAAGGACTCACTAAGTTATTATCTCTTCTCCCTAGAGACCACTTAGCCCATTACAAGAAAATTCTCACTTTCCCATAAACCCTTTACTAAGAGCAACAAAACTCTCCAAGAGCTAAGAAAAGAGAACACACTTTACAAGAATTTCCCCAATTCTCCCAAGAGAAAATTCTCACAAGACTCCTCAAGTCTCCTTATTCTTGGAATGAGAACACTCTCACTTTTCTCCCCCTTTTATACATAAAATTTTCCTAAATAGGCTTAACCACCAAGTTAATGACTTAACCTCCTCTAACAGCTCGTACAAATCCTCTTTTGTCTCCATTTAGATTTTGGTTTAGATTGTTAGAGGTAGTTCTAATTGTTTATGGCTTAATAAGCCATTTGGTTAAAGGCTCGGCTGACAGTTCTCTAACAAATCAAAACAAACTCCTCATATATACAAGCCACCATTGGTGGTATAATGGCTAAAAACCTTTTGCCACAACTGTGTGGTTGGGGGTTCAAAACCTCCACCAGCCGTTTTAAAATTGAACACTGATTTTCTTTAAAAACAAAAGAAACTGTTATCTATCAATAGTTAAGGCAACGGCCACAGGTGCAACGATGAGCCGACCCACTGCTTACGGGGAGATCGCGGGTTCAAACCCGAACAAGACATTTTTGTTAAAACTAACCAACAAACTCACCAAAACTGGAGGACACGTGTCAGGATGCAATTCGCTGAAGAAGTTGATGAGGCTGTTGACATGTGCTGACTGGACTGCCACCTGTGATGCCTGTATCATATGGTTGGGCACGTGTCATGATATGATTGGTCCGTATGATCTGACTCAGCTACCACATGTCGGGCCATAATTCATCCATGTGGATTCTGTATAGTACGGACTGACACGTCAGTATGATGATGTCATCATATGTACCCTCAAGTCAACCAAAATTTGACCGGCTGTATCTCTCACATAGGATGTCCATTTTCGACGAAACAAACGTCATTGGCATCATCTCGACAAGCACTTCGATTTGACACTGATTTTGATGAATTCTAAGATGATCAATTTTTTTTTGCTCCTATCAACCCCTGGTACCCTATTTGACCGGACCTTTGACCAAGCATAACTTCCACCTACGATCTCCTTTTGACATGATTCAAGTTGCGTCAGGATCGTGTCATCGTGCTCTTCATTCTGAGACTACTTTTGGTTGATTCTAAGACTATGAAATTTTGAGGTCTTCTGGATCCACCTGGATCAGGATCTTTTACTAGTTTGCTTACAACATTGATAGTATGATTATTCTAAGAGATGTTTCCTATGAGTTCATCATAGGTGAAGTTGGATTTATGGTAATCTTTCCCTTTACCCTTTTCATTTCCCCTAGAATGGTTGGTGATTGGATCCTTGTAGACTTTTAAGTATTTATTTCCAAGATGATGTTCTATGTCGACCTCTCCTTTTTCTATTAGGTCTTGCACAATTTTTTTGAGCCTTATGAAATTATTGGTGGTATGTCCTTTGATATTGTGAAATTCACATTAGTAATTCTCAGTATACCAAGGGGGTTTGAAGTTTGGCTCCTCATACTTTTTCTATCATTAATCTTGATGAGGTTTGTTTGGACAAGTTTTTGCATAATCACTTCAAGGGGTTCTCCTAATGGAGTGAATTTCCTTCTAGGTTGGTCCTATTTCCTTGGCAACCTTCTTTCATTATCATGTGCTTGATTTTTTTGTTGAATTTTTGGTTGGTTTTTTTGAGGATAACTGAGTTGGTTGTTTTGTGGATAATTGAGTTGGTTGTTTGGTGCATTGTTTGGAGAATAGATTTTTTGTGTTGTTTGAACATTATTTTATGGGCCATTGAAAGGTTGTATGTTTCGTACAATCTTGGCATCAAAAACTCCATCATTGGTTACATTTTTATTCTTTACCCATATCTTTGGTTTGTTGTTTAAAGTAGAATCTTGATCTTTAGAGTTGCAGATTTTAATTACTCCCCTTGTGATGAGAAAACCTTTTTCAATACCCTCTTCAAAGTTGCTAGGGAACAACACTGTGAGTTGGTAGTTAATGTCCACATGTATGTTAGAGATAAAGATGTCTATGAGTTGTTTCTCTAGAATGGGCCATTTACAATTGATGGGTTTGTGTCTCCATCTCTATAGATATGAAGCAAATGATTCACCTTGACTTTGTTTGATTTTGTAGAGATCAAGGATCATTATATCTTGCTTTATGTTGTATGAGAAATGGTTGAATTTTTTTTCTAACAACGCATCAAATGTTTTGATACCAAGAGGTAGATGAGAGAACCATTCGATAGCGGCCCCACTAAGACTTCATGGGAAGTGCCTCATTAGATAGGAATAATTGTGTTGTAGGTCCATGGAAGTGACTAATAATTCATGTATGTGCTCTAGTGGTTCCCCTCCTCCCCTATATTTATCATATTTTAGTATTTCAAATCCTTTGGGGAAAGGTATCATAGATAAATTTTGATCAAAAGGATATGGAAAAATATCTTGTAGAGAATGGCTCTTCTTTAGCTTTCCAATTTGGATGTCTGATATTCTATTGTTGAGGGTTTGTAGTTGCACGTTTATGGTTTTAGTTGGTGTGCTTGATTGAGGATTTTTTGCATTGTAATCTTGTTTTCCTATGACATTTGTTTGGTCATAAATGGGATATTGCATAGGTATGGAACCTTGATGACCATGTTGTGTGTAACGAAGATTGGGTCCTTGTGTGTTGTAGATATGTTGAGTTTATGGTCCACCATGATATTGATTTTGAGGTACCCCTTGGTATTGATTGTGTTGAACTCCCTAATATTAATTTTGGGGGATAATATGGTACTACATTTGAGGTACACCTTGGTATTGATTGTGTTGAATTCCTTGATATTGATTTTGGGAGAAACTATGGTACTGCACTTGAGGTACACTTTGTTGTTGTGGAATAAGAGTTTGATTTTTAGTTTGTGGAATACCATGATGTTGTGTTTGGGGTACACCTTGGTAACTTACATTTGGGGTATACCTTGATGCTGCTGATTTTGAGGAGTACCTTGGTAGTGTGTTTGTGGTACACCTTGTTATTATGGATCCTATTGAGGAGTACCTTGGTAGTGTGTTTGTGGTACACCTTGTTTTTGTGGATTTGGCTGAGGAGTACCTTGGTAGTTCATTTGGGGTACATGTAGATTTTGTTGAAGTGTACCTAGGTAGTTCATTTGGGGTACACCTTGTTGTTGCAAATATCGTTGAAGGGTACCTTGGTAATTTGTTTGGGGTACAACTTGTTGTTTTGGAACTTGAGGAGTACCTTGGTATTACATTTAGGGTACACATTGTTATTGCAGATTTTGTTGAAGGGTACCTTAATAATTCATTTGGGGTAGACCTTGTTATTTTGGAACTTGAGGAGTACCTTGGTATGTTTTTTTGGGTACAACTCTAGTTGTTGGGGATTTTGTTGAAGGGTACCTTGGTAGTTAATTTGGGGTACACCTTGTTGTTGGGTATTTTTTTGTGATTTAACTTGTTGATATTGTGTGTTATTCAAAGTTTCATAATATGATGTTTGTTGTAGCATGTATTATCCTTGTGATGGGATATTATCTTATTGGTCCATTGGAAGGCTTCCCATGTTTTACATAATGATGTGGTGTGGAATGTTTTAATTTGAATTTCCTTGATATTGTTGAGCTACCATTGCTTGCTCAATTTGTGATGGTTTCCTAAACAATGGGTTATCCATAGGTTGTGGTTTAGATTGATCATTGTTTTGTGAGAAAAAGGGTGGTACTTGGGGATCCACCATTGGTTTTGGTATCTATCTAACCAATATTTGATCTCCTAATGGAATTAGATTAGGATATTTTAGAATGTCCATGTTAAAATTTTGTGGGTAGTTTGGCACCACTTTGTGCTAGTGTAAGGAAATATAAGTTTGCATTCTTCCCAAGCATTTTTTCCATAAGTTTCTACATATTAAGATCTTGGGAGTACATTAATATTTTTTCATTGGTAAGTTATTCATCACTTTCATATTATTCTATGGTGTAAGTTTGAGAACCATGAGGTTGGTTTTGTCTAGTAATTCCTTCTTGATGTCTAAGAAGTATTTCATTCTCACTAGGTGGTTGGCTTTGGTTTGCTTCAAATGTGGGTTCTATTTGAGGAGTTGAAAGGTCATTTGGATTGTAGCCCCATGGTTGAGGTTCCTCAGTAGTGGTGTTTGTTATATGTGCACTAAAACTACTCTTGTTGGCTTCCATTCTTTTCTTGTGTTGAGATATTGTTGTTGTCATACACAAGTTCAAAACGTTGGTGAATTTTGTGATCACTACTTATGGGATGGTGTTTTATTTTTGAGATTTTTTGTTAAAATGGAATATGAAGATGATGTGTGAAAACCTTTTGGTCAAAGATATTGATGGTTTTCTAAGGATTGCATGGTTCATGCTCAAGACCCTAGAGTATGAGTGATTTTGGTGGTTGTTTTGATTTGATGCTAATTTTGGGACACAAAGTGCACAAGATTTAGACCAATATTTTTCTCTTTTTTTAGAGGATATGTTGATACTCTACTTGAACTAGCATTGAGATTGCAAGAAAAGGTTGATGTTTAATATCTTAGAAAATGAGAGCAAGATGATAATCAAAGTTCTTGTGTTTGATTTGTGTCTTGAAACTAGGTTGATGTTTTGTTTTGATAATGGACATGGAAAGATGCTAATAGAATGTGGTGTAGGTTTGATTATTTTTGTTTCAAAGGATGATGGATTAACTATTTTTTGGACCAATTCTGATTTGAACCACAAAATAGGACAATAGAAGTCTTTGTTCAAGACAATAGCGACAATTTTCAGGATAGTAGTGGTTACTTTTCCAAAACAACTGTACTAAATTTGAACAATAGTAGTCTCTATTTCAATTTGTGACTAGTAAATAGTGGGGAAAATAGCAGAAATTTGGATAGAAGAAGAAATTTCTAAGACAATAGTGGTCAATTTTTAGAACAACTGCTACAAGTTTATCAAGAGCAATCTCTATTTCAATTTTTGACTGGTGAAACTATGAGGAAAATAGTAGAAATTTTGACAAAAGTGGTAATTTCTAGGATAGTAGTAGTTAGAACATAGGATGACAATAGTTAAGTACAATAGTTGTAATAATTTGAAACAAAAGGGGCAGGAATGTCAATAATGGCTCTGTTTCCCAATTTTCCAGTTTTGTTAACAGTTTGTTGGATAAGTTTGCAATTTTGTGGTTTTTGATTGATCTGATGTTTTGAGAATTATTTTTGAGATTTAGCAAGTGATAAAACTAAACATAATGTTTTGAATGTAAGGGGCCAAAATCATCCCAAGTTTAAACTAGTAACAACATCAAAAACATATCAAGTATTTTATCTCTAAGGTCAAATTGGCCAATGGTAACACTTTCAAGCCCATAACTTGGAAGATCCTTTGAAGTAAGGGTAGGGACACCCAAAGTGATGTATACACTTAAGTCTTTCGAGAGTGGAAAAATAGGGGCCTCTTGGAATGAAAGGATAACCCAAATCACCCTTTCTTTGAAAATCTACATGTAGCTTATGTTATACTAGGGATTTCTTTCTCAACTCAAGGGGGTTCATATGGTGAGTAAAGTATATTCAAGGTACAATGCACATCCCTTGCATTGAACCTTGTCAAAAAGTAGAATATCTCAATCAATAAAGTGGGAAAACTACTATAAAGATTTAGTCACTGCTCAAGGGACTGACACCTTGCAAGCGCACAGTAAGACACTTAAGGATTTAACCACTCCTACTAGGGATACTTATATGCAAATTTACCTCCTTGTTCTAAATGGAACTACATGGAAAAGGCTAACACCAGTTAAATCTTGGATTTCACTAAAATCATTTATATAGTGGCTTGAGGGAAATTCTTCTTTCGGTCACCTTCAAGTTCTCCTTTCAGGATGTGTCTCTTAGGTAGTCCCAATCTAAATATAATGATGAAAAGAAATGATTGTGAAACCGAAAGTGATTTTCATGTCCCATAATCATCCAAAGATACAAGGGGAGAGGATAGACACTTGGTCTACCAAAAATGGTGAACATGGTATACAATTTATAATAATTTAATTTTAACCCAAAAAGTGAAATGTGAAAAGATATCAATTCATTTTTTAGGTACACCAAATCCAAATTTTTGAGACTTCAAGCAAGAATTTCCATTTCAATTAGAAAAGATGATTTGTTCATTTTATAGCACCAAATTGAAACATGAATGATTTGTAACCACATTGTAATGCACCAAAGCAAACATACAAGTTGTGTTGTTTTTTTATTGCACCAAAACCAAATCTGAGATTTATAGGTTCAATTTTTAGAGCAACAAAATGAGATGTAAGATTTGAATGTTCATTTTTTAGAGCACCAAAACAAAATGTGAGATTTGATTGTTCAGTTTTAGGAGCACCAAAATAAAATGTGATATTTGATTATTTAGTTTTAGGAGGGCCAAAATGAAATGTGATATTTGATTGTTTAGCTTTAGGAGCACCAAAATGAAATGTGTTTTAACTAAAAATAATTTAAAATTGAAAGGCCTTGGACCATTCATCAACTTTGCAAGAAAAATGTTAGTTATTCTCATGAAAAATGTGTCATAATCCTACAAGGGCTACACCAACAATGCTAGAAAACCTCACAAGCATAGAAAAAAAATAATTGTTAGTGTTAAGAAAATCAAAAAGTCAAAATAACCTTTGTAGATTGAAATAGAACAAAAAGAAAAACAATAGTGGATCTATTTAGTATAATAGTTGACTTTTCTCTAGAATAACAGTGACAAAATCAGATGATAACAGTCCAAAAAAGGTATGATAGGGGACCTACTTGAGATGAAAGTGGCCCTATAAATGTTAGTTTTTTCAGAACTCTACAATATAGAACAAACAATAGTGAAAAAAATGACAATAATAGTTAAACTTGGTACAACCATGGGAAAACTATAAGTACAACCGCATGAAAACTTGGGACTTCTACATTTTGAACAACAATAGTGTTTACTACAAAAGACGTAAGCATTCTAGAACTTGTAACTGCTCAAGAAAACTTATCAAAAGATTACTATTAAGGACCTTGGTCCCATTGGGCATGCCAATTAATGTAAGGGGGAAATAAACATGAGGAAAAAAATAATGAATTAAACCAAATCAATTCATAACAAAGATCAAATCCCAAACCATACTAATGAAATGAAGTTCTAAAACTAAAATTTGAAGAACAAATGCAATCATAAAGAAAACATAAAATGAATTCAAGCCTTAAAACATTACCATCCCATAATGAAGTGTAATTCATATTGATGTTGGATTGCATTAAAATCAATATGAAGCCTCTTTTGTTGTTGCCAAATCTTCAAAGTGTGTTTTAATGGTGATCAAAGATGTGTGTGTATTTTCTCTCAAGAATTCAAATGTTAAGTCAATGTGACCTCTTTGCATAAATTCTCTAGATTCTCTGATTGTTTGTTAGGAGAAAGAAGGTTGTTTTATAAATTTTTAGGTTTTAGATGAATGATTGAGATTTGATAGGGAAAATATCATGCTCAACAATTGAGAACCATTGAGAGGAAATAGATTGGTTAGTTAACTCCTCAAATTGATCCAATTAAGCATTTTAAATTAGATTGAGTGGTTAGTGAGATTTAAGAATTAGGTTGAATGGTTAGTGGGATTGAGAAATAGATGAATCAGATAACCAATTAGAGTGGGAAATAAATGGTAATGATGTACTCAATCACGAAGCTCAAGGTGAGGATAATTAATTAATTGAATAATTAATGAATATTTGAGATGAACGTGCAATTTTACCTTTGAATTTAACAAATAAAGATGTATTTTTTTGTTTACCATATTGAATGATTTTGAATGATTGATTTAATTATTCAAATTTAGAGAGGGAAAGTGATTTAATTAAATAATTAAAGATAACAATTTAATTGATTTAGATGAAAAGGATATACTAGTGACACAATTAAATAAATATTGTTTATGTAATTAATCAAGAGGAATAAAGTTATCTATTAATGATAGAAAAGTGAATTAATTAAATAATTTGAGATTATTTAATTAATAGAGGAAAATAGGGTTAATGATGTAAATGATGTTAAAAAGTGGATTAATGATGTTAATGAGATGAAATTCAATAGTGATAATGAAAGTGATTTCGATGATGGAAAGATGTAATTCAAGATTTGTGATATGCATTAGGTCATTTTTACATGTCTACAATCCTCACCATAGTTTTCCCTGATTTGGGTTTTCCATATAAATCTAGTGTTCTATGGTGTATGGTTGTGAATGTGTTTATTGTTGCAAGAATGGAAAGATTGAAGGTGTTGTTATTTATGTCAATCGGTTAGTTGGTTACCCACTAGTTGTTGTTGGCTATATATGTTGAGGATATTGAGAAAATTGCAATAAAGATATGTTGTAGGTATTCAGTGGTTGCACAAGGTTTTGGTCTAGATTTACTCTTATGGTTGTGCAGTTAAGATATTTTGTTCATGGTTGTTAGAAGGTGTTATATCCAAATTTTTGATTTTTGGTTCATTGTACAGTGGAAGTTGTGTTCACCAGTTGTGAACTGTGGTTTTTTGTGTTTTTGGTTGAGGTCTGAGAGAAATGTTGTTGGTCTAGATTTCTCTTTGATGAAGTCTTATGACATGTGGTTCTAAAGTTGAGTTGCCCTGATTGTATTGAAGTTAATTTTTGAATTTGGAAAGTTTGTGCTTAATGGTTCTATGTGTTCTACACTGTTCTAGCCGACCTTGTGTGAAATGCTACTTTTAAGGTTGGTGAAGTGTGTTGGATCTATTTAGGTCCCTATGAAGTGTGTGTTTCAGTCACCCTCATTCTAATTCCACCCTAGGATGTTTTTTCACTGACCTAATTTGAATTTGGATTTAGATGGATGACTTTGGATATGTTTCAACGTTGAAGATGGTATAAATACAAGATGGGTTGGTGATGGAAAATATACAAGAGTGAACAAGAAGAATGATAAAGAGAAAAGAGAAAGTGAAATTTGGTGTGACATTGATTCTATTTAGTGTGTATTGTGAATTTGGGAGATTAGTGTGAAGCTTAATGCTAAGTTTCCAAATGCAATGAGTAGAAGGTGAACTCTATCATTCATGAAAGTTGATCGGTGACTATGGTAGAATCCTTTATTGCATTGGGATTGTAGTCTCTTTATAACAAGTCTTCTTTGTCTTCTTTGTATCTCTATGGTAGTGAGCCCTTTGGGTTGTTAGCCCTATTGGATAGTGAGTGCTTGTTTCAAGCAGTGAGCCTTTTGTAATCAGTTTTGATATTCTCTATAGTGTGAGTTAATCCTCACCGTGGTTTTTCCCTCATTGGGTTTTCCATGTAAATCTTGTGTTATTGTGTTTATGTGTTGGATTTGAGTATTTTCACTAGAATTTGATGATTAATCATTTAAGCAATATTAAGTATTAGTTTTGATGATTGAATTAAAGATTTAATTCTATGACAACTAATTCACCCCCTCTTAGTTGTCCTATTCAACAATTGGTATCAGAGCAAGGTTCCTTGGTGAAGAGATTAACTACTTGAGGAAGGTAAGAGATGTCTAGAAAAATAATTTTTGATTATCTAAGTTTTGGTGGAACTAATTATAGTATCTAGAAAGTATCGATGGAAGAATATCTAGAGTATTGTGGATATGATGTGGAGAAAGCTTACAAAAATCCTTACACTCCTCCTACTAATGGTTCAAGTACACCTGAAGAGATCAAAGCACATGAAGTGAACAATAAGGAAAAGTTCATCTTGAAGAATAGTCTCGTACATTTTGAGTTGATTAAGGTTCAAAATTTGAAAGCAACTAAGGAAGTCTTTGATGCTTTGGAAAGAGCACATGATGGTGATGAAAGAGTCAAAGAGGAAAAATTACAAAATTTGGAAACATAGTTTGATCTTCTACATATATTTGAAGATGAGAATATTAAAACCTATGTACAAATATTGGATGAGATAGTGGCTAAAATGTGAGGACTTGGTGCTACTATAGATGAAACTAGGATTGTAAAGAAGATTCTCATAACTCTTCTTGATTCTTACAGTGAGAAGGTGAGTGATATTGAGCATACTATAGATTATAATACCTGAACTAATGATTTTTTGTTGGGATTTTTGACATCTCATGAGATGAGGAAGTCAATTCTAAGGAATGGGTGCAAATCAATGACTTCTTTTAAAGCAACAAAAGCTAAAGATCTGGATGTAGAAAACCTTGATGAAATAGAAGCCAACTTTGTAAGAAGAATGAGGAAAGGCTCCAGTAAGTATGAAGGTAAGTTTCCCTTTAAGTGCTTTAGTTGTGGAGAAATAGGTCATTATGTTGCAAAGTGTCTCGAAAGAGCTAAAATAAATAAGCAAAGATATGAGAAAGAGAAGAAAGGAAAGAAGATTCATAGAGCTTAATATGTGAATGAGAATGCTAGTATATCTGATGAGGATTCAAAATATGAAGATCTTGATGGAAATCAATGCTTGTTCTTGGTGATTAAGGATGAACCTACTTCTACTAATTCTAAAAGACAAGTAAAAGAAAGCCCTCCAGAGAATGAGAAAAATGAAGGTACAATTATCTCTACCCTACATGCTAAACAAGAAAAGAAATTTTGGGTAGTTGACAGTGGTTGTTCACATCACATGAATGGTGATAAAAGTAAGGTTTTTAGGCTTGAAAAATATGATGGAGGCTTGGTTATGTTTGGATGTGATACTGGTGCTAAAATATGTGGGATAGGTTCAATAAGTTTTGGTGGCAAGCATCATACTGATGATGTCTACTTTTTAAGGGTATAAGGCATAATCTATTGAGTTTTGGTTAGATGTGTAGAAACAAATATTAAATTTTGTTTAAGGATGAGATATGCGAGATCCATAAAGGATCTAGAACATTGATTGCTATAGGAAAGAAATCTAAAGGGAATATCTATCAACTTAAGGGTGCTAATGGATGATATTTTATGAATTGGATTAATGACAGTTGGTTATGGAATAGGAGAATGTGTGACTTTAATTTTGATAACTTGGAAAGGATTAGTGTTGTTCAAGCCGTGAGAGATTTATCAAGAATTACAAAGCTCATTAATGCTATTTGTAGGAATTGTTAGTTTGGGAAGCAAGTAAGAAATCATTACAGATCAAAGCAACAATCCACTACCAGACTACTGGATTTAGTTCATATAGATCTTTGTGGTCGTACAAGAGTAATGAGTCTACTTGGTGAAAGGTACTTTATGAATTTAATTAATTATTATTCTAGATATACATGGGTTACATTTCTTAGAGAGAAATCAAATGCATTAGACAGATTTAAGGCATTCAGAGCTATGGTTGAGAATGACGTGAATTTTAAGATAAAATGCTTAAAGTTTGATAGAGGTGGAGAAATCACTTCCCATGAGTTTAAAATGTTTTGTGAAGTGCACGGAATAAGAAGACAATTATCTACTCTAAGAAATCCTCAACAGAGTGGAGTTGTTGAAAGTAAAAATATAATAGTTCAAGAGGCTACTAGATCAATGATTATTGAGGCTAGTTTATTGAAAGTTTACTGCAAAGAAGCTATTCATAATATCATTTATGTATTCAATCAACTTCAAGAAAGAGAAAAATGTGCAAAGACTCCCTATGATCTATGGCATGAAAGAATTCCTACTGTTAAATATTTCAAGGTATTCAGAAGAAAATGCTATATTAGAAGATATGAGGAAACTTTGGGTAATTTGATGCAAAAAGTGATGAAGGAATTTTTCTTGGATATTATACTAATAGTAAGGCATACATATGTTTAAATGAAATACTAAGAAATATTGTAGAGAGTTATAATGTCAAGGTTGATGAGACAATGAAGAATCCTATTAACATTAATGGATATGTATCTAATTAGCATGATTGTGTAAGAATAGAAGAGATTGTGGAAGAATAGGAAAAAGATGAGAAAACGAAGCAGGATGAACATAATGAAATAGAAGAAGATTCTCTAGTGATGTCCCCTAAGACACCAAAATATGTACAGAAGAATCATTTAGAAAGTGAAATTATTAGAGACAAGGAAAAAGGTGTGTTGATTAGAAGCAAAGTTACTACTGAAGTGAATCTATGTTTACTTTTTGAGATTGAATTGAAGACTATATGTGAAGCTTGTAAAGATGAACATTGGAAGGAAGCAATGAATGAAGAAATTATGCAAATTGAGAAGAATCAAACTTGGGAATTGGTCCCAAGATTGGAAGATAAAAAAATCATTGGATTGAAATGGGTATTCAAAACTAAGTTGAATGAGAATGGAGAAGTTGTTAGAAACAAAGCAAGGCTTGTGTGTAAAGGCTACTCACAAGTAGAAGGCATAGATTTTCAGGAAACTTTTTCTTTAGTAACAATAATGGAAGCTTTAATGATTTTCTTGGTATTTTTTTCTCATAAAGACTTTAAGGTTTATCAAATGGATGTCAAGTCATTATTTTTGAATGGTGAACTATAAGAAGAAGTTTATATGGAAAAACCAAAATGATTTCAGTTAACAGATCAACCAGACATGGTGTGTAGATTGAAGAAAGATTTATATGGGTTGAAGCAAGCTCCTAGAGCATGGTATGTGAGGTTAGATAGGTATTTTATTCAACAAGGTTTTAACAAAGGTACAACAAATAGTAATTTGTACTTTAAGATTGAAAATGATAGAATCTTGATTGTGGTAGTGTATGTTGATGACATTATCTTTGGAGGAAATTAAAATATGTGCAAGACATTTGCAGAAGAGATGCAAAAATAATTTGAAATGTCTATATTTGGGGAGAAGAATTTATTTCTTGGGCTATATATTAATCAAACAAAGTTTAGGAATTTTCATTTCATAGTCTAAGTAAGTAAGAGAGATATTGAAGAAGTTTGGGATGGATGGTTCCAAACTGGTAAGTAATCCTATAGTGACTGGATGGAAGTTGGGAAAAGATGATGATTCACCTAAGGCTGATTAGAGCAAGTATAGATCTATGATTGGTAGACTATTGTATTTAAGTACTACTAGACTAGATATTACGCATGCAGTTTGTCTTTTGGCTAGATTTCAAGAAGACCCTAAGGAAACTCATGTTTCTTCTATTAAAAGAATTTTCAAATATTTGAATGGCACTCTGGATTATGGAATGTGGTATCCTAAAGATATTGATTTTACACTTAGTGCCTATACAGATGTAGATTGGGATGGATGTGTAGATGATAGAAAAAGTAAAAGTAGTGGTGCATTCTTTCTTGGATGTAGATTGGTGGCATGGTCGAGTAAAAAGAAAGATTCAATCTCTTTGTCTACAACTGAAGCTAGGGTGATCCCACAATAGTGGTTTACACTTTTTGGCCTAACTAGACACTGATATTTTTTTTAACACAATCTCCACATTCGGGAACCTATAGCGATTGAACCGTAAGGAATTTGAAGATGATGTAAACTGGAGTCTTGTCATATTTTGTCTGTAGATTCTAAAAATATTTTTTTCAATTTTTTTGGAATCAGATTGCACTTCTTTTTCCATCTCCCACAAAAATTGGTTTTTTTCAAAAAATAGCATTTTTAAAAAGTGACGACACCAGATAATGCATAACTTTTTTTCCATGAAGGATAAAATTCCAATTCTTTCAAATTTAGATTTCTAACTCGATATCTAGTGCTTCCACTTGGTTAGATAGTTTTTTATTGAATATTTTTTCTTTAATCAAGTTTTGAAGTCAATCAAATGACAATTTTATTAGCGACCGTATAACGATAAATTTTATCAGTATGTATCAAAAATTATTTTTTCATTGGATCAAGGACTCCAATATCCGTGCACTATATTTTTAAATTTTTGATAATCTTCTATTTTTCCACTTGTGCGAATAGAGAGTTTTGTTTTCAGTGAAAAACCTATATTTAATAAAACTTAAAAAATAGATAGATAATATAATCAAAACATACTAAAATTATATTCGTTGGATAGCTTGTTTTGAGGGGAACCCAATACTAGTTGGGTTTTTGAGATCTTCTCCATTTTCATTCTGAAATTGAGCTTCGAAACGCAAAATTTTCAACAATTCTGGTGCCTTAGGAAGCAAGGGTGAAAAAAGAGGGGTTCGACCGAATATGTGTTCGGTCGAACATCTTGGAAAGGTTCGGTCGAACTAGGGTTCGACCGAAACCACCATAACATGCAATTAAAAAAACTTTATTAAATGGGTTCGACCGAACATTCCAAGAATGTTCGGTCGAACACCCTAATTTTAATATTAATATACATATGTTTTTAAATGAGAACTTAAATTTGATGGCCATATGACCGTATTTAAAGATTTTTGCTATAAAATACAATCAAAATTTTAAGAAGATTGTAAAAGGAGATATTTTGGATAAACTGTGAAAATTTATATAGAATTATAATTATATATATGTTTGATTTATATATAATTTTACATACACTAAGGTATATCATAATGTTTTAAGGGCACGCTTCAATAGATAACCGTAATTAAAAAATTTGTTGACAGGTAAATTCAACCATCAAATTTAAAATTTAATCCTTTAGAAAGAGA
>VDFB02271358.1:25740489-25759933 GCA_007258455.2 Sequoia sempervirens | reverse complement strand
GAACTTAAGAATTCCATGAAACAAATATAAGTTGTATAATTGTAATTTAGGCAAAATTATTTAAAAAAATCACTACGTTTCAAATAAGGATTGAAAGCATATAATATGGGTTTACATGCAACCAAAAAAAGTGAGAGATGATGCTATCAAACACTCTTGAACTTAAGAATTTTCCATCGAACAAATATGTACATATAATTGTATTTTACACAAAATGATTTACAACTATGTACAAGTTACTATAAGTTCTCATTTGAACATGTATAGGGTTACAAGTGAACTTAGTTCCATGGATATAATCTAAGTCAAAGACTGGTTCAAAGATGCTCTTTTATAACATGTAGAATTTTTTGGTGATCATCACTATCTAGTCTCCATTTTCTTCGGCTACGTGCATGTGGAACTGCATGGAGATGTAGACTGGCAGCAATTATTAAGTGACTATATTGATATACCTTGTTATCAGGTTGATAGTCAACAAAATGAATCCCATGCTGAACAAATTTGACTTGCTTTACATATGTCCCTTGTACTACAACAGAACCTGCATGGTAAACATGAACCTAAGGTAAGACATATGAACGTGTGTGCAATATTTTCGTGCACAAGGTTTGTACAATATATATTTAATGTTTATAATGTAATTTGCACATGTGAATACAATGTACATATATAAATTTCAAATTCAAACTCACCTGTGGGAAATAACATTCCATCACTTGTTTTAGGTTCGGTTAGCTTATTCCTCTCTTCTGTGTAACACAATAAATAATAGCTAACACCTTCAATGTTTTTAGGCTCTGCTATGACTGCAAAAACATCTCCTATACACCAAATTTACACAAAAAAAATATAAAAAAATTATAAATTTGTCTCTAAAGATCGTTAACTAGATATATATAATAAAACTTAAATTAAAAACTTACACGTGTACCTTTTCTAACCAATCCTGAAATATGGTCATAATTAATTGAAATCAAAGGAATGTCTTCAAATCTTTCTTCCTCGTCTTCATCATATGTTTCTGAAACAAGTAGTGGCATTGTATCCCATTTAGCAACATATCCAAGTTCTTGATTGTTGCATGCATAATCAGAGTTTCCCTCAATGAAAAAAAAGAAAAAACAAGAGTAATCCCTTGTGTCTAATATCCATCCATGGCGACTATCTGAACTCCTAACACAATGCAAAGATCTTGTTTTTTCTACCCTCTTGCATCCATGCATTGATCTTCTATCCACACCTAGATACATATGTACAACAAAAAACTTATGTTAAATTATCCTCCAAAATTTTCCTTGATTGATAAAAATGAAAATTTGTCTAGCTCCAATATTTGCCTCCTTGATAAATGTGCAAAAACTTCTCCAAAATCTGTGATCCAAGTGAATCAAAATTATTCAAGTGTACATGGAATAACTGGATCCTCTAGTTTAAATGAATCAAGTACTAAACAAACAAGTTATTTCATTGTGGAGTTTGTTGTTATTTAATTCATAGGCATGCACAACATATCTAGTAATTTTAGAATTTTGGTAAAGTGTCAAAAAATGTACAAATATTAGAGGTATAATTTGAATTGAATTTTCTTAATTATATTTGAATTGAATTTCAAGTTAGTTGTCGAAAATGTATAATAGAGACCGTATAATTTGAATTAAATTTTCTTAATTAAACATTTGAATTGAATTTCAAGTTACTTGTCAAAAAGATTATATCTTATTCTCAACTCAATGGTTCATGTTGCTTAAGTCATTTTTTTTAAAATATTTATTATGATCAACATGAATGAACTTAATTATAAAATGGCATTGATGTTCCCTAAAATTGTACTAGAGATCAAATGTATATTGAATATAAGGAAATGTAAGTTGTAAGAGGTCATAAAAAAAGAAAACATGTATGTATATTGAATATTTAAAGCAATTGCATACATATATTATGTGTAAACATGTTTAAACCATAAGCAAACACATGTACATATATGTAAAAGAATATAAACATAACACATATTATAAGCAAAGCAACAAATATATGTATATATCATATAAGAAAATATATGTACATATATCATAAAAGCAAAATGTAAATTAAAGATCATCTAATGTCGAATACTAAAGATCAAAAAACAAGCAAATGTATGTCTAGATCATATAAGCAAGTGTAAGAGATCATCAAATATCAAATACTATTTTAAAGATCATCATATATCATCAAATACACATGTGATAAAGATCATAAATCTAGAATGCATGGCCTAATAAGAATGTCTACTCCTAGACGAATGGCCATCTGAATGAGAACGGTCCTGCTCTGATGGATGTGCTGAGCCCTGCAAATAAAATTGTGTACAAGATATGTTAAATACATATAATTTTTATTAAATAAATTTTATGAAAGTTATTTTTAAATGAACTTGTATTTTTAAATATCAATCTACAACTTGTATTTATCTATGCATACATAAATATATATTTTATGAAAACTCACATGTCCACCGATAGCAGATTCATCCACAGAGTCACATCGATCATGCACACGATCTGGACCAAGGCTAGGAGGATATGAGGTATGTCCACCCATATAACAATATATATACACACATATATCAACTTAAATGAATATCTAGTTAAAAAGAAATTTAAAAATAATGAAAGAATTGAAAACATGCATGCCACATACATGCACATCATCTGATATCGGATGACCTAAGTCCTCTGAAACATTCGCCTCCACCATATGGACCAAAGGATCAAGCGACGAATCAATATCTACATCCATCTGATCTATCCCATGTCGTGCCAGAAATGATGAATGTAGAGGACTATGAAGGTGAGATGGCACCGGTGATGATGAACAGAACCAATCAACATATCAGTAAAACCCATAGTCTGTGCAGCTACCGTATGAACGTAGTGGACTCGATGTAACTAGTGGTCGGGAGAGTGATGGGATCCTAGAACCGAATGACCTCTATGTCTCAAATGATCTCTAACATGCTCTATACCGATCCCATTGTCTGATGCAATGTGGGCATATGCCTCCAACAGGTCCTCAGCCAAACAATGTAGAGTCATGCGTGCCATATCTCCTGTAAGTGCATCAAGCTGTGTAGGAGTAGGGATGCCACTGTAAAAGGATCCATGGTGGTCCACTGTGCTGAAAATGGTGTGGATCGGGAATGTCTAGATATCAAATACTGACCTACACGATCATCAGATATCCTAGTGGTGGCAGCCGCAATGTCACCTACAGTGTCAATTGCTTCCTTTTGGGAAGCAACAACAACCTCATCTGCTATGGGGGCTAGAACTGGGGTGAGAGCAGGAGACCTATCACCAACTAATACCCTAAACATTGGGGGTGGTCTATCTGCTCGACGATAGGTGGGCCTATCAGCAATCCTACCACGCCCCTGACCAACATATGGTGGAATGTCTAGGTAGTTAACTTTGAGGCCCAAATGGACCTCAGCATACAACTGCTGAACAAAATACAATGGAATCTGGTCATTGTTTGGGTATATACCATGTGCTGCTAGAAATCGTGGGTAGATCAATGAGGCCATAGCATGATCAACACATTTGGTGACCTGGTATCCCTAACCTTACGCACATTTTGATAAAATGGAAAACAAGTGGCTTTTATCATTTCTTTGGTGACACTATCTTGTATTTGTTTAAGGGGAACATCACCATGTACTTCTTCCCGCATGCGGGAAAGAATAGCAGTCACTCTGTCTGGGGAATATGCACTAGTCCTCTCAAGTTCATTTTTAGTTTTTCTAGACTATGCAATATTAACATGCATGGTTCACTATATATCCCTGGGTTTGCACCTTGTGCTAATGAATCTCTTAATTTTTTTATCTCATTAGTAGTATTTGCAAACAAAGATTCTAGCACAGGTGAAACATGATCTACATTTTCCATGTTATATATATACAGTACACCTAAAAAAACAATAAGACTTTGGTAAATAATATATCTAGATAAAAAGAATACAAATCTAAAATAGAACTTGTAATTTAATTCATCTACTCATCAATAATATTTTCATACTATTAACTTGATTTAAAAAGAATTGGAAGACAACTTTAATCTATAACATAACATCCTTAAATGGTTCAAATTTTAAATGAAACGATGAAAGAAAGAATAAGAATACAAAGATTAAAGTATAAAATCATTTGAAAATAATTGGGGATAAAAATATTTAATCTAATAGTTGTTAACATAAATGAACTTCAATTATATAGCCTTGAGAACATCAAAAAATTATAGAACATAAAAAATGCATCATTAAATGTATATTAACATCATCTGCACTCTAATTAAAAACATTAAAAACAACACGGAACACAAAGAGATGAAATAGGTAAAAGGATAAGCACATTGATCTCCTTCATATACTATGTTGATTAATAAGCCATGTGGAAAGAAAGTACTTAAAGTTAAATAGGTAAAAGGATAAGCTCAACAATCCCTTTGAGTGATGTGCCATTTTCCCTCCATCCCAAGCTTCTTCTTCATGTATTCCTCCTTATTGTTTTACTCCTATCTATCTTATGCAGTTTATTTCTCCTTCCACCAAATCTCCCCAAATTTATCCTCTCCTTTTTCCTAGATCTCATCTCATGCTTACTTATTATGATGCACATAGTTCTCTTGTCTCCACATTAGTTCTCATTAGTTTTGTTTACACTTCCCATGTTCCCCTCACTGTGATATTCCTACGCAAGTCTTTGTCACTCCACACTCATTTATTATGTCATGACAAATTTATACACCACTTTCGATTTCTCATCTTGCCACTTTCATTCATGTCCTTAATCCTAGTGTGCCTCTATCTACCCTTGACATTAATGTTTAAGGGCTTGTTGAGATGAAAAGTAATGTTGATTCCTTACCTAATGGAAACAAAAAAAGACATGTACATATAAAAATCAAACACAATTCAATTTCTATTAAAAATTTTACATATCCATTTTTTGTTGGATTTTTGGATCCTAGATTTGAGATGCACAATGTTAAAGGAGATCCCATGACACATTCAAGGTTTTTAGTGCTACATATTTGGATTTTGTGTATGATGATAAGTTATTGGCTAAGTTCTTCCCATGAAATTTAATAGTATTATCTTCCATTTGGGTCTATTTTTTAATATTGAAATTGGCCAATGCAAATATTAGGAATGTTAGATTGAAGTTTATTATTTTAGATTTTTTGACTATAAACAAGGATCGACAAAGTATATACATTCTTAACATTTGCATGTGCAAGTGAGATGAATGTAAAGAACTAAAGTTGTTAGAGGCTACCACACTTAATTATGGATCTTCTAATGCTTCATCTACATCATCCTACCCTTGTAAATTTAAAAAGAAAAATTATTTCCAAAAGGATAGTAAAAAATAATGGAAATGACCATTGTACAAACTATACATTATAAATGTTTCTAATATAATTATGACTCTAAAGCCTCCAACTTTTTCCTTTGTAAAATGTGCTTCAAAATTTACTTAGTGCTTGCATGATTACACTTCCTCCTATTAGGCCATTAGATAAATCTAAAGTTATTCCCAAAAGATATAATGAGAAATAATTTTGTTATTAAATTGTAGAGTTAATTGTAATTATACTCAACATTTTATGGGATTAAGGAATAATTGATTAAGGATTTGATTCATTAAAAAAAAAAAATTAGGTTGAGGGGGTTAATATTGGGGTCAATCCTTCAATTGTTCCTCCTAATGAAAATTTAAATATTTTACACTAAATAAATCTAATAAAATGGTTTTATATGAGGGTCATGAGATTGAGGTACATATACATGTTGACGAGCTTGAAATCATTGATTCGCCTATGTATGTGAGGAATGATAATTTGTTGGTATTAATAAAAATTATAAGGGTACTTATTCTTCTTCTTATGTACTAGTGATCGACTTTTATAGAAATTTCTATGGACTAACTAGTATTCAAACTTAGGACCTCCCATTTGGTGTTAGGATGCTCTACTATTGAGCTAATGACTCACATTGTGATGAGTCTTTTTATGACTTAGGTGTGTATCATTTCTCCAACACACTCCCTTGAGCCACAAAATAGGTGTCAAATGCACCTAGCTTGGCTCTAATACCATACAAGAATACCAATTATGAGGACCTCCTATAAAAATATGACATGAAAAACCGTGAACAATATTTAAAAGATAATCCATAGTCTATCTTATTATTTATGCATATTTTCTAGGACCACCTATGCCCAAAACACAAAATAGTTTTTGTAAATACACCAATTAGATCTTATAAAATGCATTACTTAGATCAAATTATATGGTAAATTAAATATAATTAATGATTACTTTTTCTTTTAGTATGAAAGAGGTTAAATTCCAATATATGTTCTAGTGGGCTTGATTGAGTGACAAGGTGGAGTGATTGTTGTAATGAAGAACTTGCTAGGAAAGCTAACCAAGTTAAAATGTACACCTATACATACATCATTGTGGTAATATAGACCTATGTCATAAAACACAATTGAATCCTATTAGTTCCAAAGTATTTTAGCAAAGAGGTTACAATTGCAAGAGATCCGTATATGCCTTTATTTTAGATTAAGTCATTTAACCTTAAATAATTTTAAGAACATACATAAGGATCCTCTATATAAGTGCAAGGATTATTTGCCTAATTTGTAAAATTTTCAAAAGGAATAACAATGGTGGGAAAATCAAGACAAGATGCAACAATTTAGAATTCCTAAAGGGTTTACAATTATTAGAGCCAAAGTAGGTTATATTTTGGTTTTATATTATAAAATGATTCAAGAATCTATAAGGCCAAAAGAACCATAAGCATTGCAAACTTTAGTTTAGAAGCATAAGGGATTGGATATTTTCATTCCTAAACATGGTTTTCATTAAAAAAATTACTCATGTACTATACATACATATTCATGTATATGTGAATATATCTACATATGTATACATACACATGCACATATCTAAATATGTATATATGTATATATGTATATGTAGATATGTAGACACATTCATGTATACATACATATGTATATATGCATGTATATATGTATATACATACATTTATTTTCTATATGTATATATATATATATATATATATATGTATACATATATACGTATACATAAATACACACACATATGTATGTATGTATGTATGTATGTGTGTATGTATATTTATGTATACGTATATACATGTATGTATATGTATATGTGTATGCATACATGTATATATATGTATATATGGATACACACACATTTTGGTTTTGTTTTGTAAGCATCCTCTTTTGAGGACAACCCTTTGTTGATGATGTTGAGTATTAGTTTGTTGTAAGTGTGTTTATTATTTTAATATCATTTTAAAACAATATTTTATTTATTTATAAATTTTGGTATAATCTCTAATTTTATAATATGTTTGTGTGTGTAGGTTGAGTTGCATAATTGTTAGGGGCACACACAATCAACACAATGCAAGATAATAACTAATTCAAGGGATCGAAGTTCAGTTTCTAGTCAAGCAAAGAGAGGCATAATGTTTCATTAATAGCATTTGCTACACATACATAAACACTTTTATATCTTTATGACACATTCATAACTATTTTCATGAATATATATTGGTGATATTTTGTAGTCTAAGAGACAATGTTGGCCTCATGTCACTGTATATGATATTTTCATGATGTATTATGTATGTCTTCATGACCTTATCAAGATCAATATATAAATATTTTGTGCATATTCATAGCAAATGGTTTGTGATTATTCTATCTATCTATATTACCCTTTATCTCTATCTCTCTTTATCACTATCTCTCTCACATATATATGATGTGCATGAATGTTGAATGGCATACATGTAATGAACCCATACTAATTCTAACTCTATTTAGCCTATCAACAAATAAATATTCAACATTGGTCTTCTAGATTTACATACATCTTAAGAATTTACTACCATAATCCATAAGACAAAGCAACAATAACCCATATGGGTGTTTAGACTCACAAGTGAAAGTCAAAATGTTATAGCTAGCTATCCCTTCACTAAAAAATAGTAGGGTTTTTAGTTCAAACAAGGAATTACCCCATTTTATTGTATGGTTCTATATACTAAAACCCTATCTCCAATAACACACATAAAGTAAAAAAAATATCTACTATGTTTGGCTTCATGAATGCAACACAAGCTTCTAAATGTCCTAGGTAGAGCAATAGATTTCCATTCACATAGTAGAAATTACAAGCTAATGCTTTTTAACATGATTTCTAGAATTTCATACAAGAATAGCTTTTTCTCTTACATTACATATAAAAATACTAAAAAGAACCTTCATAAAAAATCATACCTCATTACCACCAAGTAAAAACTATTAGGTTTACATACTCGAATTTCACAAGCTTCAAAAATGTATAATTTGCACTACCTTCTTCCTCCTTTTGCCTCTATCCTCCCCTTTTCCCTCTTTCTTTTCCTTTTAATCCTTCCTTGATTTCCACCATTTTTGCCATATTCTCTACATGTTTCCCATTTCCACTTCCTTTGCTTTTATTTCTTCCCACTTTGTGAACAATAAAGTCCCACTCTCTCTTCACTTACTCATCATTCAAGTTTCCTCGAATAGCGTACCTCAACATTAATGCTTGATACTTAATATGATGGGGCCAAAAGGTGGGGTGGCCACTTTTTGGCCCCACATCTTTTTGCACTCGCTCTAATAAGGTTTGTCCTTTTGATAATAGTAATGTCCAAAGGTGGCTCTTGTTTGCATGTGGATACATTTATACCAAACATCAACTTTTAGTGATATGTGTGAAGATTTTGTAGTGGTTCTATATATTGTTCTTATTCTCTAAATATAAAGGAGGATGAATAATCAAGTCATGATGGACTAATGAAAGAAGATGAATTGAATAGTGATAGAAACTAGTCTACTATAGTTAGTGATGATGAAAATACATTATATAAAATTATGCAGGGATTCTCATATTACTTAGAATCTCTAGTGTTACAATATGAATAGTATTTTAAACACATGATAGATCTTTTTCTAGAGTGTCTCTACAAACTTGTGACCATTGAATTTGCTTGGTAGTATAGAAAATTGCATTATAATACATCAAATAATAGGGTAGAGAATGTAATTGTTAATTTTATGGTTTCCAAGACCAAACTTTGTAAATGATATTAATTGAGGGCATGAAGACACAATCAAGTCTTTGTTCTTGATGGTTTGATTTATATTTTCAATCAATGGTTCCATTTATACACACTACATGAGGAAATTGTTCAATAAGAGTAACTTATAGTTTTAGTCAATTATATTTCAATTTGTACACACTACATGAAGACAATGTTATCAATGATATGATTCTTGATTTTTTATAAGATTTAATATTATAATACCTTAACAAATCAAGCTATGACTTTCACGGTTCACTCCTACATGTATGAAATTTGCATTTTCATCTACAAGTTTGACCCTAAATTTGTAGTTTTAAAATTATTTTGTGAGCTTAACCCTACATTTCTAGTCTTTAGGAATGTATTTATCTTCATTTTTTAGACTATGTTGAGAGCTATTATAATGTTTTTTTGCACTAATTTTCGGAGGAAACTCGTTTTTCCTTACTCAAACCTTTGGATTATGCAAAACGGGGAAGCAAAATACTATTAAAAATGCTTTAAAAACGTTCAAACAAGTGCAATTTGAATTCAACAAATTTTAAAAAAATTGCATATAGGGTTTCGAAATTAAACAAATACATGCATTTTGAACTTAAAAAAAAAGGAATTTTAAATACCTCGTGCTCAATAGTGGTCGATATGCGAATTGGAATGATGAAGTTTGAAGAAAACGACCCGAACTTTGCTTTCGTTGGTGAGAAATTTTGTTGGGTCGCCGTTCGGTTTATGTTCGCCGCGCGCAGGGACAGTGACTGGTAATTCACAGTGAAAGTGTGAAAGTGAAAGCACTTTCACACTTTTTTTGGTTTTGTCATATTAAGGGGGTTCGTCCGAACCAAGGTTCGGCCGAACCCCCTTAATATGACTTTTTTATTTGGCTTGGTTTTGGGTTCGGCCGAGCCATGGGTTCAGCCGAACCATATGGTTCGGCTGAACCATTCAAATGGTTCGGTCGAGCCATATGGTTCGGCCGAACCACTTTTCTATGAAGAGTGTGGAAATTTTGAAATTTCCTTCCTCCACAAAAGTGTAAACCACTTATGTGGCTTCACCCGCTAAGTATATTGTTGTTGCATCTTGTTGTACACACGTTCTATGGATGAAACAAACATTGAAAGTTATCATAGTGGTATATGATGATCTCATTTCTATTTTCTATGATAATAAAAGTACAATTAATATTTCAAAGAATTCGGTGATGCATTTTAGGATGAAGCATATATCTATCAGATAGTATTTCTTGAGATAGAAGGTCATGGAGAATGAAGTAAAGCTTGAGTATGTTCCAACGAAGGATCAAGTTGTTGATATTTTCATGAAGGCTCTTCCTAAAGATACTTTCAAGTATCTCTAGGAGAATTTGGGGTTATTTCCCCTCATTTTTGAACTAGATGCAAATGGATATGCATCAATCCCATGGATCTATGGATCTATCTTTCTTTTGGACTGGTGTTTTGGTGGCTACCTCTTAGGGGGAGTAGGTAATATTAGGTGTTTTCATTATGAGTATTTTATTTTTCATGTCAAAGGAGAAATCAATGTACTAAAATATTATTTTTCCATTTCCATTGATGTCAAAGAGGGAGAAGAATCATGTGAAAAATTAAAGGAAGATTGGGATAAGAAGCATGTGAAAGAAAAGAAGCATATAAGAAATCATCTTCTAAGGTGGAGAAACAAAAAAGTGTATTCAGAGCTTGTATGTTGTCTTTGATGGTTTTTCACATCATGTGTTGTCATCAATGAAAAAGGGGGAGATTTTTGTAAGAATGGAAATATTGAAGGTGTTTTCATTGATATCAATCATTCAGTTGGTTATCCACTAGTTGTTGTTGGCTTTATATGTTGAGGATATTCAAAAAATTGTAATAAAGATATGTTGCAGGTATTCAATGGTTACTCCGGGTTTTGGTCTGGATTTTTTCCTATAGTTGTGTGGTTAAGATATGTTGTTCATGGTTTTTAGAAGGTGTTATATCCAAATTTTTGATTGTTGGTTCATTGTACAGTGGAAGTTGTATTCACCAGTTGTGAATTGTGGTTTTTTGTGTTTCTAGTTGAGGTCCAAGAGAAATGTTGTTGGTTTGAATTTCTCTTTGATGAAGTCTTATGATATGTGGTTCTAAATTTTATTTTTCTTGATTGTATTGAAGTTAATTTCAACATTTAGAAATTTTTTGTTTAATGGTTCTATGTGTTTTACACTACTTTGGCGAACCTTATGTGAAATACTACTTTCAAGGTTGGTGAAGCATGTTGGATCTATTTGATTCCCTATGAAGTGTGTGTTTGGGTTTTGCTCATTCTAATTCCAACTTAGGATGCTTTGGTGCTAACCTAATTTAAATTTTAATTTAGATGGCTAACTTTGGATATGTTTCAAAGTTGAAGATGGTATAAATACAAGATGAATTGGTGATGGAAAATATACAAGAGCGAAGAAAAAGAGTGATAAAGAGAAAATAGAAAGTGCAGTTTGTAGACACCTAAAAATGACCTAGGCCCCCAAGCTCTATTTTTACCACTTTTTTCCTAGCATAATTATAACATTTAATTATGTCTTTGGTCCATATTCGACTATTAATTAAATAAATTTTATTTATTTATTAAATACGTCATTAATTGTCTAAGTCTTCCCTTAATTAAATAAATTTCTTAATTTATTTAATCACCCTTCTTTAGCCATTTCTTCTTGATTATTAAATAAATAAGTTTTAGTTATTTATTTAATATGTCACTAATTGTCATAATTAAATAAATTGATTAATTTATTTAATTATTAGTCTTATCTGCTAAATTAAATAATTATCTTTAATTATTTAATTGTCAAAATTAATATTCCTCTCATTTTAAATAAATAAAATTATTTAAAATGTCATCACATTCTTAACTGACAGTCCATTTTGGTAAATAATCTGAAAATTGATTATTTATTATTTCACAAAATCCATATTTGGAATTAATTTAATTCAAATTGGTAACTTTCCTCTAAAAGTCAAGTAATCGGGCAAGTTCTTGATTTTCCAAATCTAATCTTCAGTTCAATGCTTATTTTCTTAATTTTCAAAAAAAATTATTTTCGAATTAATTATCTCATTTATTCTCCACTGCCGATTCGATTCTCTCAGATGAAATCTTGATCACTCACTTAAGGATTTTACCCTAAGCCTGATTAAGGATTATCATATTTAATCTAGGCCTTTTATTTTAGGTCTCTGTCAAAAGTCAATCTCATATGTCCATTCAAAATGACATTTTCTATAAAATGCCATTTTCCTCTCTTTTTTTATTACATAGAGACATTACACATTCATGAATTACATTATTATTCTGGCATATTTAGGCATAGGCATTTCACTCATATTGTCATAGGCATTAGGCATTTAATTTTATTGAAATCCTTCAAAGCTTCTGTAGGACTTAGTCTTTATTTTCAGATTGCTCGCATGTTTGATTTGAGGGCAACCATCCTCAAGTTAGAAGGTACTATCAAGGTGAATCATGGAAACTCCTATGAACAATAGGTATAATTGTTCTTATTTTTAGTTTTCATTGTTCTTGATAGATCTTTGGGTTTATTTATATGATTTATTGATTGATAATCTAACTTGAAAAATAACCCTTAGTTACATTGGTGAACCTGACGTTTTTGTAGAGAAATTTGTGTGTTTTCTTATTTGTTTTAGCTGTTTTGTAGGTTACAACCAATAATGCATACGAAATCTCGTCACCTTCTTTTGAGCACAGAAAAATGGGTGCATAAAATCATTTAAAAAATTTTCTGGGTTTTGTAGTTCTCATTCTCAGCTTTCCAGAACTTTAAATAGTTTAAAATTTTGTTAGGATTTGAAAACGTTATGGCTATTTTAGTGATCGGATTTTTCTAAGCTTTAGCTTTTAAAACCTACGTTTTCTTTTGCCTATAACATTTTTTTGTGTAGAATCTTAGAAAATACTTTCTGGGTTTTGAAGGTTTGATTCTTACCTTTCTAAAACTTCAAACAATTTAAAATTTTGTTAAGTTTTGGGGAAGTTATTGCTATTTTAATTTGTTGTTGTCATTAATTTTTTATTTTTTTTTTGGTTACTAATCTTTGTTGGTAGCATGTGGTGTTGGAGTTTTTCGTGGGTCAAAGACAAACATTCAAACTACTAACATGTGGTCTTGTAGGTTTGAATGACGAAGACTAAACATCAAAACAATGTGCTTATCTTTTTCTTAGTATAATACACATTTCCTTTTGGTGCAATTAAAATGAACTTGTGTTTCTACTATGTCTGAGTGTGTTTGCAAAATGGTAGGTGAGTATGCTCTCACCTTGTGAAAAATCGGTGATCAAAAAACTAGACCCATTTTTATCTGTTTTTACCCTCATGATTTGGTATATCAAATTATCCTCTCCCCTTGCGCTCTCGAGCGATCTTGGGTGTAAGAGAAACAGTTACTAACTCTATAACTTGGGCTATTCTAGTGGGAAAAATTACTCACTTTAGGACGACTCAGACCGGTAGCACCTTGACACCGAGGGACTTCCAGCTGGTATATAAAATTGGATTCTTGGGGAAAGTCCAAGAATCATGCGTATGGTTCCGACGAGATAGATCCGAAAGGAGACTCTCGTTGCATGGATCATGCCCTATGAACGGAATGTGCGTATTAAAAACCTTTTGTTTTAAAGTCCAACCATTCTTTGATCGTTGCTTGATATAGTGTAGGGTACAGTATCATGCCCGAAGACACTCACTATTGATCCCCTTGAGTAGAGATAGTAGTTCTTGGGAAGTCACTACCCAAGAATTCAAATTTGGTGTGCTCGAATGATGTTAATGAGCCGTGGAGGGGAGCCAATGCCACCAAAATTCTAAGCTATCTGCTCTTGAGAAGGAAATGTGTTTATCACCAATCTAGGGTATAAAGGTGGGCTATATCAAGTATACAAACCCTTGGCCTATTGGCCTATTAGGATCGTGCTTGTCTTATGTGTGTTTGCATACACCAAAACATCATGCTTTTCAAGTGTTTTCTAGATTTTCAAATAATATACACAACATTCACAAATCTGGACACAAACAATCGACCTTAGACAACTCAGACTTTTCAACAAGACATCAAAAAACAATCTCAATCCTCATTTTGAACTTAAACTTTGCATTGTTAATCTTAGTCATGATTTTGAACCTAGACCTTGCATTTATAACATTAAGTCCATAGTCAAACATCATCATCTTAGTCCTTAGTCAACATTTTGGCTTTGATCACCTTATCATCTTACATCGATAATTTCCTTAGACAAACATTATCATCACCTAGTCATCCTAGTCGACATTTTAGGAAACATAGTCTTGCATTTTCATCCTTATCGAAAATCCAAAAAACATAGGTTGTCATCATCCTCACATTTAGTTGTCATTCTCATCATCCTTATTTGAGCAATCCCTTTTTATTGTTGACACTAGGCTTCAAAGACAGAGAGGACAAATGGAAAACTTTGGACAAGATTTCAATCCCAACATCGATAATAACACTTATGACACAAACCAACATTGGAATTTTTCTGGCCTATTTCACAACATGAAAAGTCAATCTTCCATGAACATGCCATCTTCATCACGAAACACTTTTGAACCATTCATACAAAGAGACCAAAATGGACGAGTATATGCAGAAGACTTAGAAGTTGCAGCACAAAATCTTGATATAGTCTCCTTCATAGAAAGCTCAGTCTTACACGACCCTCAAAGTTATATAGCCATGCTTTTGGACCAAGGGGCTAAGTTACCATGAGGCTTTGACATAAATACTTTGCCACCTCCATCCACCTACCCTCACCATCAACAGTCACTTAATATAAATCCTACCAGTAATTCACAACAAACGTCCACTTATCACCCTTATCCTAACCTCGACAAGGGAAGCCAACTATCAAATAGTCCATTCCAAACCTCCACGTCATATTCTGACCCTTCACCTATCAATCTCATCCAATTCTACATGCCTTATCAACCATCTACCAACTCATGTCAAGTCTTCACATCATACCATATCGATCTCGTCCAAGTATCCACATCCTATTTTAGTCGACCTTACACCAATCCAGTCCAAGACCCCATGTCATATCCTAGTCCTTCACATACTAGTCTAGTCCAAGTCTCCATGTGCTATCCTAGTCCTTCATCCATTAATCCTTTTCAAGTCACCCCCTCACAAGCCACATTTAGTCATGAAAATTCTATCATTACTCAAAGGAACATCCCATTGTCTAAACCTGAGGATACATGTCAAAAGGAAAGCCCAAAGCATGACCTTATAATGTCACCCGCATGTCAAGAACAAGGTAGTCCATCCCATGACCCTATCTTAAAAGCCATTCAAGGATTCCTTCAAGACAATCATGACATCCAAAGTACACCTACCATTGACCAAGAAGTCCAAATCCATGACAACCCCATCTTCGACCAAGACCCTACAATTGACCAAGAAGTCCAAAACGATCCACTCCTTGACCTTTATGCCATTCATGATCAAAAACTTGCTGACCTTATAAAGGCCTCGACTATTGACACTTCCCATGATGAGACACTTGCCTCCATGGGACACATAGATGATATTCCTCCAGAACAAGAATCTTCCACTAGGGACATGCTTGCATATGATCAAGTTATAGCTAAAATCATTGGACTCTATGACACTAAACATAATGATGGCTTTGACATTGCCTTGGAATCACCAATAGAATCATCTGAACCTGACATGTCACATGATCAGACCAAAGATATCAGTCAAGAATATGTCCAACATGAAAATTAAGCTAAGATACTTTATCAACTAGGGTCATCTATCTTTGTTAGAGTAGGCTTTCTTACAGACGAAAATATTACAAGTGACAGTATCCACATACCTAATGATGGATTAGCATTCTACTTTCAAAACAACAAATACCCCATCGCAAATAGAATCTATCAAAGCATGCAATATCAAGGAAAAGGACTAGGCATACACGAGCAAGGAATTCTAGAACCAATACAGCTCCAGGAAAATTATAGAAATCAAGGTCTTGGATATTCCTCAGTTAGTAAATCAAATGATGTCAGTGGTACCTCCTCAATACTGGGGGAAACTTTGTTAGATACACACGTCAAAATGGATTCCATGAGAAATATTTGTTATAAGATTGTTGCCAACACCCCCTCCACCCTCACCATGAACCGTCATTCCATCATAAATAAACCTTCCCTTTGGAACCAACAAAGACAAAAGTCATACAAATAAAAAGATCAAAATAAAATTCCAAAGGCCATTGAATCAAACAAAAGGACAAGTGGACAAATGAAATTAAAATGGATCCCAAAGAAAGATGGATCAAACAAAGACACCGAGTCATATACAAAAGTCAATCATAATGTGGAGCCACAAGACAAGAGGACTCCCACATATAACACATGTCCACCTCCTTCAAAATGGTCATCAATCAAGGCATATTAAAGTGTTGGTTCCAAACACCATCCCTCCAAAATCTATCATCCACCATCCCAAGTTTGGAAAATAAAAAGTCATTCATCCAAACATGCAAACAATCTTTCCATGTCTACCATCATTCATCATAATCCTACATCTCGTCTAAAGTCCAAAAATTGCACGTCACACATCTGTCACATCTTAGCAGCAACTCTTTACCATAAGGACTCTCATGGCACTCTATTGCAATGTGTGTATTCTAATAAGGCTAACTCTAGTATCAGAAAGGATCACAATGACATTGATTAGTTGTATGCAAGCACTCTCACCCTGACAAGACAAATCCTTCAACAAGGTCATTATTGGCATATCATGGCACCAGTCTCTACATCGATACTGTCAGTGGATTCAAAATAGTTAGTGGTCATCTAAAGCATCCAGGCTATCCACAAAAACAAAAATACAAAAAAATTGAAAAATGTAAAACATCGTCACCCTAATGAAAACTTGAAAAATAGGTGTCATGGTGACACCAAAAAAAATTAAAAATTCAAGACAATAGTAAAGAGAAAAAATTCATCTAATGGTGAAAACTTGGAAAACATGCACCCTAGATAAGTACCATGATGAAAACCTGGAAAATAGGCATCATGTGTAAAATAAATCGTCTATGTGGAATTTTATACTTGGGGGCAAGTCATCTCATTTTCCCATGCCTTCCTCATGAAATTGACGTCCATCTAAGTCCTATCATTTCCACACATTTTTCCCACTTACCTCAGTCTTGACATAAAACTAGCACACATAAATCATGCTTTGGGAAAAATCTTGACATGTCTATCCTTCGGTCATACACAATTCATGAAACATCATGTCATTGACCATCATAGTTTTATTGTCCTTATACGACATAGTCCTTGAAAATCATATAACAATTCCATTAGTCTCATGTCTCCCATCTTTTACCAAGGCCACCCCCTATCCTTTCATGCTCGTCACCTATCTTGGCTTTCCCTTGTCAAAAGGTCTAAGGATAATCATCATCCCATCTAGTCCTAACTATGTCATTCCAAATGCAACGAGTCTAATCCATACAAGCACATTATCCAAAATTTTACTTGACTTTGTTCCTGGCCTGACTATAGACCTCCATACTTTTGTCACATTATCGTCATCATCCTCACATTGTTTCAAGATGTGTCCTTCCCACGTCAAACAACGTTGTCATCACTTGTCAATTGGTATTCAGCTTAACTAGGGGCACAATCATGTTTGTCCTTGGATTCTCATGTATAGGCATCAATCATATGCATTTTTCATGATCCTCTTAAACATCAAAATCCAAAAAAATCATAAAACGACAAAAAGACAAAAACATTATAAAATGTTCTAAAGAGAGACCAAAAAAATCATAAAATGTCCTGAAGAAAGACTTAAAAATCATAAAATGTCCTAAAGAAAAACACAAAAACATCCAAATCAATGTCAAAATCCTAAAAATGGAGTCAAATTCAGTCATGTCAATCATTCCATGTCATTGTCAAACTACATTGTCTCTACGCATTTGCTACGTAGGCAAGGCCATTAGTCGATGAGTCCTTGAGACATTAGGTCAGTCCTTTTAGGTTGGTCCAAATAAAATCATGGCATTTGTCACAATCGTCACATCAGTCAAATAAGTTAGACAGTCAAACTCAGACACAAGACAGTCATTTGAAACACCAATGTCAAAATTGGTCAAAATCAGATAGCACGGTCCAATCAATCATACAGTCAACATCAGTCAACTTGCCAAAACATATTAGTCAAAACAATGTCAGTCTTGTCACTCTTTGGTACTCTTCAAGATTTGTCCTTCTAGGATTTGGACCTCGTCAAAATTTTCTTTTCCTTTTTCAAGATGTGTCCTTCCTGACAATAGGCCCCGTCAAACTATCAACACTGTCAAATTGGAAAGACTCTTAAACTATCAAAACTGTCAAACCGACAAGAAATCAATCTTTAGCAAACAAACATTGGCAAAAAAAAAATGGCTGTTAATCTTTCTCGTCTATCTTGTCTTATCTTTTGACTATCTTGGCTATTTTGTCTTATATTTTTATTGTTTTGTCTTTTTGGTCACGTTACTAGCTACCTCGAGGATGTCCCATGAAGGATTTAGAGGTGTGATGATGTCTCCTGGCCTATTTTATTTTCTTTGACTGTTGTCTGTGGATTGTCTTGACAAAAAGACTGGGGCAACTTCGCCCTTAGTATGAGTTAGGACATTCGTTGTCTGTGACTATCTATTTTTCAAGTGGATGACCTTGCACACCTTGGTCTATGTCATATAATGGTTTTTGTTGTCCATTTGTGTCATTTTTACTGCCCAATGATGATTTGAATAATTTCTATTAGTTCTTTGGCAAGTTTGAAGGATTCTTTCATCTAGTCTGCATCTTCATCATCCATATCTTTTGCACTAACATTTTTTTTTGTCTCTTCATATTCTAGTCTTCCCGTCCATTTCGAGAGCACATCTGTGTTCTTGGAACCTGTCTGTCCTCCTGAGGGGGCATACCACAACCCTCATCATTCTTCCTCATCTTATTTTGCATTGGGGCATATTTTTGACTTATTTTTTTTGTCACAATGAGACATGCTACATTATGAAAAAGAAGGGCAAAATGTAGACACCTAAAAATGACCTAGGCCTACAAGCTCTATTTTTATCACTTTTGTCCTAGCATAATTATGACATTTAATTTTCTTTGGTCC
>VDFB02271358.1:25729111-25740389 GCA_007258455.2 Sequoia sempervirens | reverse complement strand
GAACTCTCTTTTCCTTATGTTGTCTCTTGTGTGTGGCTGTCATTATGGGGCTTCCTGAGCTGCGGCCTATGAAGGCTTTTTCCCAGCTTGTGTTGGGTGTCGTAGGAAGGCTTTTGATTGTGTTTTGGCTGCTTGATGCGCATGGTTGGGGTCTGTCAAGTTGCAGTGTGTAGTACAGTGGTGATTGAGGGTTTGGTGTTGAAGGCCAAGGTTGTGGGTGTGGTGCTTGGGTGTGTTTTGGGCCCTCTTTCATTGGTGTGTGGTGTGGTGTGGTTTCATTTCCTTGGGGGAGGTTTTTTGTTTTTCTGGTCTATGAGGACATGCATGTCCTTACATGTTTGTTTGGGGCCTGTTCTTCATCAATGGCACTTGGGGAATCGTCTGGGGCCAATCCCAAGATGGATTTTTGTTCCGCACTCAGCTCGAAACCCTCACAGCAGGATCCAAATATTTTTGATAATAACCTTTTCTCGATGGAACTGGAGAAGCTTGAGACGGGCTCATCAGGAGGACTTCGGATTTTGAAGATTAATGGATGCCTAGAAAGGTGTAAAGAGAGGCCGAATGTTGTCATTTTGAAGGAGATGTTGGCAGAAGATATTGATTATTACTCAAGGCATTCTTTGTTCTACAAGTTCTTGGGATTGAAAATTTCACTACAATTTTTGGATGCCTGGGCACAAAGGACATGGATGCCAGAGGGCGAGATGGAGATCAGACTCTTGGCGAATAACTATTTCATGGTTACTTTTGATTGCATGGCTGATCGGAATAGGGTGTTTGAGGGGGGGCCCTACTTCTACAACCAAGTGGGGTTATTCATTAAGCCATGGCATGCAAGCTTCAACCCGGCGGAGGAGCTCCCTAGTCGGGCTCCTATTTGGGTTCATCTTCTGAGGCTCCTGGTGGAATGTTGGCATGAGGATTTTTTGTTCTTACTGGCCTCCAGGTTGGGGAAACCAATTGGCTCATCGCAACAGACGCAATTCAGGAAGGTAATGAATTATGCCCGTTTTTGTGTGTAAATTGATTTAAATAAACCATTGCCAGACTCTCTAGAGGTGTGTGCTGGAGAGTATTCTTGGGTGCAGCAGCTTGACTATGAAACTTTACCTTTTCGTTGTCATCTTTGCCATGAGTATGGCCATCTCCAACGCAGATGTCCAAAGACCAAGCCTCTAGAGGCTCAATCAACTCAACCTCCTCGTCAACCACCTAGGGGGAACAAGGGTAAGGACCCTATTCCAGGTGGTGGAGCTGGGGATGATGGTTTCATTCCAGTCAGAGTTCAGAATAGAAATAAGGGACAAAAAATGAATCCAAGGGAAAGGCAAGATGATGATTCTTTTAACAAATTTGAGATATTGGATGAACTTAGTCAGCAAGAAGTGAATCCAGGAATACTAGATTTGGGTCAAGGGACTTTGGACATTGAACAGCATGGGCCACCTATGGAGGCAGTACAGATTGTCCAGAAGGAGATGAGTATGGGAGTGTTGGGATCAGAGCAGGATGGGCAAGGTTTGGGGTAGGTCAGGCTCAATTCAGAGGTGGCTATTGTTTCACAGTTTGATGGGGTGAGAAACCTGGTTTCAGACCAACAGATAGTGACTCAGGAAGAGTCAAATTGCATTGTTGAATCTGGGAAGGGAAGTGAGGCTCAGGCTCACCCCTTGCAAAAAGCGGGCTCAGAGGTGAGTAAGATCAATAAGTTGTCTCCTCATTTGGGTATTTTGCAAAAAGAGTTGAAGAAAGGGGGGGCGGAGAAAGGTTCCAAGTTGGGGAGGAAGAAAGATGTGGAAAAGATTAAATTGATTGGGGAGACTTTGGTGGAGTCAGGGTCAGTTAAGACTTTGGATTCACATTTCTCGGGTCCTTTGAAATGATAGTCCTTTCATGGAATGTAAGGGGCTTGAATAGTGGCCCTAGACAAAAAGTTGTTCAGGATTTGGTTAGGTGTCACTCTCCTGATGTCCTTTTCTTGTAGGAGACTAAACTTTCTGTTGAGTATATGATGGATTTAGCACCCAAACTTTGGAGAAATGGGGAGTGCCAGTGCATTGGAGCTCTTGGGTCTTCTGGGGGGGTGGCTTGCTTTTGGAACCCACGAAAGATCTGCCCCCATTGGTGGGTGTCCTCTAGGTCCTCCCTCTCCATGATGGCTTCTTGTTTTATGTCAGGAGAAAGTGTTCTCTTATCCAATGTGTATGCGCCTGTGGATTTGCAGGGCAAGAAAAGCTTGTGGTCTTTCATTCGATCTATTCGTAGCATGGCTCCTTACCACCCTTGGATTATAGGGGGTGATTTTAATGCTATCACTGAGCTGGCAGAGAAGAGAGGTGGTATTGCTAGGTTGGAGGCCTTCGCGTTACTACTCCAGGACAACATTTCTGCTCTGAATCTAGTTGATGTCAAACCGATCAATGGTCTTTTTACGTGGAATAATAGGTGGGTGGGTGTCAATTGCATTGCTGAACGCCTGGATCGGTTCATGGTCTCCTGCTTTTGGGTTGGTGGGTTGTGGTCTACTAGCTCAGAGATATTGGATTGGAGGGGTTTAGACCATTGGCCTATTAAGCTTTCTATTCTTTCTACTCTCTTACCCAAGACTTCTTCCTTCAAATTCCAGTTGATGTGGCTATGGGATCCTAACCTTCATGGCTATGTGGCTCAATGGTGGCAAGATGGCAGACCTTCTTTTGGTATGGCTATGTATTTTTTTGCTAAGCTTCTTCAGTTTGTTAAGTATCAGCTTAAACGTTGGAACCGTCAATGCTTCGGTAATATTTTCAGTGCTAAGTCGGCAGCTCAGGCGGACTTGGACGGTATCACTAGGTTGATTAGGGAAAATGGGGCTACGGAGAATCTTATGAAGGAGGAATCAAGGGCCTTGAAAGTGTTGGAAGAGTGGGAGGTGCGAGAGGAGATCTTTTTGAAGCAAAAGGCTCGAATTGATTGGCTCCAAGAGGGAGACAAAAAATTTTCTTTCTTCTTCAATTCTGTTAAGGCTAGGCATCATGGTAACTCTATTCCTGTCTTAGTCAATGATAGAGGGGAGACTCTTTCCTCATTCTGGGATATCTCGAGGGAAGCAGTCCAGTATTTTACTTCTTTGTTCAGTGAGGATGTGCAGGTTAGCTTAATGGAGGAAGCTCAGATCCTATCTTGTATTCCTTCTTTGGTGTCTCAGGATATGAAGGATCAACTCATGGGAGAAATCACCCTTGAGGAATTGGAAGAGACAGTGTTCCAGATGAAGAAGGGGAAGGCACCAGGCCCGGATGGTTTCCCGATTGAATTCTTTCAAGAATTTTGGGAGATCATCAAGATGGAATTGTTGGCAGTTGTCCAAGAATCTCAAAAGAACAAGTAGATGTTAAAGGTGTTGAACTCCACTTTTCTTGCTCTTATTCCTAAGGAAGAAGGGGCAGATAGGTTAAGTTAGTTTCATCCTATTTTGTTGTGCAATGTGGTATATAAGATTATCTCCAAGCTAATTTCTAATAGGCTAAAAAAGTGGTTGCCAATGCTCATTTCTTAGGAGTAGAGTGGTTTTGTGGAGGGCAGGCAGATTCTGGATGGTATTGTCATAGCGGTAGAGTCCATCCATTCTATGGCTAATTCAAGAGATAAGGCGATGTTTATCAAGCTTGATATGGCCAAGGCATATGATAGGGTCTGATGGGCTTTCCTTCAGAAGGTTTTGGGTGCTCTGGGCTTCAATGAGGACTGGATTCAATGGGTCATGAGTTGTATCAAGTCAGTTTCTTTCTTTGTCTTAATTAATGAGGAGCATACTAAGCTTTTCGGTGCCTCCTGGGGGTTGCGGCAGGGTGACCCTCTCTCTCCTTACCTATTCCTCCTTTTGGTTGAAGGTTTGGGGCGCCTCTTGCGGAGACATGTGGAGTTGGGCCTAATCCAGGGGTGGTGTTGGGGGGGTGATTTACCCCTGCAAACCCATTTGCAGTTTGTTGATGATACAACTTTGATGGGGATGGCTACTATCCGGGAAGCCATGGGTTTCCACAAGGTTCTGGATATCTATCTTAGAGTTTCAGGTCAACAAATTAATGAGGACAAGTCTTCCATCTTCTTCTTCAACATGCCAAATTCTATTCAGAGGAGAATTGCTCAGATTCTTCGGTTTCATATTAGGACCCTCCCAGTGACTTATCTTGGTATTCCTATTGATGTGGGTAGGTTATCTAGGGATTCTTGGATATCTATCTTGGATAAATTTCGGGCTAAAGTGACCCACTGGACCACTTGCTGGCTTTCCTTCGTGAGTAGGGTTCAGCTACTTAAGTCAATTTTTCGAGCTCTCCCTATTTATCGATGTATGCTTCAGGTGGCCCCTTTGGGCTTTGTTACGGAAATGCACTCATTAGCAAGACAATTCTTATGGGTTGGCAGTTTGTCCTCTTCAAAATGGAGCCTTGTTAAGTGGGACATTATGTGTTGGCCTAAGCAGTATGGGGGTTTGGGGCTAAGGCATTCCTCACTGGTTGGTACTGCTCTAGCTGCAAAACTTTATTGGTGATGGTGTACAGAGCAGGATAGGATATGGGCCAAGATCCTTTCACTTAAATATCTCAAGGAGATTCCTTGGGAAGATATCCCCCGGTACCCTTTGGTGGGGAAGGGGTCAGCCATTTGGGCTACTCTCAAGAAAGGAGCGGCGCTTGTCAAGGAAGGCTTATTTTGGATCTGTAAGCGTGGGATGGAGGTTCACTTTTGGGCTGACTCGTGGGATGGTTACCCCCCCATTATCTCTCAGTTCCCTAACTTGGTAACCCTGAGTCAGAGATTTGTTGATGTGGGCTAGTCAAGGGTGTGTGACTTTAAGGTGTTTGATTGTCATGGGCAGCATGTGAGAGCCAGATGGAAGAAGCCTGATGAATGGCCGATGGTGGGAATGGAGGAAGAGTGTTTGTTGCTTCATAATATCCTCTCGGGTAGACAGTGTAGTTCCCTTCGAGAGAAGGATGTTCTTGCTTGGTCTCCCAATAAGAAGGGTCAGTATACTATTGCTTCGGGTTACCAGAGGTTGGTGGCTCAAAAGGCGGAAGGAATTGAAGTTCCTTGGTGGAAGTGGGCCTGGCATAAGTTTGCTTGGCCCAAGTGTAACTGTTTTGTTTGGACTTTGGCTTGGAACAGGTGTCTCACATGGGATAATATTCAAAAGTGTGGCTTCCAAGGACCCTCTAGGTGTGTTCTTTGTGGAAATGATGAGGAGAATGCTTCTCACTTATTTTTTAGATGTCCTTTTTCAATGCAGCTTTGGCATTTTTGGTGGGGGGTTTGGAACAGCCCCTGTGTTCATGCCGCTTCCTTGGTGGAATTTTGGTCAAGTTTGGGGAGACCGCCCTCGTTGGCACCATTCTTACAGGATGTGTGGCATGTTGGGCCTATCTTCCTATTGTGGCAAGTGTGGTTGGAATGAAATAGGAGGATTTTTAGAGGAGAGCACTTGCAGATACAATAGGTTTGGTTTAGAATCCTTGGGATGATTCAGGAGACGTTGGAAGCAAAGGGTGAGGTGGTGTTGCCACTTGAAAAAATGGATGCTGAGATGGTGGATAGGCTGGGATTCAAACGGATATCCCCTGCAGTTGCTTGTTGTAAGCGTGGTAGGCGGGTGCGGGAGTGTGTTTAGCGGGAGGGGAATTGGAAGCCCCCTCCTGTGGACACTCTGAAGATTAATACTGATGGATCTTCCAAGGGAAACCCTGGCCCTGTAGGAGTTGGTGGGATTGGTAGAGAATCTTCTGGCTCGGTGGTTTTTCTCTTTTCTATTCATAAGGGTCTTTAGACTATTAACCTCATGGAAGGTTTGGCGATTCTTTACGCTTTGGAACAAGCCTATGAGAGGGGTTGGTGTAGGGTTATTTGTGAAGCAGATTCTCAGGTTCTTGTTAACTTGCTCAATCATAAGAGAATGTCTGATGTTAGTTGGCAGCTGGCGGTGGTGGTGCAACAGATTTGGCAAGTTAGGATTTTGATGGAAATGGTGTCTTTTGTCCATATTCCAAGGGAATGGAATAGGACTGCGAATTTTTTGGCCAAATGGGCTTCTGTGCGTGGGGAAGGATGGCAGATTAAGGATTGGGCGCAGATCCCCCAAGAGCTTAATTTGGACCTTGAGAGAGTTCTTGCTGAAGACATGGTGGGTGCAGGCTGATTTTTTCTCTTGCTTTGCTGGTTCTTTTCAGGCTTCGTCCCTGTTTGTTTTGTAATGCTTGTTTATGATATTCAATAAAGTTTTTACCCCTTTTTAAAAAAAAAAAATCAATAGTTGAATGTGGAACAAGGACATAATTAAATGTCACAATTATGCTAGGATGAAAGTGGTAAAAATGAAGCTTACAGGCCTAGGTCATTTTTTAGTGTCTACAAAAACATCATATTAAAATCTTATGTTGGCCTTGCATAGAATTCGGGCTCAAATTATGTTGGCCTGCAACATTTTTTTTTAAACATATACATGTCAGCTACTATATTTGAATTTCTGTTATTCATCAGTGAAACAATCGCTGAGACATCCTGTTAGCTATTTCAAAGGCAATTCAATTGTTGACAATTGCCTCGCATTCATTGTGTTTTTCCGTGACCTCCACCGTCAGAGAGATATAATATTGATCTAAATACGCTTCACCAAAAGCCCTTAATGTTTCATATTAGTCGCCATGACAGATGAGTCTTTCTCACTGAGATGTGCATATTGTTTGATTTACTGTCGCTGTAACTATCCAATGTCGGGGAGACCTTATAAAGGTTACCCTTTGTTTCATCGAAAGTCCACACAATACATTTTTGGTCGCTGTGACTTAAAGTCTTTCTCGCTGACGAGTCCATCTGTCTCACACATGTCGCTATAACTTACAAATTTTGGCAAAAAATCATGTAGAGTATGTTGTGTCTTACCGAAAACCCCGAGCTCACATCTTCATTTCACTGAGACAACACCAACCTCTTACCGAAGGCTGCTCATTGGAATTTGTCAGCAAGACCCAATAGGTTCGCCAAGACTTAACACTGAACCTCATAAGTCTTAGCTATATGAATCCTTTCGAGATATAATCTTCATTCTGGGTATCGGCGAGACACATCAATGTCGAGGAGACCTCATGTAGAGTAACCTTTTCTTTACCAAAAGTCACCCCAAGATAACCCTTGATCACCAAGAGAAAGCAATACTTGCACTGAAAGCCACTTGAAAGAACCCTTATGCTCCATCGGTGAGACATGCGCACATTGGTATGACCCTTCACTAAAGACTTTATGTTTGGCCGAAGAGAAGACTCATATGAATTGTCGGCGAGACCGAAGGTCACTTGCCGAGACCTCATATTGATAGCTCCGACTTACACCGATATGCATCCTCCTGCCACTAGTAGGAAAGACAAAAGATATTAGCCAAGACACAATGTCTATACCGCCTAGCTCCTGTCGATGAACCTCAATATGCATAAGTCAGGGAGACACCTCAAGTTCAATGAGACGTTACCTCGATGATAGAACTCCTATCGATAAGTTCATCCTCGATCACCAAAACAGCACCAATGTCATGCTGATAGCCACCCACAAGTAAATGCCAGTCACTATAACAAAGAAAAGGTCTTTCTGAAACACTTGCAACAAATTAATGTTAACACACAAGCAACAAGGGTCGGGGAGACCTAGATAAACCTATGCCAATAGGAATTACAGTATGGAAAATGCATGACCTAATTGATTTATGGGATAAATATAGGCCAAAATGTGTGTAAAGCATCATGAAATGAGGAAAATGTGCCTAAGGTAAACATCACAGGGAGACTCAGGGAGATAAAAGATATGCAAAAATCATCATAATTTTATAGTTCTAACACCCCACTCTCTCCCACCCTCTCCCACTCTCTCCCTCCCTCTCCAACTCTCTCCAACCCTCTCTCCCAATATCTCCCACTCTCTCTCTCCCTATCACCCAATGTCTCCCACTCTCCCCTACCCTATCCCACTCTCTCAAAACCTCTCTCCCACCATCTCCCACTCTCTCCCACCCTCTCTCCCATTCTCTACCACCTTCTCCCAACCTCTTATACCCTCTCCCACTCTCCCCTACCCTCTCCCACTCTCTCCCAACCTCTCTCAAACCCTCTCTCACCATCTCTCCCACACTCTCCCGCTCTCTCCCACCATTTGTCCTAGTCTCTTCTACCCTCTCTCGCACCCTCTCACACCCTTCCCACCCTCTCCCACTGTCTTCCACCCTCTCCCCCACTCTCCCATTCTCTCCCACACTCTTTCATACTCTCTCCCACCCTCTCTCCCATTCTCTATAACTTTCTCCCACTTTCTCCCCACCCTCTTCTCTCCTCCCACCTCCTCCTCTCACACTCCCTCTCCCTGCACCCTCTCCCAATTCTCTCCCATCTCATAAAATGCCTCCACCACTCTCTCTCCTACTCCTTCTCACACTCTCTCCCACTCTCCCACTTTCTCTCCCTCCTCTCCACCTCCCCCTCACTCTCTCTATCCCACCCTCTCCCATTCTCTCCTTGTCTCTCCCACTAACTTTCTCCCTTCCTCCCTCTCTCTCCCACCCTCTCCCATCCTCTCCCATCCTCTCCCACCCTCTCTCTCCCACCCTCTCCCACTCTCTCCCACCCTTTTTCTCACCCTCTCACACTCTTTTCCAACCTCTCCCACTCTCTCCCACCCTCTCTCCCAATCTCTCACACCCTCTGCAAGACTCTCCCACACTCTCCCAACCTCACCCACTTTCTCCTATTCTCTCTCACTCTCTCTTCCACCATCTACCACTCTCTCCCACTCTCTCCCACTATCCCAAATTCTCTCCTACTCGACCACATTCTCTTCCTTCCTCCCTCCCTCTCTCTCCCACCCTTTACTATTGTCTCCCATTCTATCCCACTCTCTCCCACTCTCTCCTTGCTAAAAAATTCATGTCTCTACTTCTCCAAAACGTGCTTGCATTATGAGAAAGATGTTTTTTTATAACTTTATTTTCTCTCTTTGTCTATACTCTCTCCCATTCTTCCTGTAATTCTTTTCCACCTCCTTTCTCCTGCACCCTCTCCCACCGCCTCCCAATTCCCTCTTTCTCTCCCACTCTCTCCCAATCTATCCCTCTCTTCAACCCTCTCTCCCACCCTCATCCACCCTCTCACACTCTCTCCCACTCTATCCCACCCTCTCTCCCACTCTCTCCAACTATCTCCTACTCTCTCCCACCCTCTCTCCCTCTCTCTGACACTCTCCCAATCTCTTGATCCCTCCCTCCCTCCCTCTCCCACTCTCTCCAAAGCTCCCCAACTCTATTCCTCCCTCTCCAACCCTCTCCCACTCTCTCCTACCCTCTCCCACCATATCCCACTCTCTCCCGCTCACTCCCATTCTCCCCCACTTTCTCCCACTTTCTACCACTCTTTCTTACCCTCTCTCCCTCTCTCCACCTCTTTCCCACTCTCTGAACCTCTCCTACCCTCTCCTACTCTCTCACTCTCACAGACCTCTCCTAATCTCTCACTCTTTTCCTCCCTCCTCCCTCTCTCTCCACTCTCCTCACTCTCTCACCCCTCTCCCACTATCTCCCATCCTCTCACTCTCTTGCAGCCTCTCACTCTCACTCCTCTTCCTCCCTCCTCTCTCATTCTCTCTCCCCACCCCATCCACTATCTCCATCTGTAAGTCATCCCCTCTTTCCCGTCTCACTCTCCTCACACTTTGTTCGTCCGTCTCTCCGCCCTCTGCTTCTTTGTCTCCCCACCTCCCACCCTCTGACTCTCTGCAACACTCTCCCACCCTCTCCACCCTATCACCCCTCTCCCCTCCCCATCTCTCTGCGTGCCTCCGGCCATCTGCCACTCTCCCCACTCCCTCACTCCTCTTCCTCCCTCCTCGTTTCTCTCACACTCTTACACTCCCCACTCTCTCCTACCCTCTCCAACCCTCTCCCACCCTTACCCAATCTCCCCAAATCTCTTCCACCCTCTCTCACCCTTACCCACTCTCTCTCACTCTCTCCCATCCTCTCTCCCACTCTCTCACACCCTCTCCCATTGTCTCCCACTATCTCCCACCCTCTCCCACTCTCTTCCTCCAAACCTTGTTCTCTCTCCCACTCTTACCCACCTCTCCCACTCTCTCCTACCCTTTCCCACCCTATCCCACCCTCCCCAACTCCCCCTAAATCTCTCCCAACCTCTACCAAAATCTCCCACTCTCTCTCACTCTCTCCCACCCTCTCTACGTCAGCCACTGTCTCCACTCTTTAATCCGCCTCTCCGGCTCTCTGGGCTCTCACCCTCTCCTCTCCTCCTCCTTTATCCCATCCGTCCACTTGTCCTCTCACCTAATCACCCTCATCCTATCCTTACACTCTCACTCCCCAGTCTCTATTATCTCACTCTTGATTATCTTGCCTCCCCTAACTCTCTCACTGCTACCCTCCCCTCTCCCCAACTCCCTCCCTCCTCTGCACCCTCTCCTGTCTCCCACTCTCTCCCACCATCTCCCACTCTCACTCTCTCCCACTCTCTGCAGCTCTCCCACCCTCTCCCACTCTCCCCAACCCTCTCACACTCTTTGCCACACTCTCCCACTTTATCCCGCTGTCTCCAACCTTCTCTCCCACCCTCAACCACCCTCTCCCACTCTCTCCTACTCTCTCCATATCCCTACCACTCTATCCCACACTCTCTCCCACTCTCCGACTCTCTCCCACTATCTCCCACCCTCTCACCCAGTCTCTCACACTCTCTCTGACTCTCTCTCTCTCTCTCCCTATCTCCAACTCTCCCACTCCCCCACACTCTCTTGCACTATTTTCCACTCTCTTCCTCACACCCTACCACTCTCTTTCACCCTCTCCCATGCTCTCCCACTCTCTCCCACTCTCTCCCACCCTCTCTCCTACTTTCTCCCAACATCTCCCATCCTCTACCACTCTCTCCCACCCTCTCACACGCTCTCCCACTCTTTCCCACCCTCTTCTAGCCTCTCCCACTCTGTCCAAATCTTTCTTGCCCTATCCCATTCTCTCCTACTCTCTCCCACTCTCTCTCCCACCCTCTCGCAACCAATCCCACCCTCTCCCACCCTCTCTGATTCTCTCCCACTCTCTCTTTCTTCCAAAATTTGTCATGTTTCTACATCTTCAAAAAGCACTTATGTTATGAGAAAGATGTTATTTTTGTAGTTTTATTTCTCAACATGTCTCCCACTCTCTCCCACTCTTTCTTTCTCTCTCCCACCCTCTCCCACTCTCTCCCAC
>VDFB02271358.1:25695560-25729011 GCA_007258455.2 Sequoia sempervirens | reverse complement strand
TCCTCCATCCCTCCCTCTCTCTCCCACTCTCTACCAATGTTTCTGACTCTCTCCTACTCTCAGGAACTCTCTTTCTCCCTCCCTCCCTCTCTATCCCACTCTCTCTAAGTGTCTTTGATGCTCTCCCACTCTCTCCCACTGTCTTCCTCCCACCCTCCATCTCTCTCCCACTGTCCCCCATGTTAGCTCTCAAAAACATAGGTAAAGATACCTCAAGAGGCTGCCAATCTCTTGATACATTTTAGGGTAACAGACAAGGTCAAAAGAACTCAACCTTCTACTCTTTAGGTGTTGCTAGCCTATGTGGGTGTACCTTTCTGAATGAAGCAGACTTTATGTACTTGTGATTATCCTTCTTGCAGTGATTTGTCCACAATGGAAGATGGGAGTGAACAAATGAAATCAAACTTTATAGCAATATAAATCTTCTAAATCTAAATCCTAAAATGCTCAATAAATATATATAAAGAAATTGAATGAGTTCAAAATGATGAAGTGCAGAGACCAGTGCCCTATTGGGTATGCGGAGTCAAATGAGATCAAGATGAGCAACACTTATCTGGAGAAAACTCAAATTATCTGGCATATATTCTATTTAAAACTTGTATAAACATGCAACTCTGTATCTACTAAGCTCTACTTTAATAATCCAAATGAAACTCTCTTATTACTATGATCAACTAAAAGGATTTAGTCTTTACTTGAAAGAACCAATTGATTAATCACAAAAATACAACAATTCTGCATTAATAAACTTAACATAAACTTGTTATGTCAATTTAAACAACCATAAAGCATCAATCTTGGAGACAACTTAGCAGTATTTTATTTAATTCAATAGATAATTGACACCAAAAAAATGCAGCAACATTAACTGATTTTCATAAATACCTCCATTCTGAAATCATGCAACAATAGTCTTTGATCTCATAATTTTATTCTATTGTATCTACTTGTTGTGTATCAAAATCTAATAGCTGGTGGAAATTTACAATTACAAAATGCCTATTTATACACTAGCACAAGAAGAAAACATCATATTAAAATCTGATGTTGGCCTGCAACATTTTTTTTTTAAACATATACATGTTGGCCATTGTATTTGAATTTCTATTATTTATCAGTGAAAAAGTCGATGAGACATCCTATTAGCTATGCCGAAGGAAATTCAATCTTTGAAAATCACCCCATGTTCATTGTGTTTTGTTGTGACCTTCCACTGTCAGAGAGATATAATATCAATCTAAATATGCTTCATTGAAATCCCTTAATGTTTCATATTAGTTACCATGACAAATGAGTCTTTCTCACCGAGATGTGCATATCATTTGATTCACTATCGCTGTAACTATCCAACGTCGGGGAGACCCTATAAATATTACCCTTTGTTTCATTGAAAGTCCACATGATACATTTTTGGTCGTTGTGACTTAAAGTCTTTCTCGCTGACGAGTCCATCCATCTCACACATGTCACTATAACTTCCAACTTTCAGCAAAACATCACATAGAGTATGTTATGTCTTACTGAAAACCCCAAGCTCACATCTTCATTTTGTTGAGACAACACCAACCTCTCGCTGAAGGTCACTCATTGGAATTTGTCGGCAAGACCCAACAAGTTTGCCAAGACTTAACACTGAAGCTCATAAGTCTTACCGATATGCTTCCGAGATATAATCTTCATTCTGGGTATCGGCGAGACACATCAATGTCGGGGAGACCTCATGTAGAGTACCCTTTTCTTTACCGAAAGTCACCCCGAGATAACCCTTGATCACCAAGAGAAAGCAATACTCACACCGAAAGCCACTTGAAAGAACCCTTATCCTCCGTCGGTGAGACATGCACACATCGCTATGACCCTTCACTAAAGACTTTATGTTTGGCCAAAGAGAAGAATCATACAAAGTGTCAGCGAGACCGAAGGTCACTTGCTAAGACCTCATATCTATCACTCTGACTTACACCGATATGCATCCTCCTACCATTGGTCGGCAAGACAAAAGATATTAGCCAAGACATAATGTCGATACCACGTAGCTCCTACCGATGAACCTCAATATGCATAAGTCGGGGAGACACTTCAAGTTTGATGAGACGTTGCCTCAATGAAAAATCTCTTACCGATAAGTTCATCCTCGGTCGTCGAAACAACACCAATGTCATGCTGATAGCCACCCAAAAGTAAATGCCAGTCGCTGTAACAAAGAAAAGATCTTGCCAAAACACCTGCAACAAATGAATGTTAACACACAAGCAACAAGGGTCGGGGAGACCTAGATAAATCTATGCTAATAGGAATTGCAGTATGGAAAATGCATGACCTAATTGATTTATGGGATAAATATAGGCCAAAATGTGTGTAAAGCATCATGAAATGAGGAAAATGTGCCTAAGGTAGACATCATAGGGAGACTCAAGGGGATAAAATATATGCAAAAATCATCATAATTTTATAGTTCTAACAGTGGCTCCATCTGGGGATGAATGATAGTAAGATCATTGCAAGGATCCAAATCTTTGGGTAAGCAGACTAGACACAAAATGATAAACTAGAGAGCAAAGATGGAATGAATGGTAGTGGAAATGAAGCATGATGGAATGGAAGGAAAGTGAATGCAAAATGGAGATGAATGGAAAATGAAAGTGAAATGGAGATGGATGAAATCCTAAACTACGGTGCATGGAAAATAATTTTAAAGGGGATAAGCAAGAGTTGTCCAAACACTGGCAACCCTTAATCCTCTATGCTACTCAAGAGAAAAATTGCTTCAAGAATTTCCCATGAACAGGAAATTATTTATCTTCACCAGCCATATTCTATAAATAGTATGAGTCTTCACCCTTCTTTCCATCAACAACAAAGGGTCCCAGCCACAAAGCTTCAAATTTACCATGCTTGCCCTTCTCCTGACATCTTGCATTCCACATCAACACCAAGTCACTCTCCTTAAATTTTCTATCCTTTTCTTTCTTGTCAAATAGATACTTCATCTATGCCTGTAACTTTATATTTTGGTTTTGGGCAACTCTCCTTATTTCATCAAGTTCAACTAGTTGCTCCATTCTGTCTTACATAGGTTCAGGAACATCCAAATCTTTTTGAAGGAAAAACTTGTAGACTGGTAACAAATTCTGCAAAGGCATCCTGGCCTGTGCTCCATACACCAACTCAAATGGGGACTTTCCAACTTCCTTTTTCACAGTAATCCTATCAGCCCACACAGCCAGTTTAAATTTTGAATCCCAAGCCTTCTTGTTCTGTCCTAGCATCCTCCTTATAATCTTCAAAAGACTCTTATTACTATAATTTGCTTGTCCATTGGCTTTTGGATGGTAAGAAGCTGCATAAGAAATAGTAATACCATATGTGTCACAAAAGCTTCTGAACTCATCAAACCTGAAACACATCCCATTGTCTGTGATTAATCTCAATGGTGTACCAAATCTGGTGATAATGTTGTCCATCAAGAAATTTGTCACCACTTTGCTTGTAGCTTGTTTAGTTGGGATTGCTTCCACCCACTTGGTAAAATAATTAGTGGTAACCAGTATCCACTTGTATCCTCCACTTGATCTTTCATATATCTCTCCAATGAAATCAATTCCCCATTGATGAAAAGGGGCATCAGCCTACAAGGGTCGAAGTGGAAAAACACCCTAATACTTCAATTTTCCAGAGAACTTTTGGCAAGCTTCACACTTCCTCACATGTGTAAAAGAATCATTAAAAACCTTAGGCCAATAATAACCTTCCCTGAGAATTTTGTGTGCAGTTGGTTTTGCTGAGTAATGTCCTCCACAAACTCCTTCATGCATTTCACTTAAAACATGCTTAGCCTGTGACTCATCCATACATAACAACAGTATACCATCCCTATTCTTCCAAAATAGATCACCATCCATGAAAACATATTTAGATGCCTGCAACTTTAAATTTCTCTTTTGACTGTCACTCAATCCTTCTAGACACTTCATGTACTTAAGGTAATGCATGATATCAGTATGCCAAGGAGTATGCTCAATGCTTGCAATTGCAGTCCCTTCTTCTACATTACAGACTTGACTTGCTTCAATATTTGATTCTGCCATCAGCCTAGCTAAGCCTTGACCTCTCACTAGCTTAGTAATTTGTATCTCCATGTCAAACTCTTGGATTTTGTTAATCCATCTACATATTTTTTCTGTAACTTCATATTATGTCAAAATATCCTTGACAGCTACATGAGGGACATAAGCAATCACCTTGGATCCAACAAGATATGGTATGAATTCTTTAGTTGCCTTCACTAATGCAAATGCCTATTTTTCCATTATATCATACTTCAATTAAGACCCTTGTAATGACTTACTGAAGAAAGAAATAGGTTGTTCATTACCATCCTCATTCTTCTATAGCATAACAACAGCAATAGTGTCCATTGAAGCAAAAGAAAATATTTGAAAAGGCTTTGCAAAATCTGGATATTTAAGAACAAAATCCTCCTTGATGACCTTTTTGATAGATATAAAAGCATCTAAAGCTTCTACAGTCTAGTCCATTTTTTGTCCCTTCTTTAACATTTTTGATATGGGCTTAATGATCTTAGAAAAGTTAGAGACAAATCTTCTAACAAAATTAATTTTTCCAAAGAATGATTGTATAGCCTTAACAGTTTTAGGAATAGGAATTTTATCAATAGCTTCAACCCTCTCAGGATCTATTCTAATTCCCTCTTTTGAAACAATATGCCCTAAGAGCTTACCCTCTGTGACTGCAAAATGACACTTCTTGGGATTTAAGCTAATACCATATTCAAGAGATTTAATAAATACCTTCTCTAGATGTTGCACATGATCTTCAACCTTCTTTGAATAAGCAGTCAGGTCATCCTAGTATACTACCATGATAGCATTGATCAAATCTACAAATGCCACGTCCATAGCTCTTTGGAAAGTCACTCCAGCATTAGTGAGACCAAATGACATTCTTATGTATACATACATTCCCCAAGGAGTTGTGAATGTTGTCGTATATTGCTCAGATTCTTTGACCTTGACCTGATTGTATCCTGAAAACCCATCCATCATGGATAGCAGCTCACACCCTATCACCTTATACAATATAGCCTCCATATTGGGTAGAGGATAATTGTCCTTAAGAGATGCCATATTCAGATTTCTAAAGTCCACACATAATCTGATGTCTCCATTTTTCTTCCTCACAGGGACCAAGTTTGAGACCAACGTTGAGTGCCTGATTGGTTTGATAATTCTCCCATCCTTGAGCTTTGTCAATTCCTATTGCATCTTAGGCTCTAGTGTTGGATTTATGGGTCTTTTCTTTTGTCTAAATGGCTTAGCATCTGGCTTCAATAGTATTTCATGCTGAAATAAATCCTCCCTATATTCCTTCATATCTTCATAATACCAAGCAAACACATGCTTATACTTTCTCAACAACTCTATCAACATTCTTCTAATTGTAGGGCTTATCTTCTTGCCTATGTACACCTTTCTTTGTGCTATCTCAGTCCCCAAGTTAATATCTTCAATATCTTCCCTCTTGACTGGTGTTTGCTTCATAAGGGACCAATCATTTCCATCATACAGCCTCTCCAATGCCACCAGGCCCTTAGGGAGCTTATTTGTTGAGTTGTAAGATCTCCTTGCAAAACACTATTTGCTTCCCATCCACTTCCTCAACAAAAGAATTGAAGTCAATTTCCTGGGCTTCATATTGATCTATACAATTGAAGAATTTCAAAAGGTCAATATCATCATTGAAGACTTTCCAATTATAAATGTTATCAGAAACAATAGGCCTTGTCTTGAACTCAATCTGTGATACCTCAGCCAATGTTATATCATCTCTTTTCAGCACCACATTTGCTAAAAAATCAGCCATTATGTTCTTTGATCTATCAATCCACTCAATTGAAAATGCATCAAACAACTCAATTGTGTCCCATATAGCATTCCTATATTGCTTTAATCTCTTGTGTTTTGCTGCATACTTGGATTTAATTTGTGAAACAACCAACTCAGAATCACCAAAAATAGTCAACAACTTGATCTTGTGTTTCACAGGTATATTCAAGCTTGTCAATAAAGCTTCATACTCTGCCACATTGTTTGTACATTCAAATGCCAACAAGAATGAATATTTAAATGTAACACCTTTAGGAGAAACAAACACAATCCTAGTGCCATTACCTTCTTGGTTGCATGCTCCATCAAAATACATCTTCCACGCATCATTGCAGCTTTGTGCCACATGCCTTTCAATTGGATCACTATTGGTTAATTCTGATTGGGTTGATTCAATCTTAAAATTTCCAAGATCAACATATAAAAAAAATTGATCTTACCTTGTGGTACACAATCAACAAGTTGGTTCATTCTTGGCTCTCTATACAATTTGACCTCCTGACCATTCACTAGAATTGTAGCATAAGATAGATCAAATTGAATGTTTCCCCCAACTACTGTTGTCCACTGCCTTGATAGAAGCATCCCAAACTGAGGAGGAGTATCAATCACTGTGATATCTATATTATATGCCACTTGTGGATAAGTAGCCAGTTTGACTTCAACACCTTTCATAATGCCTACCATAGGTATAGGTCTGTTATCTATTGCATAGCACTTCCCTTCACATGTATCAACCCATATGCAAAGCTGCTTCATAACTCCTACTGGCATGATATTTATAGCATCACTAGAATCTATCATACAATTTCTCAACAGTTTGTTATTTATAAGCAATGTAGTGAAAAAAGGATCCACTTGAGGGGGAGTTGTTAATACATCACCCAAGCAAACTTCTAGGATATTTACTTTCTCTTGCCTATTGACTACTTTAACAAATACACTATTCTCAAAATTCACATGTTTTTCATTTCCATTTGTTATCAACGAACAACAATGTCCCTATATTCTTTTATTTTCATCAATTCAAGTAGTGGGACAAACATTTTTACCTGGGATAACGCCCGAGTGAAGTCAAAAGAGGATCCCTCCACCTTAACAATTTTCTTTTGTTCTGGCGTTTCTCCTTTGTTTTCTTCTTTTTCTTTTTTACTAGGCTAGTCAGGCGTTTGTATCTTTTTATGTAATTCCTTCACTTCTTCCTTAACTTCCTATTTTTGGATAGGCTTCTTTTCATCTTTTTTAGGCAGTCTCTTTTCTGACTTCTTCATTGTCCCTTGTATTGCTTTCTGATCCTTCATGAAAATTCCCCCAGGGACACCTTCCACATCATTTACTTTTTTGTTTCTCAACTAGTACTTACTCCTTGCTTCCTAAACTGCAACAACATTTATTCTTTCTATTTCATCTTTAGTGAGTCTCCTTATACTACATGAAGCAGGCACCTCAACAGAATGTGGCTCTGTATAATCTTCTTCAAAATCAGAAAAGGCTTGTTGTTCAGCCATATGGACATTGTATCTCTAATTTGAAACATCGTACTCATAACCTTCATCCTCTGAAGATGAATACCTCTCCTGAACATGATGAAATGTATTTGAAGTCAAATACAATGTGTGATCTTCTTCATTGTTCTCCATCAACATTCCCTCTTCTTGCATCCTTTGGGATACAACACAACAGTCTAGAGAATGTGGCTTGTCACAAGCTTCACATAAGTAATTATTACTCACCATATAGGTTCCCTTCTTGCTCAATGGATCAGGAGTTTCTTTGTTTCTAGGCCTAGCTATTATAAGTTTTCCATCCTTCCAGTCTGTATTATAAGGCATGTCATGTAACCTCAGCCTTTTATTTCTATATGCGTTCTCATGTCTGTACTGATAATTGTTGCTTTGTTGAGGGGCCCTAGGGTTATCTCTTTTATTCATTATACCTACAGCCTTTATGTTGTTCTCAATTGTCAATGCTATCTTCTGAGCTTCAGCCAGATCTCTTAGAGATCTATTTCTCAATTCATACCCTATTTTAGGATCAAATGCATTTAATAAACACTCAATGCTATAGAATCTATCAACCTTGATCTAGGAGGTACTTTATTCTACAACTTGTTGAATCTTCAGTTGAAATCATAGATTGAATCATTCTGATTTTTTTGAATTCGCATCAATTCATGAAGAGTTACATTTGGTGCATTTAGATTCCCATATTGCTCTAGGAATCAATCTTGGAATACTTGAAGAGAATTGATTGAGAATGCAAGCAAGCCGTTGAACCAATCCCTAGCATCTTCAAGAAGTGTCATCATAAACAACTTCATGTGTAAAAATTCATATGGCACATCTATAATTTGGATGAAAACATTGAAAATTCTTAAATGCTCTTCAGTAGTGATTGCATTACTCCCTGTAAATTTGAGCACCATACCCCTCCAACTGCCATCCATAGGGTAAGGGTATAACTGAAAACCTGCTAAGTCAAACTGTCTGATCATGGTTGTATGTTGGCGAGGGGGAGGAATAGGTGGACACTGATGCTGGTGCATGGGATTATTGTAATGTACATTATACTATGGGATAAAAGATTGACCAAGAGGTGGATGCATACCTGTATGCTGTGTGGGAATATGAGGTGGATGATTTGGTTGCTTCTAGTGATTCCCTGTCTGATGGTGAGGAGATACTAGTGGATTTGAAGACCCTGCACCATGATTACCTTGCTTATGAGGTGGTACATACTTTGGGGGGCAATCAGTTGTTCGATTAGTAACTTGAGTTTTCTACAATTTAGCCTCTAATTCCTCTATCCTCTTCCTCTATAATTCAAACTATGCTCTTACTTCCTCAGGAAGCTCATGATCAATAAACACATTTTGGTTACCTTCCATCTTCTGATCATAGTCATGTTGAATTCTGATTCGTTCAGGCTCAAGTATAGCTTCAAACTCAGCTTGTTTCTGAGAATCATGAAAAGGAAAAGTATTTCTTTGATCTTTAGGGGTACAAAGTTCTGCACCTGAATCATCTCTCCATGTATCATAGAAATTATATGTTTCAAAATGTTCTCCTGGTGCTTTGCCTTTGTCTGTTATGCACATGTCCTCATTGATCCTCTTTCCCTTATCAGCTCTATCATCTTTGTGTGTCCACTTACTACTGCCAGCAGGAGCTCCAGTATGACCTCCCTTGTATTGAGATCTTCTTCCATTCATGTTTGAACAAATGCAATGTTTCTTTCAGAGTCGCTACCTATTTCGGATCTTTTACCTAGCGGAATCACTCTCAAATTATAACCTTTTCTTCAATGACTCTATAATGTGGTCTTCAACCGAATTTTTTGATGTAATCCCCAGCGGAGTCACCAATTTGTTAGCTCTCAAAAAAGTAGGTAAAGATACCTCAAGAGGCTACCAATCTCTTGATACATTTTAGGGTAACAGACAAGGTCAAAAGAACTCAACCTTCTACTCTTTAGGTGTTGCTAACCTATGTGGGTGTACCTTTCTGAATGAAGCAGACTTTATGTACTTGTGATTATCCTTCTTGCAGTGATTTGTCCACAATGGAAGATGGGAGTGAAAAAATGAAATCAAAATTTATAGCAATATAAATCTTCTAAATCTAAATCCTAAAATGCTCAATAAATATATATAAAGAAATTGAATGAGTTCAAAATGATGAAGTGCATAGACCAGTGCCCTATTGGGTATGCGGAGTCAAATGAGATCAAGATGAGCAACACTTCTCTGGAGAAAACTCAAATTATCTGGCATATATTCTATTTAAAACTTGTATAAACATGCAACTCTGTATCTACTAAGCTCTACTTTAATAATCCAAATGAAACTCTATTATTACTATGATCAACTAAAAGGATTTAGTCTTTACTTGAAAGAACCAATTGATTAATCACACAAATACAACAATTCTGCATTGATAAAATGAACATAAACTTGTTATGTCAATTTAAACAACCAAAAAGCATCAATCTTGGAGACAAGTTAGCAGTATTTTATTTAATTCAATAGACAATTGACACCAAAAAAATGCAGCAACATCAACTGATTTTCATAAATACCTCCATTCTGAAATCATGCAACAATAGCCTTTGATCTGATAATTTTATTCTACTATATCTACTTGTTGTGTATCAAAATCTAATAGCTGGTGGTAATTTACAATTACAAAATGCCTATTTATACACTAGCACAAGAAGAAAACTATAACTATGGATTTCTTCTAGGTTTCATTTCAAAGTTAGCAGTAAATCAATAAATACTAAAACCCAAAGTAATTACAAAACATAAAGGAAGTTAAAACTAGGAATGATTATACCTATAAACCATGTAGCCTTCCATGATTGATTTTTGTAACACCTTCTTGCTTGCTAGTTGATGTTTTTCACTCAGATTCGTTGTACGAGCAATCTAGAAATAGATGTCTATGTCCTACACCAAGCTTTGAAGGATTTTTAGAAAATCTAATGCCTATGCCTATGACTATGATTGTCAATGCCTAAACATGCTAAGACTTGATCAAATAAAGGAAATAATTGCAATGAGAAGTCTAAGTGTGCAAGTGTGAAAGTGCATGAAATGGATCTGTGTAATATGTCGACGTGTAATCGAAAAGTGAGGAAAATGGAATTTTATAGAAAATGCCATTTTGACTAGACGGATGAGATTAACTTTTGACTAAGACCTAAAATGAGAGGTTCAGATTAAATCTGAGAATCCCTAAGTAGGGTTAGGGAAAAGTCATTAATTGAGCGGTTGAGATGCCATCTTAGAGAATCAACTCGGTGGTGGAGAATAAATGAGGAAATTAATTCAAAAATAAAGATTTTCGAAAATGAAGAAGATAAAGACCAGACTGAAGATTATTTTTGGAAGGGTCAAGAACATACCGATCATCTGATTTCTGGAGGAAAGTCGCCAATTTGGAATTAAATTAATTCCAAATGTGAATTCAATGAAATAATAAATAATCAATTTTGAGATTATTTACCAAAATGAGCTGACAGTTAAAAATGTGATGACATTTTAAATAATTTTATTTATTTAAAATGAGAGGAATATTAATTTTGGTAATTAAATAATTAAATTTAATTATTGAATTTAGCAGATAAGATCAATAATTAAATAAATTGATTGATTCATTTAATTATGACAGTTAGTGACATTAAATAAATAAATGTAATTCATTTATTTAATAATCAAGAAGAGTTAATGAATAAAGATAATTAAACAAATTTAGAAATTTATTTATTTAATAATCATGAAGAATAAAAGGACGTGAATTATTTAATCAATAGTTAAATGTGGACCAAGGACATAATTAAATGTCACAATTATGCTAGGAAAAAAGTGGTAAAAATGAAGGTTGCAGGCCTAGGTCATTTTTAAGTGTCTACATTTTTCCCCTCTTTGTCATAATGTAGCATGTCGCATTGTGACAAAGAAAATAAGTCAAAAAATATGCCCCAGTGCAAAATAAGATGATGAAGAATGACGAGGAAGGTTATGGTATGCCCCCTCGAGAGGATAGACAGGTTCCAAGAACATGGGTGTGCTCTCGAAATTAATGAGAAGACTAGAATATGAAGAGACAAAGAAATATTAGTGCAAAAGATATGGATGATGATATGGATGCAATGCCTATATGAGATGGGCAAGAGAAGATGACAAAACAAAAAGAGATGCATGTTAGTTCCTAGACCAAATCCTTCAAAACTTTATCATAGGACTTTTAGATTTATTGCTCTTAATCATCATTGGGTGGTAAAAATGACACAAATGGACAAAAAACACCATGATATGACATAGACCAAGGTGTGCAAGGTCATCCATTTGAAAAACAGACAGTCATAGACAAGGAATGCCCTAACTCATACTAAGGGCAACGTTGCCCCAATCTTTTTGTCAAGACAATCCATAGACAACAGTCAAAGAAAATAAAATAGGCCAGGAGACATCATCACACCTCTAAATCCTTCATGGGACATCCTTGAGGTAGCTAGTAACATGACCAAAAAGACAAAACAATAAAAATATAAGACAAAATAGCCAAGATAGTCAAAAGATAAGCCAAGATAGACCAGAAATATTAACAACCATTTTGTTTTGTTTGCCAATGTTTGTTTGCCAAAAACTGATTTCTTGTTGGTTTGACGATTTTGACAGTTTAAGAGTTTTTCTAATTTGACAGTGTTGACGGTTTGACGCAGCCTATTTTCAGGAAGGACACATCCTAAAAAGGAAAAGGACATTTTGATGAGGTCCAAATCTAAGAAGGACACATCTTGAAGAGGACCAAAGAGTGACAAGACTGACATTGTTTTGACTAATATGTTTTGGCAAGTTGACTGATGTTGACTATATGATTGATTGGACTGTGCTATCTAATTTTGACCAATTTTAACATTGACGTTTCAAATGACTATCTTGTGTTTGAGTTTGACTATGTCTGACTTATTTGACCGATGTGACAATTGTAAAAAATGCCATGATTTTATTTGGACCAACCTAAAAGGACTGACCTAATGTCTCAGGGACTCATCGATTGATGGCCTTGCCTACGTAGCAAATGCACAGAGACAATGTAGTTCGACAATGATATGGACTGACTGACATGACTGACTTTGACTCCATTTTTAGGATTTTGACATTGATTTGGATGTTTTTGTGTTTCTCTTCATGGTGTTTTATGATTTTTAGGTCTTTCTTTAGGACATTTTATGATTTTTTTGGTCTCTCTTCATGACATTTTATGATGTTTTTGTCTTTTTTTAGGACATTTTATGATATTTTTTGGATTTTTTTCATTTTATGATTTTTTTGGATTTTGACATTTAAGAGAATCATGACAAATGCATGTGACTGATTCCTACGCATGAGAATCCAAGGACAAACATGATTGTGCCCCTAGTCAAAATGAATACCAATTGATAGGTGATGGCAACATTGTTTGACGTGGGAAGGACACATCCCAAAACAATGCGAGGACGGCAATAATGTGACGAAAGTATCAAGGTCTGCAATCGAGCCATAAACAAAGTCAAGTAACATTTTGGATAATGTGCTTGTATGGATTAGAATCATTGCATTTGGAATGACTTGGTTAAGACTAGATGGGATGATGATTATCAAAGACTGTCTGACAAGGGAAAGCCAAGATAGGTGACATACATGAAAGGATAAGAGGTGGCATTGGTAAAAGAGAGGAGACATGAGACTAAGGGAATTTCCATATAATTTTCAAGGACTATGTTGTATAGGGACAATAAGACTATGAGGGTCAATGACATGATGTTTCATGAATCATGTATGACCGTAGGATATACATGTCAAAATTTTTCCCAAAGCATGATTTATGTGTGCCAGTTTTATGTCAAGACCAAGATAGGTGGGAATGATATGGATTAAATGGTCAGACGCCAATGTCAAGAGGAAGGCCTAGGATATGATACAACTTGCCGCCAAGTGTAAGAGTCCACATAGACGATTTATTTTACACATGACGCATGTTTGCCAGGTTTTCATCATGGTACTTATCCAGGGCACCTATTTTCCAGGTTTTCACCATTGGATGAAATTTTTCTCTTTACTATTTTCTTGCCTTTTTAATTTTTTTGGTGTCACCAAGACGCCCGTTTGCCAAGTTTTCATTAGGGTGACGATTTATTTACATTTAAAAAAAAAAAAAAAATTCTAATTTTGCAAATAGCCTAGATGCTTTAGATGGCCACTGATTGTTTTGAATCCACTGATGGTTCCAATGTAGAGACCGGTGCCATGATATGCCAATAATCGCCTTGATGAAGGATTTGTCTTGTCAAGATCATAGCACTTGTATACAATTGGTTGATGTCATTGTGGTCCTTTCTGATACTAGAGTTGGTCTTATTAGAATACACACATTGCGATAGAGTGCCATGAGAGTCCTTGTGGTAAAGAGTTGCTACCAAGATGTGATAAATTTTTGAGGCGGGATCATTGGACTTTAGATGAGATGCAGGGTTATGACGAATGATGGTAGACGTGGAAATATTGTTTGGACATTTGGATGAATGACTTTTTTATTTTCCAAATTTGGGATGGTGGATTACGGATTTTGGAGAGATGGTGTTTGGAATCAACACTTTTATATGCCTTGATTGATGACCATTTTGAAGGAGGTGGACATGTGTTATATGTGGGAGTCCTCTTGTCTTGTGGCTCCACATTGTGATTGACTTTTGTATTTCACTTGGTGTCTTTGTTTGATCCATCTTTCTTTGGGATCCATTTTAATTTTGTTTGTCCACTTGTCCTTTTATTTGATTCAATGGCCTTTGACATTTGATTTGTATGACTTTTTTTTTGTTGGTTTCAAAGGGAAGGTTTATTTATGATGGAATGATGGTTCATGGTGTGGGTGGACGGGGTGTTGGAAGCAATCTTATGACAAGGATTTCTCATGGACTCCATTTTGATGTTTGTATCTAAAAAAGTTTCCCCCAGTATCGAGGAGGTACCACTGACATCATTTGATTTACTAACTGAGGAATAGCCAAGACCTTGATGTCTATAATTTTTCTAAAGTTGTATTGGTTCTAGAATGCCTTGCTCATGTATGCCTAGTCCTTTGCCTTGATATTGCATGCTTTGACAGATTTTGTTGGTGATGGGGTATTTGTTGTTTTGAAAGAAAGATGCTAACCCATCATTAGGTATGTGGATACTATCACTTGTAATATTTTCATCTGCAAGAAAACCTGCTCTGACAAAGATAGATGACCCTAGTTGATAAAGTGTCTTAGCTTCATTGTCATGTTGGACATATTCCTGACTGATATCTTTGGTCTGATCATGTGACATGTTAGGTTCAGATGATTCTGTTGGTGCTTCCAAGGCAATGTCGAAGCCATCATTATGTTTAGTGTCATAGAGTCCAATGATTTTAGCCATAACTTGATCATATGCAAAAATGTCCCTAGTGGAAGATTCTTGTTTTGGAGGAATATCATCTATGTGTCCCATGGAGGAAAGTGTCTCATTGTGGGAAGTGTAAATAATCGAGGCATTTATAAGGTCAGCAAGTGTTTGATCATGAATGGCATAAAGGTCAAGGAGTGGATCATTTTGGATTTCTTGGTCAATGGTAGGGTCTTGGTCGAAGATGGGGTTGTCATGGATTTGAACTTCTTGGTCAATGGTAGGTGTACTTTGGATGTCATAATTGTCTTGAAGGAATCCTTGAATGGAGTTTAAGATAGGGTCATGGGATGGACTAACTTTTTCTTGACACGAGGGTGACATTATAAGGTCATTCTTTGGGCTTTCATTTTGACATGTATCCTCAAGTGTAGACGATGGGATATGACTTTGGACTATGATAGCATTTTCATGACTAGATGTGGCTTGTGAGGGGGTGACTTGAAAATGATTAATGGACAAAGGACTAGGATAGGATGTGGGAACTTGGACTGGACTAGTATATGAAGGACTAGGATAAGACATGGGGACTTGGACAGGACAAGCATGTGAGGGACAAGGATAAGACATGGAGTCTTGGACTAGATTAATATGGTATGATGTGAGGACTTGACATGAGTTGTTAAATGGTTGATAAGGCATGTAGACTTGGATGGGATTGATAGGTGAAGGACTAGCATATGACGTGGAGACTTGAAATGGACTAGTGGACAGTTGGTTTCCCTTGTCAAAGTTAGGATAAGGGTGAGTAATGGATGTTTATTGTGGACTAATGTCATGAATGGTATTAAGTGAATTTTGGTAGTGAGGGTAGATGGACAAAGGAATAGGACTGATGGGTTCTTGGTACGAAGGACATTGAATTTCGGCTTGGATAAATTGTCTCCTAAATTTTGAGGCTTCTTGGTATTGACCTCTACAGAGTAATTCGTATTCAACTTTACTAGCAAGCCTATCAATATGTTGGTGAAGGGAAGACAAGGTGGTGGATGTCATGATGTTTGTTAAATACAAAGTGATAATGACGTTTGTCTAAGGGAAATGACTAATGCAAGATGATGATGTTGTCAAAGCCAAAGTGTCAAATGAGGACTAAGATGATAATGTTGATGAAGGACTAAAATGATTAATGCAAAGTCTAGGTTCAAAATGAGGACTAAGATGAACAATGCAAAGTATAAGTTAAAAATGAGGACTAAGATGAACAATGCAAAGTCTAAGTTCAAAATGAAGACTAAATTTTTTATTTTTTATTTATTTTTATGTTTTTTCCATAAAGTCTGAGTTGTCTAAGGTCAATTGTTTATGTCCAGATTTGTGACTGTTGTGTATAATGTTTGAGTAATCCAGCAAGCACTTGACAAACACAATGTTTTGGGTGTAAGAAAGCACACATAAGACAAGTACAATCCTAAAAGGCCAATAGGCAAAGGGTTTTTATACTTGATATAGCCCACCGATATACCCTGGATTGGTGATAAACACATTTCCTTCTCAAGAGCAGATAGCTTAGAATTTTGGTGGCATTGGCTCCCCTCCACAGCTCATTAACGTCATTAGAGCACACCAAATTTAGATTCTTTGGGTAATGACTTCCCAAGAATTGCTATCTCTACTCAAGGGGATCAGTAGTGAGTGTCTTCAGGCATGATATTGTACTTTGCACTATATCAAGCAACGACCAAAGAATGGTTGGACACTAAGACAAAAGGTTTTTAATACGGGAATTCCGTTCGTAGGGCATGATCCATGTGGGGAGAGTCCCCTTTCAAATCCATCTCGTCAGAACCATACGCTTGATTCTTGGGCTTTCCTCAAGAATACACTTTTATAGACTGGCTGGAAGTCCCTTGGTGGCAAGGTGCTACCAGTCTAAGTCGTTCTGGGGTGAGTACTTTTTCCCACCAGAATAGGCCCAAATTCTAGAGCTAGTAACCATTTCTCTTACACCCAGGATTGCACAAATGTGCAAGGGGAGAGGATACTTAGATTACCAAATCGTGAGGGTATATAATAGATAAAATGGGTCTAGTTTTCTGATCACCAAGTTTTCACAAGGTGAAAGCATAATCACCTACCATTTGTTCAAACACAATCAGACACTTGCAAACAAAATTTATTTTAGAGCACCAAAGAAAATGTTCCCAAATTAAAAAAATGAAAACAAGTGGTTTGAGAGATAAATCTTCAACAAACGTAACTACAAAACCACATGTTAGTAGTTTGAATAAATGTCTTTGACCCACGAAAAACTCCAACGCCACATGCTGCCAATAAAGATTAGTAACCAAAAAAAAAAAAATTTAATGACAACAGCAAACTAAAACAGCAATAACTCCTCAAAACTAAACAAAATCTTAATTTGTAGATATCTATGGAAAGGTAAGACATAAACCTTCAAAACCTAGAAAACGTTTTGCAAAATCCTGCAAGACAAAAATGTTATAAGCAAAAGACAATTTGGGTTTTAACAACTAAAGCTTAAAAAACCACGATCACTAAAATGGTCATAAATTTCTCAAATATTAATAAAATTTGAAACCATTTGAAGTTTTGGAAAGCTGAGAAGGAAATCTACAAAACCCATAATTTTTTTAAATATTTTATTTGCCCATTTTTCTGTGCTTAGAAGAAGGTGACGGGATTTCGTATGGCTTTTTGGCTGTAATCTGCAAAATAGTGAAAACAAACAAGAAAATACACAATTTTTTCTACAAAATGTTGGGTTCACCAATGTAACTGAGGGTTATTTACAGAGTTAGATTCAAGGTTAGCAGTAAATCAATAAAGACTAAAACCCAAAGTAATTACAAAACACAAAGGAAGTTAAAACCAGGAATGATTATACCTGTAAACCGTGTAGCCTTCCATGATTGATTTTTGTTACACCTTCTTACTTTCTGGTTGATGTTTTTCCCTCAGATTCATTGTGTGAGCAATCTAGAAATAGATGTCTATGTCCTACACCAAGCTTTGAAGGATTTTTAGAAAATCTAATGCCTATGTCTATGACTATGATTGCCAATGCCTAAACATGCTAAGACTTGATCAAATAAAGGCAATAATTGCAATGAGAAGTCTAAGTGTGCAAGTGTGAAAATGCATGAAATGGATCTGTGTAATATGTCAGCGTGTAATCAAAAAGTGAGGAAAATGGCATTTTATAGAAAATGCCATTTTGACTAGATAGATGAGATTAACTTCTGACTAAGACCTAAAATGAGAGGTCCAGATTAAATCTGAGAATCCCTAATTAGGGTTAGGGAAAAGTCATTAATCGAGTGGTCGAGATGCCGTCTCAGAGAATCGAATCGGTGGTGGAGAATAAATGAGGAAATTAATTCAAAAATAAAGATTTTTGAAAATGAAGAAGATAAAGACCAGACTGAAGATCAGTTTTGGAAGGGTCAAGAACCTGCCTGATCATCTAATTTCTGGAGGAAAGTTACCAATTTGGAATTAAATTAATTCCAAATGTGAATTCAGTGAAATAATAAATAATCAATTTTGAGATTATTTACCAAAATGAGCTGATAGTTAAGAATGTGATGACATTTTAAATAATTTTATTTATTTAAAATGAGAGGAATATTAATTTTGGTAATTAAATTATTAAATTTAATTATTAAATTTAGTAGATAAGACCAATAATTAAATTAATTAATTAATTCATTTAATTATGACAGTTAGTGACATATTAAATAAATAAATGTAATTCATTTATTTAATAATCAGGAAGAATTAATGAATAAAGATAATTAAACAAATTTAGAAATTTATTTAATTGGAGGAAGACTTAGACAATTAATGACGTATTTAATAAATAAGTAAAATTTATTTATTTAATAATCATGAAGAATAAAAGGACATGAATTAATTAAATAATTATGAATTATTTAATCAATAGTTGAATGAGGTTCATTTTGAAAGTGATTGGTTTGGAATATGGCGTTTTTGGCTCTGTGTGTCGAGCTAGGGCAAGCATGCCCTAGCTCGCCTCTCTAATTGATGTTGGCTGCGCGTTGGTGGGGGAGTTTGCAGTCGTTGTGGGCTCTCTGGTTGTTGTTTCTTCCTTGTTGCGAACTCTCTTTTCCTTATGTTGTCTCTTGTGTGTGGCTGTCATTATGGGGCTTCCTGAGCTGCGGCCTATGAAGGCTTTTTCCCAGCTTGTGTTGGGTGTCGTAGGAAGGCTTTTGATTGTGTTTTGGCTGCTTGATGCGCATGGTTGGGGTCTGTCAAGTTGCAGTGTGTAGTACAGTGGTGATTGAGGGTTTGGTGTTGAAGGCCAAGGTTGTGGGTGTGGTGCTTGGGTGTGTTTTGGGCCCTCTTTCATTGGTGTGTGGTGTGGTGTGGTTTCATTTCCTTGGGGGAGGTTTTTTGTTTTTCTGGTCTATGAGGACATGCATGTCCTTACATGTTTGTTTGGGGCCTGTTCTTCATCAATGGCACTTGGGGAATCGTCTGGGGCCAATCCCAAGATGGATTTTTGTTCCGCACTCAGCTCGAAACCCTCACAGCAGGATCCAAATATTTTTGATAATAACCTTTTCTCGATGGAACTGGAGAAGCTTGAGACGGGCTCATCAGGAGGACTTCGGATTTTGAAGATTAATGGATGCCTAGAAAGGTGTAAAGAGAGGCCGAATGTTGTCATTTTGAAGGAGATGTTGGCAGAAGATATTGATTATTACTCAAGGCATTCTTTGTTCTACAAGTTCTTGGGATTGAAAATTTCACTACAATTTTTGGATGCCTGGGCACAAAGGACATGGATGCCAGAGGGCGAGATGGAGATCAGACTCTTGGCGAATAACTATTTCATGGTTACTTTTGATTGCATGGCTGATCGGAATAGGGTGTTTGAGGGGGGGCCCTACTTCTACAACCAAGTGGGGTTATTCATTAAGCCATGGCATGCAAGCTTCAACCCGGCGGAGGAGCTCCCTAGTCGGGCTCCTATTTGGGTTCATCTTCTGAGGCTCCTGGTGGAATGTTGGCATGAGGATTTTTTGTTCTTACTGGCCTCCAGGTTGGGGAAACCAATTGGCTCATCGCAACAGACGCAATTCAGGAAGGTAATGAATTATGCCCGTTTTTGTGTGTAAATTGATTTAAATAAACCATTGCCAGACTCTCTAGAGGTGTGTGCTGGAGAGTATTCTTGGGTGCAGCAGCTTGACTATGAAACTTTACCTTTTCGTTGTCATCTTTGCCATGAGTATGGCCATCTCCAACGCAGATGTCCAAAGACCAAGCCTCTAGAGGCTCAATCAACTCAACCTCCTCGTCAACCACCTAGGGGGAACAAGGGTAAGGACCCTATTCCAGGTGGTGGAGCTGGGGATGATGGTTTCATTCCAGTCAGAGTTCAGAATAGAAATAAGGGACAAAAAATGAATCCAAGGGAAAGGCAAGATGATGATTCTTTTAACAAATTTGAGATATTGGATGAACTTAGTCAGCAAGAAGTGAATCCAGGAATACTAGATTTGGGTCAAGGGACTTTGGACATTGAACAGCATGGGCCACCTATGGAGGCAGTACAGATTGTCCAGAAGGAGATGAGTATGGGAGTGTTGGGATCAGAGCAGGATGGGCAAGGTTTGGGGTAGGTCAGGCTCAATTCAGAGGTGGCTATTGTTTCACAGTTTGATGGGGTGAGAAACCTGGTTTCAGACCAACAGATAGTGACTCAGGAAGAGTCAAATTGCATTGTTGAATCTGGGAAGGGAAGTGAGGCTCAGGCTCACCCCTTGCAAAAAGCGGGCTCAGAGGTGAGTAAGATCAATAAGTTGTCTCCTCATTTGGGTATTTTGCAAAAAGAGTTGAAGAAAGGGGGGGCGGAGAAAGGTTCCAAGTTGGGGAGGAAGAAAGATGTGGAAAAGATTAAATTGATTGGGGAGACTTTGGTGGAGTCAGGGTCAGTTAAGACTTTGGATTCACATTTCTCGGGTCCTTTGAAATGATAGTCCTTTCATGGAATGTAAGGGGCTTGAATAGTGGCCCTAGACAAAAAGTTGTTCAGGATTTGGTTAGGTGTCACTCTCCTGATGTCCTTTTCTTGTAGGAGACTAAACTTTCTGTTGAGTATATGATGGATTTAGCACCCAAACTTTGGAGAAATGGGGAGTGCCAGTGCATTGGAGCTCTTGGGTCTTCTGGGGGGGTGGCTTGCTTTTGGAACCCACGAAAGATCTGCCCCCATTGGTGGGTGTCCTCTAGGTCCTCCCTCTCCATGATGGCTTCTTGTTTTATGTCAGGAGAAAGTGTTCTCTTATCCAATGTGTATGCGCCTGTGGATTTGCAGGGCAAGAAAAGCTTGTGGTCTTTCATTCGATCTATTCGTAGCATGGCTCCTTACCACCCTTGGATTATAGGGGGTGATTTTAATGCTATCACTGAGCTGGCAGAGAAGAGAGGTGGTATTGCTAGGTTGGAGGCCTTCGCGTTACTACTCCAGGACAACATTTCTGCTCTGAATCTAGTTGATGTCAAACCGATCAATGGTCTTTTTACGTGGAATAATAGGTGGGTGGGTGTCAATTGCATTGCTGAACGCCTGGATCGGTTCATGGTCTCCTGCTTTTGGGTTGGTGGGTTGTGGTCTACTAGCTCAGAGATATTGGATTGGAGGGGTTTAGACCATTGGCCTATTAAGCTTTCTATTCTTTCTACTCTCTTACCCAAGACTTCTTCCTTCAAATTCCAGTTGATGTGGCTATGGGATCCTAACCTTCATGGCTATGTGGCTCAATGGTGGCAAGATGGCAGACCTTCTTTTGGTATGGCTATGTATTTTTTTGCTAAGCTTCTTCAGTTTGTTAAGTATCAGCTTAAACGTTGGAACCGTCAATGCTTCGGTAATATTTTCAGTGCTAAGTCGGCAGCTCAGGCGGACTTGGACGGTATCACTAGGTTGATTAGGGAAAATGGGGCTACGGAGAATCTTATGAAGGAGGAATCAAGGGCCTTGAAAGTGTTGGAAGAGTGGGAGGTGCGAGAGGAGATCTTTTTGAAGCAAAAGGCTCGAATTGATTGGCTCCAAGAGGGAGACAAAAAATTTTCTTTCTTCTTCAATTCTGTTAAGGCTAGGCATCATGGTAACTCTATTCCTGTCTTAGTCAATGATAGAGGGGAGACTCTTTCCTCATTCTGGGATATCTCGAGGGAAGCAGTCCAGTATTTTACTTCTTTGTTCAGTGAGGATGTGCAGGTTAGCTTAATGGAGGAAGCTCAGATCCTATCTTGTATTCCTTCTTTGGTGTCTCAGGATATGAAGGATCAACTCATGGGAGAAATCACCCTTGAGGAATTGGAAGAGACAGTGTTCCAGATGAAGAAGGGGAAGGCACCAGGCCCGGATGGTTTCCCGATTGAATTCTTTCAAGAATTTTGGGAGATCATCAAGATGGAATTGTTGGCAGTTGTCCAAGAATCTCAAAAGAACAAGTAGATGTTAAAGGTGTTGAACTCCACTTTTCTTGCTCTTATTCCTAAGGAAGAAGGGGCAGATAGGTTAAGTTAGTTTCATCCTATTTTGTTGTGCAATGTGGTATATAAGATTATCTCCAAGCTAATTTCTAATAGGCTAAAAAAGTGGTTGCCAATGCTCATTTCTTAGGAGTAGAGTGGTTTTGTGGAGGGCAGGCAGATTCTGGATGGTATTGTCATAGCGGTAGAGTCCATCCATTCTATGGCTAATTCAAGAGATAAGGCGATGTTTATCAAGCTTGATATGGCCAAGGCATATGATAGGGTCTGATGGGCTTTCCTTCAGAAGGTTTTGGGTGCTCTGGGCTTCAATGAGGACTGGATTCAATGGGTCATGAGTTGTATCAAGTCAGTTTCTTTCTTTGTCTTAATTAATGAGGAGCATACTAAGCTTTTCGGTGCCTCCTGGGGGTTGCGGCAGGGTGACCCTCTCTCTCCTTACCTATTCCTCCTTTTGGTTGAAGGTTTGGGGCGCCTCTTGCGGAGACATGTGGAGTTGGGCCTAATCCAGGGGTGGTGTTGGGGGGGTGATTTACCCCTGCAAACCCATTTGCAGTTTGTTGATGATACAACTTTGATGGGGATGGCTACTATCCGGGAAGCCATGGGTTTCCACAAGGTTCTGGATATCTATCTTAGAGTTTCAGGTCAACAAATTAATGAGGACAAGTCTTCCATCTTCTTCTTCAACATGCCAAATTCTATTCAGAGGAGAATTGCTCAGATTCTTCGGTTTCATATTAGGACCCTCCCAGTGACTTATCTTGGTATTCCTATTGATGTGGGTAGGTTATCTAGGGATTCTTGGATATCTATCTTGGATAAATTTCGGGCTAAAGTGACCCACTGGACCACTTGCTGGCTTTCCTTCGTGAGTAGGGTTCAGCTACTTAAGTCAATTTTTCGAGCTCTCCCTATTTATCGATGTATGCTTCAGGTGGCCCCTTTGGGCTTTGTTACGGAAATGCACTCATTAGCAAGACAATTCTTATGGGTTGGCAGTTTGTCCTCTTCAAAATGGAGCCTTGTTAAGTGGGACATTATGTGTTGGCCTAAGCAGTATGGGGGTTTGGGGCTAAGGCATTCCTCACTGGTTGGTACTGCTCTAGCTGCAAAACTTTATTGGTGATGGTGTACAGAGCAGGATAGGATATGGGCCAAGATCCTTTCACTTAAATATCTCAAGGAGATTCCTTGGGAAGATATCCCCCGGTACCCTTTGGTGGGGAAGGGGTCAGCCATTTGGGCTACTCTCAAGAAAGGAGCGGCGCTTGTCAAGGAAGGCTTATTTTGGATCTGTAAGCGTGGGATGGAGGTTCACTTTTGGGCTGACTCGTGGGATGGTTACCCCCCCATTATCTCTCAGTTCCCTAACTTGGTAACCCTGAGTCAGAGATTTGTTGATGTGGGCTAGTCAAGGGTGTGTGACTTTAAGGTGTTTGATTGTCATGGGCAGCATGTGAGAGCCAGATGGAAGAAGCCTGATGAATGGCCGATGGTGGGAATGGAGGAAGAGTGTTTGTTGCTTCATAATATCCTCTCGGGTAGACAGTGTAGTTCCCTTCGAGAGAAGGATGTTCTTGCTTGGTCTCCCAATAAGAAGGGTCAGTATACTATTGCTTCGGGTTACCAGAGGTTGGTGGCTCAAAAGGCGGAAGGAATTGAAGTTCCTTGGTGGAAGTGGGCCTGGCATAAGTTTGCTTGGCCCAAGTGTAACTGTTTTGTTTGGACTTTGGCTTGGAACAGGTGTCTCACATGGGATAATATTCAAAAGTGTGGCTTCCAAGGACCCTCTAGGTGTGTTCTTTGTGGAAATGATGAGGAGAATGCTTCTCACTTATTTTTTAGATGTCCTTTTTCAATGCAGCTTTGGCATTTTTGGTGGGGGGTCTGGAACAGCCCCTGTGTTCATGCCGCTTCCTTGGTGGAATTTTGGTCAAGTTTGGGGAGACCGCCCTCGTTGGCACCATTCTTATAGGATGTGTGGCATGTTGGGCCTATCTTCCTATTGTGGCAAGTGTGGTTGGAATGAAATAGGAGGATTTTTAGAGGAGAGCACTTGCAGATACAATAGGTTTGGTTTAGAATCCTTGGGATGATTCAGGAGACGTTGGAAGCAAAGGGTGAGGTGGTGTTGCCACTTGAAAAAATGGATGCTGAGATGGTGGATAGGCTGGGATTCAAACGGATATCCCCTGCAGTTGCTTGTTGTAAGCGTGGTAGGCGGGTGCGGGAGTGTGTTTAGCGGGAGGGGAATTGGAAGCCCCCTCCTGTGGACACTCTGAAGATTAATACTGATGGATCTTCCAAGGGAAACCCTGGCCCTGTAGGAGTTGGTGGGATTGGTAGAGAATCTTCTGGCTCGGTGGTTTTTCTCTTTTCTATTCATAAGGGTCTTTAGACTATTAACCTCATGGAAGGTTTGGCGATTCTTTACGCTTTGGAACAAGCCTATGAGAGGGGTTGGTGTAGGGTTATTTGTGAAGCAGATTCTCAGGTTCTTGTTAACTTGCTCAATCATAAGAGAATGTCTGATGTTAGTTGGCAGCTGGCGGTGGTGGTGCAACAGATTTGGCAAGTTAGGATTTTGATGGAAATGGTGTCTTTTGTCCATATTCCAAGGGAATGGAATAGGACTGCGAATTTTTTGGCCAAATGGGCTTCTGTGCGTGGGGAAGGATGGCAGATTAAGGATTGGGCGCAGATCCCCCAAGAGCTTAATTTGGACCTTGAGAGAGTTCTTGCTGAAGACATGGTGGGTGCAGGCTGATTTTTTCTCTTGCTTTGCTGGTTCTTTTCAGGCTTCGTCCCTGTTTGTTTTGTAATGCTTGTTTATGATATTCAATAAAGTTTTTACCCCTTTTTAAAAAAAAAAAATCAATAGTTGAATGTGGAACAAGGACATAATTAAATGTCACAATTATGCTAGGATGAAAGTGGTAAAAATGAAGCTTACAGGCCTAGGTCATTTTTTAGTGTCTACAAAAACATCATATTAAAATCTTATGTTGGCCTTGCATAGAATTCGGGCTCAAATTATGTTGGCCTGCAACATTTTTTTTTAAACATATACATGTCAGCTACTATATTTGAATTTCTGTTATTCATCAGTGAAACAATCGCTGAGACATCCTGTTAGCTATTTCAAAGGCAATTCAATTGTTGACAATTGCCTCGCATTCATTGTGTTTTTCCGTGACCTCCACCGTCAGAGAGATATAATATTGATCTAAATACGCTTCACCAAAAGCCCTTAATGTTTCATATTAGTCGCCATGACAGATGAGTCTTTCTCACTGAGATGTGCATATTGTTTGATTTACTGTCGCTGTAACTATCCAATGTCGGGGAGACCTTATAAAGGTTACCCTTTGTTTCATCGAAAGTCCACACAATACATTTTTGGTCGCTGTGACTTAAAGTCTTTCTCGCTGACGAGTCCATCTGTCTCACACATGTCGCTATAACTTACAAATTTTGGCAAAAAATCATGTAGAGTATGTTGTGTCTTACCGAAAACCCCGAGCTCACATCTTCATTTCACTGAGACAACACCAACCTCTTACCGAAGGCTGCTCATTGGAATTTGTCAGCAAGACCCAATAGGTTCGCCAAGACTTAACACTGAACCTCATAAGTCTTAGCTATATGAATCCTTTCGAGATATAATCTTCATTCTGGGTATCGGCGAGACACATCAATGTCGAGGAGACCTCATGTAGAGTAACCTTTTCTTTACCAAAAGTCACCCCAAGATAACCCTTGATCACCAAGAGAAAGCAATACTTGCACTGAAAGCCACTTGAAAGAACCCTTATGCTCCATCGGTGAGACATGCGCACATTGGTATGACCCTTCACTAAAGACTTTATGTTTGGCCGAAGAGAAGACTCATATGAATTGTCGGCGAGACCGAAGGTCACTTGCCGAGACCTCATATTGATAGCTCCGACTTACACCGATATGCATCCTCCTGCCACTAGTAGGAAAGACAAAAGATATTAGCCAAGACACAATGTCTATACCGCCTAGCTCCTGTCGATGAACCTCAATATGCATAAGTCAGGGAGACACCTCAAGTTCAATGAGACGTTACCTCGATGATAGAACTCCTATCGATAAGTTCATCCTCGATCACCAAAACAGCACCAATGTCATGCTGATAGCCACCCACAAGTAAATGCCAGTCACTATAACAAAGAAAAGGTCTTTCTGAAACACTTGCAACAAATTAATGTTAACACACAAGCAACAAGGGTCGGGGAGACCTAGATAAACCTATGCCAATAGGAATTACAGTATGGAAAATGCATGACCTAATTGATTTATGTGGGATATTCCATCATGTCATGTAAAGCATTTATGAAATCATCTTTATTTCTGCCTAAGGTAAAATCCACAGACCGGAGATCCCTCTCCAATTCTCTCCGCGATCTCTCCCCAATTGATCCTTTTGACTTGATCTCTCTCCTATTTGTCTGATCCGATTGATCTGATCCCTGATTTCTGATTTCCTGGATCCTTCTGATTGATTTTGATGTTTGATTTTGACTCTCGGATCTGCAATGTCGTCTCTCGGACCGCGGATCTCCACCGGAGATCTCCTTTGACCTCGCTGATCCTGATCTCCGACCATGTTTGATCCCTGAGATTCATTATCCGACCCTCTCCCCTCTCCACCCTGATCCGTGACTCTCTCCACCATCCAGCCGATTTGTCCCCTTTGACTCTTTCCTCCCTCTCCGATCCGATCCATTTTCCACCCTCCTCCGTTTGATCCCGTTTGATTGTCTTGATATTGATCTTCCCCATCTCCCTCTCATCCCTGACCCTCTCCCATTTCTGGCTGAATATCAGGAGTGGACCGGAGTCTCCTGCCGATGCTGATTTGCCTGATGCTGACTTTGTTTTTTCTTGATGCAAAGCCTCCACTGATTGATCTGGATGCGGACTCCATTTCTGCTGACGGAGGATTTTTCCTGATTTCCACCCTCCCTGATTTCGATTTTGATGATCCTGATTTCTGATTTGATCTGCAAATGGATCCCTGTTGATCCATGTTGATTGATCTGATTTTATTTGTCGCTTTTGATGATCCTTTTCATTTTTTGCCGATCCTCCCGATTTTCCTGTTCCTTCCCGGATCCCTCCATTTTGCCCTGATTTCCCCCACTCCTTCTGATGTCCGATCCAAAAGATTTTTTAAATTTCCGGATTTGTCTGATCTTGATCACGATTTTGATCGCCGTAATGATCACGTGATTGATGCCGTCTTGATTGATAATAATTTGTTCGATCACGATTTTGATTTCTTTTTGAGTTGATAATGATCCGATTTTTGATTTCGGTTATGCCTCGATCCGAGCGAGATATTTTGATCGCCATGCCGATCTTGATTGATCCTTTGTTTGATATCATTGAATAATGGACTGTTCTCATCATCATCATCATTGATCCCAGACCCTGGCGTGATCATGGATGCATCACGCTGATTCTGCCATTTGATCACATCTTTGATTGATCGTGACGATGCGCGGATGGCGCGAATATTGATTTTGATTTTTGATCGCATCAAAGCCATGATCAGATCTCTTTTACTCCACTCTCTTTCCGTCCACTCTTTCCCTCCCTCCTTCTCCCCTTTTGATGCCGATCCACTCTTCCCATTTGTCCATTTGATCCCGTGATCCTTTCTCCCGTTATCCATTTCTCCGATCTTTTGATCCCGATCTTTTTTCGTCCATCTCATCTGCTCCATCGTGATCCCTTTGCTGATTGATTGCCATCTTTGACTCTTTGATGATTTTGAGGGGCGCCAGTTCCCATCTCTTTAGATTTCTGATTTTTCTGATTTTGATGCTGATCCGCTCATCTTCGATCTCTTTCTGAATTCGTCATCATCGGACAACGATGCTGTCTGGATGATCGATCTGAGGATTTCGCCTGATCAGATTGATTTATTTCGACGCGATCATGTGATCTTATGTTTTGATCGTTTTCACTGATATCCGCACTCATCGCTCAGCATCGTGATTTTGAGGCTTCTTGCCGATCACATTCGACTTTGGCTGATCTACGATTCATTTTTCCGATGCTCTCATTTCTGACGATCTGTCCATCGATCATCATAAATAACGATCTCTTGCCTGATGCTCGATTTCGATTGAAGCGGATTTTGTGACCTGTCGCCATCGTCGCCTCTCCCGATACGGATATCGATTCTGATCTCGATTTTGTTGATGGATATTTTGCGTGATCTTTGATGTTGAGATCCACCCTCCATGGATCCTCCATTCCACTGATCCACCATCCACCTCCACTCTTGATGGTTCCATTTTGCTGATCCGCAAAGTTCTGATCTTTGATTTGACTTTTTGATTACGCGCTTGATTTTGTTGATCCTGTGATTTTGATTTGTTTTGTTGATCTCTTTGATCCATTGATTGAGATCATTTGACCCTCTCCTCCTTGATCTTCCATGGATCTCCAAGTTTGATCGCTTGATTTCACATTTCTCCCCATCTCCGATTTATTGACGCTATCACTGTCCACTTGACGTTGTCCTCCCGCCCACTCTTCCACCCTCCATTTGATTTTGATTTTTCTGCTGATTTTGACGACGTTTGACCATCCTCCATTTCGTGCCTGACGTTCCTCCATCTTTGATATGATTCTCCACATAATAATGATTCCCACCCTCTCTGATTCTCGGATCTCTCTTTCTTCCAAAGTGAGGGCGATCCACTTTTTCTTTGATCGATTCTGATCCATATCTCTCGATATCCGTCCTCCCTGTTCGATTGATGATTTGCCATTTCCTTCCATCCTGCCGATCCCTGATTTTGATTTCCACCGGATCTTGATCCACCCTTGATGATATTTCTCCATTTTGACACGTCTTTTCATGTTTTCTGTTTTTTCGATTTTTATTTTGCGTGATCATCGCCGATCGACTCTTTTTCGAATGCATCTTCGATATTTTCGCTCAATCGATAATTGCCGGATTTTTCATAAAATAATTCTGTTAATAAAATATCGCCCGAGTGCTCTGACGGCTGAAATATTCTGACGGATCTGATGCTATTTCGATGTCTCGTACGATCAGCCGATCACATCGACTTTTTCGAGATTTTATCGATTCAGGTGACGCTTCGTTCAGGTCATGGATCTTTCTTGATTTCGATTTTATTTGAACATCCTCGATTTTCTGGATCGCCAGTCATCAAAAAGCTCTTCATGCGCCTCGGCCGCTCGATTTCTCTTCATTCCTCCATCTTTGATTTTGATGTTCCGATTTCTTGCTCCACCTCCACTTGATCCCTCCTCCTCCAAAAGATCCTTGATTTCCACTCCTGATCCTCCTGATTTGTTTGATCTTCCATTGATTTCAAAGTCGCCATCGCAGGTGTCGCCAATCCCTCGCGAACGCCCGATGTCATTGACATCGCCCATCTCATCGCCATCGCGTTTGACCCTCTTCCCGATGTCCTCGACCTCGAGACCCCACTCTTCCCGACCCTCCATCGTGATCTCCCACTCTCCCACCTCTCTCCTGCTCTCACACCCTCTCCCACCCTCTCTCCTGTTAGCTCTCAAAAACGCAGGTAAAATACCTCAAGAGGTTTCCAATCTCTTAATACATTTCAGGGTAATAGACAAGGTCAAAATGGTTTAAACCTTCTTCTCTTCAAGTGTTGCTAGACCTAGGTGGGTATACCTATATCAATGAGGCGGACTTTACTTATGCTTATTTATTTTATAGTATTTTACCCACAATGGAAAATGGGAGTGGATAAATAAAATGTGATTTGGTATAGATTGTATAGCAATATCAAAGCTAAAACCTAATATGTTCAGTTTAACAGATATGAATAATGAGTGAAACTAAAATAATGAGTGAAACTAAAATAATGAGAATGTGGAGACTAGTGCCCTATTGGGTATGTAGAGTCAAAAGAAATCTAAAATGAGTAACTTCTTTCTAGAAAGTACTCTAATTGTTTGGCATATATTTGATTGTATAAATTGTATAAACATGCACAAATATGATTACCAAGTTCTTCTTAATGATCCAAATGAGATTCCCTAATTACTATGATCAACTAAAAGAATTTAGTCTTTTCTTGAAAGAACCAATTAATCAACCATATAGATATAGCAAGTGTGCACCGATAAACTGAATATAAGCTTGTTATATCAATTTAAATAACCATAAAAAATCAACCTTGGAGACAACTTCAGTAATACTTTCAATTAGAACAACAAACAACTAATACTAGAAATACGCCACCACATCAAATGATTTTCATTGATATCTCCATAGTTTTAAACATGCATCATAGTCTCATATTTGTAAAACATTGTAATCTACTGTATCTTTCTTCTCTATCCTATATCCTCTTTCGCTACCAAAATGGATATTTATACATCAACTACTTGAAAGGATGCATCCTTTCAGAAATGTCATATGTTAAAACAATAATATATTAAAAGGTAATTAAGCTCTGTTAAGCCATAAATGAATCTTTGATAAGTGGTCCAAGTAATCCTGGCACTCATGCATATCTGCTTCTCCCAAAGCATTCTAGATCATGATCTCCATTCTTACCATCTTCTCATTCTAGTCACACGCCTCATCTAGTGTTGTATCTTTCATGGTAGCTATCTTCAAAATTTCTTGCAATATCGATTCACTTTCAATTTTTCACTTAGTCATTTCTTTTAATCCTCTTTTATCATCAAAGAATGCAGTCAATCCTTTTCTAGTGGTATTTATCAATCCCTGCGCATCCCCTCGCAATTCTTCAAAGAAGTCTTGGTGTTTATTCACAAAATTATTTTCAGCCTCAATTGCTATATTATTAGAAACATCCCTTTCGTTTATTTCTTGAAACTTCTCCAAAATCCTACCATCCATTCTTTTGTGTTCTTGCAATGCAGCAAAGTTATGTGAGTGTGTTCCCAAGAGCTTATTTAACCAAGTTGCTAGACTGGCTTGTCTTTTCTTAATCATTACTACAGGTGTATCATATTTCCCTTGAGAGTAAGCACTTGATCCTTCCCAATGATCTTTTTCTTGTGAAATTTCACCATGAGTGAGCAACTTGGTTGATTTCATTGTGGCACCTAACAAATCTTTCAGGCAATCATTTTCTCTCAACATCCTCTCATTATTCATTTTGTACATTTCCCTCTCCTTGATTAACATATGAATTTGAGCTTTGTTTAATTTTGCTACATTGATCCCAATTTCTATAGTTGCCACAGGATTAGCCTCTCCAATCTTTAAATTCATAACATGCCTGAATGTTTTCTAAATATCAATGACAACCGATTTCCTATGAGGTTGCTATAAAGCCAAAATCATTGATGACCCTTCATCTGGATTGTATTTCGACCCTCCACATACTTTTGTCACCTTTTATGGGTTGAGCTTGTGTGTAATATTACTATCTTTCAAAAAACTATCAAAAAATAATGCAGAATTGAGATCCAACCTTGGAAAAATCATAACACTGGCACTTTTCAACATTTTTCTTCCCTTTTCAAGGGTCATACTTTCCATCTCTCTATCCACACACATCTTTAGGTCATTCAGTAATTGTTCTTCATTACCTAGTGCAATATTGTCAACCTTTTCTCTTATTTCTTTCCCTTTTTGTTTGTACAGGAATGCCTTAAACTCTAGAGAGTTTACACATTTATCATTTGCTACAAATGATTTGTACTCTACATGCCTTGCATCTGCATCTACATTCTCTTTAGCACTCAATTCCCTGGCAGGGCAAGTGTAATGCCAAGTTCTCAATCTTTACGTCTTATTTGGTTGGTCTTGTGGCACATTATCCTCAAATTCCTCCTCCCTAGAAGATAACAGCTCTGTATCTTGCAACCCTTGATTATATTTTTCAACCACTATTTTTGCTTCTTCAACTTCTAGGTTTTGGATCATATCATCAAATTGATAGGGAACATGTTGATACCCTCCAAAGTTTATCTTTAGTTTAGAATTGATGTACCCTTTTGGATCAAAATTCCTTCTAGGTTTTCCTCTTTTCATATTGTATTGCAGTAACTTATCAAGGATCAAATTGTATCCTTCCTTGGATAATACAGTAAAATCACCGAAGCACAATGTACTGGGCATAAAATATTGCTTTCCAAAGGAGCTCAAATTCATAACACTAGAAAAGTTCATCTGTCTAACAATTTCTAAGTATGCAATTTTGTCCGAGACTATTTTAGGTAAAATGAAGGGGAATCTTCAAATCCATAAACCCTAATCATGGTAGAATCCTCTAAGCAATACCAATTCCCCCAGTTGTGACTAATTGGCCCATTGAAGTCCTTAGGCCTGATAAACTTCTTTATCTCTTCAGATAAAGAATAGTCACATGGATGATTATTAAATTTGTACAATTTCTTCACAAAAACTCCTCAAAGTGTACAAAACTAGAGTTAGCAAACCTACTGTCCTAGACAGCCGTCCATAATTGAACAGGTAATAGCGTTCCTTCCTTGTCAAATTAGGAAATTCTCATCTCTTGAGGCCACAACCCTAACTCCTATCCAAAATACAACACTATGTGCATCAACAATGAGTAATTCCTAAGATGTAAGATAGAGGCTCCGCCCTTTATTTCCATCAACCCAGAATCAAGCCCCTTAAAAATGTATGAAGCATAATCAAATGGTCTAGAATTGGGATACTAAATATCTACTGAAATTATCATAGGCACAATTGACATATATTAAGAGACATCCATTCCCAATACTTGGCCTACCGAGAAATAAGTATACTTCATATAGGGTTCAAAAAGATCAACATGGAAAGGGGGTCCATCACTATCCTCTGGAGGAATTGGTTTACGACCTTGTCTAACTCTATGGAGTGGCAACCTTCAACCCTTATAAATTGTTTCCATCCTCCTGAATTCCCTTTCTAATTCCTCATATATCATTTTCTCATTAAAAACCCCTTCCAAGTTGAAAAACTCACCTATTGCATCTTTTGATATGTGTATTAGTAGTTTCCTGGATGGGTCACATATAGCTTTGAGTTTTGAATTATAAT
>VDFB02271358.1:25650369-25695460 GCA_007258455.2 Sequoia sempervirens | reverse complement strand
CCCTCTCTCCCACTCTCTCCCACCCTCTCTCACCCTCTCTCACCCTCTCCCACTCTCTCCCATTCTCTCCCTCTCTCTTCCAATCTGTCCCACCCTCTCCCACTCTCTCCCATTCTCTCCCTCTCTCTTCCAATCTGTCCCACCCTCTCCCACTCTCTCCCACCCTCCCTCTCACCTTATCTCCCACTCTCCCACACTCACTTCCACTCTCTCCCAATCTCTCCCACTCTCTCCCATCCTCTCTCCCACTTGCTACCACCCTCTCCCACTCTCTCCCACACTCTATCAATTCTCTCTCTCCCACCCCCTCTCTCTTTCCCTCCCTCTATCTCCCACACTCTCCCACACTCTCTTAGTTGTCTCTCTCCTACCCCTCTCTCTTTCCCTCCCTCTATCTGTGCTAACCTACCTAGCTAAATCCTAGTCTCTCCCACCCTCTCCCACACTCTCTCAATTGTCTCTCTCCTACCCCTCTCTCTCTCTTGCACCCTCTATCCCTCCCACCCTACCTAGCTAATTCCCTCTCTCTCCAACCCCTTATCTCCCACTCCCTCTCTCTTAAATCCTCACTTCCACCCCCTCTCCCTCTCTCTTAGGTCTCTCCCTCCCACCCCCTCTCTCTATCGTGCCACTCCCTCTAGAAACCTACTTAGGTAACTCTCTTTCTCTCCCCTCTCTTTATATATCCCTACCACCCTACCTAGATAAGTCCCTCTCACTCCATCCCCCTCTTATTCTCCCTCTCTTAGGTTGAACGCCCTCCCACATCCTCTCCCTCTCTCAATTATCTCACTCATACTCCCTCTCTCTCCCACTCCCTCTCCCTACCTATCTCTCAAGTATCTCCCTCTCACCCTACCTAGATTAGTCCCCCTCACTCCAACTCCTTCTCTCCCACTTCCTCTCTCTTAAAATATCACTTCCACCCCCTCTTCCTCCCTCTAGACTCTCTCTCTCCCTCTCCCCATCCCACCCTACCTATACAACTCTCTCTCTCTCACTTAAAATTCTCCCTCCCTCTAAAAACATACATAAATACATACAACCATAATACATATGTACATACAATCCTACATCCATACAATATACATGCACTGATACATATAGGCATACATACATACATGACACACTAGCATACATGTACATACAAACATACAAATATATCAACAAACATTCAATAGAGTGGCATTTAACATGAAGGAAGACATAACGCGACCACGTTATAACACACTCACATTATGTCTTGCTTGACATGTATCCCAGATAAGCAAAAAGATGTCAAAACTAAGACATAACGTGAGCGCATTATATGGCACTCGCATTATATTTTTCTTTTGGAATCCTTGAGCATTAACATTGGTATTTTCCATGGAATACCAACCCAAAGGCTTGGAGGGAATTCCCAACAACCAAAGATGGGTTTTTGCAAATTTTACAATTTTTCACCTAATTGGGTTTGTGCTCACCGTCAGGATTGCATTTAGTTCAATATCAACAAAATTGAGCACATGGGTAATGTTAGGTTCTCTTAGCTATCCAATAATGTAATTTTTTTCACTTTTTGACAATGTTAATCCTTTCATCCATAATTTCTTTTGTATGTCTTATTTTTTCCAAAAAGTGGTGTTTTGTATTTTTTTCGTTATAAATTAATTGTTCATTGAAATTTCAAATAAAATACATTTTTAGAAACTAGACTCCATTCTACAATTTTTTTAAAAAAATCAAGTACTTTCCAAAATTTGTAGGGGAAACACCCAAAATTATACTTTTCAAGAAGTACCCACTTAGAAAATTAGTAAAAATCAAATATTCATTAAAAAATTATCAAAAAAATCATGCATCAACTAGATATTGTTAGCTAACTTTTGACCGTAACAATTTTAAAAATACTACAAAAAAGTTCACTATGCTAGGGTTGTACAAGAGTTGCTATGTCATGTTTTTCTAACAAAAACAACACCAATTTGTGTACGTCCCTCTTTTGAACCCCTTAATATCAACCATTTTCAAAATAATTTAGTAGTTTAGAAAGTAGACTTGGAGCACTTTGATCCTTGTTTGTGTTCCATCTCAAAATTTTGAGTGTAACTATCCTCAATTTCACATCCAAGGTTAGTATTTCCTGATTTCAAAAAAAAAGTGGCCACTTAAGCCCCCTTTTTGGGAACCATCTTGGTGCACTTACCCAGATGTGAAAAATTCCTTTCTCCATGGTGTTTTGGAGGAGGAGATATATATGGAAAAATTCAAAGGATTTGAGGTCAAAGGTAAGGAGAAATTGGTGTGCAAATTGAAACAAGCACCTCAATAATGGTACTTGAAATTTAATAGTTTTATGGTTGAGCAAGGCTACAACAGGTGTAATTTTGACCATTGTGTTTATTTTAAGAGGTTGGATAATAATAGCTACATTATTTTATGTTTATACATTGATGACATGCTTGTAGCGGGGTCTAACATGGATCACATAAGTGATTTAAAATAGTAGTTAGAAAAACTATTTTCTATGAACGATTTGGGGGTAGCAAAAAAAATCCTTGGTATGAAAATTTGCTAAGATAGGAAGAAGAAAAAATTGACTCTATCTTAGGATGATTATGTTGAAAAGGTGTTGCAAAGATTCCATATGGATAATGTAAAAGCTGTTAGCACACTTTTTCCTAGTCATTTGAAATTGAGTAAGGAGATGTGTCCAAAGACAAAAGAGGAGGAAGAAAAAATGTCCAAGCTACCATATGCTTCAACTGTAGGAAGTTTAATGTACACCATGGTATGCATGAGACTAGATATTGAACTTTTTGTTGGAGTCATAAGCAGGTATATGATTAATCATGGATTGGAGCCTTGGAATGGAGTAAAATGGGTTCTCAAGTATTTGAGAGGTACATCCATAAATATTTATGTTTTGGGTGCTCTAATATGGATTTAGCAGGTTATGTAGACTCAGATTTGGCAAAGGATATTGATACCAGGTAGAGTACTACAAGTTATGTCTTTACTATAGGTGGGACAGTGGTGAGTTGGATCTCCAGGTTGCAAAAGTTGGTTGATTTATCCACCATAGAGGCAGCATATGTAGCTACAATAGAGGAAAGCAAGGAGATGATATGGCTACAATATTTTATGGAAGAATTGGGAAAACAATAGGCTAATAGTTATTTGCTTACGAATAGCTAGTGTGCCATACATCTTGCAAATAATTCTTCCTTGCATTCAAAGACCAAACACATATAGTTGAGGTATCACTTCATTCGGTCAGTGTTGGATGATGGATAGTTAAGGTTGGAAAAGATACATACAGACGAAAATATAGTGGATATGTTTACAAAGTTAGTGATAAGGGAGTCTAAGTTGAGCTCATCTTCAGATTTAGTTGGTCTTCAAGACTAAAAACAATAATAGAATAGTAGGTTCCAAGGTGTTTATTTCCAGTGGGAGCTACAGGGTCAGTGGTGTTATGATCAGTCTTCAAGTGGGATATTATTATTATATGGAGCCTAATCAGACTCGAAGTTTAAATTTTCCCCACTTTTATCAACACAGTTTCCCCCCAAATTATTCAATGGGGGTTTGGGGGTAGTGCCCCCAAGACAGGGTCAAGGGGTAGCCAGAAGTATTATTATTATTTTATAAAGTTTTCGGGAGTTATTTTTCTATTGGCTGACATAAAAAAAGCCCTATTTTTTAACTATCATAAGCCTTGATAAAATGACTAAAGGTTAAGGTTTATGTTGATATTTTGTATTGTAGCATTTGCAATGGTATTGAGTTGCAAGGATTGTTGGTTGTAATTGGTTCAATTTTCTAGATAATAATATTGGACTCTCTATTGGTGGATGTAGCCGTATTTTGGGTGAACCATGTTAAAAATTATCTCTCACTATTATTATTTCTATGTATTTGCATTCCTCTGTTTAATCTTTATTTGCAATTAATTGATATTTCTACATGAAATTCCTAACAAATATAACATTCCAAAGAAATAAATAGTATTCTGTAAAAACCCTCCTATTTATGAGAAAATATAACTCCCTAAAATAATATCTATATTCCTCAAAATATTTTTGAATAAAACTTCATAACTCTTTTCTCACTGCTACCAACCCTTATTTATAACTAGAAGAAGAGGAAATTGTTGCAAACAATTTAGAAGAAGAAACTACTAGATGCCTAAATTTGATATCTCACAATACGATCCTAGATCTTGATTGGACTGTAGCAATATTTTCTCATTAAGTATCAGTTGCTTCATTAATGGTTTCATATATTTAGTGAAAATATACTATCAAAAGATAATCGGATTTTAACATGTAGCCTAGGAAAATCAAATCGATCAGTTGTGGATATTGATGACGCTGACTCGAAGGTTGCACCCCAAAAGTAAGACATCCACCACACTCCCCAATGAAATTTTCCCAAAATTATCTTTTCGCAGAAGATACTGACTACTCGATGAAAATAGATGATGTGTCAAGCAAGTACACAATTTTGGATTTTGTGAGAGTGATTTTGAAGAAAATCCTCACCAAGTTGACATGTCTCTTGATTCAAGCTCGAAAGGAAAATGATATATATAAAGTCGCACAACCACCATGTGGCACATTGCATGTATTTATGTGAGAAATATTTGTCCTTTGGGCATGGATCCATCTAGAAGCAGAAAGGAAGCAAGGGTCAGAAACCAAATTTATTCAAAGGAAAAAATTACTTAACATTAATTAAACCAAATGATGAAACAATCAAACATGAAACATGAACAATGATACCCTAAATGATGCCTTGAAATGTGAATCAACAATCTAACATGAAGTGGCCATGAAGAATGTAGATCTTGACCTTGAATTAGATGTTGGATAATGCCTAATCTTGGATCTTCAATACTACATCACAACACTAGCTCAACAACATGCTTGATACTTGATGACTTTGACATGATGATGGATCTTGAATTTCTACAATAATTGATGAAGAAATCTTCCCTTGAATGCCTTGGGAATGCTCTTGTAAGCTCTCTTGATGCAATTTTTTAAAACTATTGTAAACCTAATTTTTCTATAATGAATGATTTGATGAAACTCTTAAGTGAAAATGAGTGAAATAACCTTGTATTTATACTTGTTTATGCTAAATTCCTCAAAATTACAACATTATAAGCTGACATTAGATCTAGGAGGATAAAATATCACCAAGAAATTTAATTTAATTTAATTTTAAGCCACATGAGGCTCATACACCAGAAGTGGTGTATGTGTCCCATTAGGCCAAGCTTTGGGACACATTTTTAAAGAAATGCTAAGAATGATGTAAAATCAAGATCAAGGCCTTGAAACCTAGGTGGGACTCATACACCCAAGGTGCCATGTGAGTCCTAGATCACTAAATTTGGGCCATACAACATGAAAATTTTAATTTTTGATTGGTCATTGCATATGTGTCTGGATTATCCCCAGAAAGATGCATTAATTAAGACTTGTGGATGCAAAATAAGACCATTTAAAGCATAAAGAATCCCAATTAACTAATAAAACTCTAGATTAGTGTGAAAGTGTGATACAAAATTTTACAACACCCTAAATAAGGAATAATTAGCTTTATTTAGTTTACAAGGGCCCTAAACTTAATGTGAAGGTGTAAATAAAAACACTTTACAACACTAAATTAAGGAAAAATTAGGTCAATTTAGCTTAAAAGGGTCCTAAGCCTAATTTGAATGTGTAAAATATATTACAACACTAGATCAAGGTAACATTAGTCCCATTTTAATGTTATTCATTCCAAAATTAAGTGTGAAAATGTAAACTACGATAGTTTTTTACACTATAGACATTAATTAGAAAGGGAAACACCTACAAACTACTTTCTCTCCATTGCTCAATCCCCCTTGGGGTCACAAGATATTCTCCCCATAACTGTACCAACCAAAGTCACCATTATCTACTCCCCCTAAGAGGTAGCCTTCATTAGTCAAAGAAAGAATAAATCTTGAATTCTCACCTAGACAAATGTGACAACTCATGCATCTAGTTGAAAGGAGGGGAAATAAACCATAGCTTTTTCTTGAGATACTCAAATGTATCTTTTGGAAGATACTTTTTGAAACTTTTTCTATTTGATCCTTTGTAGGAACATAATCCAACTTCACTTCATTCTCAACAACTTTATCTCTTAGAAATTGATACTAGATAGAGATATGCTTTGTCCTTGAATGCATTATTAGATTTTTTAGAATTTTGATAGAACTTGTATTATCACACAAGATAGGAATAGGTTCATCATATGATACTCTAATATCATTCAAAATTTTATTCATCCACACCACTTGTGTGCAACAAGATGCTACTACAATATATTTTGCATCTACAGTAAATGGTGACACTAAATCCTTCTTCTCACACAACCAAGAAACCAATCTACTTCCAAGAAAGAAACCACCTCCACTTGTACTTATTTTTTCATTTGTACAACCTACCCAATATTCATTTGTATAAGCATTCAAAGAGAAATCAATATCCCTAGGATACCATAGAAAAAATTCTAGAGTGCCTTTCAAATACCTAAATATCCTTTTTACTATTGCTACATGTTATTCTCTAGGATCATCTTGAAATATTGTCACAATACATACTACATGCATGATATCCAATCTAATAGTAGTTAGATAGAGCAATCCACCAATCATGGATTTGTACTTTCTCTGATATTTCTTAGGAGATTCATCATTTTTTCTCAACTTACAACTAGTAACCATGGGAGTACATACTATTTTAGAGTCCTTTAGAAAAAAATTTAACATTTTCTTGACATACTTTGATTGTGATATCAATATACATTTATTAGATTGACTAGTTTGTAGCCCAAGGAAGAAATTCATCTCCTGAACATTGACATTTCAAACTCATTTTCCATCTCCTCTACAAAACTTTTACACATTTCCTCATTTCCTCCAAAGATTATGTCATCAACATACACAACCACAATCATTATTGATCTCTCTCAACCTTGAAGTAAATATTGTTGTTTGTAGTACCCTTTTTGAATCACTGCTACAATAAGTACTTATCTAATCTTACGTACCAAACTCTAGGAGCATATTTGAGTCCATATAAAGCTTTCTTCAACCGGCAGATCATATCAAAATATTTTGATTAATAAAACCCTTATGTTTGTTCAATGTACACCTCTTCTTCTAACTTACCATTCAAAAATGTATACTTGACATCCATCTAATACACCTTGAAATCTTTATGAGGTACAAAATCCAAAAACATCCTAATGGCTTCCACTCTTGCTACTAGAGAAAAAATTTCTTCAAAAATCTATTTCTTCCACTTGTTAGTATCCCTTACACACAATTCTAACCTTGTTCTCGATGACTTATCCATCCTCATTCAACTTGTTCCTAAAAACCCATTTAGTTCCTATCACTTTCTTGTTTGTTGGTCTTGGGACCAGTTCGCATGTCTGATTCTTCTCAATTTTCCTCAATTATTTTTACATAGCTTTGATCCAATTCTCATCCCTGCATGCTTCAGTTACTATTTTAGGTTCTACCTCAAAGAGTAAACAAAATTTTACATGTTCCTCTTCCATAACAACTATTCTTCTTGTGAGTACAACTTTTCTCTTATCTCCAATTATTTAATCTTCATAATGATTCTTTTTCACATAATTAGGAGTCTTACGATTCTTTTCTAGAGATTATTCATCTTCCACTATCATCTCTTTCTCTTTATCTTTATCTTTTCCTTCTTATCTACACGAGGGTTCATTAGATTCATATCTTTCTATCAGCACTGAGCTTCAGTTTGATTCTTCATCCACTTTGAAAATTACACTTTCAACTATCTTCTTTAACATTTTGTTGTAGTATCTAGATGTCTTTCTCTTTGTAGAGTATCCAAGGAAGATTCCTTCATCTTATCTTGCATCAAACTTTCCTAGATTTTCTTCATCTCTCTTGATATAACATTTTCTTCCAAACACTATTAAATATTTCATAGTATGAGGTTTTCCATATCATAGCTCATAGGGGTCTTTGAACTATTCACTCTTTCTTGTACTATGTTAAGAATGTACACTACAGTATGAATAGCTTATTTCCAATAGACATTTAGTAGATTTTCTTCCTTCATAATGGTTCTTGTTGCTTTTGGAACTATCTTATTCTTCCTTTCCATAACTCCATTCTATAGAGTCTTGGAAGTTGATAAAAGTCTTTTTATCCCATGATCTTCACAAAAGCTATCAAACTCATTAGAGGAAAACTCACCACCTCTGTCAAACATCAAACATTTAATTTTTGAAATTCATTTCATTCTAAACCATACATTTAAATTATTCAAACTTATCTAGAGCCTCTATTTTTTCTTTGAGAAAGGTCACCCAAGTTATTCTAGAGTAATCATCTATCAACAACATAAAATACCTATCACCTTGAGAGCTTCTTGTTTTCATAGGTCCACATAGGTCTATATGTATGAACTCCAATGGTCCTGTGGTAGAATATTCCTTAGTTCTAAACCTCTTCTTTCCCTAATTTCCAAACTGACACTCCTTGCAAATTATATTGATAGGCTTGTAATTGTAATGCCATAGAAAGTGCACAATAGAAAAAAAAGATCATTAGAAGCAAACATGCAATACTAAAATCTAAAGATGCAAATCTAAATGTTAAGCAACAAAGAACATAGGAAAGTCAGAAACATAAACAAACTGAAACAATCTCACCAATTTCAAATGTATTTCCATGATTCATCTCGATTTCCCTTCTCCTTTTTGCTTGTGTAGTATAATTGCCCTCAGATTTTTCGTAAGTTCGTGCAAGTATAGCCTAAGATAGTGATTAGAAAAATATGAAAGATTCAAGACAAAGTGCTCTCAAAAGTCATAAGATTTCGTGAGAGAAATTGGAATGAAGAATGACAAATCAATTTATAGAAAATTGATTATTCGAATGACATGTCAAGATTGAAAGATCAACGGATGGTTGAGATCGACAGATTAGACATGCATTCTGATAACTGTTAGTAGTGACATGAGTGATAAAAACTATAAATAGGATTAAAGATTAAATAAATGATTTAATCTTCAGTTCGACATTCAAAAATAGGAGAAATATATTTGCATGACAAAGATGAAGATTGATTAAATCAACTCTTGTTCAAATTCATGCACAAAGTTTAATTAATTAAATAAGAATATTTAATTAATCCGCATGTACATGCAAATAAGTTAGAATTGGACGATTGAATGATCTGACAAAGAGATTACTCAAGAAAGCCACTCAGACATCAAATGAAGAGTTAACTGAACGATTAAAATAGATGTTGAGTCGAGTAAAAGTGAATACTTAGATAACTCACATAATTATCTAAAATATAGAGGAATGCATTAAAATAGAATTAATGAATTAAATAATTCATTTAATTCAAGACTCGATATTCGAAGAATAATTAAATAAATAAGATTTATTTAATTAAATGATGAAGGGATTTAAATGAATAATTAAATAAATAAAAGAATTTATTTAATTATAGTGAAGTATGATAAAAGTAAATTAAATAAGAATTCATTTAATTTTGAAGGATAAGGTTAATTAGTAACATAAAAAAAAGAATTTATTTAATTAAGATAGAATATGAAGATTTTAATTAATAGAAGAAATAATGTTAAGATGAATTAATTAAATAATTAAGATTATTTAATCAATAGAAGAATTAATGTTAAGGTGAATTAATTAAATAATTAAGATTATTTAACCAATAGAAGAATTAATGTTAAGGTGAATTGATTAAATAATTAAGATTATTTAATCAATAGAAGAATTAATGTTAAGATGAATTAATTAAATAATTAAGATTATTTAATTAATAGAAGAATTAATATTAAGATGAATTAATTAAATAATTAAGATTATTTAATCATGACCATGAAGAATAGGAATTATGAAGAATATTGAAGTCACAGGCTTAGACCAGATTTCGGTGTCTACATTTTCCCCTCTTTGATACAATGTCATTTCGGCGTTGTGTCAAAGAAAATTGATAAGAAATATGCCCCAGTAATGCCCCAATGTAAAATAGGTGAAGGTATGCCCCCTCGAGAGGACAGGTAAGTTCAAAGAACATGAGTGTGCTCTCGAAATCAAGGAGAGAACTAGAAGATGAAAGAAAGAAAAAAAGGATAGAGGAAAATAGATAATGGTGGTGAAGATGTAGAAAAGAAGAAATGTTAGTGCAAAAAGAAAGATGAATAATAAAAGATCATGATGTGAGTATTAGCAATCTTCGATGTTTCATCGTATCACAAAAGGTATTGCACTTTATCATCATTGGGTAGGACTAATACAAATGGAGAAAAACACCAAGATATGACATAGATCAAGGTGTGCAAGGTCATCCACTTGCTAACAACAGACAGTCGCAGACAAGGAGTGTTGTTAACTCATACTAAGGACACAAGTTGCCCCAGTCTTTTTTTCAAGACAAACCACAGATAGCAAAAAAAGTAAAAGTTGGGTCATGAGACGTCATTGCTCCTCTAAATCCTTCATGGGACATCCTTGAGGAAACTAGTAACATGACTCAAAAATCAAATTTTAAAAGACAGTCGACAGACAACAGTCAAAGAAAATAGAATTCTGATACATCGTTGCTTCTCTAAATCCTTCATGGGACATCCTTGAGAAAGCTAGTAACATGAATCCTAGTCATCAATTCAAGATAAATGATAAGATAAACAAGCCATAAAGTCAAAAAGTGAGTAAAATATTTTCCAAAACCTGATCTTGTTTGTTTGATTTGTTTTGATTGATAAAAGAATTGATTGATAGAGCCTGATTTCAAGAGATACACATACCAGATAAGACCTTGAGTCTAGTTTCGATGTTATGACTATCTGTATAAGGCATGAAAAATCCTGGTTTCAGAAAGACATGTATCGTATAAGACGTTGAGTCAGATGCCATTGATGTGATAACCCATGTAAGGCTATGTTTGATTGTGTGATCTTGTCGATTATGCATGAAGGACTCATCTTTTATAAGACATAGATTGTTTTGTTGATATGAGTATTTAGGAAAGACTCATCCTGAACAAGATACAGGTTGATTTCCATGTGGATGATGTCTGTTTCCAGGAAGGACGCATCCTATAGTAGACATTTGTTGATCTATTTTCATTGTTTTGTTTGGAAAGATGTTTGATTTGACTTAGAGACATTGCTGACTTGTTCACCAGATTGATGCATTGACAATTGACTGTGTGTAACAACAAACCCTAAAGGACTGACCTAGTGCGGCCTCAGGGGCTCATCGAATGATGGCCTTGCCTACGTTGTACATGTAGAGACCTCATAGTTTGACTTGAATTGACTGACAAGACTAACTAAAAATAGAAGACGTGTGTGAAAGAGAATGCGATGAACCCTAATGGACTGACCTAGTGTGGCATGGGGGCTCATCGATTGATGGCCTTGACTACATTGTACATGCAGAGACCTCGTAGTTCGACACAACCAATGACCTTGTCATATAGACATATGGATCGAATCATGATTTTGTACAAACAAACCTAAACAAACTAACCTAATGCCTTGGGGGCACATCGGTAGATGGCCTTGCCTACATCCAGTCACAGAGGCAACGTAGTTCGATAAATGAAAAAGACTGACAAATGCAACTGACTCTAACTCTATTTTTGGATTTTCAAAATGTTTTGATTTCTTTGTCTTTTTGAAGTTTTCTGATGTTTTTGTGTTTTCTCAGGTTGTTTTGCGATGTTTGTGGATTTTCCATTGTTTTACATCTTCAACATAACCAATGTAAGAACCAATATGAAACATGTCAAGTGTTTTCCCCCAATCAAGTATAAGACCAATTGATTATGAATAGGGTAAGATGGGGGATATGAAATTCTCTCAATGTCAATCGTTCCAAGTTATGGAAAAGACTACCACTTATTAGGAATGATGTATACAAGCGATGGACACAAAATATAAGGGATATGTACAGGGATAGTGAGTATGTACAAGGATAAGGACTATGTACAGGGAAGTGGACTATGTATAGGGAAGTGGACTATGTGTAGGGTAGATTAGAATAATAGTAGTCAAAGGAGCAGAGTTGAGTACACATGGCACCTGTTTACCAGGTTTTCACCATGATACCTATCCATAGCACCACCGAAGTGGTTTTCACCATTGGACGAATGATTTGTCTTTACTATTTTCTATATTATCTAATTTTTTTGGTGTTAACAAGATGCCTATTTACCAGGTTTTCACCTTGATAATGATTTTTTTGATTTTTTTGTATTTTTCCTAATTAAGACAAAGGCTTGCAAAAGCTATGCATAGAACCTCTTCAGATGCATACTATTGATTGGTGAGGATAATGGTTCCCCTTCAGGAGTAGAGAGTTGGTACGCTTCTGATCCAAAAGCTTTTGTAACAACATAAGGTCCTAACCAATTAGGTTCAAAATTTCCTGGTTTATCTCTTTCTGCTTGATTCTTTGGGTTCTCCATTAAAACTAGGTCACCAATGTCAAAGTTTATGTTCAAGACCTTCCTGTTATAGCTACGACGAAGGTGATTTTGATATGCTTGGAGATGGTCTAGTGCCTTCTGTCTTCGCTCATCTAGAAATTCTAACTCATGGAGTCTCGACACTCGGTACTCTTCATCATCAATGTGGCCTTTCAAGGATGCCCTTAGGGAAGGAATCTCGACCTCAATAGGCAAAATAGCTTCAGACCCAAAAACAAGTGAATATGGGGTAGCACTAGTGGGAGTACGGATACTTGTACAATAAGCCCATAAGGTAGGGTTAAGCTATAAATGCTAGTCACGACCAACATCATTGATGGTCTTCTTGAGGATTCTGATAATGGTCTTGTTAGATGCCTCTGCTTGGCCATTACCTTGTGGGTAGTATGGAGTAGAAAAGTGATGTTGGATATGAAATTCATCACACAAGTGGCAGAATTATTGGTTCTTAAATGGGAAACCATTATCCATGATGATGGAATAAGGGACAACATATCGACAGATGATATAGTTTAGGATAAATCTAGAAATCTGTGTGCCGGTAATGTATGTCATAGGAATGGCTTCAATCCACTTCGTAAAGTACTCAGTGGCAGTGATAATGAACTTGTGTCCATTAGATGATGTGGGGTGGATCTTACCTATGAGTTCAAGTCCCCATTGGGCAAAGGGTCATGGTGACGTGATAGGATGGAGCTCCTGTGCTGGGGTATGTATCAAATCTCCATGAAGTTGGCATTGGCGGCATTTTGTTACAAAAACATATGAGTCTTTTTCCATAGTAGGCTAGTAATAACCCAGTCTCATAATCTTTTTGGCTAAGGTAGGACCACTCGAATGGGAACCACATATACCCTCATGCACCCCATGCAAGGTTGCTTGTGCTTCAGTAGAATCAAGACATCTCAGTAGGGTATTATCTAAGGCGCGTCTATATAGGGTGTCTCCGACGATGGTGTATTTGGCTGACTTGCGGAGGAATGTCCTATGTTGGTTATTGGATAGGCTAATGGGTATGACTTCAGCATGAAGGTAATCATAGATTTCTTTGTACCATGGGGAATCAGGACCAACAATGTCACACACCATTTCAGAATCTGGGATATCGTAGGCTGGGACCAAAAGTTGTTCTACCAAGAACTCAAACTTAGGCAAGTTGTTAGGAATGTCAAGAAGTGATGCAATTGTAGCCATAGCATCAACTGCCTTGTTTAATACACAATGTATTTGATGAAATTCAACTTTTTCAAAGTACTCTTTAAAGCTATTAGCCATGTGCTTGTATGGAGCAAGCTTCTCATCCTTAGTGTCATAATCATCATTTACCTATCTAATTAATAGTTGGGAATTGCCATACACTTGTAGGTTCTTAATTTTCCACTTGACTACTATGTGTATCCCTATGACTAGAGCTTCATATTCTGCCATGTTGTTAGTGCATGGGAATGCAATCCTAAATGACTTAGGGATGGAATCACCTTGTGGTGTGATAAATAGTATACCAGCCCCAGAACCATGATTTGTATGTGAGCCATCAAAGTATAGTTTCCATGTTATGTTCATGTCAAATGTGAATATGAACTCATTAGGAAATTCTACAACTAATGGGTGATCTTCTTGTATGGGTGCATCAGCTAATTGATCAGCAATGACCTATCCTTTAATAGCTTTTCTTTCTACATACTGGATATCATACTCACTAAGTATCATAACCCATTTGGCCAGTCGCCCTATTAATGCTACCTTGCTAAGGAGATATTTCAGAGGGTCTATTTTAGCAATCAACATTGTTTGATGGTTTAGCATATAGTGTCTCAATTTTTGGGTAGAAAATACTACTACAAGACAGCCACGTTCAATGGTACTATAGTTGAGCTCGTAACCTACCAAAGTCCATCTGATATAATAGACTGCCCTTTCATGACCTTCATTTTCATTCTGTGCCAGCAATGCTCTGAGTGATGAATGGGTTACTGTAATATAAAGAATCAATGGTCTTCCTTCAACAGGTGGCATTAAGACAGGGGGTGTGAGTAAATATTCTTTAATTAGTTGAAAAGCCTCTTCACACCTAGATGTCCATGCAAAGGGTACTCCTTTCTTAAGTAGATGTTGGAAAGGATGCATCTTATTTGCTAGCTGCACTATAAATCTTCTGATAGATTGCAACCTTCCCTGTAATTTCCATAGTTGATTGAGATTAGTGGGTGGTGGCATGTCCATGATTGCTTTCACCTTAGCAGGATCCACTTCAATGCCTCGTCTAGAAATGATATAACCTAACAGCTTTCCGGACTTGACTCCAAACACACATTTCTTTAGATTGAGTCTCACTTTATAATTCTCTAGCCTCTGAAATATCTTATCTAGAACTTGTAAATGTTCTGCCCTTGTCTTAGATTTTGCAATAAGGTCATCGACATAATCCTCCATAAGAGTGTGTACTAGATCATGGAAGATAGTAGTCATGGCTTGTTGATAAGTTGCTCCAACATTCTTGAGTCCAAAGGGCATAACATTCTAGCAATAAGTTCCCCATGGATAGGTGAAAGCCATCTTAGGTTGGCTTTTAGTTGCAATTCTGATCTGGTTATATCCTGAGAATCCATCCATAAGGGACAACATCTCATATCCTACTGTCATGTCAACTATCATGTCTATGTTGGGCAAAGGAAAGTCATCCTTAGGACAGGCTTTGTTGATGTCTCTAAAATCAGTGTAGATGCAGATGCCCCCAACTGGTTTAGTGATTGGCACAAGATTGGAAATCCAATCCACATAGTCGATAGATATGATGAAAGCAATGTCTAAGAGTTTCTTGAGTTCTGCCTTGACTAATAAAGTGATATGTGGGTGCATTTTTCTCAACTTTTGTTTCACTAGTTTGGCACCTGGTTGTAAGGGAAAATGATGTAGAACAAGGTCAGGATCCAACCCTGGCATATCTGCATATGACCAAGCAAAATTTATCTGTCTCTATGCAAAGAAGTTATGAAACTTCGGCTGCTCTTTTGTTGTCAATGACGCTGCAAAATAAACCAACCGAGGATTGTCCTTGGTACCTATGTTAACCTCTATTGATTCTTCCATAAGCATGGGTGACTTTTCCTATGCAATAGGGAGAATGTTCAAACCTCCATCCTTAGGTTCATGAGAGAGGTTTTCACCTTCGGATGCGTCCTTTCTTTTTACGTTTTCATTGTCTAGAGGTGCCTTTCAGTTTTCACCTAGAGACTCATCTTTTTTATTTTGTTTATTCTTTTTCTCATTTTTGCGACTGGAGGGTTGAACAGATTCCCCAAAATATGCTTTTTTGTCCAAGTCAATGGTAAAACCAGCCTTATGATCCCCATTAGATATTCCTTCTCATAGTCCCAGGAACTCAACAATTGCTTCGTTGTTCTCAAAAGTGTCTAAGACGGGTGCATCTTGTTGATACCAACCAATGAGCTGCGGATAAACTAAGGGCATGCCATCGTCAAAGTTGTTAAAGTCTAATAGGGTTAAGGTAAAGATTGAATTATTCATGTGATTACAAAAGTCTTGTACCAGGTCCTCTTTACTCTTAGGTTTGGGTCTAGGTGGATGAATAGGTGGGCCTAGTGCCAAGGTTTGACTATCAAAAATAGGTGGCTCAGGTTGCCAAGAGGTAGGATCAAGTGATTCCCAATAGTAGTGTTTAAACCACTCTTCCTTTGTCATTTTCTTGGGTGGACAGGAATTTAAGGGATTGGATGAGGAACTTAACATCAAGTCAAGTTCTCCAAATAACTTGTCAAGGTCCATGGAAGAAGTAGAGGATAGGGAATCCCACTCATAATCGTTAGAGTCGGGGGAGTCACAATGATATTGGTCCACGGGTTCATGAGATGTCTTAATATCTTCTAAAGCACTAACCTCCTCAAGTAAGGGTAATGGGGTACTAGGAACACCAATCTAAATCGGTTGAAACCCTAGCCCTACTCCTTTTGGCCACTAAGAAACAAATATTGGTATAATTTTTCCATCTTGGTGTAAGCCTAAACCACTCTGTCCATCATATCCCTTGCTTTGCATAATTTTGAAACCCTTTCCATATAGATCTGTAGGAATATGAGCTAGTAAGAGTGGTTTCTCATCATCTTCCCTATACAGCCAGGAAGTGAGATCCTCTACATCGACAGCCTCTTTGCTTAATTCACCCCATTTGGTGAAAGTTGTCATGGGGGGAACATGTATAGTGATCATAGACTGTCCCCTACCTGTTGTAGGTAAACCATATGACTTAGGAGGAACCAAATGGCTAACACAATAAGAATTATTCATGTAATACTCTCCACAACCCTTGTCTTGGATCTCAACCCTAGGTGTGGTAGGGACTGAGGGTGAAGTAGTTGCTCGAGTGAGTGTGGATGGATCAACATAGGAAGATGAATTGGATGATGAGGCTGCTTGGTTCACTGGCACTTGGCATTGAGGGATCTACTTAGATTGGTGCAATACTGGAAAGGATCTGGATCACCATCTATAGTTATTTCGGTGCCATTGTAAGGGAATTTAAGACACTGATGATACATGGAAGGGACTGCCTTCATGGCATGAATCCATGGTCTGCCTAGTAGAAGGTTATAAGGGAGGGTGAGATCCAAGACCTGGAACTTTGTCTCCATCATCGCAGGACCAATTCTGATTTCAAGTGTTACCACCCCCTTTTATTTTCATTCTTCATCATCATAAGCCTTAATGACAATACTCCTGGTGGTTTCTACGCATGCTTTTGAAATACCTAATGCCTTAATTAGTTTTAAAGTGCATAGATTTAACCCTGCTCCTCCGTCTACCAAAACTCGTCTAACTTTGGTGTCATCAACAAGGACTTCTAGATGTAAAGGGTCATTGTGGTTCATCTTTTCAGTTACATAGTCTTGTTCAAAAAATGTGGCATGGTGATTATTGGTCAAGTATCCCACCATTTCCTGGAAATGACTGACATCTAGATCATTAGGGACCATGGTATTTTGTAAAGCTTTATCAAGGATAGACCGATGCTCGGGTGAAATATGCAACAATTCCAAGATTGAGATTTGGGCTGGGGTCTTCCCCAATTGATCAAGAAGGTTATATTGTAACTTGGAAGGTTGGGGTGTTTGTTGTGATGGAGGGCCTTGAATAGTGAATTTAGTATGACGAGTATTGACCGCACACTCAGGATTAGCATTGATAGTAATGGTATTGATATTGTCATCAGCGACACGAAGGCAATGAATTATTTTTCCACTACCATAATCATGTTTGATACTCGCATAGTTGGCTGACATATTGGTCTTAGTATTCAAACTAGGGGCAGTTTCTTTCCCATGGTCATGTAATGGGTCTGAAAAGACTTGATGATCAGTGTTCGATGTCTTTTGTTTTTGTCCACTAACTTCAATAATTCTCCTTTCAACAAGATCATGTATGATATTCTTCAGTTGTCAACAATTTTGTAGGTTATGTCCCTTAGTCCTATGATAATCACAAAAGGAATTGTCATCCCACCAAGCTGGTTTAAACTATCCTGGATCGTATTGTCTTGGTTCCTGCAACTGTATAAGATTATGTTGTAACAGTTGTTTGAACACCGACTAAATGGATTCCCCTAAGGGAGTGAACTCACGTTTTTGAAATCACCTTGGTTGTGGACATTGAGTATTTGGGACCATGTTAGGAGATTGATTGACAGCATTAAGCGTGTTGGAAAAATTATGAGGTCCTTGTAATGTGAGGAGGGGTCCTGCTTGTAGTGTTTTAGCATCAACCACCCCATCATTGGTGACATTTTTGTTGTGAGACTAGAATTTGTTTTTGTCAGTGGGGGTGTTTTTTACGATTGGGTTTCTATTGGATGTTGATGTCTTGAGTTCACCCTTTTCAATGAGATCCTTCTCTATTATCACCCCTTTTTCCACTAGTTTCGAAAAATACGTACAACAATGTACCCTTAAGTTGCTCCTGAGTTTTGCATGAAGGTTTTCTTGAAACATTGTAACTTTTTTTTTTTAGGTATCTGAACAGGACACCTACTAGCTATGGTTCTCCATCTCTGGAAGAAATCGATGAATGTTTCCCCTTCATCTTGCATTGTGTGACACAAAGTTTCTATATTTATCTCATGATCTATGTTGAAGGTGAATTGTTCCACAAATTTCTCAACTAGTTCACCCCAAGATTGAATGCTAGAATCTAGACCCGAAAACCACTCTAGTGCAATTCCTACAAGACCTCTTGGAAATAGTATCATAAGATATGTGGGGTCATAAGCGACATCTATGCATATGGTAGAAAATTCCCTGATATGTTTGATTGGATTTCGTTTTCCATTGTACTTAGGAAGATTCGGTATGACATATCCGTGAGGGAAAGGTGTCATATAAAATGACCTATCAAAGGGGAATAGGCATATGTCCTTTGGTGAAAATGATTTCTTAGTTGACACCAACATGTTATCCATTTTCATTTGTAATTCATGCATTTGTGTTTGTAGGACGTCAACTTGGGTCAAAGATGTGCTAGGAGGATTATGCAGATCTGTGTATGTGTTCTGAAATCCAAAGTCTCATGATGGGTTTCGATTGAACGTTGGCATCTGAGGTGGATTTGGATTTGGAATGTTGGTAAATGTGTTCTGGTCTACTATCTGCATAAATTGGTGTTGGCCTGGGTTCTATGTGTAGACATCGAAAATATACAGATTGATATCACACTCTGATCTACTAACATCGTTTCTTCCTAAATCATCCCTCAGTCTAACTGTTTAATCAAATTCCCTTATCTAATTAAATTCATCAATATTTGTCTCTTAATTAAATAAATTATTTTGTCTAATTAAGTCACTTTCCCTTATTAATTAAATCAATTCATCTGATCTAATTATCCCTATTTAATTAAATAATCAATTTATTTGATTAAATCTCTAAAGTCTATCTATTAAATTAAATAAATTAAAACCTTATTTGATTTAATCTAGCACCATCCCTTTTAATTAAATAAATCAAAATATTTATTTAATTAGCCTCTTATCATATTCCTCTCTTTTTGATTTAAATTAATCCTAAAATCTAAATCAAATTGTCAAATCAGCTAAATATCCTTAAATTAATCAAATCTTGATTAATTTAATCCTAATCACTCAAATCCTCTAGATTTTGCAACTTGCACAATTAAATCATTTATTTGATTTAATAATTCCCTATTTTCATTCAAAAGGCATCTAAGTGGGAATATTCCTCAAATTTGAAATCTCCCCAAAAGGACTTGTCCATCCAACAAAGCATTTAAAGCTCTTACATTGTCTCTTACATGTCTCCCACTTGGCATTTAACTCATTTTTCATCCCCCCTAAACATGTCATCTCATCAAATTCAAATTTCAAACTTGCACATGGATCAAAACTTGCTCAACCTTCATCCTCTCACATGTTGACAAGTGGCATCATATCATTGGTTGAATCTTTGTCCCACATTGATCAAATTTGGACATCTCTTCAACTTATCAATCTATAAATAAAGATCTTATATCCTTATTTCATCATCCACATCTCAAGCAAAGTTACCATGCTAAAATACTTAGCAATTCTCATCCATCTCATTGAATCATAGCTAGGTTTTTTTGCAGATTTTAAGCTTGGAGCATACATTCAAAGTCTTCATCAAGTGGATCAATCATCTTCAATCAACATTTGCATTCAAGGAGTTGGGAAAGGGAAAATCTCCACACACCTATTTGCACCAACTCCCTCAAGAGATCAAGAGTTTGCTTGCATTAGATAGGATTTAATTGTTTCATTTGTGTTCTTCATTTTCATTTCTTATCTTTTGCAAATTTCAAATGGATTTCTTGAGGAATCATTGGTTTCTAATCTTGTGTTTGATCTAATTGTTTGCATGTTTATTGTGTTTGTGCAAGGTATAGATTCAAATGGTTCACACTATGTAAACGGATTCCGAGTACCACTCTGTGAAAAAGGATTCTGATTCGGAATCGATGTGAATTGGTTTTGACTTGGAATCTGTGTGAACGGATTCTAACTACCAATCTATGAAAAGGGATTCTGATTCGGAATCAATGTGAATTGATTTTGACTTGGAATCTATGTGGACAGGTTCTGACTACCAATCTGTGAAAAGGGATTCTAATTTAGAATTGATATGAATTGGTTTTGACTTGGAATCTGTGTGGATGGGTTCTGACTACCAATCTGTGAAAAGGAATTCTGACTTGGGATCGATGTGAATTGGTTTTGACTGCTAGTCTGGGAGTGGATTTTGATAGCCATATTGGAAAGAGGGAATGCCTCCTTTTTGTGTAATCTGTGGTATAGTACTAGTGACTTGAGCACTAGGTATGGCCATTGACTGTGGTATGGTACTCGTGATACTAGCATTGGGTATAGTTGTTGACTGTGAACTTGTGGTGCCGACATAAGGTGTAGAGGCTAAGGTTTTAGAACTTTTATTCCCAACGAGAGGACCAAAGGGAGTAGATGATGAAGCCCTTGTAGTGAAATTAAATACCGATGTCATGCTAGATGTACCAAATGGGGACGTATGGACTGTCGTACTCTGTGTGGACGTGCTAGATAGTATAGTTGTGCTGACCTGAGGTATAGTAGTAGTCGTGGTATTTGTCCCTTGTGTAGGTTGAGTTTGTAAGGTGCTGATATACAATCCTGGAGGTAAGGTAGCACCTTCATCTAGCAATTTGGCTAAGTATCATTGTCGATCATTTCCTAGGTACTCATCTACGAAAGAGGCAAACTCAGGGTCCTGTGCAGCAGCCTCTATGTCCTCTATTGCAATATGTCCTTGAGTGTTTCTAGTGGTGAATTTTTCTAATAGAGTCTTATGAGGTCTTGAAGAAAATGGATTGATGAACTCATTTTGGTTCGACATGTTTTCTCTCTCTCTTCTCTTAGACCTAGTTTCAACCATGTAAGACAAGCTCAATATGCGGGAAATGCAAGACTATGTCTATGATCAGTATGACCCTAGTCTATGTTTTTGGGATTTTCATATGCAAAATAAGGAATGTCCTAGGATGACACTAGTCTAGACTCAAAAGATACAAAAGTCTAAGCAAGACCCTAAAGTGATCAATTCTATAAACCCAAGATGAAGGGACCAATTTCCTCAAGTCAAACCAAGGTGTCAATTTAGTTAAGTCAAGGAACCAATGTAGGACGAGGATCAAAGACAAGTTGAGTTTCCTAACTAGACTGATGAGCTAGGCGGACACTCTGTAGGAAAAAGTATAAGATGATAAGACTAGGTTCAATGACAAATTTTGTTGACACTATGATTTTTCTAGAGTATAGATGGTAGACTACTCCTAAAGTTTGTAAAAGTGATCTTTCTAGGAGTCTAATGCAAGGTAATATGTACCCTGAGATGAAGCTAAGCTCTAAATGAAGACAACTATGTTAATTACTAAATGAACCTAAAGGATGCAAAATTGAGCAAATCGTTTTAGGTTTCTATTTCAAAGACTGTTTGTGTGAAGATAATTGAAACTAATATAATCGTGTTGACTGGACAGTGACCGTAAATTCTGGTTTTCTGATAATCAAATAGATGTGTCTCAGGATTTAACAAATGTGGTTCAAAATTAACAGTTGTGGTCTACACTGACAAATGCGACTCAAAATTTACCAGATGCGACTCTAACTGACATATGTGACTCAGAATATAACGCATGCGGTTTTTCCAAAACAAATGCGAGCCAAACTGACATATGCGACCCTAATCTTGACATATGCGACTGATAATGACAGATGCGACTCTAAAAATCATATGCAAGTTTTTGGTGAACAGTTGTGACTCTCTGTGAATTTTTCAGTGACATGAAATTTAAACTGACTTTGTTTTTCGTGATCAATTTTTGACAATCATAAGACAAAGTGTTTTCAGTTTCGATTTTGGACTCAAAGAATGTTTAAATTGACAATAGACAAGCACATCCTAATAGGCCAAAGGCCTAGGGTTTGTATACTTGGTATAGCCCACCTATTATACCCCAGATTGGTGATGAACACCTTTCCTTCTTGAGAGTGGATAGCTTAGGAATTTGGTGCAATTGGCTCCCCTCCACAGCTCATTAACGTCTTTCGAGCACACCAATTCTGAATTCTTTGGGAAATGACCTCCCAAGAACTGCTATCTATACTCAAGGGGATCAGTAGTGAGTATCTTTGGGCATGATACTATACCCTGTACTATACCAAGCAACGGCCACAAATAGGTTGGTCTCTAAAACAAAAGGTATTTAGTACGGTCATTCTGTTCATGGGGTGTGATCCATACGGTGCGAGTCCCCTTTCGGATCCATCTCATCGGAACCACACTCATGATTCTTTGGGTTTCCCCAAGAACCCACTTTTATATACCAACTAGAAGTCCCTCAGGTTCAGGGTGCTACTGGTCTGAGTCTTCCTGGGGTGAGTACTTTTTCCCACCAGAACAGGCCCAAGTTCTAGAGTTCGTAACCATTTCTCTTACACCCAGGATCACATGGATGTGCAAGGGGAGAGGATACTTTGATGTACCAAGTCATAAGGGTGACCAAACTTGTGCTTTCACACTAGACACAGTAGACACTTGTTAATTTTAACCAAATGAAAGATTTGCTACACTACCAAACAATTTGTTTCAAAAGTTTAACTAGGGTCTTCGACATGCATTCTGTAGAAAAACTCATTAGTAATTTTCAATATTGTCTTTGTCAATTATCCTGTAAAAGCTTGTTAACTCCAAATGGCCACACACTGAAAATCAAGTATCAGTAACACAAAAATCAATTGAAAATTTTAGATTTCTGAAAATAGAAATAAAGTTTTACTAGTCAATTGCATCGCTGTATTACCAATCAGATGCATCATTTCTTATTCAATTGCGGCTTGGGAATTCAATTGCAGTTCAGGAAAATACAGATGTGTCGTTTCCTCTATCAGATGCGGTTCAGGAAATCAGTTGCAGTTCAGGAAACTTCAGATGCGTCGTTCTGTACGAAAAATCTACAAAAATGAAAAATAAAAGATCTACGGATTTGCGAAGATGGTGTCTTCACGTCGGGTTCACCAAATGTAACACCATAGAAAGTGCACAATAGAAAACAAAGATCATTAGAAGCAAACATGCAATACTAAAATCTAAAGATGCAAATCTAAATGTTAAGCAACAAAGATCATAGGAAAGTCAGAAACGTAAACAAATTGAAACAATTTCACCAATTTCAAATGTATTTCCATGATTCATCTCGATTTCCCTTCTCCATTTTGCTTGTGTAGTATAATTGCCCTCATATTTTTCATAAGTTCGTGCAAGTATAGCCTAAGATAGTGATTAGCAAAATATCGAAGATTCAAGACAAAGTTCTCTCAAAAGTCATAAGATTTCGTGAGAGAGATTGGAATGAAGAATGACAAATCAAATTATAGAAAATTGATTATTCGAATGACAGGTCAAGATTGAAAGATCAACAGATGGTTGAGATCGACAGATTAGACATGCATTCTGATAACTATTAGTAGTGACATGAGTGATACAAACTATAAATAGGATTAAAGATTAAATAAATAATTTAATCTTTAGTTCAGCATTCAAAAATAGGAGAAATATCTTTGCATGACAAAGATGAAGATTGATTAAATCAACTCTTGTTTGAATGCATGCACAAAGTTTAATTAATTAAATAAGAATATTTAGTTAATCTGCATCTACATGCAAATAAGTTAGAACTAGACGATTGAATGATCTGACAAAGAGATTACTCGAGACAACCACTCAAACATCAAATGAAGAGTTAACTAAGCGATTAAAATAGATGTTGAGTCAAGTAAAAGTGAATACTTAGATAACTCACATAATTATCTAAAATATAGAGGAATGCGTTAAAATAGAATTAATGAATTAAATAATTCATTTAATTCAAGACTTGATATTCGAAGAATAATTAAATAAATAAGATTTATTTAATTAAATGATGAAGGATTTAAATGAATAATTAAATAAATAAAAGAATTTATTTAATTATAGTTGAAATATGATAAAGAGTAAATTAAATAAGAATTTATTTAATTTGACAAGAAGGATAAGGTTAATTAGTAACATAATTAAATAAAAGCGTTTATTTAATTAATCGGATAGAATAAAGTGTGAATTAATTAAATAATTAAGATTATTTAATTAATAGAAGAAATAATGTTAAGGTGAATTAATTAAATTATGATTTAATCAATAGAAGAATTAATGTTAAGGTGAATTAATTAAATAATTAAGATTATTTAATCAATAGAAGAATTAATGTTAAGGTGAATTAATTAAATAATTAAGATTATTTAATCAATAGAAGAATTAATGTTAAGATGAATTAATTAAATAATTAAGATTATTTAATTAATAGAAGAATTAATATTAAGATGAATTAATTAAATAATTAAGATTATTTAATCATGACCATGAAGAATAGGAATTATGAAGAATATTGAAGTCGCAAGCTTAGACCAGATTTCTGTGTCTACAGTAATTCTCGACAGATCTCTCACAACTTGAATAGAGCTGATATTCACTAGGCTATCAAAATTTATGTGACACATTCTTCTATGCCATATCCAACTTTCATTGATTTGATAAATAAATCACTTAACACCACCACCTTTCAGCTAATAAAAATTTCCTTATGTCCTAGTTCCAACTACAACCAATGTTTTGGAGCTTCCTTTTTTTATTTCACAACCATCATCCTGAAACATCAAATTGTATCTCCTGCAACACATTTTTCCTACATTGAGAATATTATGATGAAGACCCTTGACAAGAATAACATCATTTGTCTTATGCTTTACATCAAAACTAACTGAGCCATTTCCATAGATTTTAGTAGATTTATCATCATCAAACTTAACAAGACCACCATCATACTTTTCAATCTTAGAAAACTCTTTTATCACTTGTCATAAGATTTGAGCATCCACTATTAATTATTTAGTATTTTTTCTCCTCTATCACATGAAAGGTAGTCAAAATACTTCCTTCAATACTGTGACATGTTTCTAGAGTAATTTCCTTCACACATCTTTCAAGATTGGTAGAATTAGTTCCAAAATTAAGAGCCATGAACAACCATTCGTCACTTCCATCATCTAGATACTCTGATTCCTCATCATTAGATACACCACTATCTTCTTTAACATAATAAATCTTCTTGAAATATTTACCTATATGATCTTTATGTTTTTCATTTAAAATTTTGATTGGAAATTTAAAAGCATAATTACCTACCTTTCCACAATTTAAAATCTTGAAGGGTAACTTACCTCTGTATTTTATAGTGCCCATTTTCAATCTCCTTACAAATTTTTCTTTCTCCTCATCAAGATAATCTAGATAAGGTTCATTATTCTCTTTCTTGTTGACTTTAAAAGTAGTTTTTTGCCTTGGAGCATCTTTCTCAAAATCTCTTAATTAAAAATTAGTTAAAGCACCAAACATTTAATATCTAGTATATTGATCCAAATTATGCACTTTCTCTAGTTTAGGAAGAGTTCTCAATATTTTTTTCACAACTTCACTTTCCTCTAATTTTCTATCAAGACCATTGATGGGATTGACAATTTCATCCACTATGAGCATGTAGCCAGCAATATCTTTGTCTTCTAGAATCTTTAGGGTTTCAAATTTGGCTTTGGAATTTTGCATCTTTGCTTGCTTGATCTTATCATCTCCTTCATAAATTCTCTACAACTTTGTCAAAATCTCTTTAGTAGTTTTGAGGCTTATCATCTTCATAAGTTTTGACTCAAAAAGACCACTCAAGATAAAATTCCTTGTTTTTCCATTATTCTCATAATCCTTGATCTCATCATCACTTTTCAAAGGAGTAGTAGGCACAGTGTATCCATTTTAAATTGACTTCCAAAAACCAAACCCTAACAAGACAAGAAAGGCTTCCATCATGGATTTCTAGAAAGAATAGTTTGATCCATAAAACATAGGCACTTTGACACTATCTTGTGCACCATCTAGATCTACCTCAAGTGGTTAAGATTTTTCTTCTAAGGAACCACAAATCTAATACCAATTGTTACACACATAAGACAACTAAGAGGGGGGAGAATCAGTTGTACATTAAAACATTCAAACCCTCATTAACCTTAAAACCCTTATTATACATCAAAATGAATGTAAAATAATGGAACATAAATGTTGAATAGGACAACTGAGAGGGGTGAATTAGTTGTCACATAATTAAATCTTTAATTCAATCACCGAAACTAATACTTAATATTGCTTAAATGATTAATCATCAAATGCCAATGCAGATACTCCAATCCAATGCATAAACAAAATAACACTAGATTTATGTGGAAAACCCAATGAGGGAAAAAAATAGTGAAGATTAACTCACACTATAGAGAATATCAAAACCGATTACAAAAAGGCTCACTGCTAGAAACAAGGCTCAATGCCTGAAAAAAGGCTCACTACCTGAAATAGGGACTCACTTTCCAACATGACTAACAACCCGAATGGTTCACTACCACAGAGATACAAAGAATACAAAGAAGACTTGTTATAGAGAGACTACAATCCTAATGCAACAAAGGATTCCACCACAATCACTTGATCAACTTGCATGAATGATAGAGTTCACCTTCTACTCACTGCATTCAAAAACTCAACATTAAGCTTCACAATGATCTTCCACATTCACAACACACACTTACTGAATAAAATCAATGTCGCAGTAAAATATGTAACTAAGGGTTATTTTTCGGTTAGATTATTAATCAATAAAGCATATAAATAAACACAAAGATCTATCAAGAACAATGAAAAATAAAAATAAGAACAATTATACCTATCATTCATAGGAGTTTCCATGATTCACCTTGATATTACCTTTCTGACTTGTGGATGGTTGCCCTCAGATTGAACATGCGAGCAATCTGAAAATAAAGACTAAGTCCTACACAAGCTTTGAAGGATTTGAATAAAACTAAATGCCTAATGCCTATGAAAATATGAGTGAAATTCCTATGCCTAAATATGCCAGAATAATAATGTAATTCATGAACATGTAATGTCTTTTTGTAATAAAAAAACTAGAGGAAAATGGCATTTTATAGAAAATGCCATTTTGAATGGACAGATGAGATTGACTTTTGACAGAGACCTAAAATCAAAGGCCCAGATTAAATCTGATAATCCCTAATCAGGGTTAGGGTAAAATCCTTAAGTGAGTGATCAAAATTTCATTTGAGAGAATCAAATCGGCGGTGGAGAATAAATGAGATAATTAATTCGAAAATAAAGATTTTCAAAAATCAAGAAAATAAGCATTGAACTGAAAATCAGATTTGGAAAATCAAGAACCTGCCCGATTACTTGATTTTTAGAGGAAAGTTACCAATTTGAATTAAATTAATTCCAAATATGGATTTTGTGAAATAATAAATAATCAATTTTCATATTATTTACCAAAATGGACTGTCAGTTAGGAATGTGATGACATTTTAAATAATTTTATTTATTTAAAATGAGAGGAATATTAATTTTGACAATTAAATAATTAAAGATAATTATTTAATTTAGCAGATAAGACTAATAATTAAATAAATTAATCAATTTATTTAATTATGACAATTAGTGACATATTAAATAAATAACTAAAACTTATTTATTTAATAATTAGGAAGAAATGACTAAAGAAGGGCGATTAAATAAATTAAAAAATTTATTTAATTAAGGGAAGACTTAGACAATTAATGACGTATTTAATAAATAAATAAAATTTATTTATTTAATAATCATGAAGAATAAAAGGACATGAATTAATTAAACAATTATGAATTATTTAATTAATAGTTGAATGTGGACCAAAGAAAATTAAATGTCATAATTATGCTAGGAAAAAAGTGATAAAAATAGAGCTTGTAGGCCTAGGTCATTTTTAGGTGTCTACATTTTGCCCTTCTTTGTCATAATGTAGCATGTCTCATTGTGACAAAAAAAATAAGTCAAAAATATGCCCCAGTGCAAAATAAGATGAGGAAGAATGATGAGGGTTGTGGTATGCCCCCTCAGGAGGACAGACAGGTTCCAAGAACACAGATGTGCTCTCGAAATGGACGGGAAGACTAGAATATGAAGAGACAAAAAAAAATGTTAGTGCAAAAGATATGGATGATGAAGATGCAGACTAGATGAAAGAATCCTTCAAACTTGCCAAAGAACTAATAGAAATTATTCAAATCATCATTGGGCAGTAAAAATGACACAAATGGACAACAAAAACCATTATATGACATAGACCAAGGTGTGCAAGGTCATCCACTTGAAAAATAGATAGTCACAGACAACGAATGTCCTAACTCATACTAAGGGCGAAGTTGCCCCAGTCTTTTTGTCAAGACAATCCACAGACAACAGTCAAAGAAAATAAAATAGGCCAGGAGACATCATCACACCTCTAAATCCTTCATGGGACATCCTCGAGGTAGCTAGTAACGTGACCAAAAAGACAAAACAATAAAAATATAAGACAAAATAGCCAAGATAGTCAAAAGATAAGACAAGATAGACGAGAAAGATTAACAGCCATTTTTTTTTTGCCAATGTTTGTTTGCTAAAGATTGATTTCTTGTCGGTTTGACAGTTTTGATAGTTTAAGAGTCTTTCCAATTTGACAGTGTTGATAGTTTGACGGGGCCTATTGTCAGGAAGGACACATCTTGAAAAAGGAAAAGAAAATTTTGACGAGGTCCAAATCCTAGAAGGACAAATCTTGAAGAGTACCAAAGAGTGACAAGACTGACATTGTTTTGACTAATATGTTTTGGCAAGTTGACTGATGTTGACTGTATGATTGATTGGACCGTGCTATCTGATTTTGACCAATTTTGACATTGGTGTTTCAAATGACTGTCTTGTGTCTGAGTTTGACTGTCTAACTTATTTGACTGATGTGACGATTGTGACAAATGCCATGATTTTATTTGGACCAACCTAAAAGGACTGACCTAATGTCTCAAGGACTCATCGACTAATGGCCTTGCCTACGTAGCAAATGCGTAGAGACAATGTAGTTTGACAATGACATGGAATGATTGACATGACTGAATTTGACTCCATTTTTAGGATTTTGACATTGATTTGGATGTTTTTGTGTTTTTCTTTAGGACATTTTATGATTTTTAAGTCTTTCTTCAGGACATTTTATGATTTTTTTGGTCTCTCTTTAGAACATTTTATAATGTTTTTGTCTTTTTGTCGTTTTATGATTTTTTTGGATTTTGATGTTTAAGAGGATCATGAAAAATGCATATGATTGATGCCTATACATGAGAATCCAAGGACAAACATGATTGTGCCCCTAGTTAAGCTGAATACCAATTGACAAGTGATGACAACGTTGTTTGACGTGGGAAGGACACATCTTGAAACAATGTGAGGATGATGACGATAATGTGACAAAAGTATGGAGGTCTATAGTCAGGCCAGGAACAAAGTCAAGTAAAATTTTGGATAATGTGCTTGTATGGATTAGACTCGTTGCATTTGGAATGACATAGTTAGGACTAGATGGGATGATGATTATCCTTAGACCTTTTGACAAGGGAAAGCCAAGATAGGTGACGAGCATGAAAGGATAGGGGGTGGCCTTGGTAAAAGATGGGAGACATGAGACTAATGGAATTGTTATATGATTTTCAAGGACTATGTCGTATAAGGACAATAAAACTATGATGGTCAATGACATGATGTTTCATGAATTGTGTATGACCGAAGGATAGACATGTCAAGATTTTTCCCAAAGCATGATTTATGTGTGCTAGTTTTATGTCAAGACTGAGGTAAGTGGGAAAAATGTGTGGAAATGATAGGACTTAGATGGACGTCAATTTCATGAGGAAGGCATGGGAAAATGAGATGACTTGCCCCCAAGTATAAAATTCCACATAGACGATTTATTTTACACATGATGCCTATTTTCCAGGTTTTCATCATGGTACTTATCTAGGGTGCATGTTTTCCAAGTTTTCACCATTAGATGAATTTTTTCTCTTTACTATTGTCTTGAATTTTTAATTTTTTTTGGTGTCACCATGACACCTATTTTTCAAGTTTTCATTAGGGTGACGATGTTTTACATTTTTCAATTTTTTTGTATTTTTGTTTTTGTGGATAGCCTGGATGCTTTAGATGACCACTAACTATTTTGAATCCACTGACAGTATCGATGTAGAGACTGGTGCCATGATATGCCAATAATGACCTTGTTGAAGGATTTGTCTTGTCAGGGTGAGAGTGCTTGCATACAACTAATCAATGTCATTGTGATCCTTTCTGATACTAGAGTTAGCCTTATTAGAATACACACATTGCAATAGAGTGCCATGAGAGTCCTTATGGTAAAGAGTTGCTGCTAAGATGTGACAGATGTGTGACGTGCAATTTTTGGACTTTAGACGAGATGTAGGATTATGATGAATGATGGTAGACATGGAAAGATTGTTTGCATGTTTGGATGAATGACTTTTTATTTTCCAAACTTGGGATGGTGGATGATAGATTTTGGAGGGATGGTGTTTGGAACCAACACTTTAATATGCCTTGATTGATGACCATTTTGAAGGAGGTGGACATGTGTTATATGTGGGAGTCCTCTTGTCTTGTGGCTCCACATTATGATTGACTTTTGTATATGACTCGGTGTCTTTGTTTGATCCATCTTTCTTTGGGATCCATTTTAATTTCATTTGTCCACTTGTCCTTTTGTTTGATTCAATGGCCTTTGGAATTTTATTTTGATCTTTTTATTTGTATGACTTTTGTCTTTGTTGGTTCCAAAGGGAAGGTTTATTTATGATGGAATGACGGTTCATGGTGAGGGTGGAGGGGGTGTTGGCAACAATCTTATAACAAATATTTCTCATGGAATCCATTTTGACGTGTGTATCTAACAAAGTTTCCCCCAGTATTGAGGAGGTACCACTGACATCATTTGATTTACTAACTGAGGAATATCCAAGACCTTGATTTCTATAATTTTCCTGGAGCTGTATTGGTTCTAGAATTCCTTGCTCGTGTATGCCTAGTCCTTTTCCTTGATATTGCATGCTTTGATAGATTCTATTTGCGATGGGGTATTTGTTGTTTTGAAAGTAGAATGCTAATCCATCATTAGGTATGTGGATACTGTCACTTGTAATATTTTCGTCTGTAAGAAAGCCTACTCTAACAAAGATAGATGACCCTAGTTGATAAAGTATCTTAGCTTAATTTTCATGTTGGACATATTCTTGACTGATATCTTTGGTCTGATCATGTGACATGTCAGGTTCAGATGATTCTATTGGTGATTCCAAGGCAATGTCAAAGCCATCATTATGTTTAGTGTCATAGAGTCCAATGATTTTAGCTATAACTTGATCATATGCAAGCATGTCCCTAGTGGAAGATTCTTGTTCTGGAGGAATATCATCTATGTGTCCCATGGAGGCAAGTGTCTCATCATGGGAAGTGTCAATAGTCGAGGCCTTTATAAGGTCAGCAAGTTTTTGATCATGAATGGCATAAAGGTCAAGGAGTGGATCGTTTTGGACTTCTTGGTCAATTGTAGGGTCTTGGTCGAAGATGGGGTTGTCATGGATTTGGACTTCTTGGTCAATGGTAGGTGTACTTTGGATGTCATGATTGTCTTGAAGGAATCCTTGAATGGCTTTTAAGATAGGGTCATGGGATGGACTACCTTGTTCTTGACATGCGGGTGACATTATAAGGTCATGCTTTGGGCTTTCCTTTTGACATGTATCCTCAGGTTTAGACAATGGGATGTTCCTTTGAGTAATGATAGAATTTTCATGACTAAATGTGGCTTGTGAGGGGGTGACTTGAAAAGGATTAATGGATGAAGGACTAGGATAGCACATGGAGACTTGGACTAGACTAGTATGTGAAGGACTAGGATATGACATGGGGTCTTGGACTGGATTGGTGTAAGGTCGACTAAAATAGGATGTGGATACTTGGACGAGATCGATATGGTATGATGTGAAGACTTGACATGAGTTGGTAGATGGTTGATAAGGCATGTAGAATTGGATGAGATTGATAGGTGAAGGGTCAGAATATGACGTGGAGGTTTGGAATGGACTATTTGATAGTTGGCTTCCCTTGTCGAGGTTAGGATAAGGGTGATAAGTGGACGTTTGTTGTGAATTACTGGTAGGATTTATATTAAGTGACTGTTGATGGTGAGGGTAGGTGGATGGAGGTGGCAAAGTATTTATGTCAAAGCCTCATGGTAACTTAGCCCCTTGGTCCAAAAGCATGGCTATATAACTTTGAGGGTCGTGTAAGACTGAGCTTTCTATGAAGGAGACTATATCAAGATTTTGTGCTGCAACTTCTAAGTCTTCTGCATATACTCGTCCATTTTGGTCTCTTTGTATGAATGGTTCAAAAGTGTTTCGTGATGAAGATGGCATGTTCATGGAAGATTGACTTTTCATGTTGTGAAATAGGCCAGAAAAATTCCAATGTTGGTTTGTGTCATAAGTGTTATTATCGATGTTGGGATTGAAATCTTGTCCAAAGTTTTCCATTTGTCCTCTCTGTCTTTGAAGCCTAGTGTCAACAATAAAAAGGGATTGCTCAAATAAGGATGATGAGAATGACAACTAAATGTGAGGATGATGACAACCTATGTTTTTTGGATTTTCGATAAGGATGAAAATGCAAGACTATGTTTCCTAAAATGTCGACTAGGATGACTAGGTGATGATAATGTTTGTCTAAGGAAATTATCGATGTAAGATGATAAGGTGATCAAAGCCAAAATGTTGACTAAGGACTAAGATGATGATGTTTGACTATGGACTTAATGTTATAAATGCAAGGTCTAGGTTCAAAATCATGACTAAGATTAACAATGCAAAGTTTAAGTTCAAAATGAGGATTGAGATTGTTTTTTGATGTCTTGTTGAAAAGTCTGAGTTGTCTAAGGTCGATTGTTTGTGTCCAGATTTGTGAATGTTGTGTATATTATTTGAAAATCTAGAAAACACTTGAAAAGCATGATGTTTTGGTGTATGCAAACACACATAAGACAAGCACGATCCTAATAGGCCAATAGGCCAAGGGTTTGTATACTTGATATAGCCCACCTTTATACCCTAGATTGGTGATAAACACATTTCCTTCTCAAGAGCAGATAGCTTAGAATTTTGGTGGCATTGGCTCCCCTCCACGGCTCATTAACATCATTCGAGCACACCAAATTTGAATTCTTGGGTAGTGACTTCCCAAGAACTACTATCTCTACTCAAGGGGATCAATAGTGAGTGTCTTCGGGCATGATACTGTACCCTACACTATATCAAGCAACGATCAAAGAATGGTTGGACTTTAAAACAAAAGGTTTTTAATACGCACATTCCGTTCATAGGGCATGATCCATGCAACGAGAGTCTCCTTTCGGATCTATCTCGTCGGAACCATACGCATGATTCTTGGACTTTCCCCAAGAATCCAATTTTATATACCAGCTGGAAGTCCCTCGGTGTCAAGGTGCTACCGGTCTGAGTCGTCCTAAAGTGAGTAATTTTTCCCACTAGAATAGCCCAAGTTATAGAGTTAGTAACTGTTTCTCTTACACCCAAGATCGCTCGAGAGCGCAAGGGGAGAGGATAATTTGATATACCAAATCATGAGGGTAAAAACAGATAAAAATGGGTCTAGTTTTTTGATCACCGATTTTTCACAAGGTGAGAGCATACTCACCTACCATTTTGCAAACACACTCAGACATAGTAGAAACACAAGTTCATTTTAATTGCACCAAAAGGAAATGTGTATTATACTAAGAAAAAGATAAGCACATTGTTTTGATGTTTAGTCTTCGTCATTCAAACCTACAAGACCACATGTTAGTAGTTTGAATGTTTGTCTTTGACCCACGAAAAACTCCAACACCACATGCTACCAACAAAGATTAGTAACCAAAATAAAAAATAAAAAAATTAATGACAACAACAAATTAAAATAGCAATAACTTCCCCAAAACTTAACAAAATTTTAAATTGTTTGAAGTTTTAGAAAGGTAAGAATCAAACCTTCAAAACCCAGAAAGTATTTTCTAAGATTCTACACAAAAAAATGTTATAGGCAAAAGAAAACGTAGGTTTTAAAAGCTAAAGCTTAGAAAAATCCGATCACTAAAATAGCCATAACGTTTTCAAATCCTAACAAAATTTTAAACTATTTAAAGTTCTGGAAAGCTGAGAATGAGAACTACAAAACCCAGAAAATTTTTTAAATGATTTTATGCACCCATTTTTCTGTGCTCAAAAGAAGGTGACGAGATTTCGTATGCATTATTGGTTGTAACCTACAAAACAGCTAAAACAAATAAGAAAACACACAAATTTCTCTACAAAAACGTCAGGTTCACCAATGTAACTAAGGGTTATTTTTCAAGTTAGATTATCAATCAATAAATCATATAAATAAACCCAAAGATCTATCAAGAACAATGAAAACTAAAAATAAGAACAATTATACCTATTGTTCATAGGAGTTTCCATGATTCACCTTGATAGTACCTTCTAACTTGAGGATGGTTGCCCTCAAATCAAACATGCGAGCAATCTGAAAATAAAGACTAAGTCCTACAGAAGCTTTGAAGGATTTCAATAAAATTAAATGCCTAATGCCTATGACAATATGAGTGAAATGCCTATGCCTAAATATGCCAGAATAATAATGTAATTCATGAATGTGTAATGTCTCTATGTAATAAAAAAAGAGAGGAAAATGGCATTTTATAGAAAATGTCATTTTGAATGGACATATGAGATTGACTTTTGACAGAGACCTAAAATAAAAGGCCTAGATTAAATATGATAATCCTTAATCAGGCTTAGGGTAAAATCCTTAAGTGAGTGATCAAGATTTCATCTGAGAGAATCGAATCGGCAGTGGAGAATAAATGAGATAATTAATTCGAAAATAATTTTTTTTGAAAATTAAGAAAATAAGCATTGAACTGAAGATTAGATTTGGAAAATCAAGAACTTGCCCGATTACTTGACTTTTAGAGGAAAGTTACCAATTTGAATTAAATTAATTCCAAATATGGATTTTGTGAAATAATAAATAATCAATTTTCAGATTATTTACCAAAATGGACTGTCAGTTAAGAATGTGATGACATTTTAAATAATTTTATTTATTTAAAATGAGAGGAATATTAATTTTGACAATTAAATAATTAAAGATAATTATTTAATTTAGCAGATAAGACTAATAATTAAATAAATTAATCAATTTATTTAATTATGACAATTAGTGACATATTAAATAAATAACTAAAACTTATTTATTTAATAATCAAGAAGAAATGGCTAAAGAAGGGTGATTAAATAAATTAAGAAATTTATTTAATTAAGGGAAGACTTAGACAATTAATGACGTATTTAATAAATAAATAAAATTTATTTAATTAATAGTCGAATATGGACCAAAGACATAATTAAATGTTATAATTATGCTAGGAAAAAAGTGGTAAAAATAGAGCTTGGGGGCCTAGGTCATTTTTAGGTGTCTACAAACTGCACTTTCTATTTTCTCTTTATCACTCTTTTTCTTCGCTCTTGTATATTTTCCATCACCAATTCATCTTGTATTTATACCATCTTCAACTTTGAAACATATCCAAAGTTAGCCATCTAAATTAAAATTTAAATTAGGTTAGCACCAAAGCATCCTAAGTTGGAATTAGAATGAGCAAAACCCAAACACACACTTCATAGGGAATCAAATAGATCCAACATGCTTCACCAACCTTGAAAGTAGTATTTCACATAAGGTTCGCCAAAGTAGTGTAAAACACATAGAACCATTAAACAAAAAATTTCTAAATGTTGAAATTAACTTCAATACAATCAAGAAAAATAAAATTTAGAACCACATATCATAAGACTTCATCAAAGAGAAATTCAAACCAACAACATTTCTCTTGGACCTCAACTAGAAACACAAAAAACCACAATTCACAACTGGTGAATACAACTTCCACTGTACAATGAACCAACAATCAAAAATTTGGATATAACACCTTCTAAAAACCATGAACAACATATCTTAACCACACAACTATAGGAAAAAATCCAGACCAAAACCCGGAGTAACCATTGAATACCTGCAACATATCTTTATTACAATTTTTTGAATATCCTCAACATATAAAGCCAACAACAACTAGTGGATAACCAACTGAATGATTGATATCAATGAAAACACCTTCAATATTTCCATTCTTACAAAAATCTCCCCCTTTTTCATTGATGACAACACATGATGTGAAAAACCATCAAAGACAACATACAAGCTCTGAATACACTTTTTTGTTTCTCCACCTTAGAAGATGATTTCTTATATGCTTCTTTTCTTTCACATGCTTCTTATCCCAATCTTCCTTTAATTTTTCACATGATTCTTCTCCCTCTTTGACATCAATGGAAATGGAAAAATAATATTTTAGTACATTGATTTCTCCTTTGACATGAAAAATAAAATACTCATAATGAAAACACCTAATATTACCTACTCCCCCTAAGAGGTAGCCACCAAAACACCAGTCCAAAAGAAAGATAGATCCATAGATCCATGGGATTGATGCATATCCATTTGCATCTAGTTCAAAAATGAGGGGAAATAACCCCAAATTCTCCTAGAGATACTTGAAAGTATCTTTAGGAAGAGCCTTCATGAAAATATCAACAACTTGATCCTTCGTTGGAACATACTCAAGCTTTACTTCATTCTCCATGACCTTCTATCTCAAGAAATACTATCTGATAGATATATGCTTCATCCTAAAATGCATCACCGAATTCTTTGAAATATTAATTGTACTTTTATTATCATAGAAAATAGAAATGAGATCATCATATACCACTATGATAACTTTCAATGTTTGTTTCATCCATAGAACGTGTGTACAACAAGATGCAACAACAATATACTTAGCGGGTGAAGCCACATAAGTGGTTTACACTTTTGTGGAGGAAGGAAATTTCAAAATTTCCACACTCTTCATAGAAAAGTGGTTCGGCCGAACCATATGGCTCGACCGAACCATTTGAATGGTTCAGCCGAACCATATGGTTCGGCTGAACCCATGGCTCGGCCGAACCCAAAACCAAGCCAAATAAAAAAGTCATATTAAGGGGGTTCGGCCGAACCTTGGTTCGGACGAACCCCCTTAATATGACAAAACCAAAAAAAGTGTGAAAGTGCTTTCACTTTCACACTTTCACTGTGAATTACCAGTCACTGTCCCTGCGCGCGGCGAACATAAACCGAACGGCGACCCAACAAAATTTCTCACCAACGAAAGCAAAGTTCGGGTCGTTTTCTTCAAACTTCATCATTCCAATTCGCATATCGACCACTATTGAGCACGAGGTATTTAAAATTCCTTTTTTTTAAGTTCAAAATGCATGTATTTGTTTAATTTCGAAACCCTATATGCAAATTTTTTTAAATTTGTTGAATTCAAATTGCACTTGTTTGAACGTTTTTAAAGCATTTTTAATAGTATTTTGCTTCCCCGTTTTGCATAATCCAAAGGTTTGAGTAAGGAAAAACGAGTTTCCTCCGAAAATTAGTGCAAAAAAACATTATAATAGCTCTCAACATAGTCTAAAAAATGAAGATAAATACATTCCTAAAGACTAGAAATGTAGGGTTAAGCTCACAAAATAATTTTAAAACTACAAATTTAGGGTCAAACTTGTAGATGAAAATGCAAATTTCATACATGTAGGAGTGAACCGTGAAATTCATAGCTTGATTTGTTAAGGTATTATAATATTAAATCTTATAAAAAATCAAGAATCATATCATTGATAACATTGTCTTCATGTAGTGTGTACAAATTGAAATATAATTGACTAAAACTATAAGTTACTCTTATTGAACAATTTCCTCATGTAGTGTGTATAAATGGAACCATTGATTGAAAATATAAATCAAACCATCAAGAACAAAGACTTGATTGTGTCTTCATGCCCTCAATTAATATCATTTACAAAGTTTGGTCTTGGAAACCATAAAATTAACAATTACATTCTCTACCCTATTATTTGATGTATTATAATGCAATTTTCTATACTACCAAGCAAATTCAATGGTCACAAGTTTGTAGAGACACTCTAGAAAAAGATCTATCATGTGTTTAAAATACTATTCATATTGTAACACTAGAGATTCTAAGTAATATGAGAATCCCTGCATAATTTTATATAATGTATTTTCATCATCACTAACTATAGTAGACTAGTTTCTATCACTATTCAATTCATCTTCTTTCATTAGTCCATCATGACTTGATTATTCATCCTCCTTTATATTTAGAGAATAAGAACAATATATAGAACCACTACAAAATCTTCACACATATCACTAAAAGTTGATGTTTGGTATAAATGTATCCACATGCAAACAAGAGCCACCTTTGGACATTACTATTATCAAAAGGACAAACCTTATTAGAGCGAGTGCAAAAAGATGTGGGGCCAAAAAGTGGCCACCCCACCTTTTGGCCCCATCATATTAAGTATCAAGCATTAATGTTGAGGTACGCTATTCGAGGAAACTTGAATGATGAGTAAGTGAAGAGAGAGTGGGACTTTATTGTTCACAAAGTGGGAAGAAATAAAAGCAAAGGAAGTGGAAATGGGAAACATGTAGAGAATATGGCAAAAATGGTGGAAATCAAGGAAGGATTAAAAGGAAAAGAAAGAGGGAAAAGGGGAGGATAGAGGCAAAAGGAGGAAGAAGGTAGTGCAAATTATACATTTTTGAAGCTTGTGAAATTCGAGTATGTAAACCTAATAGTTTTTACTTGGTGGTAATGAGGTATGATTTTTTATGAAGGTTCTTTTTAGTATTTTTATATGTAATGTAAGAGAAAAAGCTATTCTTGTATGAAATTCTAGAAATCATGTTAAAAAGCATTAGCTTGTAATTTCTACTATGTGAATGGAAATCTATTGCTCTACCTAGGACATTTAGAAGCTTGTGTTGCATTCATGAAGCCAAACATAGTAGATATTTTTTTTACTTTATGTGTGTTATTGGAGATAGGGTTTTAGTATATAGAACCATACAATAAAATGGGGTAATTCCTTGTTTGAACTAAAAACCCTACTATTTTTTAGTGAAGGGATAGCTAGCTATAACATTTTGACTTTCACTTGTGAGTCTAAACACCCATATGGGTTATTGTTGCTTTGTCTTATGGATTATGGTAGTAAATTCTTAAGATGTATGTAAATCTAGAAGACCAATGTTGAATATTTATTTGTTGATAGGCTAAATAGAGTTAGAATTAGTATGGGTTCATTACATGTATGCCATTCAACATTCATGCACATCATATATATGTGAGAGAGATAGTGATAAAGAGAGATAGAGATAAAGGGTAATATAGATAGATAGAATAATCACAAACCATTTGCTATGAATATGCACAAAATATTTATATATTGATCTTGATAAGGTCATGAAGACATACATAATACATCATGAAAATATCATATACAGTGACATGAGGCCAACATTGTCTCTTAGACTACAAAATATCACCAATATATATTCATGAAAATAGTTATGAATGTGTCATAAAGATATAAAAGTGTTTATGTATGTGTAGCAAATGCTATTAATGAAACATTATGCCTCTCTTTGCTTGACTAGAAACTGAACTTCGATCCCTTGAATTAGTTATTATCTTGCATTGTGTTGATTGTGTGTGCCCCTAACAATTATGCAACTCAACCTACACACACAAACATATTATAAAATTAGAGATTATACCAAAATTTATAAATAAATAAAATATTGTTTTAAAATGATATTAAAATAATAAACACACTTACAACAAACTAATACTCAACATCATCAACAAAGGGTTGTCCTCAAAAGAGGATGCTTACAAAACAAAACCAAAATGTGTGTGTATCCATATATACATATATATACATGTATGCATACACATATACATATACATACATGTATATACGTATACATAAATATACATACACACATACATACATACATACATACATATGTGTGTGTATTTATGTATACGTATATATGTATACATATATATATATATATACATATAGAAAATAAATGTATGTATATACATATATACATGCATATATACATATGTATGTATACATGAATGTGTCTACATATCTACATATACATATATACATATATACATATTTAGATATGTGCATGTGTATGTATACATATGTAGATATATTCACATATACATGAATATGTATGTATAGTACATGAGTAATTTTTTTAATGAAAACCATGTTTAGGAATGAAAATATCCAATCCCTTATGCTTCTAAACTAAAGTTTGCAATGCTTATGGTTCTTTTGGCCTTATAGATTCTTGAATCATTTTATAATATAAAACCAAAATATAACCTACTTTGGCTCTAATAATTGTAAACCCTTTAGGAATTCTAAATTGTTGCATCTTGTCTTGATTTTCCCACCATTGTTATTCCTTTTGAAAATTTTACAAATTAGGCAAATAATCCTTGCACTTATATAGAGGATCCTTATGTATGTTCTTAAAATTATTTAAGGTTAAATGACTTAATCTAAAATAAAGGCATATACGGATCTCTTGCAATTGTAACCTCTTTGCTAAAATACTTTGGAACTAATAGGATTCAATTGTGTTTTATGACATAGGTCTATATTACCACAATGATGTATGTATAGGTGTACATTTTAACTTGGTTAGCTTTCCTAGCAAGTTCTTCATTACAACAATCACTCCACCTTGTCACTCAATCAAGCCCACTAGAACATATATTGGAATTTAACCTCTTTCATACTAAAAGAAAAAGTAATCATTAATTATATTTAATTTACCATATAATTTGATCTAAGTAATGCATTTTATAAGATCTAATTGGTGTATTTATAAAAACTATTTTGTGTTTTGGGCATAGGTGGTCCTAGAAAATATGCATAAATAATAAGATAGACTATGGATTATCTTTTAAATATTGTTCACGGTTTTTCATGTCATATTTTTATAGGAGGTCCTCATAATTGGTATTCTTGTATGGTATTAGAGCCAAGCTAGGTGCATTTGACACCTATGTTGTGGCTCAAGGGAGTGTGTTGGAGAAATGATACACACCTAAGTCATAAAAAGACTCATCACAATGTGAGTCATTAGCTCAATAGTAGAGCATCCTAACACCAAATGGGAGGTCCTAAGTTTGAATACTAGTTAGTCCATAGAAATTTCTATAAAAGTCGATCACTAGTACATAAGAAGAAGAATAAGTACCCTTATAATTTTTATTAATACCAACAAATTATCGTTCCTCACATACATAGGTGAATCAATGATTTCAAGCTCGTCAACATGTATATGTACCTCAATCTCATGACCCTCATATAAAACCATTTTATTAGATTTATTTAGTGTAAAATATTTAAATTTTCATTAGGAGGAACAATTGAAGGATTGACCCCAATATTAACCCCCTCAACCTAATTTTTTTTTTAATGAATCAAATCCTTAATCAATTATTCCTTAATCCCATAAAATGTTGAGTATAATTACAATTAACTCTACAATTTAATAACAAAATTATTTCTCATTATATCTTTTGGGAATAACTTTAGATTTATCTAATGGCCTAATAGGAGGAAGTGTAATCATGCAAGCACTAAGTAAATTTTGAAGCACATTTTACAAAGGAAAAAGTTGGAGGCTTTAGAGTCATAATTATATTAGAAACATTTATAATGTATAGTTTGTACAATGGTCATTTCCATTATTTTTTACTATCCTTTTGGAAATAATTTTTCTTTTTAAATTTACAAGGGTAGGATGATGTAGATGAAGCATTAGAAGATCCATAATTAAGTGTGGTAGCCTCTAACAACTTTAGTTCTTTACATTCATCTCACTTGCACATGCAAATGTTAAGAATGTATATACTTTGTCGATCCTTGTTTATAGTCAAAAAATCTAAAATAATAAACTTCAATCTAACATTCCTAATATTTGCATTGGCCAATTTCAATATTAAAAAATAGACCCAAATGGAAGATAATACTATTAAATTTCATGGGAAGAACTTAGCCAATAACTTATCATCATACAAAATCCAAATATGTAGCACTAAAAACCTTGAATGTGTCATGGGATCTCCTTTAACATTGTGCATCTCAAATCTAGGATCCAAAAATCCAACAAAAATGGATATGTAAAATTTTTAATAGAAATTGAATTGTGTTTGATTTTTATATGTACATGTCTTTTTTTGTTTCCATTAGGTAAGGAATCAACATTACTTTTCATCTCAACAAGCCCTTAAACATTAATGTCAAGGGTAGATAGAGGCACACTAGGATTAAGGACATGAATGAAAGTGGCAAGATGAGAAATCGAAAGTGGTGTATAAATTTGTCATGACATAATAAATGAGTGTGGAGTGACAAAGACTTGCGTAGGAATATCACAGTGAGGGGAACATGGGAAGTGTAAACAAAACTAATGAGAACTAATGTGGAGACAAGAGAACTATGTGCATCATAATAAGTAAGCATGAGATGAGATCTAGGAAAAGGAGAGGATAAATTTGGGGAGATTTGGTGGAAGGAGAAATAAATTGCATAAGATAGATAGGAGTAAAACAATAAGGAGGAATACATGAAGAAGAAGCTTGGGATGGAGGGAAAATGGCACATCACTCAAAGGGATTGTTGAGCTTATCCTTTTACCTATTTAACTTTAAGTACTTTCTTTCCACATGGCTTATTAATCAACATAGTATATGAAGGAGATCAATGTGCTTATCCTTTTACCTATTTCATCTCTTTGTGTTCCGTGTTGTTTTTAATGTTTTTAATTAGAGTGCAGATGATGTTAATATACATTTAATGATGCATTTTTTATGTTCTATAATTTTTTGATGTTCTCAAGGCTATATAATTGAAGTTCATTTATGTTAACAACTATTAGATTAAATATTTTTATCCCCAATTATTTTCAAATGATTTTATACTTTAATCTTTGTATTCTTATTCTTTCTTTCATCGTTTCATTTAAAATTTGAACCATTTAAGGATGTTATGTTATAGATTAAAGTTGTCTTCCAATTCTTTTTAAATCAAGTTAATAGTATGAAAATATTATTGATGAGTAGATGAATTAAATTACAAGTTCTATTTTAGATTTGTATTCTTTTTATCTAGATATATTATTTACCAAAGTCTTATTGTTTTTTTAGGTGTACTGTATATATATAACATGGAAAATGTAGATCATGTTTCACCTGTGCTAGAATCTTTGTTTGCAAATACTACTAATGAGATAACAAAATTAAGAGATTCATTAGCACAAGGTGCAAACCCAGGGATATATAGTGAACCATGCATGTTAATATTGCATAGTCTAGAAAAACTAAAAAATGAACTTGAGAGGACTAGTGCATATTCCCCAGACAGAGTGACTGCTATTCTTTCCCGCATGCGGGAAGAAGTACATGGTGACGTTCCCCTTAAACAAATACAAGATAGTGTCGCCAAAGAAATGATAAAAGCCACTTGTTTTCCATTTATCAAAATGTCGTGGGTTAGCCGGATACCGGTCACCAAATGTATTTGATCATGCTATGGCCTCATTGATCTACCACGATTTCTAGCATCACATAATTTTAAACAATGACGATTCCATTGTATTTTGTTGTGGAGTTGTATGCTGAGGTCCATTTGAGCCTCAAAGTTAGCTACCTACATTCCACCATATGTTTGGTAGGGGCGTGGTGGGATTGTTGATAGGCCCACCTGAATTGACAGGCCACCCCAATGTTTGGGCCATTGGTTGGTATTAGGTCTCACTGCTCTCACCTGCAGCCCCACTTAGGATGGGGTTGTTGTTGCTTCCCAAAGGAAGCAGTGACCTTTGGGTGACATTAGGCTGCACCTAGGATATCGATGATGTGGGTTAGTATTTGATATCTAGACATTCCCGATCCACACCATTTTTAGCACAGTGGACCACCATGGATCCTTTTACACTGACTAGCATCCCTACTCCTACACGGCTTGATGCACTTACAGGAGATATGGCACGCATGACTCTACATTGTTTGGCTGAGGACCTGTTGGAGGCATATGCCCACATTGCATCAGACAATGGGATCGGTATAGAGCATGTTAGAGATCATTTGAGACATAGAGGTCATTTAGTTCTAGGATCCCATCACTCTCAGCTGAGCACTAGTGCACATCAGGATCCACCTACGGTTCATATGGTAGCTGCACAGACTATGGGTTTTACTGATATGTTGATTGGTTCTGGTTCATCATTGTCAATGCCATCTCACCTTCATAGTCCTCTACATTCATCATTTATGGCATGACATGGGATAGATCGGATGGATGTAGATGTTGATTCGTCGCTTGA
>VDFB02271358.1:25404673-25650269 GCA_007258455.2 Sequoia sempervirens | reverse complement strand
TACCATCACACCCTCTGAATCCATCGAGCCCCCATCTCTTACCATCACACCCTCTGAATCCATCGAGCCCCCATCTCCTACCATCACACCCTCTGAATCCACCAAGCCCCCATCTCCTACCATCACATCCTTTAAATCCGTTGAATCCATTGAACATCCACCTCCTACTCCAAGAGTCATCGAACCCATCGATGATGCCCAAATCCATTATGATGACTGCATCGAGTCCTCCATCCTTCCATCTCCCCAACTTGAAGAGTCTCTCCAACACTCTGTCATCCTTCCATCCACACAAGATGCGTCATGCCAAGAGTCTAATCCAAAGCATGCCAACATATCCCCTTCTCTAGATCAAGATCCTACCATCCTATCTAGTTCACCTCAAGATTGTAGTCCCCCATCCATTCCACCCCATGATCCCCTTGTCTCCACCGATCCATCTTCATCCCCATCGCATGAGCCTGCTACCACAAATCCAGATCCTATCATATCCCCTAATCCCTCTCCTAGTATCACCTATCCACATGCTGCTATCCCACCATCTCCCTCTCATGATTCCCCATCATCGCCTCGAACTGCTATACCTACACCGCTTGCATATCCCCTTACTACTCTCACATTCTTCCATGGTGGTCTCCTTGCAAAAGAAAAACACAGTGTATTTACCACCCATCATCCTCCACCTAATGATGGACTCGCATCATGTTTCCAGAATAACAAAAATCCTGTCCTAGATCGAATGCTCAATAGAATGAACTATCAAGGAAAAGGTTTAGGCCTTCATGAGCAAGGTATTATAGAGCCCATCCAAGCTAAAGAACACTTGTATCCGCAAGGTCTTGGATGTACTACTCATGACTCGCAATCCAAAAATGTTGGTACAACATCTAGATGTCCTCAACGAGCCTTTTCCAAAAGAAATATAGGCTCTTCCCATCGCCCCACCAGATCATATGTGGCCATCCCTCCTCCTCTATCGTATCACCTCAAAACAACTGTCCATCTTCCTCCTTCATCTGCTCCATCCATTTTGGGTCCTTACATCCCTCCATCTACCATCTCTAATCCTCCATCTACCATGCCCTTGTTTCCTCCAGGTCCTACATCTATTTTGGGCCCCTATATCCCAAAATCACCTCCTCCATCTCGTCCTATCCATCCTTTCATCCATTCATCACCTATCCATCTCATCCATCATAAACATCCCTCTCACATACCCCATAGTTAGGATCAACAAAGGCACTTACCTACACATTCTCCATCTACACTTAATCCTTGTAATCCTACCTCCATCACTCCACATCATCCATCTCCTCACACCCATCCCATTGCTACTAAAAGCACTTTGGCTGTTAAAGAAAAAATGCATAAATCCAAACATCCACATGACCTAAGGCTCCCCATGTCCCTCCAAAAGACATGGTGAAGAAAAGAAAATCTATCAAATCCATAGGCCACAAAGGCCCACCAAAGCAAAGATCAAAACCATGTGGGATCCCAAAGAAAAAAAGATGCAATGCCATCACATGAAAAATCTTAAGAACATCCAAAGTTGCTAATCCAAAAGCTAGTCATACACCCCTTTCATCTCCTAAGTCTGTTTTGGGTCCTTATGTTCCAAAGTTCACTGCCCCATCTCCTCCATTATCCACACATTCTCCATCCATTAATCCTCTTATCTTTTCACATCCACCACCACATGTGCCAATGTTGGTCCTGAACACATCTCCCCATCACATATCCACCCCATCATTCCATCCATACCCTTTGCAGCATCCCATCCATTATCCCATGTATCTCCCCTCTCAAATCCCCCTAATTCATCCTCTAGCATAATCCATTTATCATAAGGTTGTACCAACATCCAATAGTCAGTTCGAACATGGGCTCTTACTACCTCCTATAGAACTTGATGCTTGCGTCCTTCATCCATATCCTTATCATGTATTTAACTTGATGCTTGAGTTATCCATCCATATCCATATCATGTATCTTCTAAATTCCCTTATCCACATCCCTATCCTTATCCATTTTCATCCTCTTGCTATCCACAAAAGTCAAAAAAAAAAAATAGTAAAGAGAAATAATCCATCCAATGGTGAAAACTTGGCAAACAAGCGCCTTGGATAAGTACCATGATGAAAACCTGGAAAACAGGTGTCATGTGTAAATCCCCATCTGCACTTGGGGGCAACTTCCTGATATGCATTCCCTCCATCCACTATGCTTCTAGCTATGCACCCATCTTCTTGTTATCTATCCTCTTCATAAATCCCCCCATCCCACCTATCTTCCGCATCCTACCATCATATCCCATCCCTCCATCCTTCTTGTGATCTTGATCAAAACAGGGGAACCTATCTATACATGCTTTGGACACCTCTTGGTATACATTCCCTTCCTCCATGCTCTATCATATTCCTTGGTCACTCATCCTATCCACCTCTCGTTATCTCCTTTATCTTCCCATCCACTCCTCTCCCATCCCTCATGCCTCATCATATATGCCATATCTAGAGTGGGGGCATCTGCTTCCTTTGTGACATAGTCCTTGGAGACATCATCTATCATAACATCCCTTCATCTTCATATCCATCTATCACAACACCCCTTCATCTCCCTATACATCTATCACAGCATCCCTTCCATCTCCCCATCCTTATCTTTATATCCATCCCCTTCATCTCCCAATCCTTATATTCCCATCCATCCAAACAATCCCTCCCATCCCCCATCCCTATATCTCTATCCATTCTTTCATCCCATCTCACAATCCCTTGTCATTGGTATTTGGCTCTAGGCCTCCTTCCATGCAACCCAATGCCATCTATCTTATCGTCATCACTTCTGCTTCTTTTGCACATCTTTTCTATCTCATCACCTCATCATTCATCTATATGGCATGTCATTCGCCCACTTCATCTTTGATGATTTGGATAACTGTCCCATCCCTGAGCTTTATATAGTCGCTATCCTCCAATCCAATCCAATCCAACAGGTCTATCTTGTTCCGTCGTGTCAGTTCCGTCATTTTAACCCCTTATCTAGGGTTATCTCATCATCTTCCATCCATCACTTATCTATGGCCTTTTGTCAAACTACGTTGCCCCTGCGCTTTCACGTAGGCAAGGTTGATCATTTGATCCACCCCCGGGGTCCATCCATCATCGATCTATATTGTCTACTTTTCTCCTGTTCTCTATCCTATCTTGGTCATCCATCGAAATCTCCATCCTGGTTAGTTGTCAGCCTTTTATCGAACTACGAGGGCTCTGCGCTTCCACGTAGGCAAGGCTAATATTTGATCGGCCCCCAAGCCCCTAGGTCTTTAGGTTGTGTCAGTCTCATGTCTTGTCTCCCTTGTGTCGTGTCATCAAGGTATGCCCTTATCTAGCTGGTTCTTAACAAACAAGATCCACTTGTATCAATAAATCCAATCAGTTTTGAATATCCTATGTCATATCGATCTTTTAGCTTAGTATCCATCATCAGTCTCAACAGGATGCATCCTTCCTAACAGACCTCATCAATTCCATCTATCCCCTCGATCCTATGGCAAAGGACATTTGAAATTGATTGCAATCTTTTGATGCTTTTGGATTTTTTTTATCATTTGAGCTCCCTATCATCACTTGTCAAGACCGCCATAATCCATCATATTATGGTGTGTTTTGATTGGTCAACATAGGGGCATATCTTGATCTTTTTATGTCTATTTGTGTCTTCTTGGTTGTCCCACATAGTACCCACCAAGATCCCTGAGGTCTTGTGTTATGCTGGGGCATCCTTTTTTGCTTGTAGTTATCTCAATACCTGGCCCGACCAAGGTCTTTGTGACTTTGGGGTGTTGGGATAGCCTTTTTGTCTGTTGTGTTTGTTTTATGCATTAGACACTAATTCACCTTGGTTCTTCATACCCTGGTGTCTTGTGTTTGATGCTATAGCAAAAACCAGTGCTCCAAAGATGATAAATTGCATTTAGAATTGCATCTCATTCTCCATTCTATCGTCTTGCATGTATCCCCCCATCCATTCATCATTCATCCTTCATCCTTATCTCTATCCAATCTCCATCCATTCCACTTAGCCCGAATCATCTAATCATATCTTTGGTCTACTTCTCAGTCTTGTTACCAGCCTTGACCCATCATCATCATCATCCATTAGTATCCTTCCCTATCCATTTGGTGTTGTTTTGGGATGTATCCTTCCCTCATCAACAACACTTTCATCATCATCGGGAGGTATTCTTCCCTATCCCTTTGGTGTTATTTTGGGATGTATCCTTCCCTCATCAACACTTTCATCATCATCGGGAGGTATTCATCCCTATCCTTTAGTGGTGTTTTGGGATGTATCCTTCCCTCATCAATACTACTCAGTGGGATGTATCCTTCCCTACCCTCATGTTGTTTCGGGATCCTTCAATCTGTCATTGACAACACTCCATCCATCATCAACCCATTTTGGCTTCTACCTTGACTAGGGCAACATCACCTTTTGAAATCCATTTGTGCTCCGTCCATCTCCTATCGCTTCTCTTACTCGCTTACCCATCACCTTGCATCATCTTCCTCATCTCCCCTTGCATCGCATCATCTATTTCGAGAGCACACACGTGTTCTCTTCAACCCGCATGTCCTCTCGAGGGGGCATCCTTCATCCCTAATTTTCATCATTTTCTTTTTCCCTTCCTAGTCACTCCTTTGGATGACTGGGGAATCTTTTCCAATCTAACCATCTTCTTCTAGGTTCTATATTTTAATATTCTTTGAAATGATGCTACTTTGTAACACCATCTCAAAGAGGGGCAAAATGTAGACATCCAAATTTGGACACTTAATTTATCCAAATTTATCACTTTTCGTCTAAACATCCTCTTATCCGAGTTAATTAAGTAATATTACTATTATTTAATCAATATCTTTAATTCTGCCAAATCTCTAAGGTTTTTAATTAATAATTAAATACCTTACCCTCCTTAATCCTCTTTTCTTCAAATAAATTAAATAAATATTACATTTATTTAATTCCTCACATGTCATTTTCATCTAATCCTAATCCATTTCCTAATCTCTTCATTAGGGATGTGCACATGCCTAATCCTTGATTAGGATGTGTCACATCCTCCAACTTTTGCAAGTTGGCTTCAATCCTATTTATTCTTCTAATTATTGATTAATTAAGCCTAATCATTCTCCAAGGAATTTTAATTCCTTTTTATTCTTCCTAGATTCCCTCTTTATATGTGAATTTTTAATTCACATTCCATCCTTCCAAGGCTTCTAGAACCTTGGACTTGTCACAATCTCCACATGTGACCAAGTCCCACCTTTGGAGCCCACCTTTTATCCTCTAGATCATCCTATGAATGTGAATTTTTAATTCACATTTATATCCCCAACCACCTTTCCTTTTCCCATGTAGATTTTTGAGGAATTCCAAAATTCCTCAAATGTCTTTTTCACTCCCACTTGGGGACAAGAAATCCCTTTTTGTGGAAATATCCTCACTCCCCAAGGTGCATGTCCTTTTCCACCTCATGTACCTCCTTGACAACTCATCTCCACCTCATATCCTCTTATCCACTTCACCCTCCACATGTCAAGATGTGAGGGCTTGTGGGTTCTCAACCCACCATAGCCCTTCATCTTGGCCTTGTTGGAGCAATCTTGACCGTTGAATTCTCTAGAGAGTTCAAATTCTTCTATAAATACCCCCTCCTCAAGGGCATTTTAAAAAAGGACCTTCATTTTGAGCAACTACATGCTGCCCATTTTCCTTCTCAAACACTTTGCATTTTGATAACTACATACTGTCCATTTGAATCCTCAAGCCTTTTCAATCATTCAACCATCTTTGTTAATCATCTTGCATATAGAATCTTGCATCTTAGTCACTCAATCCATCATCTAAGGAGCACACAATCCATTCCAATCAAGGGCCAATCAAGGAGAAATCAGCAGCAAGGAAGGTGAAATCGTTCGTGTTTTATTTAGTCCATTTTCCTTATTGTTTATCACTCTTTTGGCTAATCTTGAGGTGTCTTTGGTATTTTATCACTTGCATTTTAAGTTGTTTTGCACATTTAGAGCAGTAGAAATATTCAAGGTATACACTAACAATACTGATTTCACCATTAGCAATCTTCCTACTGAGGACAACCACTTTCCTTTTCAGGTTCCCAATTTTCTTTTGCAACTATTTATCAAGCTTTCCCAATAGTAGTTTTTATTAATCCTTGCGAACAAAGGCATCCCCAAAAAATGGCTAGGAAGAGTTGCCACTTTTAGATTCAGGATTTTGGCTAGATCCTTTTGTAGACTTCGTTGTGTGTTGAGAAAGAACACCTTTGACTTTCCCCAGTTAATACTCTGCCCTGATGCTTTACAGTAGTCATCTAGAAAGTTCTTGATCACCCTTGCTTCCCTCCTACTTGCCTCCCCAAATAGAATGGTTTCATCTGCAAACTATTGATGAGTGGTGGGTTGAGGGCTTCAAACCATTTGCTACATGTACTCTCGCCCACTTCCCTTCTCTTTTCAAGTTTTGTATCCCTCTTCCTAGTACCTCTGCCATAATTATGAAGAGGAAGGGGGAGAGGGGGTCACCTTGTCTTAGTCCCCTAGTTGATGGAAAGAGTCCATGTGCTGATCCATTCATTAGCACAAAAAAATTAGTTGTTAAGATACAACTATTGACCCAATTTATCCATTTTTCATCAAACCAAAACTTCCCCAACACTTCCAAAAGGAACTGCCTATCCACCATGTCATATGCTTTAAGAATGTCCAATTTTAACATCATACATGCTTCCTTAGTCTTCCTAGCTAAGTGTATGGTTTCATGTGCAATGATTATACCTTCTGCAATCAACCTTCCTAGAGCAAAGCCACTTTGTTCTTCTGATATGACCTCATTTGGTACTCCCTTGAGTCTATTTGCTATGATTTTGGTGACCACCTTATACACCATATTGCATAATGCAGTTGGTCTGAAATCACTCATCATCTGTAGATCTTTTTTCTTGGGGATTAGGGCTAGAGATGTATGATTTACTACCCCCAACATTACCATTCTTCTTCTTGATTCTTCCACTGCAGCTACTAGATCACCTCCTACTACATCCCAAAGATTTTCTTAATATATTAATATAGTTTTTTTTATTCTCATTATATAAAGTCTTCTTAAATTGAAAAAAATACTTTTTTTTAATGATTTTGATTTTTTTTAAATAGATTTTTTTTATTTTTCTAAAATATTTCAACTGATCTTAAATCTCTTCAATCTAATTTTAACATACCTCTACAAAATTTCTTCCAAAAATAAAATAAAAATCACCATCTAAAAAATTATATTAAATTATAAAATAATACAATAATCCAACCTTCCAAATAAAATAAAATGAACTATCACTTACCACATATTTCAAGCACATTGTTTACTCATATGAAACCTCAAAACCAAATAAAAGAGTTGTCCAATACAAATTATTTGATGCATTTCAATGTTTATTGAAAACCATGATTAATAATAAAACAAGGTCCTCATACGAACGCTGAAATTGTTTTTGTAATTATGATTAATAAATCGAGTTAATTAATTTTTTTTTTTACCCATTAAGAGGTGGGTTTTTTTGTTGGTATTGATTTAAGTATGAGGCAAATGTCAAACTTTATATTTTTTGGTTGAAAATGAAGCATCTATCTCTTACCAATGGTCCTCAAACTCGAATAATGTGTGTATGGATGGAATTTATTCCATGTAGCCATCCATCACTTTACTTTATTGCTGATTGAAATGTAATACTTATTAATGACAGCCATTCTTTCTTATGTAAATCTCCTTTGCAATTATATAATTTAGAGATTTAAAAAAAAAAAAAAATGCTAATTAAGTTGAACTAAAAACTTTTAAAAGGGAATTCAATAAAATAATTCCACAATTTAAGTAAGAGAGACCAAGGATCGAGAAATAATTTTGAGGTTTTGTGCATGCAAATTTGTTTTAATGTATTATTTTTAAGTTATAGATTTAGTACTAACATTATCTATGTAGTTTTTGAAAAAGAAAATTGAGTTGATTATGTGCATTTTCAATTTAACTTTTAGATATTTCAATGAATGTCAAAGATTAGCAATGGTTAGAAATATTTATAGGAGATCATCATAAGGGTTTGTTCTCATAGAATGACCACTTTAAGAGGATTGGTTTTATCATAATGGAAATTATCAAGGACAACATTTTTTAGATATGCAAAGATGATGCAAACTTAAATTTGTTTTAATGCTCCAATAAATTTTCCTAACATGTTCTTTCATAAATGTGAATGATTTCTTGGTGATCCCAAATGAATGTAATTGAATGCCTTTAAATGCGAGTACATAGCAATAATTTATCTAAACATCTACAAGTCAGCTTAGGGTAGGAAAATAATATTTTAGAGTCAACTGTTAGAATTAGGTGTTGTACACCTTGCATAATGTTTGTAATATTTTATTTATTTATTATGTGTGTGGTGCACCTAGGGGTTTTCTAGGTGAACGTGCATCACAAGGAGTTATAATGTTGGGGCCACTTTGTTGTATGTAACATTGGGACATAATTGTAAAATGTAATTATTTAATATTGGGGAATAATAATAAAATAATAAAGTACCCAATATTAAATGTGGGGTCACATGATGTTGTATGGTTTTGGGCACATGGTTTATGTAATACCACTTGTTGGTTTTGTGGGAGCTTGTTTCTATAAAAGCAACCATAAGGGTAGTTGTTTAGGGTTGGATAAAAGGTTGGATCAAAAGTTGGTCAAGGTTGAGCTTGTGCATGTATGAGGGTTTGAAGCATGGCATGGGATGTGTGGATTCATGCTTGGTCACATGGAATGCATGGATAGCTTATGCTTCAGAAGTGTTCATGGAGTCTCTGCAGATGTATTGTAATGGGTTTTCATTGCTGAATAATACATGGAGTGTGGATGCTTTTGGAGGCTAGGTTTTTCCCTCTTGAGGGTTTTCCCAGGGTATATCTTGTGTCATCTTTGATGGGTATGTTGTCTATTCTCTTGCATGTTGATGTTGAGTATTTTACTTGCATGTTTCAGATTTGGGTTATGTGGAAATTGTCATTTCATGGCTGCATAGTTTCTCTTACATCAACCATATTTTAGTTTGAATTTTAAAATTTCATGGGTTGATCTACAAGTGTGGTAATTAATCTTTGGATATAGTTGTCAATAATAGACACAATAAATGTTAGATATATGGAAATGTATGCAAATATGGATAAGATGGAGCCAAGTGTGGGAAAATGTGTAAATAGAGGAGTAACAGTATGGAGGACGGATGTCACATCCCATTTAATTTGACTAGTTCAATTATTGAATTATCATGTATTAATTGTTTAATAGAAAAAAAATAGGCAAGATAGTTTGGTTATGTTAAGTATTAATTGAAGGGTAAATAAGAATGATTATGACGATGACTACTTATGAAAGTGTGACAAGAACTATTGACACTCTCTCAGGTGGGAAAGAGAGTATCATCGAGGAGAATGTTCTAGTCAATCAAGGAAACTTGTCTTGCTAGAACCACACACACTCACTTAGACTCATGTAGTTAGGTTGCATATATGTGAATAAGATAAGGAATTATAAGTTTACTATAGTTGAAATAATTGCATTATTTTTATGAATAAAACATAGTTGGAGCTCAAATGCAAGAGTTTTTAGTGGGATTTTGTGTCTCCTACATGCCAATGTTGAATAGTGATATTCTTTATTTGTATCAAATGTAAAATATAAACTTAAGATAGAATGTAAAATATCTTTATGCCTATAGTTCATTATTTTGAGGTAATGTTTGATAAATCCCATTGTGACTTTATTGTAGATATGACCTTTTGTTGTCTACATTATATCACAAGCTCTTCTCATTACTCCTAGATAACTATGAGGTCTAACAACAATACCTTTAACATTGAATTGGATGCATTGACAAGAGGAAAACTAGCACAAGTGTAGTCATGTTTTGGCTTTATTGCCAATGAAATGAATATCCAATTAGTTTCTTCACTCTATTTGGTCATTGAATATCTTATTAGTACCTCATGCAAGAAGATTCTCTAGTGATCAATATCTCATTGCATTGTTAGTTGGGCTTGAAATATTTTTTAATGGCTTCATACTTTTCTAAAGTTGATTGTTTAATCTTATGTACTGATGTGAAGTTCTTATTCTAGGAGATTCTTTAATCTAAATCATTTATTACATTATTTGTTGACTATCATTATTATTAATAATTTCAAATATTTGGTTTATGCTAGATATTTCATCGAAACATTCCCACAATGTTGGTAAACCTTTGAGGCTCATTCACTTGATTTCTAAAATCCTCCATCCTAAAAACCCATAATATAGTTTAGTCTTCCTTTCACTTGTTACCTCATCACTTGAGCTTTTGTCACTAAGGTGACCAAGGGCTATTCACTCCCTTTAGACCCTATTTGTCTTAGGATTGGGGAGTAGTGAATTCTCTCCTTCATAGTAAGTGTGAAAGCCCATGTGATGGGATATAAAATATTGGCCCCCAAGTTTTCAATTAATGCATGGCTAAATAATATGTAATTATAAAATGGTAATGTTCTAAGTGTCATTATATGCGTACAATACATGTAATAGTGTGAGTGATCTGATTATGTAAGGTAGAATAAACATGTAGTTATGTAATATGGTATAAAAAATGTGGTGTATGATGTAATCATGAAAGTACTATGTGGTAAATTACATGTAAATGTGATGGAATAATGAAGGAAAAATATAAAAGAATTCCATGGAAGTTGTAATCATGTTGTAGACACCTAAAAATGACCTAGGCCTACAAGCTTCATTTTTACCACTTTCGTCCTAGCATAATTAAGTTATTTAATTATGTCCTCGGTCCACATTCGACTATTGATTAAATAATTCATAATTATTTAATTAATTCATGTCATTTGTTTCTCCTTGATTATTAAATAAATAAATGTTATTTATTTATCTAATACGTCATTAATTATCTAAGTCTTCCTCTAATTAAATAAATTTCTTAATTTATTTAATCCCCCTTTTGTCATTCATTTCTCCTTGATTATTAAATAAATAAATGTTATTTATTTATCTAATACGTCATTAATTATCTAAATCCTCCTTTAATTAAATAAATTTCTTAATTTATTTAATTCCCCCTTTGGTCATTTATTTCTTCTTTGATTATTAAATAAATAAATTTTATTTATTTAATTACATCACTAAGTAAGTCCCCTTCTTCTAAAATGAAATAAATTCTTATTTATTTAATTTTTATCCACTTTCCACTATAATTAAATAATTATTTTTAATTATTTAATTATTCATTAGCCTCTTCTCTCATAAATTAAATAAATTTTATTTATTTAATTTAGCCCTCTCTGGAATTTTGAATTAAATCATCAGTTAATTCAAAATAATTCCTTTTGTCACATTCCTCCATATTTAAATAAAATCTTTATATTTAAATTATTTACTGGTCACTGGAGTAAATAAATTTTATTATTTAATTTCTCTAGCAACCTCTTTGTCCGTGCCAATCTTATCTCTTGACATCTCATTTAATTTCAGCCCTTGATTAAATTATTTTATAATTCAATCTCAACCCTTCATCCTTATCATTGCCCTAATTTTGACCTAACCCTAATTCATACTACAACATTCAATCTTGACCATTGATTCTAGGGTATTTGTCATCTTCTCATCCTGGCCACACATTCAAAATTGCAATTTTTATAAAATGGCAATTTTGTTCTCATTTGGCTCTCTCTGATGCTCATGCTGTCAACTTAGGTTATTGTCATTATCATTTACAGTCATTGTCATTTTAGTATATTGTGAGGTCCTTTCTTTTAGATAAATCCTTCAACACTTGCATAGGGCTTTGTCATTTGTCATAGTTGCTCATTTGAAATTTGAGGGCATTTTTATTTACTGTAAGCTAGGAGGTGTAACAAAGGTCAAGCATGGAAGATAAAGATTTAGGGTAACTTTGTTACTTTCATTTTCATATTGATTTCCTTTGTGCTTTATTACTTCAATGGATTTTAATGTTATTGTGCTAACCCCTTTAACAAATCTGATTTTCCCTTGATTACATTGGTGAACCCGATGTCATTTTTCTTGGTTTTCGTACGATTTTTTGTTGTTTTCTGTTATTTTGCAGGTACAGGTACGGATCGACGCAAGTGTTTTTTTTTAAAACATTGTGACACATTAGATGCGTCGTGACGCATCAGACGACAGAAGAGCCACAATCGCTCTGACAAGCCGCAACTTACAGCCACAGAGACGCATTTGATCTCACAAGCCACATTCGAATACCAGAACGACGCATTTGCTCTGCCACGCCGCATCTGTCTGGTAAAATTTTCTTCTAGTTTTGAAATTCTGAATTTTGGATTTTCTGGTTTTTCTGGTTTCTGGTTTTATAAAGACGCATTTGATATTCCGCGCTGCATCTGTCTGTCTGAGCCGCATTTGATATTCCGAGCCACATTCGAAGACCCAAGCGACGCATTTGATCTACCGCGCCGCATCGGTCTGGTAAAATTTTCTTTCAATTTTGTCATTTTGATTTTCAGGTTTTCGGGTTTTTCTGATTCTGGTTCTCTGATTCTCTGTTTTTCAATTTTTCTATATTCTATTTTATTCCTGCATGTTAACTAGATTAGGTTTTTCTTGTGTTACTAATCTTTTTTTGTAGCATGTGGCAACCCTCATTCGTTTGTCGAAGACCATTGCATAAGAGACTACTAATATTCATTGTTTGCAGATTCGCATGTCCAAGAAGGAATAACAAAACTTTGTGCTTGTTTTTTTTAGAGTAGCAAACATTTCAATTTGGTGCATATAAAACGAAATCATGTCTTTTATGCTTGATTGTGATTGTGGAATGGTAGGTGAGTATGCTCTCACTTGGTGAAAACCTTGTGATTAGAAAACTAGACCCATTCTTTTTCTGTTATTTTACCCTTCACGATTCGGTATATCGGAGTATCCTCTCCCCTTGTGCATTCGTGCGATCCTGGGTGTAAGAGAAACGGTTGCTGACTCTAGAACTTGGACCTGTTCTGGTGGGAAAAAGTACTCACCCCAGGACGACTCAGACCGGTAGCACCCTGACACCGAGGGACTTCCAGCCAGTATATAAAAGTGGGTTCTTGGGGAAAGCCCAAGAATCATGAGCATGGTTCCGACGAGATGGATCCGAAAGGGGACTCTCGCCGCATAGATCATGCCCCACGAGCGGAATGCCCGAATTAAACTCCTCTTGTCTTAGTGTCCAACCGTTCTATTGGTCGTTGCTTGGTATAGTGCAGGGTACAGTATCATGCCTGAAGATACTCACTACTAATCCCCTTGAGTAGAGATAGCAATTCTTGGGATGTCACTACCCAAAGAATCCGAATTTGGTGTGCTCGAATGACGTTAATGAGCCGTGGAGGGGAGCCAATGCCACCAAAATTCTAAGCTATCCGCTCTCGAGAAGGAAAGGTGTTTATCACCAATCTGGGGTATAATAGGTGGGCTATATCAAGTATACAAACCCTTGGCCTATTGGCCTTTTTAGGATTGTGCTTATCTGATGTGTGTTTGGTCACATTAAAAACGCTGTGTTTTTCAAGTGTATTCTGGTTCTGTCACAGTTCAAACAAAACATTCATCACACAAGTCAAAACTTCCATCAAAACAACACGAAAATCATGTTGAAACTGAACTGAGTCGCATCTGTCAAACCACAACTGTTTTACCACAATGCAATGCTCTGATAAACTGCATCTGAAACTTATAACGATGCATCTGTTTGCGTCGCGACACATCTGACAACTGAAAAGCCGCATTTACTTAACTGAGTCACATTTGATAGTCAGAAAGCCGCAATCTATAAATCGAACCGCATTTTCTTAACTGTGACACATTTGATTAACTGTGACGCATTTGCTAAACTGTGACGCATCTGCCTGTCAAAAATTAAAACTTCATAGCCGAAACCTGAGGTCTTCAAACTATCAACCAATTGTCAAACTCTGTCATCAAGAAGAATCTGTCAGAAACCTAACTTGAAATTGCTCAAAGTTTTGACCTTTAGTTTGCATTAGTCACCATAGGTTTCATACCTCATTCCTTTTTCATTGCATACATTTGATAGTAGACTATCCCTAGGTTCACATTTCGCATACTTAGGATTAGGAAAATCTTAAGCACACCTTGGCAAACTCATTGTTTTTGAAATTAGACCCTTTTGGACCAAGTTATCAAACCTCCTCTTAGTCATTGTCCTCTTTTGTGAGATTTCTTCCAACTCAAAAGTCTAGTTAGGAAGACTCACTAGTCACTTAGATCTTATCAACTTGTCATTTACAACAAAGTCCTTTAGCAGTCTAAATCAAAAACAAAGAACAAGCTTAGAAGTGCTTAGATAACCTTATCTTACATTGCATACCTTATTCTCAAAAATCCAAAAACATTAGTCATTCTAGGCGTCATTTCGAACTTAGACTTCACATAGTGTCATACTTGCATTTAGTTGTCATCCCCTTTTGAGCAATCTCATTTTATGGTTGAAACCAGACTTCAAAAACAAAAGAGACAAATGGAAAACTTTAGGCAAGACCCCAACAATCCCCCACATGACTTAAACTGGACCTTGTACGATCCATTTTCTAATCTAGACAATCAACCTCTAGTGACAACACAGTCCTCATCAAACAGTACATTCGATCTCTACTTGCAAAGAGATGAAAATGGTCAACTACTTCAGGAAAACATAGAGGCATTGACACAAGACCCAGAGGTCTATCAGCTCGCTGAAACAATAGCACGCCAAGACAGAGACAAATTCATAGCTATGCTCTTGAGTGAAGGAGCTAAGTTACCACCAGGATTTGACATTAACACGATAAATGACCCTAATGCCAACAACGCACATAACATCTCACATAGTGGTCAATTCCTAAATACTACGAGCAACACCCCTTTTGACACCACAACGACATCGCATACCACATCCAACATCCCAAACATCTCTAATACAATAAACACTACATCTATTGGGGGATCACAAGCATCCACAACATCCACAACACTACCCCAATCAGATGGAACCACTCTTGGCTCCTCGACAACATGGGAAAATTATTCCAATCCTCTTTTTATCGTAACAGTAAATACCACAGGGGCATCATCAAGTCACCACAATCCCCCCTTGACAACTGCATCTACTACCATGAACACAACTTCGGCAAATCCATTCAGTAGTACCTCACAAAATCCTTCGAGAGGATCCACGGGACGTATCTTTATCCAAGGACAACAACAAAACGTCAACACGACAACACAGTCAAATGTTGTTACCTCCCAAGGCACAAACACAAACGTCCCCCTTGTTCAAAATCAACAATTCACACAAGGTGGCCAAACAACACAACCCATGACATCATCAACACACTATAATAGTCATGGCCACTACATCCCTCAAATAACGACACACATGGGAGGAGGACATATCCCAACATACTCATCCAACGTTCATACTCATCAACATGCACCTAATCACAACTTCCAATATCAACCACATACGTCATACGCACCGCAACAATCCATACCACCACAATACACCAACATTCACGCACACCAGACAAGAACACATGGTATACCAGGAAATCCAACATACGAAAACGTAAATGACCCTACCATAGATAAACTCAAAGAAAGAATGAGGGACATGGAGAGAGCTATGCAAAACATGTACATTTCAGGTGGGAAATCAGAAATATCATATGACCTAGATGTATACCCATTCGACATGAACTTATACATGCCTGCATTTCCACCAGGATACATGTCACCCAACTTCACAAAATATAGAGGCAAGACAAATCCCATTGAACATCTTCACGAATTCACAACTAAGTGTATGGATATCGCTTACGAACCAACATACTTGATGAGACTTTTTTCCAAAAGTTTGGCAAGTCAAGCCCTTGAATGGTTTTCAACGCAAAAAGATATCCAGACATGGGATGAGCTCAAAAGAAGGTTCATAAAAAATTATGCATACAACATTGACATGGATACCTCTATCACTAGTTTATGCAATCTCACACAAGAAGATTCGGGTGAGACGTTTATTCCATTCTTTCAAAAATGGAGAAGCCTTGCTAGTCGATGTCAAATTGACATTCCTGAGAGGGAAAAAGTTGACATGTTTGTTCAAACACTTCTAGGGCCCCTAAAATTCACATTGCAAATACATTGTTGCACAACCTTCACAGAATTAGTGGAAAAGGGGGTCCAATTTGAGAAATCCCTTATCGCAAAGGGAGAATTGAGATATGCTTCCAAAAACACAAACACCAACCCACCCGCTGACAAAAACAAATATTGGGTCAAGAATAAACATGTTACAAATGACGGTGTTGTGGACGCCAAGACCGCAAGTCCTGTATTGGCCCTAAAAGGGGTTCAACAACAAAACAGACCAACAATGACATTAACACCTCCTCCCAATACTTCTTCAAACAATCAAAGTGGTCAAAACAGTCAAGGACAATATCGTTCGATGAGACAATTTCCTAGGGGTCGCACATACACACATTTGGGGGAACCCATTGAAGATGTCCTTAAGAAATGCATCCAACATGGGGTCATCACACTTCCTGCAATAAAACCATATGACCCAGGACAATTCAAACTAGCATGGTGGAACGACAATGCACTTTGTGAATACCATCGAGTCAAAGGGCATACAACTTCCAACTATCGACAACTGAAAAACATAATATAAGACCTTATTGACAATCCCACCATTGAAGTAGGCGGATCGCAATTCAACTCCAACTCAGATCATACTATCCACAAGAATCCACTGCAGGACCATGATTCTCATAATGCTTCCACTTCAGGTTCACAGAACCAAGCTAATTTCACCTGAGCCAAGTACGATTATTCTAGTGGTCCAATAATAAATAATGTCAGAACTGATGATGAATACATCAATACCATTACGATCAAGAGAGCACCACAATGTAATGCTACTACGCGAAGTGGCAAGGTCACTATAGCTGGTCCACCTCCCCCTGGACAAGCCAAAATCATCATAGCAGGCCCATCTGCTAAGCAATCACAACCCACTTCATCTGCTAAACAGCCAAAACCCGTCTCAACCCCACAACAGTGGAAACCCAAAGGGCAGTTCAACCTAATTGACCAACTAGGAAAGACTCCTGCACAAATATCTATTCTTGAGTTGCTTCGTATCTCTCTTGCGCACAAAGAAATCCTAGATAAAACTCTCCTAGAGTTGTCGGTCCCCAAGGACATTGATGTCAATCAGTTTGAAACTATGGTGGGGTATCTCACCATGCCGCACCACGTCACCTTCTCAGACCAAGATTACTCATCACATAAAACCAACCACAATGACGCACTACACATAGAAGTTTTTGTCCACAAGCACAAAGTTAGACGGGTTTTAATAGATGGTGGAGCAAGGTTGAATATATGCTCTCTTAAGCTGGTTAAGGCTCTTGGGTTCTCTGATGCGTGCGTAGACCCAACAAAAATCATAGTGATCAAAGCATATGATGACGAGGAACGTTCTTCACGAGGTGTTATCTCTCTCCCTCTCAGAGTGGGACCGATCATTGTAGACACCACCTACCAGATCCTGGATTTGGAACTACAATATAACATCTTACTTGGCCGTCCATGGATCCACGCCTTAAAAGTCGTTCTGTCAACATACCACCAATGCCTCAAGTTCCCTTTTGATGGTACAAAAGTAACCATATATGGAGACCCCGACCCTTTCCAATATTGTACCAATTTAAGGGGTATCTCCAAAAATTGAGTACCTATCAACCAAGAAGCACCTGGCTCCTCGTCGTCCAAATACGTCAATCCTTCCACACTCATGTCACCTTCCACACCCACTCCATCCACGTCTTCCACCATACCACCACCTTCCACCAGCCCTAAGACTGAGGCAACTGTCAAAATGTAGGACCTGAGCTGCGGAGAGTTCAAATTAAATATAGCATACAACATAACTTCGATACCCACTCCTCCAAAGATATATGGGCAGCCATGTTTTAGAATGGAACCTCAAGAAACCTTCAAAGTTCCACCGAATACAGTTTTTATCAAGTGGGGAGACATGAGTGATGAAGACCTTGCTGACATTTCCGGATGGATCTATAAGGATACAACCGCATTACCTCCATTACCAGTTCAAAAATATGGCAAAGGTTACAACATCATGAAGGCTAAAGGCTACGATGGTACTAGTGGTCTTGGAAAAAATAAAACTGGTCGAAGGGAACCTATAGAAACTTTTCAAACTCTGAAGTATCTTGGATTAGGGTTTGGATCACTCAACAATGATGATCAACGTACCTCTAGACTTTCCAATGAGCGAGTACATGCTTCTGACAGTGTCGAGACTACTAGGGAAATCCTAACCGAAACAGACTCTCATGAGTGGGAATTTGGCTCAGAACAATCCCTAAGTGACTGTTGTCTTGATGATTTGTTTGTTAAACCAGGGGAACTGACCTCTGAACAACGATTTTGGAAAACATTCAAAATTGAACAAGCACCAAACAGCCAAAGTCCTACTACCACTTCCCATGACACACAACAACCTAATCTATCCGAAGTGTCAGACAACACTGATAATCAGGGCTCTCAAACCTTCACTCCTTATTATGACAATGCATATGACACTAGTGAAGGAGAATACTGGATAGAGTCCGATGTTGAGTTGGATGATGATAACCTCATCTACAACATCACTGAATCCATCTGCATGCTGTCCGCATCCTCACCCCAATTCACTAACCTTGACGATGGCATCTCTTTAGTTTACCCTGAATTAGTCGATTGGGACCAACAAGGACCGCCAATTCTGGACACATTCCAAAATGATGAAGCCATTGCCGAATTCATGGGATTACAAGAAGGCATACCCAGTGGGGACCACAAATCAGGGTTTACCATTGATTTATACTGCACGGCATACTTCAGCGAGACTGTCTAGTCCTCTAGTCGCAAAAGTAAAAATAAAGTAAAAAATGCAACGTCTCTAGGTGAAAACCGAAAGGCACCTCTAGACGATAAAATAGTAAAAATAAAGGATGAATCTGTAGGTGAAAACCTCTCTGAGGCGCCCAAAGATGGAGGATTGGACTTTCTCCTTGTGCAACAGGAGAAATCGCCCATGCTTATTGAGGAAACAATAGAGGATAACATTTCAACTACAGAAGACCCCAAGATGGTCCTATTTGCCGCATCATTGACTGATGAAGAGAAACCAAAATTTCATAAATTCTTTGCAAAACGGAAAATCAACTTTGTATGGTCCTACGCTGATATGCCAGGATTAGACCCAGAACTGGTTTTGCATCATCTGCCACTATTACCTAATGTTAAACCAGTCAAGCAGAAGTTGCACAAAATGCATCCCCAAGTTGCCCTATTGGTCAAGGCAGAGTTAAAGAAACTATTAGATGTCGGGTTCATAAGGTCTATTGACTACGCTGAATGGATTTCCAACCTGGTCCCGGTCACAAAGCCAAATGGGTTGATCTGTGTATGTACAGATTTTCGAAACCTAAATAAAGCATGTCCAAAGGATGACTTTCCTTTGCCCAACATTGACATCATAGTCGACCTAACTGCAGGACATGAGATGCTATCCCTCATGGATGGTTTCTCTGGCTATAATCAAATCCGCATTGCTCCTGAGGATTAGCACAAAACAACATTTACATGCCCATGGGGGACATACTGTTGGAACGTCATGCCCTTCGGTCTTAAAAACGTAGGTGCCACGTATCAAAGGGCTATGACCACGATCTTCCATGATATGATGCACAATATAATGGAAGATTATGTAGATGACCTATTATCCAAATCAGCAACAAGGAAAGATCTTTTGAAGGTACTCGACAAAATTTTCAAGAGACTGGAAGAGTACAAAGTTCGGCTAAACTCTAAGAAGTGTGTCTTTGGGGTCACGTCAGGTAAACTATTGGGGTACATAGTTTCCCAAAGAGGCATAAAGGTTGATCCAGCAAAGGTCAAAGCAATCATAGACATGCCTCCGCCTCGAGGGATCAGTGAACTCAGAACTCTGCAAGGCAGAGTACAATCTATTCGCTGTTTCATAGCTCAATTGGCAGATAAGTGCCACCCATTCCAGTACCTATTGCACAAAGGTGTCCCCTTTGTATGGACGAATAAATGTCAACAGGCCTTCCAACAAATCAAAGATTACCTACTATCAACACCAGTCCTCATGTCGTCCATTCATGGAAAGCCATTAATTCTATACATCTCAACCACTAGTTCAACACTGGGGGCATTACTGGCCCAAGATGATCATGAAGGGAAGGAAAGAGCAATCTACTACATCAGCCGCACATTGATAGGTTATGAGTTGAATTACACATACATTGAACGTGCATGCCTCGCGGTTGTCTTTGCAGCCCAAAAACTAAGGCATTATATGCTCAATCATCAGATACAACTGGTTGCCAAGATCGACCCATTGAAATATCTACTAAGTCGAGTAGCATTAACAGGCCGGTTGGAAAAATGGGTCATGATCCTAAGTGAGTACGACATACAGTATGTTGAACGCAAGGCAATAAAAGGGCAAGTAATAGCAGATCAATTGGTATATGCACCAATCCAAGTCTCTCATCCATTGGTAACTGATTTTCTTGACGAGTCCATTTTTCATGCGGAACCAACAACACCATGGAAGCTGTATTTTGATGGGTCTCACACTGGTCATGGCTCAGGCGCTGGAATCTTGTTCATCACACCATAAGGGGATTCAATTCCTAAGTCATTTTGAATCGCTTTCCCTTGTACAAATAACATTGTTGAATACGAAGCATTAGTTACAGGTCTTAAGTTGGCAATCAAATGGAAAATTCAGACATTACTTGTATTCGGGGATTCCCAGCTAGTAATCAACCAGGTGAATGATGACTATGAAACAAAAGATGAGAAGTTGCTTCCCTACAAGAGGATGGTGGACAGTTTCCTAACACATTTCCAACTGATTTCTTTTGAGCAAATCCCCAGGGCACAAAATAAGGCAGCTAACGCAATGGCTACTATTAGTTCTCTCTTGGACATCCCTAAAAATGTGTCACAATTTGAGTTCCTAGTAGAACAGCTGTTGATACCGGCATATAATATTCCAGAGTCAGAAATGGTTTGCAAACTTGTTGGTCCCAACTCTCCTTGGTATCATGATACTTATGACTACCTAAAGACTCAAACCCTTCCACCGAACCTATCTAATAACCAAAGGAAGTCCTTCATTAGGAAATCAACAAGATATGTCATTGTCAGTGACACCCTATACTGCCGTAGTTTCAACAATACCCTCCTTAGATGTCTAGACACCGATGAAGCATGTACGACCTTACGAGAAGTGCACGACGGTATATGCAGATCTCATTCGAGCGGTCCTACTCTGGCTAAGAAACTAACGAGGCTTGGGTATTATTGGCCGACCATGGAAAAAGATGCACTTGAATATGCCAGAACTTGTCGTAAGTGTCAAATACACAGTGACCTGGTCCATGCTCCAACACAAGAACTCCGGCCGATCACTCAATGGGGACTCGACCTCGTGGGTAAGATTCATCCAACCTCATCCAACGGCAATAAATTCATTATCACCGCCACTGAGTATTTCACAAAGTGGATCGAAGCCATCCCATTGACATACATTACTGGCAAACAAATATCAAAGTTCATCCTCAACTACATCATTTGCCGGTATGGCCTTCCGCAGTCCATCATTACTGACAACAGACGTCTGTTCAAAAACCAAGATGTATGTGAGTTATGTGAGCGATTCCATATCCAACACCACTTTTCATCTCCATACTACCCCCAAGGAAATGGCCAAGTTGAGGCATCCAATAAAACCATTGTCAAAATCTTAAAAAAGATTGTCAATGACGCTGGTCATGATTGGCACATACAACTTAACCCTGCTCTATGGGCTTACCGAACTAGCATTCATACGCCTACAGGAGCTACTCCATTCGCCCTAGTCTTTGGCGCTGAAGCAATCTTACCCATTGAGGTCAAAATTCCTTTGCTATGAGTTTTCTTGAAGGGTCTAACCAATGAAGAGGAGTACCGACAATCACACTTGCACGAGCTGGAAATGTTGGATGAAAGACGACAAAACTCACTGAATCATCTCCAAGCATATCAGAACCACCTTTGTCTTAGCTACAATAAGAAGGTTATGGTTAGAAAGTTTGATATTGGCGACTTAGTTCTCATACAGAATCCCAAGAACCAGGCAGATAGAGAAAAGCTAGGAAAATTTGAACCAAACTGGTTGGGTCCATATATTATCATATCTTCTTTTGGTTCTAGAGCATATCAACTGGCAACTCCAGATGGAGAACAGTTGACAGAGCCCATCAACAGTTTACATCTCCGAAATTTCTACGCATAGCATCAGAGGATGGAGCTAAAAACCATAAAATACAATTTTTTTTTTTGAAAAATGGTAAAAAAATCGTCACCCTGATGAAAACCTGGCAAACAGGCGTCTTGGTGACACCAAAAAAATCAAAAAATCATAAAAATAGTAAAGAGAAAAATGATTCGTTCAATAGTGAAAACCTGGCAAACAGGCACTTTGAACAGGTACCATGGTGAAAACCTGACAAACAGGCGCCATGCATAATCAATCATTGCTCGGCCATCTATTGTCACTTTGTCTAAACTTGGTTTAGGATGAAAGGTATCTTCGTCACTACTCCGCAAATCGTCACCACATCCTACCCGACTTGTCATAGTAGCCAAATGATTGACATTAGGTTCTGACGACTGTCCATCTAACAAGTCAGCAGCATCCTATCCTTGTCCCTTACAAGTGGCCAAGTCTTAGACCTGACTAGGGGCAAAATGTTTATTATGAAACTGCAGTGGATGTCACACAAGACCTAAAAATCATAAAAAGTCCTAAAAAAAGACAAAAACATGGCAAAAGTCCTGAAAAAAGACCTAAAAATCATAAAAAGTCTTGAAAAAAGACCAAAAACATCATAAAAAGTCCTGAAAAAAGACCAAAAACATCGCAAAATGTCCTAAAAAAAGACCTAAAAATCATAAAACGTCTTGAAGAAAACCAACAAAACATCAGACTGCTCGAAGCACACAAGCGCACTGTCATCTCTCATCAAAGTCAATCAAGTCAATCAGTCCTTGTCATTTGTCCGAACTACGTTGTCTCTGCGCATTTGCTACGTAGGAAAGACTCATATTTTGATTCCTCGAGACATTAGGTCAGTCCTTTTAGGTTTGTCAAAATAAAATCATGATGTAATCTTTGGTCACCAAGACAAAGTGATTTGTCGTGTCGAACTACGAGGTCTCTGAGTGTATGATGTAGGCAAGGCCATCTGTCGATGAGACCTCGAGGCCGCACTAGGTCAGTCCATTAGGGTTCATGGCACTACAGTGGCACACACATCAAAAATCTCAATCATTTCTCCACATGCTAAAACTCCTAAAACACAGTAAAACGATCTTTTATTCAACATGGCAATCTGATCAGTGCAATCTTATATCATCAAGGCACTATCGACATATAGTCAAACACAAGTCAAACCTAGTCAAAGAAAGTCAAATCATCATAAAACAGTCAAACTATCAAATTTTGGTTAGTCTTCAAATGAGTCCTTCTAAACGATAACCTCTGTCATTTACGCCTTAGGATGTGTCCTTCCTAGGCGTCGTCATCGTCATTTCAGGCATTTCGAGTGATCCTCTTGACATTTAAACGATCACTCTTCTTGACATCAGTACTCTTCAGATGAGTCCTTCTAAAGAACTAACTCTGTCATTTATGCCTTCGGATGAGTCCTTCCTAGGCATTGGCATTATTTCGAGGAACCCCTTACGACCATTAGGGATCAAATTCAATCGACATCGGCATCATTCAGGATGTGTCCTTCTTGAATTCACCAAGTCTCGACATTTTTCAAGGTCATCAAGACTTTAAAACATTCAAACATCTCGACATTATCAAATATGGCATCAAAACAATGGATATCCAGACGCACTTGGCAAACACTTGACAATTGTCTTCTCATATTTTATCATGTTATTAGTTTTTCAGCGAGATCCCACTAAGCAGGATTTAGAGAAGCGGCGACGTAGCATGACAATTGACACACATGACTACCAGCTTCTCAGCGAGGTCCTGATTTGGGGATTTAGAAAAGCAACGACATATCATGATAGAGACTTTATTTTTGTAGTTTGACAATCATGTCACTAGTTTCTCAAGGATGTCCTGGAAACATGATTTAGAGAAGCAACGACGTTTCATGATCTGTCCTTGTCTCTTTCTGCTTGTGGGTGATTATGACAAAAATATTGGGGCAATCACGCTTTTAGTATGAGTTATGATCATCCTTGTCTATGACTGCTTGTCTTACATAATGGTACAACCTTGCACACCTTGATCTATGTCATATCAGGGTGTTTGTTGGCCATTACAACAGTTTTCCCGATGATGATTAAAGAGAAACAAATATTAAAAGTCCTACTGTAAGGTTTTGAAGGATTTATATCTTCTCATGGGTCTCATATCTTCTCCTCTTTGGTTGCATATCTTCTCTCATTAGTCTCGTCATCTTCTCTCGTCCATCCCACGATGATATCCTATGACATCCAAAAACATAAGTGCATACATGCTCATATACATTGCATTAGGTCCATACATACATCACCCATGGCATTAAATCATATACATAAGCACAAGCATTGCATTAACATAATCATTAGCATTGCATCTTTTACATAAATACATCATGCACATTAACATAATCATATAAATAGGCAGTGCATCATCATGGCATCAAGGATCACAAATAGACATCATAATACATAAATGGCATCATAAATTAAGCATCATACATCATACATAGCATAATACATAAAGCATAGAAAATCACATAACACATGTAGGCCGCATCAAAACTGCATCATCATATAATACCATCTCAAAAATATACAATGTCACAGGATAGAGTCAATGGATATCCCAAAAATGGAGCTTGCAGGCTCAAATAATATAGTGTGTCACAATACAAAAATGCCCTAGGGAAGGCTCTCATCATCCCTTCGAGGCGAAGAGTGTGGCAGAGGCAACTCTGTCATAGGTGCTATAATAATAGGTGGCACTGTAGCAACCCGTGTCTGTGAAGCTGACAGAATACTGAGTGAAGGCATCATCTCTACAGTAGTAAACACCTGTGAGGTAACTGCGGCTGGACTCTGAGTGATAGAGGGATTTGTAACTGGTGGCTGTACCTAGCCTGACCTCTGCACTGAACCAACAGAACCATGACTGTGCCCTGAATGGTGACTCAGAGTATGCCTACGGGAATGGTGTGACTTGTGACCCGAAGTGTGTCCTATGGAAGTAGACCCTCCAACATTGGTATGGCTCCTGGTACCACTGCCACTGCCTGACCTATGCCCACTGCCTGTTCTTGTCTGTGACTGGGACAAGGTAGGATCCCGTTGCTCTGGCGGCACTGCCTGCTCATAAAGGGTCCTGTACTGTCCCAATCTGGTGCTCACCCTAGTGAGCTCCCGAGCCATGTCTCCCATCGGTCCTATACATAAGGCCGCAAACTCTGTGCACCACTAGGCCGCATCCTGCTGGCGAATAACTGCCTAATCCTACTCTACATAGGCTACCTCCAGAGCTGACTGTAAAGACCTGACCTATGCCAAGTTGGCGTCTAATCTCTGCTGAAGGTCGGCCACTCTCTGATCAGCTGTAGCATTTGATAGCAACCCTGAAGAAGACGGTATCCCCTCCTCCCCCTCCACCATCTGCCATCTCAAGAGTCTCTCGGCCTCATCCATAGCATCGTCCTCGTCATCATCATCCTCGGCCTCTGTCTCCTCCTGCCCAGTCACCTCCATCTCCACCTCTGGCACCGTGACATCCACCTCTGCCTCCTCCTCCCCTACCACCTCCATCTCCACCTCTAGCGCCCTGACATCCTCCTCCTGTCTCTCCCCCTCTGCCTCCTCCTATCCCCTCATCTCTGGCTCCCCCTCCTGTCTCCCCTCGCCCTCTCCCTCTTGTATGGGCTGCTCCTCACACTCTCCCTCCTCACCAACCTCTGGGATGGCATCTAATGCCACCCTCGCCACTCGTGGGCGCACCCTCCAGACCTGTCTCTGCCCAGCTCGCTGTCGCCTCCGCTCATCTCCACCATCATCTCCGCCTCAGCCTCTATTCCCAACCCGGCCTCTGTCTCCACCCCTCCCTCCGTCTCCATCACCACCCCTGCCTCCGTCCCTCCCTCCATCTCCATCACACCCCTGCCCTGCCCCTGCCTCTGCCTCCCCGTCTAGCTCATGGCACCTAAGGAATGACTGACTGCCTGTCAACTGGTGCTGGCCCGTCAGGATCTGTCAATGGCACGGGTCTGCGTGCCTGCCACCATAGGTCATAAGCTGGCCGTACCTAGATTCGCTGCTCCACCTCTCCAACCCCAGGCTTGGGCTACTAGCCCATCTATCTACTGAGTCAAAGGCCACTGGAATGGCCGGGCCCCATGCATATTCTCTGGATGACCTGGCATACTCTGCCATCCCCACGGGCACATCCTACTGCTTGCCAAACTATCTCAGCACACGCTGCGCCAGGTACATCTCAATGATCAAGGATGTCTATACGGTCCTGCCAATAAGGTATCTATACTGTCTGCAGAAGCTCAAATGCTCATCCTCATCATCCCATGGCTCACAATCCCTGTATGGCCTCCAGATGAACGTCACCATGGTATCAATCCGATGCCACCACCATCCTGTCTCACCCATGTGGGTCTGCTGTAATGCGCCGACATAATAGTAGGAGTAGGGCATCCCCGTGGCTAGCTGCAATCTGTCAATGGAAGGGAAGAATATGGCAATGTGCTCCCATGCCCAGATCATCATAAGGGTGGTCCCACAGGAGATACTCTCTACTCTCCTGTATACGACATCATGAAGCTGGTGATATAACATCCCTAGCAGGCAAGGACCCCACGCATAAACTATCCTGTCTCGCCTCATGCCGACTAGGACGTCTCCCCAACCAATCAGAAAGCTATGTCCTCGCCGATCAGGAATCAGAATGCCAACAATCAGAGTTTCCAGGAATGCATCGAAGCGCCCATAGTGCTCCGCTAGGAAATCCCAATGGATCTCATAACCCTGAATGCCGAGTCTAACTCCCTAATCCTGGTAATATGCACATAAATTCTACTCGCCATGGCGCAGATCATACACAATTTGCTCCCCTCGAATAGGAATCTGGAGAATACGGTAGACATCCTCTAGGGTAATGGTAGCCTCACCTGTCAGCAGGTGGAAGGAACAGGTCTCGGAATGCCATCGCTCGCACAGCGCCATCAACAAACCCCTGTTCGCCCAAATGGCGGGCATGAATGCAGCATAGAATAAGCCTAGTCTCATCAATCGTCGTCGCTCTCGCGGGCCCAACTAATCGCCAAACCGAAAGGTGGTCGGTCTTCTCTCTCTAGTATAAATAGGGGCAAGCTGCCTCTGCAAAAAGACGAACAATGCATTAGCACCTTTTTGGACAACTATAATCATTAGGAAGGCATCTAAGGTCAGGCAAATATCAAAACAAGTTTTATTAAGAAAATAGGCAAATGCGTCGCAACCAAGCAATTGCGTCGCGAAAAAACAGCTGCGTCGTTCAACACATCAAATGCGTATCAATCTAGCAATTGCGTCTCAACATAACAATTGCATCACTAAAACACTAATGCGTCGCAACATGGCCATTGCATCTCAATACGGCAATTGCGGCATTTAACCTAGCTATTGTGTCACGAAATAACGATTGCGGCATTCCACCAATCAATTGCGACTCGAAAAGTCACTTGCGTCGCAAGAATTGGCAAATGTGGCACGAAAAACTGGCAATTTTAATTTTGTCTTTGCACTTGCATCGCGATGCATTGAATGCGGCGAATGCGAGAGCAATTACGGCTTATGTGAATGCATATGCGTCGCGGCGCATTCGTTGACTGCCCTAGAAAGCGTTAAAAAGCACGTAAAACGATAAAATGACAAAGTAAGTTTAGGGTACATACTGCCGGCTCTGAGCCCTCTGGCCGTCTGAAGGTTCTCACAATCTCTCCGCGGTGCTCTGACACTGGAATAACCATCCTCGCTACTGCGCCTTTTGCTCTGAGCTCTCAAGTTTCGCAAGGTAAATAGTGAAAGTGAATTGACTTTTACCCCTTTGTCAACCTATTTATAAGGTCAAAATGACATTTTTCAACCACAGTCAACACTGGAGGCTCATTTCTGCACCTTTGACCTCCCCGTAAGTTGCTTTAAACATGTCAGAATCTGAAACTGACTGCGCCGTTGTTTTCCTGATCATCGAATTGATTTATCGGGACCCTTTGCAAATTTTTCTGGCGCCGACCCAAAATTTGAAAATTTCTCGAGGGGGCAAGGATACTCCGTACCTTCATTGGGGCATATTCGTGACTTATCTTTCTTTGTCACAATGTGACAAGCGACATTATGACAAAGAGGGGCAAAATGTAGACACCTAAAAATGACCTAGGCCTGCAAGCTTCATTTTTACCACTTTCGTCCTAGCATAATTAAGTTATTTAATTATGTCCTTGGTCCACATTCGACTATTGATTAAATAATTCATAATTATTTAATTAATTCATGTCATTTGTTTCTCCTTGATTATTAAATAAATAAATGTTATTTATTTATCTAATACGTTATTAATTATCTAAGTCTTCCTCTAATTAAATAAATTTCTTAATTTATTTAATCCCCTTTTGTCATTCATTTCTCCTTGATTATTAAATAAATAAATGTTATTTATTTATCTAATACGTCATTAATTATCTAAATCCTCCTTTAATTAAATAAATTTCTTAATTTATTTAATTCCCCCTTTGGTCATTTATTTCTTCTTTGATCATTAAATAAATAAATTTTATTTATTTAATTACATCACTAATTAAGTCCCCTTCTTCTAAAATGAAATAAATTCTTATTTATTTAATTTTTATCCACTTTCCACTATAATTAAATAATTATTTTTAATTATTTAATTATTCATTAGCCTCTTCTCTCATAAATTAAATAAATTTTATTTATTTAATTTAGCCCACTCTCTGGAATTTTGAATTAAATCATCAGTTAATTCAAAATAATTCCTTTTGTCACATTCCTCCATATTTAAATAAAATCTTTATATTTAAATTATTTACTGGTCACTGGAGTAAATAAATTTTATTATTTAATTTCTCCAGCAACCTCTTTGTCCGTGCCAATCTTATCTCTTGACATCTCATTTAATTTCAGCCCTTGATTGAATTATTTTATAATTCAATCTCAACCCTTCATCCTTATCATTGCCCTAATTTTGACCTAACCCTAATTCATACTACAACATTCAATCTTGACCATTGATTCTAGGGTATTTGTCATCTTCTCATCCTGGCCACACATTCAAAATTGCAGTTTTTATAAAATGGCAATTTTGTTCTCATTTGGCTCTCTCTGATGCTCATGCTGTCAACTTAGGTTATTGTCATTATCATTTACAGTCATTGTCATTTTAGTATATTGTGAGGTCCTTTCTTTTAGATAAATCCTTCAACACTTGCATAGGGCTTTGTCATTTGTCATAGTTGCTCATTTGAAATTTGAGGGCATTTTTATTTACTGCAAGCTAGGAGGTGTAACAAAGGTCAAGCATGGAAGATGAAGATTTAGGGTAACTTTGTTCCTTTCATTTTCATATTGATTTCCTTTGTGCTTTGTTACTTCAATGGATTTTAATGTTATTGTGCTAACCTCTTTAACAAATCTGATTTTCCCTTGATTACACATGTAAATATATAGTTATGATATAAAATGTAGTAAAGTATACAAGTTATCTAAGAAGTGCTTAGTTTAAATGATAATGTTGATAGGTACCTTCAAGTGGGGATGCCAAACAATATGGTAAATACTATATAAAATATATAGGATGGCATGTGATATAATTGTAAGTGAACTAAAATAATTAACATGTTGAATGTTATCATTTACAAATTACATAAGAAAGGTGTAAAATTTCACCATGGAGTCATGCAATAAATATAGTAATATAGGGTGTAAAGATTTAATATTGTCATGAAAAATATATCATGTTTTATATATACATTAAATTATGACCTGGTAAAGTTTCATGTAAGGATAATATGAGTAGTAGTGTGTTCATGAAAGGATCATTTAGTAATAGTAACATATAATTTGAATGAATCACATTATTAAATTATTGTGAAAAAAATGTATGCATGAAAAGATGGAATTTTTTATTAAAAATATTTTTGTGTATAAAAATAACTTTAAAATATGCTTGTATAAAATAAATTATGAATAATAATAATGGGTCATGAAGAGAAAAATATGGAATAATTGATTTTTGGTTCATTAAATGTCATGGAATGAATTTCCCTATTAGAGAAGACAAAAAAAAAGAGGCAATGAAAATTTAGAACACTTTAGAGCCTATTACATCATGATTCATGATGCCTCATTGATGTTCTTTTTTTAACATAGGATAAACCAAGTACAAGAAACTATGGGACCAAATTTGGTGACTTATTTTATTTTCATCATTTTTAATTTTTTTTTATATATGAATAAAGGAGGGGAATGTTTTTTTGAAGGATAGGCTTACACAAACTCATTTGAACTCTATATTGGATCAACTCTTTTGGTATGGTCATAACCCATTTGGTTCAACCTTGACCCAATCTACATAGTCATTTCTTGATATGTACTAACTCATATAGGATTTAGGATATTAAGAAATTATATTTTATTTTATAGAAATAGCATATTTTTCAATTATGATTTTAAAAAAGATACTAAATTTTTATTGGTTTTTGTGGTAATATTTGTGTGAAAAGTGTAATGGAGATCAGGGAGTCACAATATAATGTGGTACTCTAGATACTCTCAACTCTAGGTATGGGTTCAAATGAGGACTAAGAACTATTAAATATGGTTGAATTTTGGTATATGTAAGAGTTTTCCTTGATTTTATATTGTGGGGAGATGTTGATAACTTTGGTGAAGAGATGTGAATTAGATACATGCATCTTTCATCTCCTAATTAGAGATATCACCATCACCATCACCCTTGAGGATGTACGGAGGATAATCATATTACTAATAAAAAACCATAAGTTCATCTATGATAGTGATATGAGTATGGTAGTTGAGGCTAGAAAATTCAAGCATTGTGTGGGTAGGCTAGGGAATCACTGAGGATGTGCCACATGTGAAAATTAGATGTTGGTATTGATAATAATATTGGTGGCTCCACATGGTAAGGTTATGGCCCTTAGATATGAAATGATAATGATTATAATCATGGATTTGAGTGATACAAAATTCTATTGAATTAGATGTGTGCTAGTTCACCTTTATCATGATATGCACCAATTGTTTGCATAGATGGTTCTCGTTGCACTAAAAGATTGACCTGTTAATGTTTGATACAATCCCCCAAGTTAATGAATCCAGGGGAGGTGATTAAGCCATGTCACAAACCCGAGCACTATGTTGCACAACATAAGGAGACCAAGGGTGCACACCTTGCAACAATCCCATCCCCAACGCAAGTGAGGGGTTCAAACCCGTGACCTAGGCTATGATACCAATTATTGCATAGATGGATGTCATTGCACCAAAAGATTGACCTGTTAATGCTCGATACAACTGCCAGAGTTAATGAAACCATGGGAGGTAGTTAAGCCATATCACAAACCTGGGCACTACACTACACAACACAAGGAGACCAAGGGTGCACACCTTGCAACACTAATCATATAATAGTAAAGTACACCATGGTTGAGACCTTACAAAAATGGTGTATAGATGAGCACACTAATATTATTAAATTGGTGGGAACACACTATTTTTTTACAGGATAGTATATAGAGACATGGTATGGATTTTATATGATTTTTAACAATATTTTTAGAGGATAGATTATATTTATGGTGATCTAGATAGAATAGGTGGTATTACATAGATTATAGATTAGTTTTGGAGAGATTTTATTTTGAGTGGGTATTATTATATCACATATAAATTTTTCCCTCTCCATATACTATTTAGAAACGATGTGTGACATCACCATCTCAACTAGGGGAGATCTCAATTCTCTATTTTGATGTACATGTGATAAAAAAAAGGAGGATGAGGCCATAGTAGAAACTAGGAATAGTGATTTTTGGGTGACAATCACATTGAGATAGTAGTGGGGTGTATCATGTCCAATACCACTATATACCCTAGTTCTAAGAGGAAATAATGTGATTTTTTAATAAGAATTCATAAAGATATTGTAGACACCTAAAATTTACCACTTTGTTTGGTCAATTTATCCCTATTTCATCTAATTCCCAATAATTTATATTGATTAAATAATATCTATCATTTAATTAATATTCTCTATATTCCTTAATTTTCCTAAGACCTAGCCTAAGGTAAATAATTTAATTTAATTATTTATCTACATCTATCCTACCTTACCCCTTTTATCCCATAAATTAAATAAATAAATCAAATTTATTTATTTAATCCCTCTCACATGTCACATCCTCCAACTCTTCCACTTGTACTAATCCTAATCCTCATCCCCACCTAACCTGCCCACTAAGCATTTGCACACACTTAATCCTTGATTAAGTGGGTCAACCCTCCACATCACATAAAGCATATGGCCCTTTGGACATATGACATGATATTTTCCCATGATAATACCCTTATTCCTCTCAACTCATCTCACTATGCCACTTGGAAAATCTCACATGAGTTGGGAGATAACCTCTCATCTCAATTCTTGATCTTCATCAAGCAATCCTATCCCTCCATCAATTTTCAATAAAATCCTATAATCCATCACTTAACTAGTTTATCAAGGATCTCATTCATTCTATTGGATCATTGTTTTGTTGTCAAAATTTCTAGTGAACACAAATCCAATTAACTATCATGGGAAAATCTACTCAATGGGAGACTCGTTATGCCAATTTGAGCTTTCTTAGCCTTACCAAGTGTTTTTTGTTTTTGTTGTTTAGGTTTTATTATAATTTCCATTCACTTTAGACACAAATTTTATTGCACACATTCTAGCACACCCGGGTGAGACCCACGTCACTGGTTTGGTAATGTAATTTCAAAGTTTTTTGGTAAGCTCTATTTGTAGGTTTAACATAGAGGCGGTTGTGCTCTAGAAGGGTAGATCCACTCTATAAATGAGTGATTATGATATTTCAAAGGCATTTGTGCTTCAAATTCTCATCACCTGGATGGTGTTTCTAGAGAATAGGTAGACTCATCTCTACAGAGGAAATTCTGCTCTAGAAGGGTGAATCTGCCTACACAAGGGTGATTGTGCTCTTGATCAAATCTTCTCTAGAAGGTAAAATCTACCTACATAGGCAAATATGATCCTACTTGGGTGATCTTTCTATACATAGGCATATCCACTCTTGGGTGATATTTCTCTACATAGGTGAATATGCTCCTACTTGGGAAATATTGCTATACATGGGAAAATCCACTCTTGGGTGATCTTACTCTACATAGGTGGATCTGCTCCTACTCAGGCGATCCTACTCTACATAGTTAGATCCACTCCTACTTGGGAGATCCTACTCTATATAGGTGGATCTGTTCTTGGGTGATCCTGCTCTACATGGGTAGATGTACACCACTACTTGGTGGATTTGTTATCACTTGGGTGGATACACTCTATATTTGGGTTACTATGCAATTTAGTGAATTCATGATTGTTTGGGTGATTTTTCCATTTTCTTAGGCAATTCTACTATGTACACCAATGACTACGTGAGGTATAAAAAATCTCCTTCATGTGAATTTTTTTGGGTGGGTGTCCCAAACCCTTCAGGATAACATTCACTTTATCTTGATCAATTTTGAAATTTAATCATCTACTTATGCAACTTGATATCACTTGCTAAAGATAAAAAACATAAAATAATAACATATCTTCTATAGGTTTGCGATCAAAGAATATTTTTATCACTAATCTAGGCACACTTCAATTTCTAAAAGGTCAATCTATTGTGTGCTTTGTTTGGGATCATTTGTTGGCGTATACTCTCTCCTTGCATCGTTTAATGAACCTGAGGATCAAAAATTACAAATCAATGCAAGCCTTGTGTTGTGTATCCTAAGAGTGCTAGCTTGTGCATATGCTCTCTCCATGAGCTTCATGTAAGCCTAGAGATCCAAAATTCCTAGCATATCCTTCCCTTTAGGATTCCTACTTGGGGATTTCATCACCCTAAACGAAAAACTCAACCACATGAACCAATAGGGTATATTAAGGGGGAAAAATGAAAGTTGTACCCCAATCTATTTATATTGTGTTTAGTGAAGCTTCAATGTTTGGGTGATACCAAACTAGGAGTGCAACATTGGTCCAAATGGTTTAGCTGACATTCCTGACCCACACTTGTGATGGGATAATATTCATGGATGTGCCTCATGTACCCTCTTGGTATTTAGAGGAATCAATAGATCACCTTATATCATACTAGCTTAAGACCTTTCGATCATTGCTTAGTATGGTGCAAGGTACAATATCATGCTTGAAGCTACTCACCATGCATCGCCATCAGCAGAGATAGGAGCTCTTTGGGAAAGGTCTTAGGACCTCCAAAGAAAGGGAAAAGGTAAGCCCTTGTGTCACTGAATCCCTATCTATCAACTCTTGAAAGAGAAGTGCCCTGCATTGATCTTGAGATATTAGCCTTTTGGCTGGTAGGCCTACACTAAGTTAACACACCTACTTGGATAATCTAGGTTTATGCTTTTTGGCATGTCCTCTTGTGATTACCAGTGCATATCTTTAGTCCATCTTGTCTTTATGATTGTAGTCTTTGGTCCTTTTATCATTTTTGTCTAGTCAACCTTGGGAAAATTTTCTCTGCACTTGGGCTTGGATCTTCTCTCTCTTGGGTGAGTTCACTCTATTCTTGGATGGATCTTCCTAGGTCATTGTCTCATCACTAGTCACCCTTGAGAAAATCCACTCTCCACTTAGGTGGACTGCTCACTCTTGGGAAAATCTACTATGTTCTTAGGTGGCTCCACCTAGGTTGTCCCCAAGTCCAGTCCATCATTCCTTCTTGGGTGAATCTGCTCACTCTTGGGTTGATCCACTCTATTCTTGGGTGGCACCACCTTTGGTATACCCCAGTCCAAACCATAATTCATTCTTAGGTGAATCCATTCTGTTCTCGGGTGGATCTGCTTAGGTCATCATCCTGCCATCATTTTCAACCTTCCTCTTGGGAAATTTTGCCACTACTTGGGCGGATCCACTCTATTCTTGGGTGATTCTACTCTTGGGTGATTCTATTTCTTCTTTGGAAACTTTTTTGTTCTCAGGTGGATTCGTTCCCCAAAGAAAATCCAAAGAGTAAATACTTCCTATCATGGTTACCTAGTGTCCTCTCAAGTTCAAAACCATAATCCAATTATTTTTCCACTTCATATCTATCCCAAAATGATCAATTTTTTCTCATCAACCACCATCCAAATCCAAAACATCATCCCCTTTGAGAAAGGAGTTAATTAAACCCATCTTATAGACATCCAAATAATCAACAATCCAAAATCCAAGCTTAGATACTTAATCGAGATCCTAAATCCTAAATCAATCATGCATCATAACACTTTCTTGGGAACTTAGCTTATCTAAGTTAGTAATCATTCATTCAACCTATTCACCTCAGCCAAAGGTATAGTTTGCATCGATATCTTCTCTTGCTTAAGAAATTAGCCTATCTCGAGTAGGAAATCCATCCAATTGAACTTTGACATAAGATCTAGACCATAGTTAAGAGGATATTATCAACCATCCATCTAACAATCACCATATCCATTTAACTGCATCCTTGAACTCAAGAGACCCTCCCACCATATCATCAAAATCATCCTAATTTGAGCTTAAATTAAATCCTAGTATGAGCTTAATCTAAATCCTAATTTGAGATTTATTACATCCATATCCAAGATCTTTTGATATTGAAAATAATCTTAAGATCCCTTCTTCCATGTTCCTCTAATCCATTCCATTTACCTTAAAATCATCTATTCCCATATTTTCCATCCATGCCCATCCAATCCAATATCCTAAATCCTTATTCCCCCTCAACATGACCAAAAATAGTAATCAAGGAAAATCCCAATTACATTGAAGATGATGATGAAAGTATTGTTGATCAAGATGAGTACAAAATAGATCTCTTTGATGCCATAATTACTAGTAACCTTTCTCCAAGAATCTTCTAAAATCCAATCACTCATTCAATGTGTCCCATTATACCTCTATCCACACCCACTAGCAATCCTTATGTTACCTTTGACAAAGGAAATCTATTAGCTCCCCAATCCACATCTTCATCTTATCCCCCATCCATATCTCCCTCTTATCCATCACTCACATATCCCTCTCATCCAATCTCTATACTACCCTCTTCTCCTCTAGCCATATCTCAACATCTATCTTTGCACAAAAGTACTATCACCTTCACCCCTACTCTAAATTCACCATACCATAATCTTAATTCTCCAATTAATGATTTAAATCCTCCATCTATTGCTAATATTTCCTCCTACTTAAATCCACAATCAACATCCTCCTATCTCAATCCATCGTCCACTCCCTCATACCTTAATCCTCCCTCCAATCCATCATACTTCCATCCTCCATTTAATACTAATCCCCCAAAACATAATCCTAATCCTTCACCCACTTGTAATCCTCTATCTAGCCCCAACCTTCCACCTAAGATTAAAATATACAAGTATCTCTTTATATATTCCATCCAAGGACTCCTAATAAAGAAGTCATCACCAAATACAAATCCCAAAATTGAGGAGTCATTCTACCCACTCCACCATCTCCAATCATTAATGATGAAGATCTTCTCCATACCACACCTATCATTACTCTGCCCACTCTTGACACCATCCAAACCATTAAAACCATCCAACCCATTGAAGCCACCTGAATCCAATCCCCTTCTCCTACTCCTAGCATTATCCAAACCTAATCCCATAAACCCAATGACTCATGTATCCTTCCATCCACCCCATTTGAGGAGTCCATCCAACACTCCACCATCACACCACTGACACAAGTTGAAACATGTTAAGATATTGTTTTAAATCATACCAATACATCTCCTCATTCAAATCAAGATCATACCATCCCATCTAATCCCTCTCATGATCATTTATCACCTCTCCTCCAAATCAAGATCCTATCATCATATCTACTCCATCTCATGATCCTTTATCACCTCTTATGAAAACTATCCCAACATCACCTCCACATCCCCTTGGTACCCTTACTTTCACTCATGGTGGTTCTCTTGCAGTAGAAGAACAAAGCATATCCATCACCCATCCTCCCCTACCTAATAATGGACTCACATCATGCTTTCTAAATAAAAAACATCCTACTCTAAAACAAATGCTCAAGATCATAAACTATCAAAGTAAAGACTTAGGCCTTCATGATCAAGGTATATTGGAGCCAATCAATTTCAAAGAAAATCCACGTACACAATGTCTTGACTACATATCTCAAGGATCACAATCGTAAAATGTTGGTACAACCTAGACATGCCTCTTCGAAAAGAACAATAGGTGCTTCACACCTATGCTCCAAACCATTTGTCGTAATCCCCTTTCTCCATCTTATCAACTCCAAACAACTATCTATATCCCTCCTTCATCCTCCAAATCTAATTTTGGTTCTTATGTCTCATAATTATTCTTTATCATCCCCATCATGCTATCATCCATCTACATTCCTTATCCTCCACATTTTGCTATCATACATCTAAGTCCCTTATCCTCCCATCCTCTTATCTTCCATCTTCCTGCCTCATCACACATGGCATATCTAGAGTGAGCCATTTTATTCCTTTGCAACATGGTCCTTGGAGATCTCATTCCATACCATCCCTTCATCCCATGATCCTACCATCTCCACATCCCTATCTTCCTATCCCCTCATCTAATCATCTTTCCATTTTCCAAATCCTTATCTCCACATCCTCCTTCCATTAATCCTTCCAAAGCCTTCATCCTTTTGTTTAATGATCATTCCATATCCCCATATCTATTTATCCTCCATCTATTCCATTCATCCTACCATCTCATCCTTCCATCCCCCAATCCCTTGTTAATGGTATCTATCTCTAGGCTACCCTCATACAATTGAATGCCATCTATCCAACTTTCATCACTCCTATCTTTTTCCCACATCTTGATAATCTCTCATCACTTTTCATCACTCATATATCCATCCAATTTTCCTCTCAATTCATCTTTTAATGATTTGGATAACTATCATATTTCTAAGCTTCACACAATCAACTTCATCTTGTAAATATTAAATATTATATATATAATGTGTCTTGTACATAAGGCTAGTCTAGTGTCATCACCTAGGCCTATCCTTGTATATACTTATCACCAGGTCCCGTCCTTATGTCTTTTGTGTCATGAAGATCCTCTATCAAGCTAGACCTTCAACAATATCCATTAGCCCCCTTGGGTTTTAGGTATCTTGATCATCTCTTATCATGAGAATCTTAGGTCGTATCCATCCATCCTTTGTCTTTGTAGGATATATTGCTCCTCACATCAGACCACATCAACCCCATCCACCATCCTTGTGGAAAAAGGTACCTAAGATATTTTGTTATTTCATTGGTGCTTTTATAATTTTTGTTTATCTTTACTTTGAGATTCCTAATTTACCTACTTGAGGTTGCCATGATCCATCATATCATGGTGTGATTTGATTGGTAAAAATTGGAGCAAGTCTTGGATTCTTTGTTTGTTGTGTTTTCTAGTTCATCTCACATTATTTCCACCAAAATCCTATACAATCTTCTATCATGTTGGGGGCATTCCTTTTATTTGTGGTTTTCCAACATCATGTCCACCAAATCCCTTTGTGACTTTATGAGATGTTGGACTAACCTTTTTGGTTTTTTGAGACAGCCTTAAGCATTAGATACAAAGTTGCCTTGGTTCCTCATACCTTGGTGCATAGTATCCCACGTTGCATCAAATTAAGTGCTCACTACATGGTAGTTTTAATTTGATGCTCCAAATCCACTTATTCAATTATCATGTGCATGTTTCTAATCCATTCATCCTTCATTGCTATCCCCATCTACCTATCCTTTCTATAGTCATCCCTCCACTTAATCCTAGATTTTGTGTGCACATGAATCCCCATCCATTTTTTTTATTATCCTCTCATCTTCCTCTTGAAGTAATCATAGCCATCCCATCCATCATATCATTTCGTCATGCCTTCAATCTTGTTAGGCTAATGTAGATTTGTTATTCTATGAATCTTTTCATCAATCCTAATCATTTCATTACCCCTTCAATCCTTTTAGGCTAATATGGATTTGTTAGTCTAAGCATCTTTCCATCCATCATATCCTTTCCTCAGCTATCATGTTAATTTAAGGATAATATATATTTTTTAGTCTAGGTATCTCTTCCTCAATCATCTTCATTCATTCATCAATCCTATTGCTCCTTGCCACCCCAAATCATAAGAAAATCCTACCTCATGCAATCTAGCACAAATAATCTAATCACAACCTTGGTCTTGTTCCTAGCCTTGTTACAAGCCTTGATCATGTATCTAATCATCATCATCAAGATGTATCCTTCCTAATCCTTGTTTTATTATGGGACATATCACTTCCACATCAAAAACACTCCAATCATCATCATTGAGACGTATCCTTCCCAATCCCTTTTTTATTTTGGGATATATTGTTTCCACATAAAAAACAATCTAGTCATCATCATCAGGATGTATCCTTTCTAATCCTTGTGTTGTTTTGGGATATTTCATTCCCACATCAACTACACTCCCATCATCATCGACATGCACCCTTCCTAATCCTTGTATTGTTTTGGATCATTCCCACATCAAAAACACTCCATCCAATGTCAATTAATCTTGGCTTTTCAGTATGATTGGGGCAACATCATATTTATTTTTGAATCCTTTTATGCTTTCTTTCTTGCAACATCATCCATCCATTATCTCCCCCACTTCTCATTTTTCCTTTTATTAATAATCTTGAATCATCTTCCATATTTATCCTACATCATTTCATCCATTTTGAGAGCACAAGTGTTCTCTTAAAACCGCATGTCCTCTTGAGGGGGCATCCTTAATCCTTATCCACATTTGCACTCCATATTTTTTCTTAGTCACTCCTTCGAATGACTGGGTCATATTCCCTATTCTAACCATCTTCTTATTGGTGCTATGGTTTAATATTCTTTAAAATGATGTTACTTCGTAACACCATCTCAAAGAGGGGAAAAATGTAGACAGTTTAAATTGACCACTTTATTTTGTCAATTTATCCCTATTTTAGCTAATTCCCCATATTTTATTTTATTTAATAATATTTTCTATTTTCCACTATTTTCATAGTCCTAGCCTCAGGTAGATAATTTAGTTTATTTATTTATCTACATCTATCCCACCTTACCTCTTTTATCCCATAAATTAAATAAATGAATCCTATTTATTAATTTTTAATCCATCTCACATGTTACATCCTCCAACTCTCCCACTTGCACTAATCCTAATCCTAATCCTAATCCCCACTTAACTTTCCCACTAAGCATTTGCAAATAAGTGTGCCAACTCTCCCCATCACATCAAATACATGGCCCTTTGTACTTATGACATGACATTGTCCCATAATAGTACCCTTACCCCTCTCAACTCATGTCACTATTCTATATGACACAATCTTATGAGTTTAGAGATCACCTCTCATCTCAACCCTTGATCTGCATCAAGAAATCTTAGCCTTCCATCCATAGCCCTCCATCATTTTTAAATCAAATCCTATATATCCATCACTTAACCATTTTATCAAGGATAACACTCCTTTTCTATTAAAGCACCGTTATGATGGCAAAATTTCTAGTGAGCACACATCCAATCAACTATCATGGGTAAACATACTCAATGGGAGGCTGATTATGTCAATTTGAGCTTTCTTAGCCTTATCTGAGTGTTGTTTTATTTCTTGTGTTCTTTAGGTTTTTATTGCAATTTCCATTCGCTTTAGGCACAAATTTCATTGCACACAATTATATAGTGTATAATACTAACCTTATTTCCTAAAGTATTTATTTTATCTCATGAAATTATAAATAAAGTGGAATATTTCATATTACACCTCACATTTAAAATAAATTTTATTTTTCTAATTTGAGATGTTTGGATATCTACCTTGCCTAGTTAGTTGATGTCTTTTAGTTTGAATCATTCTAAGATATGTTAGGTTATCTTAATTTTTAATAGTCTATATTTGCATTGCTCCTTTTGGATTTGGTGAATAAAATTTATAGCTTTTTATAAAAACATATCAAATTTTATACTACCATACCAATCAACCTACCATATTAGTTGCTTACCATATAAAACAATCATCTTGTGATTTCATAGTGAAGGAAACACTTGCATAGGCCCTCTCTTGCCATTCTAAAATAGTTTTATTAAAAAAATCACAATTTTTATCTACTTATCTAATTTTCAACTTATTATAACTGTTGGAAAAATATTTTTGATATATTGAATATTATAATCTATTTTATCACAATCACCCTTTTGAAAATAATTCTTTATCTCCCTTTTTATTTTTATTCCATAACATGAAAAAAAAGATCCAAAAATAAATTGAGGCATGACCCTATACCTTTCTCCTTGATCAAGGAGTATCTTACAACATAATTTAACTGATATATATGTATTCAAAAGTGTTTTAATCATCTTGCAATGTTTTCTTGTACTCATAAATTTATTGTTTAGTTTTATGCATATTTGTGATAGATTATATATCATTCACAAAATTTTGAGTTGATCTTTATCTCTACTCTTGTGATTCTTGGATATCAATTGTTTTGGATGATCATTACCCTTATTTTGGTTTTAATATATTTGTTACTTTGTTTTGCTTTTTGACCACAATATTTGAATCTATCACAATTAGGATCTTTGGTTTCTTTTTAGGATATTGGTTATGAATATTGGTCCCATTTTTCTAGTACATTGGAGCTATATCTTATTATGATTCCTAGTTCACCTTAAATACTTGTTTTCATTGAAATATTGACCTTACTATTAAATATAATTTTGTAACACTATAGTTATCTAGTTGATTAGCTTTCTATTTTCTATTAGTGACATCTTCATCTTATTATTGAGGTACATAAATTAAGATCATATTTACATGAACTATACCATTTTATTCTTATCTTCTTCACATTTTGGACACATGGAGGTTGTGAATTAGTTCATTAACCTTTATAATAGTTCCATTATATGTTAGATCATTTTGCTACTTCATATTGACATCGGGTTCAATGGACTTTCAAATATCTATTGCAATAATATTTCTTTATTTTGAATGTATTGAAAATTAATTCTTATTATTTTTTAGGAATGATAAGGAATATTTTCTAAATTATTTTATTTATTTATTTATTTAGACACTTAAAAATGACTAATACATTTTTATCTATCATTTTATTATTATCTTCATCAGTTCTTCTATTTATATTAATTAAATAATTTTTAATTTTTTAATTAAGCTAATATTTTCTCTTTTCATCTATAATAATAATAATAATTTATTTATTTAAATATCTTAATCTTTTTATCATATCCATATTAATTAAATAAATTTTTATTATTTAATTAATTCATCATTGACCATGTTAGACAAGAAGATCCATTATCTCCATCTTTACTTATTTTAATGGTTGAAACATTCAATAGAACTATAGTAGCAATACATTTTAGAAATACATGGAAAGGCATTTTCGTAAAAAAATGCCCTTTTTCAATAACAAACTCTCTATTTGCAAATGTTACCCTTATATTTGACCAACATGTAAGAAGCAAAGGAAATTTAAAAACATCATTTCTTCATATTCTTATCTATTTGGGAAAGCTATCAATAATCCAAAATCAAATATTTTATTTTTAAATCTCCATCAAAGAGTTATGAATAAAATTTCAAATTTTGGGGTTTTTGTAGTAGATTATTTACCTTGAAAGTATCTTGAGTTTTCCCTCTTTAAAGGAGGTAACAAATAAAATTATGAGAAAATATTACTTCAAATATTTTAAAGAGAATTTATTCTTGGAAAAGAAAATGGCTAACTACTAAATGAAAAATTCTCCTCATTAAGTTAGTTTTAAATGCATTTCTAATATATATAATGTGTGTATTAAAAATATCTAGCAATTCTATAAAGTAAATTCAGTCATAACTAAGAAATTTTCTATGGTTTGACACTCTTAATGGAAAAAGTAAAATGCCACTTTTGGCATGGGATAAAGTATGTAAAACAAAACAGAAGGGAGGAGCAGATATTTGAAATTTGAAAATTCGAAATTAAGCTTTAGTAGCTAAATTTATTTAAAATCTTTATGAAAAACCTAAATCAAAATGGTGTAGAATAATAAGAGATAAATATATTGACTCTATGGATATTGAAATAATATTTACACTAATAAATCTTCCAAGAGGTTCAAAAATATGGAATTCTATCTCAACATGTAGGCATGTTCTTCTTCCACACCTTACATGGGTAATGCATAATTGGGAAAAAGCCCTATCCTAGGAAGAGTTTTGGAATGGTTATATTTATCAAATCAAATTACAAATTGGGGTCAACTACAAGTTTTGTTAAAACAATCTTGTGGTATCAATGTCAAAGATTATTTATGGATTGATTCTTTAGTCTTCCCTCATCAATTTGATTGGAAATTAGTGGATCATTTCCCCTTTGTGCAACAATAAAATAAGTTATTAAATGAATAATTAAATAAGAGATACATTTTATTTTCAAATGAAAAGGATGAGTTTATATGGAGTACAAAAAATTAAGAAAGCATTCAGTTAAGGAGTGATACAAATCCTTGTTAAAGTATGAAGTTCTTTTTCAATGGCCTTCACACCTTTATTAGAGTTCATCTTATTTTCCTAAAGCATGATATTTTCTTGGTCAACACTAGATGAAACAATCTTAAAAGGGATGAAGCTTGACAAGCTTTGTATAACAATAGTGTTTCACTATGTGCTCTATGGTTCAACATTAGAAGATGTTGATCACCTTCTTCTTAATTTCTCCTTCAATAAACATTGGTGGAAGTGGTCACAAAATAAGTTGGGTTGGTTAGGTCCTTTACAAAATTCTCTTTTCAAAAATTTCCAAATTTGGTCTTCTCTATTTAAAGATTTAATGTATGCTTGTCTATGGGACTTATCACCATCAATTCTCATTTGAAAAGTTTGGATAGAGAGAAAGAACAAGATTTTTAGGAAAAAAATTCAATCTATAGACAAAGTAATTGAAAAAAAATTGAACATTTATTTTTTTAGTTTTTTATGGGTCAACTTCTCAAAAATATACCTTCAATCATAAGATTTTGTTCTTGGGATAATTCATACAGAAAAACTAGCCTTTAATAGATTCTCCTCCATCTAGTGGAATAGTAAAAAAATATAAATAGTAGAGAAGAAAGAAAGAAGTTCAAATAGGTACCCCTTCCATCAAATTTAATAAAAATGAACTTTGATGGGGAATCTAAAGGTAACCTAGGTATGTCTCTAGTATGACTATTCTCAAAGACCATAAAGGTTAGGTGGTGGCAAAAACTTGTAAGAAACTTCCCATAAGAATAAATAATTTGACATAAATAAAATCCCTAAAATTAGATCTTCATTTATCCCTTCATAAATAAATTAAACATATTAAAAACAGAAGGGTATTCAATGGTCATAATCAATATTTTGGATAAAAAGAGCTCTAATAATTGGATTCTTAGTCATCATCTTCAACAAATAAATAAAATTATAGAAAACTTTTCCTATTATGAAGTTTTGTATTGCTATAAAGAGGAAAATTATGATGTAGATGGTTTAGCAAATTTGGATATAGACAAAGCTATTAGATATCAAGAATTTAGTAACAACAATTTAAGGCATAATTAAATTTGAACCCAATCTATTTATGTTGTGTTTAGCGAAGATTCAATATTTAGGTGATACCAAACCAGGAGTGAAACATCGGTATGAATGAATTAGCTAACATTCCTAACCCACACTTGTGATGGGATACTATTCATGGATGTGCCTCACATACCCTTCTGGTATTTAGAGGACTCAACATATCACCTTGTATAAGCCTAGCTTAAGACCTTTCAATCATTGCTTAGTGTGGTGTAGGGTACAGTATCATGCCTGAAGCTACTCACCATGTATTTCCCTGAGTAGAGATAGGAGATCTTTGTGAAAGGTCTTAGGACCTCCAAAGAAAGGGAAAAGGTGAGCCCTTGTGCCATGGATCCCTATCTATCAACTCTTGAAAGAGAAGTTCCCCGTTTGATCTTGAGATAGCCTTTTGGCTAGTGGGCATACACTAAGTTAACACACTTACTTGGCTAATCTAGGATTGTGCTTTTTGGCATTTCCTCATGTGATTACTAGTGCATATATTTACTCCATCTTATCATTGTCCATCTTGTCTTTGTGATTGTAGTCTTTGGTCCTTTATCATTTTTTCCAGTTGTCCTTGGGTGAATTTTCTTTGCACTTCAGCAAATCCTCTCTCTCTTGGGTGAATCCATTCTATTCTTTGATGGATCTACTTGGTTCATTGTCTCATCATTAGTCACCCTTGAGAAAATCCACTCTCCACTTAGGTGGATCTGCTCACTCTTGGGAAAATCTGCTCTATTCTTGGGTGGCTCCATCTAGGTAGTCCCCAAGTTCAATCCATCATTCCTTATTGGGTGAATCCACTCACTCTTGGGTGGATCCACTGTATTCTTGGTTGGATCCACCTAGGTAGTCCCCTAGTCCAACTCATCATTCCTTCTTGGGTGAATCCACGTTGTTCTTTGGTGGATCTGCTTAGGTCATCATCTTGTCATCATTTTCACCCTTCCTCTTGGGAAATTCTACCACTAATTGGGTGGATCCACTCTATTTTTGGGAAATTATACTCTTGGTTGATTCTATTTTTTCTTGTGATTATTTTTTTGTTCTCAAGTGGATCCATTCCCCATAGAAAATACAAAGAGGAAATCCTTCCTATCATGGTTAGCTAGTGTCCTCTCAAGTTTAAAACCACAATCCAATCATTTTTCCACCTCATATCTATCCCAAAATGATCACTTTTGTCTCATCAACCTCCATCAAATTATCTAAAACATCACCCACTTTGAGAAAGGAGTTAGTTAAACTCATCCTATAGACATCCAAATCATCCACAATCCAAAATCTAACCTCAGATACTTAATCAAGACCCTAAATATTAAATCAATCATGCATCATAACACTTTCTTGGGAACTTAGCCTATCCTAAGTAATCACTGATTCAGGTTATTCACCTTGAGCCAAAGGTATAGTTTGCAACAATATCTTCTGTTTCTTAAGAACTTAACCTATATCAAGTAGGAAATTCATCCAATTGAACTTTGACACAAGATCTAAACCATAGTTATGAGGATATTATCAACTATCCATCTAACAATCACCATATCCATTTAATTGTATCCTTGAACTTAGGAGAACCTCCCACCATATCATCAAAATCATCCTAATTTGAGCTTAAATTAAATCCTAATATGAGCTTAATCTACAACAACATCTAGGATTTTCTGATATTGAAACAAATATTAAGATCCCTTCTTCCACATTCCTCTAATCCATTCTATTTACCTTATAATCATCTATTCCCATATTTTCCATTCATGCCCATCCAATCCAATACCCCAAATCCTTATTACCCCTCTTCATGAGAAAAAATATTAATAAAGGGAAATCAAAATTACATTAAAGATGATGATGAAAGTATTGTTGATCAATATGAGTACAAAATAGATCTCTTTGATGCCACCATTGCTAGTAACCATTCTCCAAGAATCTTCCAGAATCCAATCACTCATTCAATCTGTCCCATTATACCTCCATCCACACCCAATAGAAATCCTTATGTTACCTTTGACAAAGGAAATCCATTAGCTCCCCAATCCACATCTCCATCTTATCCCCCATCCACATCTCCCTCATATCCATCACTCACATATCCATCTCATCCAATCTCTATACTTCCCTTTTCTCCTTTAGCCATATCTCAACATCTATCTTTGTGATGAGTCTAGTTTATGGTTTCATTTTTGGGTAGAATTTGTGATCTAGTTGCTGAAGTTATCATGGAATTTGACATTAAGTGTTGATACTTTTATGATATTTTTCTCAAAATATAGAAATTGGGCTTAATATTATTTCTGCAAACCTTTAATGATAAATGACATGTTAAATGGACTATCTATATTAATTTTGCATGTGGTTAATGAATGTTCCTTAAGGTGGTTACATATATGCAATTATTGTGCATAATGTGAACCATTTGAATCTAGACCTTGCACAAACACAATAAACATGCAAACAATTAGATCAAACACAAGGTTAGAAACAAATGATTCCTCAAGAAATCCATTTGAAATTTTGCAAAAGATAAGAAATGAAAATGAAGAACACAAATGAAACAATTAAATCCTATCTAATGCAAGCAAACTCTTGATCTCTTGAGGGAGTTGGTGCAAATAGGTGTGTGGAGATTTTCCCTTTCCCAACTCCTTGAATGCAAATGTTGATTGAAGATGATTGATCCACTTGATAAGTCCCTCAATGAGCTCCAAAATCTGCAATAAACTAGTTAAGAAGATGGATGAAATTTGAGAGATATTTGTGCATAATAACTTTGCATAATTGTGGATGATGAAATAAGGATATAAGCTCTTTATTTATAGATTGATAAGTTGAAGAGATGTCCAAATTTGATCAATGTGGGACAAAGATTCAACCAATGATATAATGCCACTTGTCAACATGTGAGAGGATGAAGGTTGAGCAAGTTTTGAGGATGTGCAAGTTTGAAATTTGAATTTGATGAGATGACATGTTTAGGGGGGATGAAAAATGAGTTAAATGCCAAGTGGGAGACATGTAAGAGACAATGTAAGAGTTTTAAATGCTTTGTTGGATGGACAAGTCCTTTTGGGGGGAGATTTCAAATTTGAGGAATATTCCATCTTAGATGCCTTTTTTGAATGAAAATAGGGAATTATTAAATCAAATAAATGATTTAATTGTGCAAGTTGCAAAATCTAGAGGATTTGAATGATTAGGATTAAATTAATCAGGATTTGATTAATTTAAGGGGATATTTAGCTGATTTGACAATTTGATTTAGATTTTTGGATTAATTTAAATAAAAAAGAGAGGAATATGATAAGAGGCTAATTAAATAAAGATTTTGATTTATTTAATTAAAAGGGATGGTGTTAGATTAAATCAAATAAGGTTTTAATTTATTTAATTTAACAGATAGACTTTAGAGATTTAATCAAATGAATTGATTATTTAATTAAATAGGGATAATTAGATTAGATGAATTGATTGAATTAATAAGGGAAAGTGACTTAATTAGACAAAATAATTTATTTAATTAAGAGATGAATATTGATGAATTTAATCAAATAAGGGAATTTGATTAAACAGTTAGACCGAGGGATGATTTAGGAAGAAACGATGTTAGTAGATCAAAGTGTGATATCAAACTGTATATTTTCGATGTCTACATTTTGCCCCTCTTTGAAGCGATGCACTTGTTGCATTGGTTCAAAGAATAATCTTGCCATGATCAAAAGTCAAAATTTCTCTAATTTTTTTCGGATGCCCCACTATTGCCCCAGCGAAAAGAATTATGCTGGTATACTGCCCCCTCGAGAGATCGGGTGAAGAGGTTTGATTTGAGGGTCGATCTCTCGAAAAAAAGGTTCAAGATCAGTTCAACTCAAATATTTGATGTAGACAGATTTGATGATGTAGACAGTCATCAATCATGGGTAGTCTCATGCCTATTTTGATATATTAAACACACTTGATCCTGATTCGTACCATGACATTGACATTATTGATGATGAGATGATTATGATGTTTATATGTAATGGATGATATGATGATGCATGGATGATATGATGGATGCACATGATTTGATATGATGATGCTTTTATGATTATGTAGTGGATGATAAATGTATGGTTTATGAGATGTTTAAAATAACTAATATATATTATGCGATGATGGGGATGAATGCATGTGGTATGATTAATGGTTTCTGTATGATATGATATGCAATATGCAGTATGATGATAGTTTGTGGATGCAAGATGGATGCAATGGTGATGATTTATGATTAACTGTCATGGTACCATGTTAGCGTGATTATCAAGAGATAGAAGAAAATAAGAGATTCCAACAAGACATGAGATGATGATGATGATGATGATGATGATTTCTTGCCAAGGAGTTGGGATTTTCAAAGGGCCAAATTACCTTATGTTTGATAACACACATAGGCATGATGCATCAGGGTATAAAGAACCAGGATGGCGTGGTACCTAGTGTGATGGAATTTGACTCGACAAGTAGATAGGATTATTCTTGTTCACACTTGACATACGGAAACCTTGCTAGGATGTACCTACCAAAGAAAGTATTTGCCAAGTTATTTTACAAGAACGTCCAACAAGCATAGCAGACAAAAGATAATGATCGTTGCCCCATTCCTATCTCTCTAAATCCTTCGTTCGGATATCGTCGAGAGGTCCTTGGAATGAGCGCAATAAGATAAATCAAAAGAAAAGATCAAGTACACAAACAAGCCAATGTTCTTCATACCTTCAGCCAGAGGGATGTGTTTCAAAAGATGGGAGCCAAAACTTATTGCCAAAAGATAATGTCCATTGTCGGAACGGATCCTAGGACATGTTAATGACACGTCGTTTTGTTTACCCAAAGTGGTTGGTTTGATAAAAGTGCCCATTGTCGGAACGGATCCTAGGACATGCTTTGTATAGGATGATGATGGTTTGATAAGTTGATTGATAGGCTGTTGATATAAGGTTGACTGAATGTTGAAAATGATCAAGACTTTGATTTTGTTTTAAAGATTTGTTGCTTCGATTTTGATTTTACGATTGAAGTTTGCTTTTGCTGACTGTTGCGCTTGTTTCTGTTTGCGTTGTCAAAGGATGAAGGTGACGATCAGTTTATTATGGATGACTAATTATTGCGGGTGCAAGCGAGATGAGATGTATGGATTTTTTTCAAATATTTGGATGTTTTTGACGTTTTGAAATGTTTTGAGGCTGTTTTTAGATTTTGATGTTTTTCGAATGTTTTTGGATTTTGATGTTTTTCGAATGTTTTTGGATTTTGATGTCTCGGGGGCTGATCAAAGATTAGCCTTGCCTACGTTTAAGCTCAGAGACGACGTAGTTCGGATTTCAATGTTTTTGATGTTTTTTGACTTTTTGAGTGTTTTTGGATTTTGATGTTTTGGATGTTTTTGGATTTTCACACGATTTTGATGATTTGGATATGGATATGAATAATGATATCAGTGCTCTGTTTGGGATTTTGTTCAAGACCAAGCTAAGGTTGATTGATCGAATCGATGGATTGATGATGATGATAACATTGTTGAGGATACACAACAATGCAAGGATTGATTGATCAAGATTGATGATGGTAACATTGTTGAGGATGTACAACAATGCAAGGATTTGATTGATCAGGATTGACGATGATAACATTGTTCAGGATTCACAACAATGCAAGGATAGTGTTAAGCAACACAATGATTGGGAATGATATCCCCAAGATGATGATGATTTGATCAAGACTGATGATGATAATCATTGTTGAGGATGCACAACAATGAAAGGATAGTGTTAAGCAACATAAGGATATCCTGATGATTTCTTGATTGGATTTTGATTGATCATGATTGATGAAGCTTGGTTTTGGAACAAAAGTTGTTTCGAATGATTTGATGTGGCGTTTGGCATGCAACTTAGATGCAACTGATAGTGATTGTTTGGATTGATGTTCGATGTTCGATGAAGCCTGATAAGGGATGTTCATTTGTCAAAATATGCCATGGGCTAGTGACTTGGATTTCGGATCACAACTGCTTTGACCAATTTGATTTCACGTTTGCCAAATGTTCGGATCACCATATAAGGCGAAGGATATAGATCAAGATTTATTCTTGAAGGAAGATGCAAATATCTGCCCCCAATGTCTAGCAATGTATGGAATGCCATGGATGGATGTTTGGATAAGTGTATGGATGGATGGATATGGATTATCTTGTGATAAGATAAGGTATTTGGATAACGAATGCTCATTTTGATAATGCTTTCATGGCTCAGATAATGCTAGATAGCATAGGATCAATGAAAATGACCCATGTCAAGATGTTTTCCATAAACAAGCGTAAAGTGTGACCCAAAATTTCATCAAGATCAATATAACTTCGACTATGGATCATGAAGATGGATGAAAATGGATTGGATTTATTATGGATAAGATGCATGGAATGCTCAATTTATTATGGATGGGATGAGATGCTTTCATTTGAACTGGCACATGTAGATGCTCGATTCTACACATGACGCCTATTTGCTAGGTTTTCGTCATGGTCTTGCCCAAAGCGCCGACCATGCGGTTTTCACTAGAGGACGATTTTTATCTTTACTATTTTCAATCCTTTTTCTAATTTTTTTGAATTTTCATATTTTTTGATTTTTTTGTATTTTTTCGAAAGATTTACGCTGAACTACCTGGTGGTGTTGACGTAGATACCCCTATCATAATGTGCCATCGATATCCTTTTTGAAGAAGTTGCTTTGCTAAGATACGTGCACTTGAATGCAACTTTTGAGATTCTTGATCTGCTTCATCAATACCGAAGTTGACTCTGTCTTTGTACATACATCGCGATAGATTGCCTTCAGAATCCTTATGATGAAGGGTTGTTTCCAATACATGGTCAATGTAAGAACTGGATATAATGCATGGAGGTGTGGATGGAGTGCGTTTAGGGATAAGCGATGGATTGGTTGACAATTTGGAACCTTTGACTCTCCAAACTTGGGTAGATGAGCAATGATGGGTGGATATGAAAGTGTGCATGGAATTAGGACCAATTGCTTGATACACTTTGTACGTCACTTGAAAAGCCAGGTTTTGCTTTTGCGGACATCCTTGATGGATAATTTTCCCTCTTTTATTTTTCTCCACAGTTTCTTTGACTGATGGAGTTTGATAGGGATGATCTTTCTTTGTATTTTTTGGTATCCATGTGTATTTGATTTGTCCATCATTGTTCTTAGCTTATTTTTCTTTGATAACATTCTTTGTACTTTGATTCAAATATTTCTTTTGACGTTGGTCCCAATTCATGGATGGGGTGATGGGTGGATGAAGATTCATGGCATGGCTGGTTGTAGTATTGGCAATGGTTTCACCATAAAGATTCTTCGTGCTCCCTATGTTGATGTTTGCTTGAGACGAGGTTGCCCCTAGTATGGTGGTAGTAGCACCTTCATTCCTTGATTCTGCTTGTTTTGAGATATCTTGTTCAATAAACATGCTCTGACAAATGACCACTGTAGATGATGTTATTTTGATTGGATGCTCTGCTGACTTTGAAATATCTTGTTCTACCTGATTTGCTTCCTTGAGTGGATAGTGTTCGATATCTTTATTCATGATGTCCTCAATCTGAATTTGGGATGTATTTGATCCTGATGTTGACAACTCCATTTGATTGTAGGAGTTAAGAATCTGCTCTTTTTGTGTAACACAATCTTGTTCTAGCTGAAGATCATCTACGTGCCCATCTATAAAAAGCATCTCATGGGTAGATGGAGGAGTATGTGCTACATGGATATGATCATCTTGCATGGATAAGAGAGTGTCCATCAGATTATTGTAGTATCTTGAAGATACAAATTCTTGATCTTGGATGATTTCAGAGTTTCTTTCGACATGCTTTGGATCAAGTTCTTGACATGGATCAGTTTCAAAGGATGGACTGCTTATAAATGGTTCTTGGATGTCATCATTGTACATGGTAAGTGGTTCAATATCCTCAGGTGTCGAGTTCAGGGTTCTTTCAGTATCTGTAACCATGCAGTCAAAGGGGATCAACATGTTTTGAAAAGGACCATTGCTAGACTTTGGTGAAAGATTTTGATCATGCTTTGGAATAAATTCTTGAGATATGTCCTCTAACTCGTAAGGCAATGTAGAGACATTTTCAACATGATCATAGGTGAACTGGTTGTGCATTATTTCAATTGGATCAAATAATCCTAACACTCCTTGAAAGAGATCACTAAAAAGTGGCTCTTGATGTATGGTGAGTTGATCATCGGATTGTGTAGATACATCCTCAATGTGCTCCTCGATGGAGAGGTTTTGATCATTGTTTTCGACAATTGCGGTGGAGAGATTGTGACTGTCTTCGACCATAGAGTCAAGTGATGTTGATATTTCTTGAATTGGCTCATTGTCGAGTTTTGTTGGTGGATTTTGATCATGATTCAAAAGTGACCCTTGACATATGTCGATTTGATCATTGGATGAAGTAAACATGTGCTCAGTGATGGATTGATCTTGATCCTTGCTTTCAATAGTTGTCATCTTTTGTGTTTGTGCTTGTGTTGGTTGGGTAGCTTGAGAGGCTTGGGCAACTTGAGAGGATTGTTGCACTTGTTGAGCTTGTGCGGCTTGTTGTTGTTGTTGCAACAAAGCTTGGGCTTGTGCCACTTGTTGTGCTTGTTGTTGTTGCAACGATGTTTGAGCTTGACTTTGCTGTGAAGCTTGAGAAGCATGCGTGGCTATAGGCGCTTGCTGAATTGTTTGGAGCAATTGTTGGTATGCTTTGAATGCAGCGTTGTAATGGCTTACTTGGCTTGGTTGCAATGGTGGTGGTGGTGGGATCGGAATTGTGTTGGGAGTTTGAGATGCGCTTAGAGTGATGGTGGTGGTGGGAGGTTGCGATGTAAAGGGTGTGATAGTGGTGGTTGGAGTGATCGAAGTGATAGAGATGGTTGGATTGACCAATGTGATAGGTCTTTGGGAGACCGTATTTTGATTGGTTGGGATCAACGTTGTTGTTTGATTAGATACCATCCATTGGTGTGATGTCGAAGGTATATTCGAAGGCTTTGATGTGATGGTTTGATTGACACTAGGTGGATTGATTTGGATGGCATGATTGGTGTTAGGTAAAGGGGGAAGCCCTTAACCAAGGAATGATGTAGGTAATGGTGGTGGAGATTTCCCTGGGCGCAATGCCTCAACTATATTGGAAAGTTCCACAATTTGATCTCACCAAATTTGTTCTTGATTTTGATCTTGGATCACTTGAGATAGTTGATTTGGCTTTTGTTTAAGCAGATTTGGGATGCCTACTTGCAATTTTTGAATGGGATTATGGGAAATAAACTTTGGATAATGTTCTGATTTGGCATGATAGGATGCACAATGTTAGTATTGGGGATCATTTTTTCAAAGACTTCTGAGTTAGGATTCATGTTTCAAAAACTTGCACTTGGTACATCCACATTTGGTTTGTAGGGATTTGGTGGGATGATGTTGCTCGTTTGAAGACTCATGTATTGATTTTTTGGAGGATAGACTTGTAAGTTTGGACCTTGATGTAAATCTATCATGGGGAGATGTGTTCTAAAATTCAGATTGGGCATACTCACATTCGTTGTGCTATTGATATTCGTAGGAGATAGTGATCCTATGTATGGATGTGATTTTCCATAATCCCATGGTTTCGTGAGGCTTGGATAGTTTGGTTGGTTTGGACCGCTCATGATGTATGAATCTAGTTTATATTCCATGTTCTTGTGTTTTGACCTTGTCGCAAAAGTGACCTCTAAGGTTCTTAGGATCAATGACGAGATGAAGGATGAAAGGGGTGAATGATGAGAGTGTTGAACATTTAGGGGCTTTGGATTAATGCTAGACTTAGGGTTTTATTTTTTGATTGTTTGATTTGGATGACGAACTTGTAAACCCTAGGATGTTGGATGTGATCTTAGGATGAACTTTTTCAAAGGATGGTTGATTTAATTAAATGTATGAGAAAGGATGCATTCCCACACACCTAATTAAACAAATGACTTTGATTTGATTTAAGGATGATTTACCCAAGTCTAGAATGATGTTTTAAAAGCTCTAAAGTTGTTTGAATGGATGAATTTTGATAAATGTTTGGAATGGATGAAGTGTTTGATTTTGATCCTAAATGAACCTAAGAAATACTTGTTTACAAGGCCAAGGTTTTGAAGAACATGCTTTTCCCTTCAAACCAAAAGATCAATGTTTGCTCAAAAGACCATAAGACAAAAGATACACAAGCACATGTGTGGGGTTCAATTGATTTCATCTTGATTAGTGAATTGCTTTTACCACAAACACTTTCTTGATTAGATTTTCAAACCAAATGTCCAATGTCCTAACTTCTTCAAACCCCACAAGATATGTTATGTGGAAATTCAATGAACTTAAGGCAAAGGTTTTCCTATTGTTTACTTAAGGAGACAAATTGAGATTTAATCCAATGCTTAGAAACCTCTAAGGACATAAGTCCCAAGGGAAAGCAATAACATATGGATTGAGTCAATGGTATTTGTCTTCAAAAGGGTTTGAAATTTTGATGATGTTAAGTGTTTGTTTTTTATTTGTTTTCGATCAAGCAATGCATTTTGCAACCCAAGAATAAGTACAATCCTATGGATGTGTAAGACAATATTTGTTGGATTCCCACTTGGACAAGTCCAGCTACTTTTTAGCGGATGGTTAGATGCTTGACCCCACTAGTTCCCCTCCACGTCACTCACTTATACGGGGAAGCCAAGAACCAACACCCATGAAACTCCCATGGCATGCTTTCCATCTCTACTAAAAGCCGTAAAATTGTGGGGTGGCTTCAGAACGACCGTTCTTGCACCAACAAACAGATAGGATTTTAGCCTTTTCTAAACAAGGGCTTTAATAAGGACTTTCCGTTCATGGAGATTGACCCATACGGCAAGAGTCCCCTTTCGAATCCATCTTGTTAGAGCCAACCACGTGATAATGACATTTAACCAATACCCACATTTATATCCCAGCTGGAAATACTCTTGGCTTTAGAGTGTTACCAGTTGAGTTGTTCCCTTGGGTGAGTACTTTTTCCCCAAGGCAGGCCCTATAGGATAAACAAAAGCAAATGAAGAACAATATTCATAACTCGATCAATCCTTGTAGGCAACAAGGAGAGAGAATATATGCAACAAAGCCCCCACTCACACTCGCACAAGATGTTCAATTTTTAAGCCCAAATCGAAGTGTTTCAAAGCAATAAAATGTATTTTGAGTGTTTCTCTTGCACCCTAGATCGCACGAAGTGCAAGGGGAGAGGATACACACTCAAAAGACAAAATCACACAATTCAAGCACTTGTTCATTTTATAGCCTTCAAAGCAATTGCGAGTTCTTTTTAAGAACCAAATGAAGTGTGAGAAATAGCCTTGTTCAATTGTTAATCCAATAAACCAAATCTAGTAAGTTGTGATCCTAAAGTTCATTTTAACCTTTGCAAGAAATGGAAAAGGTTCTTTTTAAAAGCCCAAATGAAAACTAGTGTCCTAAGAAGGAGAAGGATGACAAATTCTTTAAAGAAGTGTTAAACAAACACTTAAGTGTTAAAAAACACTTTGATTAGATAAAATATCATCCCCATGCTCCCCTTTCTTTTGATTTCAATTTCCAACCTACAAAAGTGATCAAAATGTTAGATGAGATCAAGAAAAACAAAAGGATATAGGGGTTAGATGAATCATTTACCAAAACACCCTAAAACTTAGCCAAGTTATCATGTGTTCTTACTTTAAATGAAAATTTGAAAATTTTAACTAATTTATAGTTAAAAAAACTTACACCATTGGATAGCTTACGAAATTCTACCCTATTTTAAAAAAAAAAGCATCAAAAAAGACCATATGACCAAGATATGGTCATTTTAAAACTGACTCATGGGCATTAAAACAGTGACCAGAAGCGCTATTACAGTGACCAAAAGCGCTATTACAGTGACCAGAAGTGCTATAACAGTGACCAGAAGCGCTATAATAGTGACCAGACACACTATAATAGTTACCAGAAGTGCTATAACAGTGACCAGACATGCTAAAAGACTGTTCAAGAGCGTTATAACAGTGACCAGATGTGCTAAAAGACTGTTCAAGAGCGTTATAACAGTGACCAGACGCGCTAAAACGGGGATTTATGAACATAACTGTAAAAAAACGGCAATTTTTTTTTTTAAATGTGTTAGAATCTGTTGATCAGCCCTCCTTCTAGTGCCAATATGTGAACCATTTGAATCTAGACCTTGCACAAACACAATAAACATGCAAACAATTAGATCAAACACAAGGTTAGAAACAAATGATTCCTCAAGAAATCCATTTGAAATTTTGCAAAAGATAAGAAATGAAAATGAAGAACACAAATGAAACAATTAAATCCTATCTAATGCAAGCAAACTCTTGATCTCTTGAGGGAGTTGGTGCAAATAGGTGTGTGGAGATTTGCACTTTCCCAACTCCTTGAATGTAAATGTTGATTGAAGATGATTGATCCACTTGATGAGTCCCTCAATGAGCTCCAAAATCTGCAATAAACTAGTTAAGATGGATGAAATTTGAGAGATATTTGTGCATAATAACTTTGCATAATTGTGGATGATGAAATAAGGATATAAGCTCTTTATTTATAGATTGATAAGTTGAAGAGATGTCCAAATTTGATCAGTGTGGGACAAAGATTCAACCAATGATATAGTGCCAATTGTCAACATGTGAGAGGATGAAGGTTGAACAAGTTTTGAGGATTGTGCAAGTTTGAAATTTGAATTTGATGAGATGACATGTTTAGGGGGGATGAAAAATGAGTTAAATGCCAAGTGGGAGACATGTAAGAGACAATGTACGAGTTTTAAATGCTTTGTTGGATGGACAAGTCCTTTTGGGGGGAGATTTCAAATTTGAGGAATATTCCATCTTAGATGCCTTTTTTGAATGAAAATAGGGAATTATTAAATCAAATAAATGATTTAATTGTGCAAGTTGTAAAATCTAGAGGATTTGAATGATTAGGATTAAATTAATCAGGATTTGATTAATTTAAGGGGATATTTAGCTGATTTGACAATTTGATTTAGATTTTTGGATTAATTTAAATCAAAAGAGAGGAATATGATAAGAGGCTAATTAAATAAAGATTTTGATTTATTTAATTAAAAGGGATGGTGTTAGATTAAATCAAATAAGGTTTTAATTTATTTAATTTAACAGATAGACTTTAGAGATTTAATCAAATAAATTGATTATTTAATTAAATAGGGATAATTAGATCAGATGAATTGATTGAATTAATAAGGGAAAGTGACTTAATTAGACAAAATAATTTATTTAATTAAGAGACGAATATTGATGAATTTAATCAAATAAGGGAATTTGATTAAACAGTTAGACCGAGGGATGATTTAGGAAGAAACGATGTTAGTAGATCAAAGTGTGATATCAAACTGTATATTTTCGATGTCTACACATACTAACATTGCCATGCAAATTTAATTTGAGGATGTTAAATTGAGGAAGACACTGCCAGTTGGGCATGCACCATAATGTCCAAGAAGGGAATCATTCAAAGGTCAAAGGAGGTCGATGGAAGGAGATTCCTCATGCAAACCAAATGTAACCGCTTTGTAGTGGTCATTATTGATGTTGAGAAAACATGCATGTTACTGCAACACTAAATTTGTGGTTGGACATGCATGTCTATTTATATTCCATGCATGCATAATCGCCACCCCACTTTCTCTGTTTTCCCTAAATGGTGTCCTCCTAGTTCATGGAGTTGACTACCTTTTTTAGTTGGTAGTATAAATAAATATTTGATGCTCATTTTCTAGGGGTTGTACGATTTGATATTGTACTTGCATTCTTGAGTTTTCGATAATACAAATATATTACTCTTTTGTACTTAATGATTTTCAGTGAATAAAATAAAGTTCTGAGTTCGAGCATCTGAGTTCTCATTAGTTTTAAAGGATACTTATCCAAGGGGGCCCACTTGGTGAGTAGTCCATCCTTTAGTTTAGTATTTGTTTAGTATTACATGTTGTTTAGTAATGAGTTAAGAATTTAGCACCGATTGTTCCTGTAGCCACTAGAATTCCATTCTGTGACTATTCCTACAGCTAAAGCAGACATAGTAGTGTCCTATTTGTTTGCTCAAATTTTCATTTCTATCACGCATTTTAGCTTGGTGTAATTGTTGATTGATGGTTAGCATTTATGTTATTCCTTTCTAAGCAATTTACTTTCAACATTGTGTTTTTCCTAGCCATAGAATGAAAATGGCTACTTTGGGTTCCTAGTGCACATATTGTGCTGACCCATTTCAAGTTCACGTCCTTGGGTTGACAAGTTAAATGCACATTCATGATGATTGAAATGGCTATTTAGGTTAGATGTCCAATCTCTAAATCACAACTGTAAAGGCCTAGTTATTGAATCATTGTAGGAGGCAGACATTTTTGGCGTCGTTGTCGGGGATGGTGTCAAACTAGGGAGTTCTTTGGAGTTATTGGTAGTTTTTCTTGTTGTAGTGTTTCTAGAAGTTGTTCTTAGTATACCCTCATTTAGGAAGTAATGACAACCCCCTTTATTCTTTACCAATTATTTGTGTGAGTTGGTTGATAGTGAGTTGATACCACATGCATAGAGGAAGGAGAAGGGATGCTTATGGGAGATTCCTCCCTAACAATCCTAATCCATTCTAGTGAGTTGAATATCAAAACCTGCCAAGAGAAGAAGAAGAAGAAGATCTACACCCCTTTGCTAATGCATTTCATGATCTAACTAGCTCTGAAGTCTCCTTTGAAGACCAAAATTAGCTTAAGAACCCCTTTGCTTTGGATATACATCAAGCAGGTATGGGTGATGCAAATAGGAACAAACCTAACAAACCAAATTTTCCTTTCCCCATTTCCCATCATAATGAAGTTGACAACATCAAAAACATCCCTGCTTTAGCACTTCCCAAGTTCTATGGACTTGTTATAGAAGACCCTGATACCTTCTTGTTTGAATTTGATATACTCTGCAAGAGTTATGACTCTACCACTGATGCCCATAGGCTTAAGCTATTTCCTACCACTCTAAAAGAAGCTACATTAAGATGGTTCATGAGTCTAGGCAGAGATACTATGGAAACTTGGGAAGATATGAAGACAAAATTCCTTGAGAAATACAAGGAATATTGCAAGGGTAGTGACATGAGAGGAGGTGACATTTTCAGGATGCAGCAAAAGGAAGATGAGAGCTTGGAGGATGATATCACAAGGTTTCTATTTTTCCTACAAAAATATCCACACCATACACTCAATGAAGACTCACAAAAGTGGGTTTTCCTGGGAGGAATCAATGACAGCTCCACCAATGCAAGAAGAAGCAAGAGGAGGTAGAGGTAATGTTGGTAGAGTATTTCCCCCATTGCAGACAAAAGAAGAAGGACTAAAAATGCAAGATGGTAGCCAATATTGAAGGAAAGCAGATTACACCCAAGTTCAAGCCAATCCAGAGTGAAGAAGACCAAGTCTACTATGTTGCACAAAGGAGGCCTTGGGCTCCAAGACAAGGTATGCCACCAGATCCACTCTCTTATGATGGGCCATATTTTAATTCCTACTCATCTGATAACCAATGGAAACCCCCACATCCATCTAGCTATGGAGGATATCCACCACAACCTTGGAGTAACCCTCCAAATTCTTGGCCCAATCATCAAAAATCTCCACCCCAGTGGCAACAACCTTAGGGGAATTGACAAAAATTTCAAGGGCATTGGCAGCCACCTCCAGGAAATTGGCAACAAACAAATCAATGGAGGGGAGTAAAAAAATGGCCTACTCAGACAACCAGTTACATGCAACCACCTTCTCTACCCCAACAACTTGCTATAATGCCTCCACCTGCTAATTCAAGCTCAAATGCACCCAAACCTACTTAGCTACCATCTCAGCCCACATTCAATCCAAATAACAAACCACAAAAGTAGCTTACATACTCTACTGATTCAAATCAATTCCCTACATATGTTGTGAGTGTAAGTGACATGCACTTGCATTCAAGAACTACTCTACCAACCCCTTCCAAGCCCATTATCACTGAGCTTCTTGTGGAAGAGGAGGAACCTCTGAATGATCCCATTTAGCTAAGTGCACCTAAAAATCTTGAACCAATCCAAGTCAAGTAGACTGAACAAGAACCACCATTTCCTTAGAGATTGGAAGTTGGCAAGGAGGAAGAAAAGGAGGACACAACCTTTGATATCTTGGATCAGCTAAAGCATATATGTGTCTAGATCCCTCTATTCCAAGCCATAAAGGATGTTCCAATCTATGGCAAGGCAATCAAGAAGCATACCTCAAGAAGCTAGGTAGGAAAAATAAATACCTAACTACAGTTCATGTGGTGGGAAAACTAGCTGACATCATGCTTGGAAAAGTGACTATCCCCAAGTATAATGACCCAGGTCTATGGCAGCATTTGTTATAAATGGGATCCAAATTAAGAATGCTCTGATTGATTTAGGGGTAGAAATAAATGTAATGACCAAGGACATCCTACAACAACTAAATGTTGCAAGCATGAGATCTACTCCTACTATCCTGTAGCTTGCTGATAGTTCTACTGTTAAGCCTGATGGTATAATGGAGGATCTTGTGGTAGTTTTAGATTCATGGGAGTACCCAGTAGACTTCATGATTCTTTCTCCTAAGGCTACACTAGGCAGGTATCCCATTATTCTTGGAAGGCCATGGTTAGAAACTGTAGATGCATATATTGGATACCAGTCAGGTGACATGACCATTTTAGATGGGAAGAGCACTAAAAAGTTTGTTCTTTATCCTTCTGCTTAGCCATCTTATGATGAGGATAATCTTGTATGGCCACATGTTGGTGAAGAGACCGAGGAAGTTAATTTTGTGGTGCAACTTATGATGTTAGGTAGAATCTCTTTCATGCAGCTTCAACATGAGGATGAAGTATTGGCTAACATCATTCAAAACCATTACAAAGTGGAGGAAGCATCATCTTCTCATTCTGCTACTCCAGTTAAGACACTTCTACCTACTCTTCCTGCAACCATTGTTTTTGCAAATAAACTTCCTACAGCAATAGGTATGTCCCATACATTGCTGCCATATGAACTCAAGGTACCATGTGTTAATGTAGCAACTATGATAGAGTCAACTACACAAGTACAGGTGTCAGAAGGAAAGTCTCTGAATGTTAATAGTAAACTAAGTGAGGAACAACAATTATTATTGGAAAACTTATTAAGGACCCATCAACATGCATTTGCATGGGATTATCATGATATGAAGGGATTGGACCCTAAACTTTGTACACAAAATTTATAGTAGAGATTATTGCACCCCAGTGAGGCAGCCACAAAGAAGAATTAACCTTGCACTAAGAGAAATTGTAAAAGGGGAACTGTAGAAATTGCTAGATGCAGGATTTATCTACCCCATTTCAGATATCTAGTGGGTGTCTCCATTAGTGATTGTGCCCAAGAAAGGAGGGAAATGGTGAGTTTGTGTTGATTATAGGGAACTTAATGCTGCTATCAAGAAGGACCATTTTCCCTTACCTTTCATCGATCAAGTTTTGGACACACTTGCAGGAAAGAAATACTTTTCTTTTCTAGATGGATTCAACAACTACAACCAGATCCAAATTGCACCAGAGGACTAAGAGAAGACCACATTTACTTGTCCATGGGGGACCTATGCCTACTTGATACTCCCATTTGGCTTATGCAATGCACCTAAAAATTTTCAGAGGGAAGTCATTAGCATATTTTTAGACATTTCTCATGATTGCATGGAAATTTATATAGATGACTTTACCACTTATAGTGCTGATTTTAATCAAGCATTGAAAAATATTAGGAGAGTCCTACAGAGATGTGAAGACCAAAATGTTGATGACAGTTTTACTCGTAGTAAATAGGTTAAATAAAATCTCCATAGACAAGACCGCGAAGAGCCTATCCTTCTTGAAAGATATGAAACAAAGACAATCTAAGAGAGAATTCTACATTTACAGAGTAAAGATTGAATTTTGTTTAATCCCAAGTATTTGATAACCAGGTCATGGTTGCACTAGGGTCACTCTCGGGTAATGATGTGACATTGCTGTTATTTTCATTTAGGGGGGGGAATCCATATGGGCACGTACATATACATATACATATTTCTACATTAGTTCTTTGAACACTTTAGATCAACTTTCCAATTTGAAAAGATAAACTTGGAATTCAAGAAAGCAATAAATTTGACATTAGACTTCAAAAGATTATCACCAATTTCTTTGCCATCACTTAAGTACATTTAGCATTAAGCATTTAGAAATTTGATGGAAAATAAAAGATTTTCAACAAAACTACTTCTATTCACTTATATTTCTTTTTGGAACATTTTCAAAATATTAAACATATAATCGAAAGTAAAACATAAAAAATACTGAAAAATAAAATTTTCTCTTGGTTATTCTCCATGGATGCCCCAAAGAATTAATCAAAACAAAGCAAACTGCTTTATATTTCACCAGATTGCTTCACAACTATGTATAAAATAGTGCAAAATTTTAAAGAGGGGGTTTCGTTTATGGACATAGAATAGGTTCTGTATGCACCCTTAAATGGCGTAGCATACAGTCTTGTTCAACTGAACTAACAAAACCAACTACAAAAGATACTTAGCTAGGTAGCTATCCATAAAGCTTTGATATCAATTAATGTCTACGTGCATAAAAAGTTTTACATCGGAATGGTTTAGAAAACAGGAAAAAAAACAAAACTTAAAAGAATTTTTTATTCCTCTGACATCCAAAAATTCCAAACTCAAAATAAAATTAAGCATCCTCTATCCTTTTATATAACACAAGGTGATAGGGTCATTGTAATCCACATCATTTAATTTATCAATCCAAGGTGTTTTCCATGGCTGTTTGCAAGAGAGAAAGTAGAAAACTTGCTTGATAATCTATTCTATAGTCTATTCTACTTGCGTGAAATAAATCCTATTTGCATGAAAGTTAATTTGCATGAAAGAGAACTAATTTAAGGAACAATTGCAAGAATTGAAAAGGATAAACTACTTGACACTTGCTGGAAATGAAAAGTCTTGCTTGAATTCAAATTTATTGTAGAAAGCTGGAAATACATTGCTAGTAAATGAAACTAGATCTATTCTATTCCCTCAGGCTGAAACAAGCCTTTCTAATCCCCTCCTTTTGATCAAATGATTACATTGTATTTATATAATTCATATTCTATATCCATCCACTAAGAATGTGGATCCAAGATCCTATTTTTGAGGGGTCATTTACAAAACTTTGAGAATATTGAAGTTGCTGTCCTCAATCATGCCACTTTTGTCCCAGTCATTTTCTGACTCATATTACTCCTTCCTTGCTGCAAATCATGCCAAATACTCAAAATTTTTTTTAGATCTTCAAATCTAGTTTCCAAATCATTTTTAATTTTTGAATTTCGTTGAGAAACAAGGGAGATATCACTATTTTACTAAGACTGCATTTTTCATAATTTTTGTGTGCCTAATTTTTAGGAAGTGTTCAAGTTTTAAAAGTGAATAAATGAATTATTCTTCAATTCAGTCAACAAAATCATTGATATTTAGCATGAATAACATGCTATAATCATGCAACAACAATTTATTGATGTGGTAACTTGAGTTATCTTTGGTAGAAGAATGAAACATGAAATCTAATAACTGTGAGAGATCTTAAAACTCAACATGAAATAAACAATCATCCTATTAATTTATGAATGATTGATGCTCCATGATTTTGCATGAATGTAGGAATGTGCTGGGAGTCTTCTCTATCTTCTCATTACTTCTTCAAAGCCTTCAAAATCTTTTAAGAGTTAACTGCTTCAAGTGTCTGGAACTCTCTATTGCAAGTGTCTATGAAGCTTCTTCTTCCCATGAGTTATTTAATAACTCATTTATCTGCATTATATCATCTTAAACACTTCATGGAGACATATTAGAGGAAATTTGGATCACATTTAATTACTAAAAATAAATCAAACATTTACTTTATATGTTACTTTAAACAAGCTTAGAAAGAACTTTCAATCATTACTCAAATCCATTTTAACATTAATGCATTAAGAAGAAATAGATGATTTTCTTTGATAAAATATGAGACAATTTATGGTCTCATCATTTCCCCCACACCTAAAATGTTGTAGGTCCCTTTGCAACTCATAATGAGCATTCAAATTTAATAAATTCATCATTTTTTAGTAGTTTCTCCAGGTAGCTCTTGAAAGCTCTTGAAGTGCTCATGAGAGCTCCTGAAGTGCTCCTGAAGGCTCTGAAAGCTCCTGAAAGCTCCAAAACAGCTCTAGAACAGTTCCAAAATAGCTCTAGATAGGTTCAAATTTCTCCTTAAATCTTTAAAACTGCTTTTAGATGTTTTTCTTCTTCTTCTTTTGAGTGGATTGAGTAAAATGAAAGAGCTTAAGTTGAATAAGAGTAAAATAATAAAGTAAATACCTAATTTAATCTTAGTTTTCCATGAAACCATCATGCATAAGTTGAAGTTCACTTTCTCCATGCTGCATGCAAATAATTTCTTCAAATTTTGAGAGTTGCAACCTGATCTTTTACATTGAATACTAACTCAAATTGCTTCATCATTATTTTTCTGCACTACCCAGTCATCCATAATGCCAAAATATTTGCCACAAGTTTTTAGAGAAACAACTTGCATCATGTTTACAACCTTTGAGAAGATGCAATAGCATGTGCAAAGAACTTATTTGCAAAAATAAAATCTACCCTAACCTACTCTACTTAATGATGTAGAGAGGTTATACATAACCATTAACTGGTTATGAAAAATATCTTCCCTTTCTCAAAGTATGTTTCCATGCATTCATTTTTTTGAGAGAAGAGAATGAAAAGAAGATGACAAAAATTTTGAAACTCAATGCTTCACCTTCCTTTTTAGTGGAAACCTTCTTCATGATTTCTGATTCTAGAAAATACATGGGCTGATTGGAAAGATCTTGCAATCCTTCCTTATGATCTATTGCATGCACGACTGAAAAAAATCCTTGTTCTTCAAATCTTTGATTGGACAGCCCTCCATTGACTTCAAAAATCTAATTGGGCAACCATTCTTGGACTTTGAAGATCTCCAAATAAATCTCTTTTTTTCAAGCTTTTGTAATGAAGATAAGATCTCTTCATTGTATTATGCACCTTTTGTAAGCAATAATCCATCAATTCTTTCCTTAAAGAAGCATCCTTTGCTAGGATTTGGAGTGATGGTCCTCCAACTAAGGATATTTTGAAATAGATAGGGGGGTTTCTCTTTAGAACTGGTATTTTGGGGGGGTTTTGAGAGACAAATCTTTCTTGAGGAACTTCTAAATCTAAAAGGTTGCCAAACTAATTTGCTTCCTTCCCTAATGACACCTATCCCCAAAAATGACACCAAAAATGATGGGGTCATTGTAATCCTCATCATTTAATTTATCAATCCAAGATGGTGTCCATGGCTGTCTGCAAGAGAGAAAGTAGAAAAATTGCTTGACAATCTATTCTACAGTCTATTCTACTTGCATGAAATAAATATTATTTGCATGAAAGATAACTAATTTAAGGAACACTTGCAAGAATTGAAAAGGCTAAACTACTTGAAACTTGTTGGAAATGAAAAGTCTTGCTTGAATTCAAATTTACTGTAGAAAGTTGGAAATACATTGCTAGTAAATGAAACTAGATCTATTTTATTTCCTTAGGCTGAAACAAGCCTTTCTAATCCTCTCCTTTTGATCAAATGATTACATTGTATTTATAGAATTCATATTCTATATCTATCTATTGAGAATGTGGATCCAAGATCCTATTTTTGAGGGGTCGTTTACAAAACTTTGAGAATATTGAAGTTGTTGTCCTCAATCATATCACTTTTGTCTCAGTCATTTTATGATGAGTACTTCTCCTTCCTTGCTAAAAATAATGAAAAATCCTCAAAAGGGGTTTTAGATATTCAAATCTAGTTTCCAGATCATTTTGAATTTTTGATTTTTGTTGATAAATGAGGGAGATATCACTATTTTATTGAGATTGCATTTTTCATAATTTTTGCGTGCCTAATTTTTAGGAAGTCTTCAAGTTCTAAACGTGAATGAATAAATTATTCTTCATTTCAGCCAACAAAATCATTGATCTTCAGCATGAATAACATGCTATAATTATGCAACAACAATTTATTGATGTGGTAACTTGAGTTATCTTTGGTGGAAGAATGAAGCATGAAATCTAATAACTGTGAGAGATCTTAAAACTCAACATGAAACAAACACTCATCCCGTTAATTTATGAATGATTGATGCTCCATGATTTTGCATGAATGTAGGAATGTGCTGGGAGTATTCTCTATCTTCTCATTACTTCTTCAAATCCTTCAAAATCTTTCAAGAGTTAACTACTTCAAGTGTCTGGAACTCTCTGCTCCAAGTGTCTATGAAGCTTCTTCTTCCCATGAGTTATTTAATAACTCATTTATCTGCATTATATCATTTTAAGCACTTCATGGAGACATATTAGAGGAAATTTGGATCACATTTAATTACTAAAAATAAATCAAACATTTACTTTATATTTTACTTCAAACAAGCTAAAGAAATTTCAATCATTACTCAAATCCACTTTAACAATAATGCATTAAGAAGAAATAGATGATTTTCTTTGATAAAATATGAGATATTTTATGGTCTCATCACAAGGCTCAGATAGGATAAGACATCTACATGAGAGGGAATATAAAGGGACAATTTAATCAAGGCACGTGGAATATTGTTACCAATAGGAGAATTGCAATTGAAGTCAAAGGAAGTTAACTCCAATAACTCGTTGAAGCTCTTCAAGTTTTACTATTTCATCTGGAATCTTCACCAGGAAAGTAACTTAAATCAGAATAATATGTAGGGGCTTCCCATACATTCAGAATGATAAGGCAGAATTTTTTCCGCCTACACCTTGTTTTGTTCTGGTTCTATCACTCTTAGGAATGGGCTCTCCTAAAAATTAGCATTTGTTATCACCACTTGTGAAATACCAGGATCTCCGGTACTCCGGTGGACTCAAACCTATCTACATTATCACATCCTAGAGTGATAAAACCAATTTGAATTTTATTCCAACCATGAATCAAGTTTTCCTAACCGTCCTTACCCAAGTTTTGCATCACAATTGGTATCTCTTGCAATCACAAAATTCCAACTATTAAATCCCTTTTAAAACAAAAAATGTTATCATATAAATAAAACCATTATTCAAATGTTAATACAAAATCCATAAAACTTGCTTCTAAAAAAAACATATCATAAATCCTTTCATGTATACTGGATCACCGAGATCAATGTATAAAATTTTAAAAATTTAACATTTCACTTCATGTTTCAACTCGGTACCTGGTATTCAGCGTTACCCACTTACTTTCTTGGACCTCAGTTATACTGGAACTCCAACTTAATGAACTCCAACTTGCTGGACCAGAGCCATTCGCTTGAACTTTAAATCACCTTTTTCCTTTTCTGTGTTTCTGGTACCCGGAGTATGAAATACTTACCATACGAAGTACTTTCTCTCAAACCAAATATTTCTCTTTTCTTTTTCGCTTTTGGTGATCTTCCAATTTGTTAGCTCCTGCCATAGAAGTTATATTTCACTTGGGTCCCCAAGACTTTTCAGTCTTGGAGCGTGTTGTGAGACCAAACAAAAACTTGCAACCAATAAAACCAAACTTAAAATTAAACTTGAAATTAAATCACCAGTTGTAAATTAAAACTTATGCATTTTTTAAAACAATAACTTTCTACCTTTACTTAGATTCTGGCATAAAAAATAAAATTTTGCTAGAAACATTAGTGTGTGCTCTTGATTAATTCCAGTTTTCAGAACTCAGTAAATAGAATCAGTTCATTAACATTGAACTACATAATATAGTAATCCTCCAAAGCCAACTACGGATAGAGCCTTGCTACCAGTCAAGCGTCCATAGCCCTAACAAGGTTATCTCCGTAATTCCCCCCAAACATAACTCTTCTACCGGTTAGGTGTCCATAGCCCCGATAGAGTTATTTGGATAGCCTAAAGAGTTGATATCACTTTTTTTTTAGATATCACAATGATAGCTCATTTTTCACTTTTGATATTGTAATAATGCTCATTTATCAACTTGCAAGCATTGAAGCACTACTATTAGGTTGGGAATTATAGTGGTAGTGAAGGTTAATTTTTAATTTTCATTCAATGTAAATTCCTTCATCAATTCACTACTTCCCAAGAACTCATTTAATGATTCCCTGTAAGTGTGTGTTTCTAGCTAAATTTACCAATTATGCCAAATCCTAACTAACTGTAGCCCATTATATGTTAAAAGATATGCGCATAAATTGAAATTTATCAATAGACAACTTAATCACCAAATTTAACTCTAAATTTAGAAACATTAGTTAAAACCCTTTCGATTAAATTTATGGCAATTTATGAAAAATTTGCTATCTCAACTTGACAACACTACACTGTATTTATGGATCAAAATTCCATGATTACCTTGAAAAATGATCACATTATTTTGCATTAAATTCGAACACCTTAATCAACACATATTATCTCTCTACTTCTTCAGTTGATGACATGTAACATTTTTCCAACCTCATTCTCATGTATAATCCACACACTTAACACCTCAATAATCAATACAACTTTTTAAACAACAATTGAAAATGACCGTTATTAATTCAAAATCTCTAACTTGCTTGATTCGTAATCTTCGTACTACTCAATTGCAAAGCAATTTCACCAAACATGTGCAAAGAATTTATTTGATTTAACCTTTAATTCTAAAGATTATTAACCAGTTGCCACCTTGCACATACGATTTCCAAAAAACATTCAAGCAACTATGTACCACTACATTGTTCATGGTTTTCTATAAATTCATGCATTTTTTCTCAAATTCTCCACACTTTCTTTTCTTTCTCTTTCTCTTACATTTTCTATAGTTCCATTCTGTTCTATGCTTTTACTGTTGCTTCTTAACCATAGATACTCCCATTTGCTTAAGTTGTTCTCATAGACATAACATTTTATTGGGAAGCATCACACTACAAAGGCTTGAAAAGGTTTTCATTGTTAGGACTTCCAGCTTTACTATGCTAAATTTATGCTTGATCCTTGGGGAAAGATATGTTGTGTCTAGTCACTACTTCCATTTTTATTCTAACATAGCTTCTTATTTTGTAGCTTCACTTCTAGACATTGGGTTACCTGTTGAAGATGTTCACACCACTGCCAACCTAATAGTTAAGCCTGAATTCTTGGAGAATTTGGAAACCATTTCAGCTATGGCACACCCAACCATTGGGATTCCCTCCATGGATGATATTCCTTGGTTCTTGAATCATGGGGAAGTGGTTCCACTTCGGCCTTTTCCTACTGATCTCCATATCCAAGATTTTGAAGTTCATTGGGAACTCACCTACATAGGGTATTTGGCCTTGATAGAAGAGGCATCCTAGATCGACTAGATAACTACTACCATCCACAAATTTGCTCACCTTTCTTTTGAATCCTCCTTTTTTGATTTTTGACAAGGATTTTGACAGCTAATGTATATACGTGATATACACACATATATATACTTTTTGTTTTTATCTTTTTTCTTAAAGCGTGTTTCAGTATTTATGGTTTTGTTGTTTTAGTTTAGTTCAATTTTTTTTTAGTTTCACTCTCATGTTCAAGATACATTTAAGCAGAATTTGTTAATGCAAAAGTTGAGCAAGGAAAAGAAAACAAAACAAAAAAAGGAAAAAAAAAGAAGAAACCCTAAAAAAAACTAAGCTAACAGTACACTAAACTAACCCTAACTACCCTAGCTCTAATATCACAACAAACTAACTCTAACTAAGCAATTTATTTCAATTTCTACAACTATTTCCTTTATAGTTTTAGTACGAATTACAACAGGTTTATCTTTAAATTCCCTTATCAACATCTTCAAAATCATACTGTAATAATGAAAAATCTTAAGTTTCTTGTATTTAAACATCATAAATTTGAAGGTGCACTTACCCAAAATCTGGCTTAAATGTAGGAAAACGATCTCATTAGAGACCGGTTGCACACATTTCATCTGGTGCGACAATACTGTACCTTCTTCTAGCCTTGGTCCATTTCCATGAACGACTGTGTTCATTTCTTTATTTTCTTCTCTCTTAAAAACCTTCATGTCTTTGGTCCCATTTTTTCTTTGCATTGTGTTAGACCAAGATGTATCACTATTTATATCATTATCAGAAAGAGAAAAAGTAAAAACTTGATATTTTGTATCTTGTATAAAATTAGGAAAATGTCTTTTTATAGCTAATGAATTTTTAGCTTGAAGCATAATACATGTGTCTCCCACTTGATTTTCCCTCTTTATCTCGCTGTTTGAATTTTCCATGTATTCATCCATATCTTCTCCTTGTTTATTATGAAATATCTCTAAATCTTGACATTCTTGCCTATTCCCCTACAAGACGTTAGGATTTTCTTTAAAATAATCGCAATTTCCTAACTGTTTCAGTTCATTGGTTAATTTTTTAATATTTCCAGCTCCACTAGGGTAAAATGTTTCTCTTGTGAACAATCCTTTTCTTTTTGTAGTTAAAACTTCTTCTGTTAATGGAATTGCTCCACTTATGGATAAACTTACCTAGTTAAAAAAGTTTCACACTCAATTTCATCGTGATTGGTTGTATCATGAGTTCTACACTTAGTGACTCTTCCAAAAGTAAACAAACTCAGATGATGCAGTTTTTGATTAAATATTTTACAAAGTTTTCCAATTTTCATCATGAAAACTAGCTTGTGTTAGGTTTTGTGAGTTTACAAGCTTCTTGCCAAATTAGGAAGGATATTTCAAAACACAAATCCACTTCCAAAAGATAAAACCTAAAAATATCAAAGAACTCAGAAAGAAAGACAAAAAGAATCATATGTGTATCCACACGTGACCATCAGAGTATCAAATGTGTGCCCTCCTTCTAGTGCCAATTCTTATTGATGAGGGTTTTACTTAGAGTAAACAGGTCAAATAAAATCTCCATAGAGAAGACCATGAAGAGCCTATCCTTCTTGAAAGATATGAAAAAAAAACAACCTAAGAGAGAATTCTACATTTACAGAGCAAAGATTGACTTCTGTTTAATCGCAAGTCTTCGATAACTAAGTCATGGTTGCACTAGGGTTGCTTTTGGGTAATGATGTGACAATTGTTGTTATTTTCATTTAGGGGGGAATCCATATGGGCACGTACATATACATATACATATTTTTGCATTAGTTCTTTGAACACTTTAGATCCACTTTCTAATTTGAAAAGATAAACTTGGAATTCAAGAAAAAAATAAATTTGACATTGGACTTCAAAAGATCATCACCAATTTCCTTGCTATCACTTAAGTACATTTAGCATTAAGCATTCAACAATTCAATGGAAAATAAAAGATTTTCAACAAAACTATTTCCATTCACTTATATTTCTTTTTGGAACATTTTCAAAATATTAAACATCTAATCTAAAGTAAAACATAAAAATAATGAAAAAATAATATTTTCTCTTGGTTATTCTCCATGGATTCCCCAAATAATTAATTGAAAAAGAGCAAACTACTTTATATTTCACCAGATTGCTTCACAACTACGTATAAAATAGTGCAAGCTTTTAAAGAGGGGATTTCATTTATGGACACCAAATAGGTTCTATATGCACCCTTAAATGATGCAACATACAATCTTGTTCAACCGAACTTACAAAACCAGCTACAAAAGATACTTAGATAGGTAGCTATCCATAAAAATTTGATATCAATTAATGTCTACATGCATACAAAGTTTTATGCCAGAATGGTTCAGAAAATAGGAAAAAAGAACAAAACTTTAAAGAAGTTTTTGCTCCTTCGACATCCACAAATTTTGAACTTAAAATAAAATTAAGCATCCTCTGGCCTTTTCTAGAACACAAGGCTCAGATAGGTTAAGACATCTACATGAGAGGGAATCTAAGGGGATAATCTAATCAAGGCACATGGAATATTGTGACCAATAGGAGAATTGCAATTGAAGTCAATGGAAGTCAACTCCAATCACTTGTTGAAGCTCTTCGGGTTTTACTCTTTCATCTGGAATCTTCGTTAGGAAAGTAACTTGAATCAGAATAATATGTAGAGGCTTCCCATACATTCAGAATGATAAGGCAGAATTTTTTCCCCCTACACCTCGTTTTGTTCCAGTTCTATCACTCTTAGGAATGGGCTCTCCCAAAAATTAGCATTTGTTCCCACCGCATGTGAAATACTAGGATCTCCAGTACTCCATTGGACCCAAATCTATCTACATTATCACATCCCAGAGTGATAAAACCAGGTTGAATTTTATTCCAACCATGACTAAAGTTTGCTTGACCGTCCGTACTCGAGCTTTGCATCACAATTGATATCTCCTGCAATCACAAAATTCCAAATATTAAATCCCTTTTAAAACAAAAAATGTTATCATATAAATAAAACCATTATTCAAATGTTAATACAAAATCCATAAAACTTGCTTCTAAAAAACCATATCATAAATCCTTGCATGTATACCGGAACACTGGGATCAATGTATAAAATTTTAAAAAGTTAACATTTCACTTCACGTTTCAACCTGATACCCAGTACTTAGTATTAAGCTTTACCCACTTACTTTCTTAGACCTCGGTTATACCAGAACTCCAACTTACCAGACTCCAGCCATTTGCTTGAACTTTACATTACCTTTTTCCTTTTCTATGTTTCCGGTACCTGGTACCTGGTGTAAGAAACACTTACCATACAAAGTACTTTCTTTGAAACCAAAGATTTCTCTTTTCTTTTTCACTTCTAGTGATCTTCCAATTTGTTAGCTCTTGCCATAGAAGTTATATTTCACTTGGGTCTCGAAGCCTTTTTAGTCTTGGGCTGTGTTATGAGACCACACAACACAAAACTTGTACTTAAACAGTGAAAAATGCTTCATGATGATGCAGGAAGGTCTAGTTCTTGGCCACTACATCTCCCATAAGGGAATTCAAGTAGATCCTGCAAAGATTGAGGTGATCACAAATCTACCCACACATGCAAAACAAAAGGAAGTTAGGAGTTTATTGGGCCATGCACGATATAATAGGCATTTCATCAAGGATTTCAGCACGATAGCAACACCATTGTATACTCTTCTCACTAAAGATGCTAAATTCTAGTGGACTGAAGCTTGTGACAAGACATTTTCAAACTTGAAGGTAGTGTTGGTGGGTGTTTTAACACTTTCTCAACACAGGCAGTGCATAGGTGCACTACCTCTCTTGAAAGGTAGAAATTCAGAAGCAAGTTACCAATTACTACCCCAAGGTATCTCTGGTGTCAGGTCATGACGTGCATGGAATTTATCAGTTGATGTTTGATGTGATTTTTCTGGTAATCATAGGGAAGACTTACATTGTTTGGATGGATGTGAGATGAATCCTAAAATGGAGTTCCTTAGATGGGAACTTAGAGTGCAGTTTGCTGCATGTTTGAACAATAATCATAAACTCCTATTTTATCTTAAGATTTGGATTTACAATGTGCAATGAACATTAACATAGGTCATTTATTAAAAAAAATAAAAAGGGCAAGGAAGAGAAGAGGTTCTTGGATCTGAAACTAGCAATGAACAGTGATCATGGAGGGTTCTACTATGGACAACTTTCTTAAAACATAATTTCACTTAACCAGAAAACTCACAGTATCATGAAACTTGTGCAAGCTTCTAAGGACTACAAATGTTCTACCATTCATTCACCATAAACATGTGTGAACAAAAGATAAAAGTTTGGAGCAGCTTTTTAGTTTATGTTCAAACTAAATTTACACAACTATTTGTGGATGCTAAAATCTGCAAAATGTGGTTAGAAATCTAACAATAAAACCTGCAGAATCGTTAGTATTTCAACAACAAATCAAAATATTTAACATCCTTATGAAATAATACATCATGTTCAAAATACAAATAAATGACAAAAGATCTAAAGCAAAGCATAAGAAAACATGATGCAAACTATTTCATAGTGGATTGGTGTCACATGTGCTAGTGACCCTTTCCCAATCCTTGATTGATAAGCTAAATGTTGCAAATGATGAAGAGTGAAATGGACAAGATCAAATCTCAAATGAAGAGAGTGACCTTGCAAGATTGTGGAGAGATGGTGAAGGGTTTGATAAGAGATGAAGCCTCTATTTTATAGATTTTCAAAATGCTAAATGTTGAAAATGGACTAATGTGGGACAAAGATCAAGCCAATAAGATAAGGCCACTTGTCAACTGATGATAGGCCAATGGTTATGCAAGATTTGGGAAGAGTGCCCATGAGAGGGAAAATTTGAATTTGAATTTGTGCAATGAATGCTGAGTTTGACCTTTGGAAGGGGACATGTAAGAGACATGTAAGGCCTCATAAATGCTCTGTTGGGTGTACATGTCCACTTGGGGGGAGATTCAAATTGGGAGAATATTCTCCCTTTATGCCAAGTTGAAAATAAAGATTTTGATAAATCAATTAAATGCAATTTCATGTGCAAGTGGCGAAATCTAGAGAATGCAAGTGGGTGAGATTAGCATTAGATCAGGATTAGATTAAATTAATGATGAATAGGCTGATTTGACCAATTTGACTTGATTTAGGGATTTAAATCAAATCAAAGGGAGATGAATCATGATCTGAGATTTAATTAAATAAATGATTGATTTATTTAATCAAAGTGATGATGATAGGATCAAGTTTGATTTATTTGATTTAAACTGATGACTTTAGGAGATTGGAAAAATAAACTTGATTTATTTGTCAAATGGATGCATTATGTCAATTTGACGTGTCTACACTATTTACCATCAATAAACAACAAAAAGTATGGACAAGAAAGGCATCAATACAACAAAAATCTACACAACCATTGAACAACATTAACTAATCTATCTAAGTAATCTAAAACCATGAAGAACAACAAAGTAAATCTAACTAAATCAACTAACTATGGGAGATGAATCATGAAACAAGAAATAGTAATCCAAGAGTCCACCAAAAGCCAATGAACTTCTATTAAAATTTATGCAACATGTCATTACAACAACTCAACTCTCCCTTGAAAATGAGAGGAGACCCCCTATTTATAGTGTTCAAAAAGAAAAATGAACGGCCAAGATTGATTTTCATTGTGTGGCCAAGATTCACTGCAAACTAGGGTTCCACCTACCCCCAAATATATTACAATTTAAAATACACTTATTTGTCTTTTCTCTATTTCTTCCTCTTGTGGCAGCACTGTAGCACTTTTGTCTTCTACCTGATTTCATTTGTTGTAGCTATTCTATGAGGAGCTTCTCATTAATGATGGGGTTTCCTTACTACTTCTTCAAAGGGACATACTCTATAAACTTGCTGAATAATGCCCAAAGTTTCTCGATCTCCATTATATTAGATTGGAGCACTTGGTAGTTCCAATGTTTAGGTCGGCCCGTAAGTGTATCCCAATCCTCATCACACTTGGCTGTATTGTCACTGACTTGCTCAGATTGGGTGAAAGCCCGAGCAACAAAATTCATAAAATCCATGGTGAGCTCTCTTGACATTCCATCTTCCATCTTCTTATGGAAATAAGGCTTTACCTTTCTCAGATCAATTTCGATAGCCAACACATCATAGCCCATCATCAATTTCAGATACTCAACACAATTGGGCCTAATGTCCTTGGACCAATCAATGTTAGGCTCCACTTTTACAAATTACTTGCTCCAGTATCTCTTTGCTATGTTTGAAGTCCAACTTCCACATATCCACTAGGCAGTGATCGTCCTCCGTGAATGCAATGTCTTCTTTCCATATTTTGTGAGGCAGCTTGTGGATGGCCTCAATCTTAGGATAGGTGGATTCATATATCCCTAGGAAGTCAGTGCAGAGCTTTTGCATGCCCTCAAGGTACTTCTAGACTTCCAAGAATTTATTTGTTGTCTTGACAGCACAACTGATGCCCATGTTTCCAATGTACATGACTTGTTGGAACCAATCCTCAATAGTCTTAGTCCAATTCTTTATATTCTCAAGTTTTTCAATTTTCTCCTTGGATAGCAGTTGTAGCGGAGCTGAGGATGTGGTGGGAAGCTCTTCTACCGACGACCATTGTTGAATATAGGCTGTCAAATCAGCCAACTATGCTTTTAGCTCCTCCTTGGAGAGCTTGTCCTTTTGCATTAGATGTACCATCATGGCAACAGACTCCTGGAGGTGATCTATATTTTTCTCTCTGGAGGTTTTCCCTAGGTCAATGGTGGAGACATTGTAACTTGTCCCTTCTTCTCCCACCACCAGTGTAGCTACTTGTATCGTCCTAGATCCAAAAGCGTCCATTGTCAACTTGGATCTAACTTTGGGCTTCTTCTCTTTCTTGGTGCTGATTTGAGCTTGGGCCAAGATGGCCTCCAACCTTGCTCTTGGATCTCTTGGAGCAGGAGATTTCTTATCCAGTTTCTTTTCCAGCCACTTGGGTATCTGAGACTCTTTCTTGGGTGATTCACGATCACCTTCTTCTTCATCCCTTATGACTTCAATCTCTTTATCATTAGGAGTCTCCTGCTCCATTCTTTTGTCCTCTTCTTCTTTGTCAGAGTCCCAGATGAACACTATACGTTTGATGGCAGACTTGGTGGGCATGCGTTCCTTGGGGCTATCCTCCCCTTCAGTATCCTTTTCTTCTTTTTCTTCTTCATGTCCATGTTCCTTGGGCTGCTCTATTTTTGGACTCTTGTTGGCTTGAGACTCTTCTCGGGGCTTATCTTCTTTTTTATTCTCCTCTTCCTCGTGTCGAGGTGGCACATCTTGCTCTTTATTTTCTTGTTCTTCTTGTCTTGCTGAAAAGGGAATTTATTCACCTGGTCTATAGCTTTCTTCCTATTCTCTAGTTGGAAGTTTAGGGTCTTCCTCCATTTTGTTACTTAACTCCTTTTCTTCCACAGAAGGTGGCTTTTCTACTTCTTCTCGGACATCCTTTAACTGCTAAGCTAGCTCTTCCCCCAGGTCTGCATTGAAGGTTTCTAGAATATATTTGGTGTAGGCATCTCCTTCTTCATCACTTTTGGAGGACTTTGTTTCTTCCCCTTCGCAAACTACCTTATCAATTTGCAAGTGTTGGTGCTCTAGGTGTTCATGGTAGTCACCTGCTTCTTCCTCCAACGCCTTTTTTGCTTCCTTTTCTTTCCTCTCTAACTCCTTAGATATTTGAATTGTGGCTTTCATTTTTGGTGGTTTAGTTGGAGGAGCGGAGGTGGGGATACTAGCAAGAATCTGTGCCAAGGCAGCTTGAATAGATGGGTTCATCAATACTTCAGAAAGCTCCATAGGAACCTTCTACATATGCCAAGAGAATGCCTCTGGAAGTGAGAGTGGGAATTGGAATTGTTGCTGTCACTAATGAGAGAGATGTGATCGGAGACATGGAAGTAGAAGAGAGTGGAGAGGTGGTGCCGAAAGAAGAGTTAATCATTACAACCTGCCTAGTAGGTGGAGAAGAGGCAAGGTGTACTGAGATATCCACTGTAGGCAAGGAAGTAGCAACCAACACCTGGGAAACAGGTGGAGGAGAAGCAATAGCAGAGCTGAAAGGTGGAGATTTTGGTTGCTTAGCCTCCATTTCCTCTCCCTCCTAGAGCAAATCTTCTTGAACAACAGTAATTTCCATGACACTACCTGGTCTCTTATGTTTCTTGGAAGGTTCACCTTCCGAGGCCTTTCTTGCATACACCTTAGGATTAGGCTATCATTCATCAACCTTTTTTCTTTTCCTTGATTTGGTAACTCGAGGGGATTTCAAAGTCTCTCCTGATGGGGATAAAACTATCCCATGATCTATTCTAGTTGGCTCATTTTTGAGCCCCTCATAGGTCAAAGTGACCCCTTGCTTCTTCAATTGGGAAACTTTCCCAACAATCCATTCTTTTGTTCGAGCCTTGACAAGATTGGTTAGAATGTCGAGGTCATCGACCTCTTGCTCATCCCAATCAATCAGTGGTAGTGGTAGATTAGCAACTGCATTATACCAGGGATCCATGACCATGCTTCATCTTCTTCGACTTGGTCAGGTACTTGGAATAGATTGAACTTCTTTACAAAGTATGTGGTCATCTGCATATAATGCCTCATCCGCACTTCATTGTCATCTTTGCAATTATCCCATAAATCCTCAACGCTATGTAGATGGGCATACTCAGGTCCAAGCATCTTCTTGATATGTCCATAGGGATCCATCTATGGCTGGGTAGTGTGGAGTCTCAAATGGTATTCAGCCAATTCCTTCTCTGAATTGTCGGCATATTGAGAGGTGTAGTTCATATAGCCCTTGACCAAAAGAAAGGGGATAAGGAATCCCTGCCTTATGTTTTCTACTCAAAAGGGTGTGCACATGCCGTAGCTGCCAAGAGAGCTCCAATAGTATTATCCGGCCATTAGGATACCAGGGTAGCTTGTTTGGTCTTTTTGAGAAGCCTTCTGCATGAATATATGTGAACTTCGAATACTAGATGAATAGAAAGGAAAACTACTTTAGAAATGCATTGGAACTGTGGGAGACCCGCCTCTCGAAGTCACCCCCAAGCAATATGATGATATGACCCATGAAAGCTTCATTGACCTTGCAGTAATCCTTCTTGAAGTTCTTGTATTTCAGTTGGGGGTATTTGTCATAAACTTTCAGCTCCCTATCAGATTCTTCATCTGGAGCTCTGAACAAGCCACTGTATTGCCTCCATTCAGCCAATGAATAGACCAAGTAGGATGTAATGTAGAATTTGGAGATTTTCTTTACTGCCATAAACTGTTCATGGAAGCAATCGTTGATTATCCTGGCCCAACAAAACTTGGTTTATTCTCTATGGAGAATCTCTTCAACGAAGTATACCATCCATTCTTGGAAGTAGGCTGCAGTCTGGAGGCCCATGAATCTACTTAGAAATGTTACCAAATCATGCTAATATTCATAAAAATCACTTCAGAACAATTCTTGGGGAACCTTGGAAACATTTCCCCTCTTCTCCTTGAGCCAAAATTGATTTATAAGCTTCTTACATTTAAGTGGGTCCATTTCCCTGAAGTTAGGGATATGAAAGTCTTCGTTATTTCTTTAGCAGACATATCAGCTAACACATTTCCATCTCTTTCTACTATTGTTCAGGTCTTTAGCTGTTATGCCTCCCTGTAAGCCATTACTAGTTCAGGGGTGACAAGAGCGAGAGGGAATCCTGCAGCCTTGGCTAACCCACTGACTCTGATTAGTCTTGCATTCTCCATTGTAGGGTTGATCCTGACCCTTTGCTTGAATTCATTGATATCTATGTGTCCAATGTTTGTGTCAAAGACCTCCTTCCACTATGTGGTGACTTTGGATTTTAGGGGTTCCCCTTGGAACTGATACTTTATCTTGTCCTTATCTTCTTTTCCACAGGGCGTCTTGCCTTCTTTCTTTCCTTTTTCTTTCTCCACGGCCGTTCCTGAAGGTCCTGCACCTGATTCCATATATCCTTTAGGCAAAGGACAGGTGAGTAAAATCTAGCATGAAAGCATGGAAATGTTAGCCAAATCCCTACAAACGGAGTTAGATTGGATAATTTAGCATTTATATAATCTAGATTGTTGTTAGTAGTGCACATGAGGGAGTTTGGATGATTCAGAACCTAGGGTTCAGACTTCACTGGCCGGATGGCTGTTTTAGAAGGGAAAATAGGGTAGGGTGACTTGTAGCATTCCACTCGCCCTAGGACTTGGTCAAATTATGGGGTTCACTAAGGAGAACATGCCATTTTGGTATGTGGGTCAAAGTTTGTTTGGTGATTGGAAGGCATTTGGGTCACTCTTTAGGCGATTGGAATCGAGAAGGAGCTCCACTGTTTAAAATTTTCCATTTGAATTGACTCTTGTGAGATGGAATTATGGGGGTGGAGTTTTGCTAGGTAGGATTCGTAACTCCGAAGGGTGGTTGATATCACATCTTGATGTTTGGGGCACTTCAGGCCAGAAGGGCCAGAAGTCCACGAGGTGATTGCTATTTGAAATAGCAGAAGATGTACAAAAGTATGATGGGGGCCACCCGAAGGGTCAGGTCCAGTCAAGGGCATGGACATTACACTATTTCACTTATTTGAAAGTTCAGTGGCCAGAGCAAGGCTGGGTTTTGATGGCCAGGAGGACGGATAAGGTTTTCCTTTTCATAACAGCTGGGATGGGATAGAGTCCCATTGATGGAGGTCTTTAGGGGATGACTCGCCAATCGTTGATCGCTTGGCACTTTTGTCACTTTCGTTTGATGGCCGTGAGGGAGTTGGGAGTTAGAGGATGGAAAGAAGTTATTTAGAAGCCTTAGGAAATGATGATGTCACCATGATGACCTACGGATGGAGGTCCGCCAACCGGGACCCGAAGGGTGTTTGATGTTTGGTCGTTTCAAGTTCAATGTCATGCGACGAACGGATGAGCGGGGCTAAAAAGATGGATGGTTGGGCTCATAATTCCATTTGAAACAATGAATCACAAGCAACGCCCTGGGGACAGAGTCCCACAGGCATAGGTCTAGGCAACTTATTGATCTCTTGTTTTAGCTTGAGTTTTCACCAAGTTTCGATGGTGAGAGTGTTGAGTCCTCCCTTGATGGTAGGCCTGATAACAAAGTTCACCATTGTGAGGTTATCTTTCATCAAGTGTTGGCGATGGTGAAGGGGAGACCCCGGCCTGCAGAGTATGAATGCTTTGGCTGAAGAATGGCACCGGGAAGTACAAGTTTCGTGACCGTTACTCAGGCGATTTGGAGGGTTTCTTAGAATTTCATCACATGGGTTTGGGGCATGTTTTCCTCTATCTAGTTCATATAATTTTTCTCTTTTTAATTTATCCATTTTACCCAAAATCAAGGAAAAAGTGACATGAGGCACAGGCGACAAACTAACCTCGAGAACCTGATGAATGTGGGTGACCTAGCTAGCAGCAATGGCTTAGAGATGACAATTGAATGATTTGGACACAATGGTGGTGATGGAAACTGGCTCTGGATCACTCTAAATTTTATCTTATCAACTAAAAAAGTGATAATGATAGGTTGAATCCATCTATTGCTCCTAATTAATTCATGTATGACAACCATTGGCTTGGTAGGCGACAATTTCAAAAACAAACGTAGAAGCTTCAAAGTTTGACAGGAAAAAACTATTGACAGATAGCCATTTAACTATTTTGTGATGATCAGACGACACTGAATGGTCTAGGTTCTGAAGGCCGAAAAACCATCAGCTAAAGGACACTTGAAAGTTTGGCAATAAATGGGCAACGCCAAGGAGATCAGGCCCCAATAGGTGGAACTCCACTGGAGAATGACTGTTGGAGAACAGAAAAAGCGATGGAAGTTTGGGAGGGGCAACCTGGCAGGCCAAGCCCAGGGAGCTCGATGGATGTCAGTTTCTGAAATACTAAGGCAAACATGAAGTGTGAACCCACGAAGACAAAAGACCTTGAAATTTGAGGGGGCAAGAACATGGTCAATTAAAGATGACATCACTAAGAGCTTATTGACCATTTTGAACACCAAAATGGGGGCATGCAAAACGAGGTGAAGCCAAAAGCAACCTGACAAGGCAACGAAAAGAGAGGGTCCCTATTCCTAACGGGGCATGTGTGTTGAGTGCACAAAAAATGGCAACTTTGCTGGGGAACACTCTTGAGCATTCTAAGGATAAATTCTCATTTAGAACCCAGAATCTTTGGTTTCACAAATTGGGGGCCGACTTCCAAAAGTGAACTAGGAGAACATGATCTTTAGCTAAATCAACCCATGAAGCATCTTAGAAGTGTGTGCTTGGTGAATTCATTCATTTTCTTAGAAATTGTGACAAGCAACAACCAATAAAATTGAGCAAGCTACATGAATCATCCAACTCCAAAAGTAACCTGGACATTGCCTTGCTACTAGTCAGGCGTCCATAGCCTCAGTGGAGTTGTCGCTATGACCCCATGAATATTGTTCTATTGCCAGCCAGGTGTCCATAGCGCAATAGAGTTATCCACACACCCATACAATTGCTTGATTTCAAAATTTTCATTTCTTTCTTTCCTTTTATACTTCTTTTAATACTCTCTTCTTTTGCTCAACCGTGCAAGCACTAAAGCCTACTATGGGTTTTGGAACCACTGTGGTCACTGGAGCGGACTTAAGATTTTTCACTCACCAAGTCATCATAATAGCTATTGTACAACACTTTGGAAATAATTAATATGTGTTTCATGCAAAATTTGAGATGAACATAAAAGGATTCAACCAAGGGTTGAGTTCTAAGGTAGAGTTCAAATGATTAAGTCATTCCATAGCAGTGATCATAGACCAATGATTGATAATGAATATTTAGCCAAAGAACACTAAGGACGGGTAGCAAAGTGAACCGTTTGTTGAACAAGCATGACCACCACAATAGAAGTGAAGGACACCCTCACCAAATCAAAATAGTTAGGAACAAGCAAAAATGTAGCAAAGCAATGCAAAGCAACAAAGCGAAAGCAAACTGAAAGCGACCTACTCTAACCAATGTACAAGTATTTATAGGAATATCTCTAAAAAGGGCTCAGACTTAGAAGTAATGGTTTAAGTGTTGCCCGTTGACAGGTAATGGGACGTCTTCACCAGTTAAGGTCTTTAAGCACAAAGCATTGTCTCCTAGGATTTTAGCTATTTGAAAGGGGCCAAGGCAAAATTTGTCAAATTTGTTATGTCCCCCTTTCTTCTCATGGGCCTTGTCCCAACATAGAACTAGATCAACAATTCAGAAGGCCTTAATTTTGGCTCGGTGGTCAAACCATGTTTTAACTATGCCTTGGTGTTTGGTGAAATTTTCTATTTGCGGTCACGTACTTCTAAATGCAGTAGCTTAGCTAAGCGATCTTCTCTACGATCCTGTTCTTCTTAGAAATAATTGATGAACTAGAGGGTGGGGATTTTTAGGTGGATTGGGAATATAGGCTCTAGTCCATAAACAAGATGGAATGGGGAATCACCAAGGGTAGCCTTGTGGTGTGTGCGGTCTACCCAAAGGGAAAAACAAAGTTGGGTGTGACAGTCCTTGGGATTCCTATCAAGCAATTTTTTGATTACAGTGATCAGGTTCTTATTGGTGGATTATGCTAGGCCATTTCCTTGGGGGTAGTAGTTGGATGAGAATTTGAGGGAAATTCCGTAATCAAAGGCCCAACTAGAAAACTTGAGTGAAGAAAATGTAGGGCCATTGTCACACACCAATGCACAAGGGCAACCAAAATGATTTAATATAAAACTTTCAAGAAAATTCATAACTACCTCTGTTGTGCATTGCCTACATGCAATGGCTTCTGTCCATCTAGTGTAATAATCAAAAGCAGATAGAATGTACATCTATCATGTAGATGATGGTGGGCTTACTGGACCAATGAAGTCAAGACCCCATTGCGTGAACGACCTCACCTCCAAAATTGGTTGCAACGGGACAACAACATTCTTCTCTCTGGTTGTGGTAGTCTGGCATATATGGCACATACAAAAATGGTTGTGAGCATCCTAAAACTATCAGCCAATAATAACCTACTCATAGGATTTGATGCGTAGTGGGAGGACCTGATCCATGACCAGTGCCATACTTGTCATGAAACTCTTTCAAGACTTGATCAACTTCTTCTTTGCTAAGGAATCTCAGATAGACACCTTCATGATTCTTCTTATATAAAATAGACCCTTTCACCATATAGTAGTTGCTTTTCATCCTAAGGGAATGCTTTTGAACCCCCTGCAAGCAAGGTGGGCACTTTTGGCTCAACAAATAATAGACTATGTTGTTGTACCACTCCCTTGGGGAAACATCCTCGAGTTGGTACTATTGCACTATCAGCTTAGGCCCTGCTTTAGCTGCTATTTCAGCTATTGCTCAGGTAAGTTCCTATCCTCTTACTAACTTCATGGGCTGAATCTCCATGTCGTATTCCTATAACAATGTAACCCACTTGGCTTTGCATTCTCCCAACTCATTTTGCATGAGTAATGTCTTCACTGCCGGGTTAGGAACAATGACAAACACTTTATTGCGTAAGATGTAATGCCAAAATTTCTTCACTCCTTTGACAAGGGCATATGCCTATTTTTCTATGTTGTGGTACCTTAGTTCAACATCTTTCAAGGGAGAACTCATCAAGGGAATTGGGTACTCATTTCCATCATTGTATTTTTGGGTCAAAATGTTGGCACATGAATGATTTGAAGCAAATGAATAGATATAGAAAGACTTCAGATAGTTTGGGCTGACTAGCATTGGTACTTCAACAATTTCTTGCTTAATTTATTCAAAGGTTTGCTTTGCTTTAGGAGTCCACTTGATCTTGGCATCTTGATTTAGCATAGCATTGAGTGGCTTGAGAATCTCAGCAAAGCCTGTAATGAACTTTCACACGAAGTCGATCTTTCAAAGAAAGATTTGAGTTCTTTCTTGCTGCCTGGCAGCTGAATCTTCAATAAGGACTAGATGTGTTCGGGGTCAATGGAGATGCCTCACTCTGAAATGATGTGCCTGAGCAATCTCCCTCTAGTTACCCCAAAGATGCACTTGTTTGAGTTAAGAGAAACTCCAAACTCCCGACACCTTTGAAATACTTTGCACAAGTCAGAGACGTGATCACTCTACTTCTTGGAGAACACGGTCAAATCATCCATGTAGATGATTGTACACTTTCCAATTAGATCTTTGAATGCGATGTCCATGGCATGTTGAAAAGTAGCACCAACTTTGATGAGCCCAAATGGAATTCTTCTATAAGCGAAGGTCCCCCACTTGGTGGTGAATGCTGTCTTATAGCAGTCTTCATACTATACCATTACTTGATTGTACCCAGAGTATCCATCGAGGAAGGACATCATTTGCAAACCATTAATGATTTATAGTACTTCATCTAGTGATGACATTAGATAATTTTCCTTTTCTGAGGCTCTATTCAGATTGTAGAATTCTACGCACAATCTAATTTCCCCATTCTTTTTTTCTGAATGGGACCAAGTTGGCCACCCATGTAGAATGCTTGATGGGAAATATGATTCTAGTTGAAAGTAATTTCTATACCTCTTTGTAGATGCTTGGTTTTAGCAAGGCGTTGATAGGGCACTGCCATTGGTGGAATGGCTACACATTTGGCTTGAGAGGGATGGTATGTGTTATGATGGTGGTGTCATAAGTTTTCAGATCTTCGTAGCTCCATGCCACCACATCATGATACTTCCATAAAGTGTCCACAATCCCTTTCTTTTCTTCTGCAGTGCACACTTTTCCAATAAAAATATTCTTGAATTCCTCGGTTGTCCCAAGGTTGTGAGTGTCACATTGGTTGCTTATGGCATACCTCTTTGTTCGTTGATCTTGATCCCTGATTTTTTTCAAGTTGAATATACATTCAAGCTGAACCATATCTCATGGAATAGTGTTGGTTTTGAGTTTGATAACTCCTATGTCTAATTCAACCTCTTTTGGATCAACATCATTAATGATTTGTGTGGAAAACATGTCAAAGCTTGTGATGAATTCCAAAATATGCTTATCATCATTGAAGAATTGGAAGTGAGTGACATTTTCTAGAACAAATGGTGTAGAAGTCAACTCAACTATGAATTTCTTAAGTCTAGACAACGAGAGGGGTTGTAAAGTGCTGGCTATTTGAGCCAAAACATCAACTATATAATTCTGGGAATGTGGGATCAACTATATATTAAATGTGTCTAGACCTTCTACGAGATCCCAAACCCTATGCCTATAATTTTCCAATCTCCTATTGTGGCAAGAGTACAATTTCCCGACTTGCTTGACCACCAATTCAGAATCACTGAAAACTTGTAGCATCTTAACATTATTTCTCAAAGCCATCAAAAGACCATGCACTAAAGCTTCATATTCCACTACATTATTAGTACTATAGAATTGAAGTTTGTGGCCAGAAAAATAGGTCTTACCCATAGGGCTGATTAGCTCAAATCTAACATTGACTCCTTGCTTTGACATGGATCCATCAAAGCGTAGTGTCCAAAACTTGGAAGGCTCTTTGACACTAGGATCAATGATGCATTCATTACCTTTTGGCTGTAAGTTGTCATCCATAACTTGTGAAGTATTTGTTGATTCAGTATGATTTGGGGCAGGATGCCCTGTTGGTGTTTCATTTTGAAGGGAGACTAGTCCTTTGACATGTTCCACTACTATCTAGCACAAGCAACATTCAAAATTAGAGTGGGCAGCGTTGTGTACTCTGCACCTGCTTGGTAGTAAAAGGTTTTTTAAGTTCATTCTCACCCCTAGAATGAGTTGATTTTGTATGCATTTCTCCATAAAGTCTTAGAAACCATCTAGCAATCCTAAATTACCATCTTCATAAGGCTCTTCATCTTCTAGTTCCACTAACATTTATGTACTTTGAGGTGCATGGATCAAGTTGGTGGGAGGACTACATTGTACCAAGAAGACCTTTGTAGGTAGTCCTTGCGGCTTCGCTTCTTCTTGGTAAGCAAAGGGGCAATAATTTCCCAATTTCATTTCAGCGAACAACACCTCATTGGTGGTTTTGTTATACTCTGTAATCATGAGTTTCATTCGTGGCTCCCAATCTATGCAAATTTGATTTGGTAGTCCCTTCCATGGCAACCACATGTGAGAAAAATATGTTGCAACATATCCATTTAATGCACGGGTAAAGCCCCATCCCAAGATAATTCCATATGTATTTGGGATATCCGCAACCTTGATATCAATAACTTGCTACACACTCGAGTCTATAACAATCTGCATTGGGATCCGATTCATCTATCCAACAATGTTTACCTCGGTTTTTTCTAGTTGGGTCACCTTTCTTCTTAAAGGAGTGGGGGTAATCCCAAGAGCTTTACATACTACTAAAGGCATGACATTGGTTGATGCTCCAGAGTCAATTGAGCAATTGTGCAAATTCTTTCCAAATATTTGGATGGTGGTAAGAAATGGCGGTGTTTCCAACTTTCCTTGGAAGAGGCCCATAGGTGTATCTATCTGAGTTTCCTGAACTTTTTTCTTATCACCAATCATGTCCTTAGTCTACTAGGAGGGATGATCCTTGGACCTTTGCCTATTGTTTTGATCCAATTCTTTGGCAAGTTGCTTACCCATTGACTGACCTTGAGGTGGATCAACCTTCTGGCCATGAATTTGCTGAATAATGGGTTCATTTTTAGGGTCTTCAAAGGAGACTCTTTTGGCTAATACTTCTTGTGCTACCTTAGAGGAAGGAGTCCCATTAATTACCTAAAGAAGGTATGTATGATGGATGGGACCTTAAGTAACTCAAAGGCGGACAAGCTGATCTTAAATTTCTTAAAATATTCTATGACATATTCACCCATTTTTTTGGCTTGATTGATTTTGGGGTTGACCTTGAGGCTGATTTTGTGACTAGCTTTGGGGATGATTTGATGGCCTATCCTTGTTGAGATATTGAGTAGGCAGATGAGGGAAACTAGGATTGTTGCTGGCATTTGGGTTAGGTGGGGTGCTAAATTTGTTGGGCAGAGTGGAAGTTGTAAAAGATCCACCCATCTACCTATTTCTAAGGTAGTAGAGAGGCACCCTTTGGTGGAACATTTGAACCTCATCTATTGGACCATTATCTATGGAAGCGAAAAGATGAGACAAGGTTTCTTCGTTACTTACCTCTTGCTCTTCTTCATTCTAGGTATCGATGGTCTCAATTTCAAGCTCGTTGCAATCACTTCGTGAGAATGATGCTTGGTTGACTACAAGATAGGAGGAGGTGTAAGACTCAAAAGGAATGAGGTCTCTACAACTTGCACTATCAACAACATTCTGGACCTCCACTTGAAAGATTTTTGCTGCTGTTTTGAATTCAGGACAGTCCAATTCAGAATGCTTGCTTGTCTTATGAATCTAGCACCATCCGGATAAGGAAGCCTCGACAAAGTACACTCCATTAGTCATCTTCTCATTACTGGCAAGTTGATGAAGAGGAGTGGGAACACCCGCATTGTTGGTCCTTGTATTCCACATTTGGTTCTACCTCTAGGAGGGTCTCCTTTCAAAATTCTGATTAGAATTCTGCCCTTGTTCATAATTTTGTCCTGAGGAGGTACCTACTTCAAGATTATCCCTTCTATCTATGTTATCTCTGCTATCCTAATTAAGATTAGCTTGGAGGCTATGTTGGGAGGCCTACAATTTATTATTCTAATTTCTTAGGTGTGTCATCTCCGTAGAAATTTTCTTGATCATTTCAGTTAGCTCATCGAGTCAGTCCTTCTCAGTGTTACTTGTTTGTGACACTTGATTTTGAAGAGAAACAGGTGGGGCAACTAGCTAATTTTGTTGTGCTAGAGGAAATTTCGGTGCCTGCAGGTATAATGGTGCTTGAGGCTACTAAGAGTATGCCTATTGTTGTTGGGGGGATTGGGAGTAGGTTGGCTATTGTTGAGGTTACAAATATGAAGGCAAGAGAGGCATTTGGTTCATCGACTATCCTGGATGTGGGACTATGGGTAGTTGAGGCACTTGGTTCATAAGATGTATTTGATGAGAAAATGCTTGGTTGAGTCCTTGAACCTACATCAAATGAGCCATTGGACCCAAGGAGGGAAGCAGACCGGAAATGTTCTATCCCAAATCGATATTGGCAATGACCGCCTCCGAATAGGCATCTACCAACCTTGTAAGTGGCAGGCACATTCTTTTTACCAATGCTGACGTAAGATTGTCTAACATTGCATTATAGACAGGCAGTGAAGTTACATCATTGAGCACATATGGATCTTGAAGCCTCATGTATGCACGATAGAAATGATCATTGAAATAGTTGATTGGTTTGTTGATTTCCTTGCAGATGAACATAAACTGTCGGTATAGCTCTGAAGGGCTGATTGAGAATTTATATTTCTGTAGGAATGCATTCATCATAAGGTCCCATGAAGTAATAGACCCCCTCAACAGATTGATATACCAATAAAAAAATTCTTCTCCCAATGAGTATGGAAAGAGCCAACAATCCATGTCCTCATGATCGACCTGCATATCTTTGATTGCTGTTTCAAATATCTTAATGTGTTCTTTTTCCATCCTTTGTGGATTGTGAGCATTGAACTTCGTGCTGAAGCTCTTTGGATTCTTGGGTATGTCATGGTAAGAATTGAAGTGCAATGGAGAAGGGTTTTACACTAACCGATCCATGAGGGGAGGTGGAGGTGGTACTTACTATTGCAAGATAGTAACTTGGGGCTGCATAGAGGTAGTGATAGTTGGGACTATGTCTTGGAATTGGAAGACTGGGCTGGAGGCCACTCCTCAACTGTGGGAAGGATGAGGCCCGAAGGAAATTTGGAGTGACTGAGTGGAGGAGGGATGAAAGGTGGAGGAAGATGAAGGTGGAAGAGAAGTGGAAGAGATGGAGGAAGAGGAAGAGGCAACATCCCCTCCCTTGGTTCGCTTAGCCCATGTGGGGGGTTGCAACTCTTGAAATTCCCATTTGTTTGGTGTTGACCTTAAAACTCTTTGAAATATTTTAGGGGAGATCGATCCAGTTCGATCCAACTTAACTCAGCCCTCCTTCTAGCACTAGTTTTGTTGATGGGTTTTTTAGCACTTTCTCAACACAGGCAGTGCATAGGCGCACCACCTCTCTTGAAAGGTAGAAATTTGCAAGAAAGTTACCAATTACTATCCCAAGGACTCTCGGGTGTCAGGTCATGATGTGCATGGAATTTATCAGTTGATGTTTGATGTGATTTTGATGGTAATCATAGGGCAGACTTATGTTGTTTGGCTAGATGCAAGATGAATCCTGAAATGGAGTTCCTTAGATGGGATGTTAGAGTGCAGTTTGTTGCAGGTTCGAACAACAATCATAAACCCTGTTTTATCTTAAGATTTGGCATTACAATGTACAATGAACCTTAGCACAGGTCACTTATTAAAAAAAAGAAAAAGGGTAGGGAAGAGAAGAGGTTCCTAGATCTGAAACTAGCAATGAACAATGGTCATGGAGGGTTCTACTATGGACAACTTCCTTAAAACATAATTTCACTTGACCAGAAAACTCACAGTATCATGAAACTTGTGCAAGCTTCTAAGGACTGCAAATGTTCTACCATTCATTCACCATAAACATGCATGAACAAAAGATAAAATTTTGGAGCAACTTTTTAGTTTATGTCCAGATTAACTTTACACAACTATTTACCATCAACAAAGAACAAAAAGTATGGACAAAAAAGGCATCAACACAACAAAAATATAGACAACTATTGAACAACATTAACTAATATATCTAAGTAATCTAAAGCCATGAAGAACAACAAAGTAAATCTAACTAAATCAACTAACTATGGGAGATGAATCATGAAACAAGCAATAGAAATCCAAGAGTCCACCAAAAGCCAATGAACTTCTATTAAAATTTCTGCAGTATGTCATTACAACAACTCAAATCTCCCTTGAAAATGAGAGGAGACCCCCTATTTATAGTGTTCAAAAAGAAAAATGAATGGCCAAGATTGATTTGCATTGTGTGGCCAAGATTTACTGCAAACTAGGGTTCCACCTACCCCCAAATATATTACAATTTAAAATACACTTCTTTGTCTTTTCTCTATTTCTTCCTCTTGTGGAAGCACTGTAGCACTTTTTTCTTCTAGCTGATTTCCTTTGCTATAGCTATTATGTGAGGAGATTCTCATAAATGATTGATTTTCCTTCCCACTTCTTCAAAGTAGCATACTCTATAAACTTTCTGATTAATGCCCAAAGTTTCTCGATCTCCATTATATTAGATTGGAGCACTTGGTAGTTCCATTGTTTAGATTGGCCCATAAGTGTATCCCAATACTCATCACACTTGGCTATATTGTCCCTGATTTTCTCAGATTGGGTGAAAGTACGAGCCACAAAATTCATAAAATCCATGGTAAGCTCTCTTGACATTCCATCTTCCATCTTCTTATGGAAATAAGGCTTTACCTTTCCCGAATCAATCTCGACAACTAGCACATCATAGCCCATCATCAATTTCAGATACTCAACACAATTGGGCCTAATGTCCTTGGCCCAATAAATGTTAGGCTCCACTTTACAAAGTACTTGCTCTAGTATCTCTTTCCTATGTTCGCAGTCCAACTTTTACATATCCATTAGTCAGTGATCATCCTTCGCGAATGCAAGGTCTTCTTTCCATATTTTCTGAGGCAGGTTGAGGATGGCCTCAATCTTAGGATAGGTGGATTCATATATCCCTGGGAAGTCAGTGCAGATCTTCCACATGCCATCATGGGACTTCTGGAATTCCAAGAATTTATTTTTCTGTCCTGACAACAAGACTGATGCACATGTTTCTAGCATATAGGACCTGCTAGAACCAATCCTTGGTAGTCTTAGTCCAATTCTTTCTTCTCTCAAGTTTGTCAATTTTCTCCTTGGAAAATAGTTGTAGTGGAGCTGAGGATGTGGTGGGAAGCTCTTCCACCGATGACCATTGCTGAATATAGGTTGTGAAATCAGCCAGCTATGCTTTTAGCCCCTCCTTAGAGAGTTGTCCTACATTAGATGTACCACCGTGGCAATGGACTCCTGGAGGTGATCTATTTTTTTGCTTTCTGGAGGCTATCCCCAAGTTGATGGTGGTGACATTGTAACTCTCCCCTTCTTCTCCCACCACTGGTGTAGCTACTTGTATAGTCCTAGATCCAAAAGTGTCCATTGTCAACTTGGATCTAACTTTGGGCTTCTTCTCTTTCTTGATGCTGATCTGAGCTCAGGCCAAGATGGCCTCTAACCTTGCTCTTGGACCTCTTGGAGGAGGAGCTTTCTTATCCAGTTGCTTTTCTAGCCACTCGAGCATCTAAGACTCTTTCTTGGGTGATTCATGATCACGTTCTTCGTCCCTTCTAACTTCAATCTCTTTATCATCAGGAGCCTCCTGCTCCATTATTGTGTCCTCTTCTTTTTCGTCAAAGTCCTTGATGAAAACTGTACGTTTCTTCCCCTTTGTAGACTACTTTATCAAATTTCAAGTGCTGGTGCTTCGGGTGTTCATGGTAGTCATATGCTTTCTTCTCCAATGCCTTTGTTGCTTCCTTTTCTTTCCTCTCGAACTCCTTAGATATTTGCATTGTGGATTTCATCTCTAGTGGTTTAGTTGGAGGAGTGGAGGTGGGGATACTAGCAAGAATCTGTGCCAACGTAGCCTAAATATATGGGTTCATTAATACTTCAAAAAGCTCCATAGGAACCTTTTACATTTTCCAAGAGAGTGCCTCTAGAAGTGAGAGTGTGGGCATTGGCATTGTTACTATCACTAATGAGAGAGATGTGGTTAGTTACATGGAAGTAAAAGAGAGTGGAGAGGTGGTGGCAGAAGAAGAGTTGATCATTACAACCTACCCAGTAGGTGGAGAAGAGGCAAGGTGGATCGAGATATCCACTGTAGGTGGGGAAGTAGCAACCAACAGTTGGGAAGTAGGCAGAGGAGAAACAATAGCTATGCCTGTAGGTGGAGATTTTGGCTGCTCAACCTCCATTTCCTCTCCCTCCTAGAGTGGATCTTCTTAAATAACAAGCATTTCCGTGACACTACCTGATCTCTTATGTTTCTTGGAAGGTTCACCTTCTGTGGCCTTTTTTGCATACACCTTAGGATTAGGCTGTTGTTCATCCTCTTTTCTTTTCCTTGATCTGGTAACTGGAGGGGATTTCTAAGTCTCTCCTGATGGGGCAACAATTTTCCCACTGTCTATTCCACTTGGCTCATTATTGAGCCCCTCATAGGTCAAAGTGACCCCTTGCTGCTTCAATTTGGCAACTTGCCCATCAATCCATTCTTTTGTTTGAGCCTCGATGAGCTTGGTTAGAATGTCAAGGTCATCAACCTCTTGCTCATCCCAATCAATTAGTAGTAGTGGTAGATTAGCAACTGCATTATACTAGGGACCCATGATTGTGCTTTCATCTTCTTCCACTTGGTCAGGTACTGGGAACAAATTGACCTTCTTTACAAAGTATGTGGTCATCCGCATATAATGCCTCATCCACACTTCATTGTTATCTTTGCAATTAGCCAATAAATCCTCAATGCTATGTAGATGGGCATACTCAAGTCCAAGCATCTTCTTGATATGCCCATAGGGATCCATCCATGGCTAGGTAGTGTGGAGTCTCAAATGGTATTCGACCAATTCCTTCTTTAAATTGTCGGCACATTGAGAGGTGTGCAGTTCATATAGCTGTTGAATGAAACAAAGGGGATAAGGAATCCCTACCTTATGTTTGCTGCTCAAAAGGGTGTGCACATGTCATAGCTTCCGAGAGAGCTCCAATAGTATTATCTAGTCATTAGGATACCAGGGCAGCTTGTTTGGTCTTTCTGAGAAGCCTTCTGCACGAATATATGTGAACTTTGGATACTAGATGAATATAAAGGAAAACTGCTTCAAAAATGCGTTGGCGCTATGGGAGACCCTCCTCTGGAAGTCACCCCCAAGCAATCTGATGATATGACCTATGATAGTGTCATTGACCTTGTAGTAATCCTTCTTGAAGTTCCTATATTACAATTGGGGGTATTTTTCATAAACTTTCAGCTCCCTACCAGGTTCTTCATCTGGAGCTCTGAACAAGCCACTGTATTGCCTCCATTTGGCCAATCAATAAACCAAGTAGGATGCAATGGAAGCAATAATTGATTATCCCACCCCAGTAAAACTTGGTTTCTTCTCCATGGAGAATCTCTTCAACAAAGTATACCATCCATTCTTGGAAGTAGGCTATAGTCAGGAGGCCCATGATTCTACTTAGCAATTTTACCAAATCATGGTAATCTTCATAAAAATCACTTCGAAACAATTCTTGGGGAACCTTGGCAGCACTTTCCTCTTCTCCTTGAGCCAAAACTGATTTATAATCTTCTTACATTTAAGTGGGTCCTCCTCCCGCATTGCCTTGGCATCATCCCTTGTTGTTATTTCCATTTCCACAAAGGTAGGGATATAAAAAGTCTTCGTTATTGCTTTAGTAGACATATCAGCTAACACGTTTCCATCTCTTTCTACTATTGTTCGGGTCTTTGGCTGGTATGCCTCCCTGCAGGCCATTACTAGTTTAGGGACGACAAGGGCAGGAGGGAAGCCTGCAGCGTTGGCTAACCCACTGCCTTTGATTAGGTTTGCATTCTTTGTCGTAGGGTTTATCTTGACCTTTTGCTTGAATTCATCCATGTCTATGTGTCCATTGTTTGTGTCAGAGACCTTCCACTCTATGGTGAATTTGGATTTTAGGGGTTCCCCTTGGAATTGATACTTCATCTAGTCCTTATCTTCTTTTCCACGGGGTGCCTTTCCTTTTTTCTTTCCTTTTTCTTTCTCCACGACCGTTTCCTAAGGTCCTACACTTGATTCCACATATCCTTTGAGCAAAGGAGAGGTGAGTAAAATCAAGCATGAAAGCATGGAAACGTTAGAAAAATCCATGCATACAGAGTTAGATTAGATAATTTGGCATTTATATAATCCAGATTGTCATTAGTAGTGCACAGGAGGGAGTTTGGATGATTCAGGACCTAGGGTTTGGACTTCCCTGGCTGGATGGCTATTTTAGAAGGGAAATCAGGGCAGGGCGACTCGTTGCATTCCACCCACCCTAAGACTTTGTCAAATTGTGGGGTCCACTAAGGAGAACATACCATTTTGACACATGGGTCAAATTTCATTTGGTGATTGGAAGTAATTTGGGTCACTCTTTAGGTGATCAGAATTGAGAAGGAGCTCTGCCATTTGAGGTTTTCTATTTGAGACGACTCTGGTGATATGACATTCCATGGGTGGAGTTCCACCGAGTAGGACCCACGACTCCGTATGGAAATCGATATCACATCTTGACGTTTGGGGCATTAGGGGCCAGAAGGGGTGGAAGTCCGCAAGGTGATTGTCATTTGAAATGGTGGAAGATGTAAAGAAGTCCAATGGGGGCCACCCAAAGGGTTGTGTCCAATCAAGGGAATGGTTGTTACACTATTTCACTCATTCAAAATTTTAGCAGCCAGAGTAAGGTTAGGTTTCGATGACTGGGAGGATGAATAGGGTTTTCCTTTTCATAACAGTAGGGACAGGACAAGGTCCTGTTGACAGAGGTCTATAGGGGATGACCCACCAATCATTGATCACTTGGAACTTTGTCACTTTCATTTGATGTGAGGGAGTCAGGAGTTGGAGGATAGAAGGCAGTTATTTGGAAGTCATAGGAATCAATGATGTCACCACGATGACCCATAGACGAAGGTCTGCCAACTGCGACCCAAAGGGTGTTTAATATTTGGTTGTTTGATGTTCAATGTCATGCAATGAATAAATGAGTGGGGATCAGAAGATGGATGGCTAGGCTCAAAATTCCATTTGAAATGATGACTCGCAAGCAGTGCCCCAGGGATGGAGTCCCGCGGGCGCGGGTCTAGGTAACTTATTGATCTGGCGCGGGTCCAGGTAACTTATTGATCTCTGCTTTTAGCTTGAGTTTTCATGAAGTTTTGATGGTGAGAGGGTTGAGTCCTCCGTAGATGGCATGCTCAATAGTGAAGTTTTCCATCATGAGGTTATCTTTCGTCAAGTGTCGATAATGGCGAAGGGGAGACCTGGGCCCGCAGAGCATGAATGCTTTGGCTGGAGAACGACACCGAGAAGTACAAGTTTTGTGACCATTACTTGGATGATTTGGAGGGTTTCTCAAAATTTCATCACATGGGTTTGGGGGACCTAGTTTTCCTCTATCTAGTTCATGTTATTTTCCTCCTTTTAATTCATTCATTTTACCCAAAATCAAGGAAAATTTGACATGGGTCACGGGCAGCCAACTAACCTTGAGAACTCAATGAATGTGGGTGACCTAGCTAGCAACAATGGCTTGGAGATGGTGATCAAATGATTCGAGTGCGATGGAGGCAATGGAAGCTAGCTCTGGATCACTCTAACTTTTCTCTGATCAACTAACAAAGTGATAATGATAGGTCAAATCCATCTATTTATACCCTTCAGTGCATTTAATGCTCCTAATTAATGCATGTATGATGACCATTGGGTTGGTAAGCAACAATTTCAAAAATGGCCAAAGAAGCTTCGAAGTTCGACAGTTGGAAAGCTATCGATGGATAGTCATTTAATTGTTTGGTGATGATTAGACAACACTGAAGGGTCCAAGGTACCAAAGGCCAAAATGTCGTCGACTAAAGGACGCTTGAAATTTCAACAATAAATGGGCGGCGCTAGGGAGATTGGGTCTCAACAGGAAGAACTCCACTAGAGAACAAAAAAGAAGTGACAAAAGTCCAAGAGGGGCGACCTGATAGGCCAGGCCCGGGGAGCTCGATGGACACTAGTTCTTGAAACACTAATGAAAAGACAAAGTGGGAACTCACCAAGACAAAATACCTTGAAATTTGGGGGGGAAAGAACATGGTCAATTTAAGATGACATCACTAAGAGCTTACTGACCATTTTGAACACCAAAATGTGGGCACCTAAAATGAGGCAAATCCAAAAGCAACCCAACAAGGTGACGAAAAGATAGGGTCCCCATTGCTAACAAGGCATGTGTGTTGAGGGCACAACAGGTAGCTATGACTCATGCTCTTGTACTTAAAGGACCTAATTGGGAGCTTCCTTTCCACATCCATATTGATGCATTAGATTATACCATAGGAGAAATCTTATGATAGAAAGAAGGTGCTATTGAAAATGCCATTTATTTTGTCAGCAAAAAATTATAGGGAGCTGAATTCAATTATACAGTGACAGAAAAGGAAATGCTAGTAGTGATTTATGCCCTAAAAAAATTTAGACATTACATAAAAGGTTACCAAATCTTTGTGCACACTGATCATGCAACCATTAGGTATCTCATGAATAAACCTTTGATCATAGGTAGACTGACAAGATGGTTATTGTTGATGCAGGAGTTTGATATAACCATTGTGGATAAGCCAGGGAAGGCCAATGTTGTTACATATTTTCTTTCAAGGCTGACTACATCAGAAGATAATTAGGCCATAGATGACTCTTTTCTTGATGAGCATCTATTCTCTATCAGTGTACAAACACCCTGGTATGCCAACATAGCTAACTATCTGGTCACAGGTAGGGTTCCACCTCACTTCTCTCTAAAAGAGAGGACACTCACTGGAAAATATTTTCCTTTTTCCTGGATTGTTGGATGTTTGTTTTATACTAGACCAAACCATGTCATGAGAAGATGTGTGAGAGAAGATGGGACATATGAAATTTTGCATGCATGCCACAATGAACCATGTGGAGGAAATTTTGCATCCAAGAGGACAAAAATGAAGATTTTGAACATGGGATATTATTGGCCAACACTCCACAAGGATGTAAGAAGGTATACAAGAAAATATGACAAATGCCAAAGAATGGGCAGGCCAACCAAATATGATGAGATGCCACTTTATCCTCAGGTAGTAATCACTCCCTTTGACAAGTGGGGATTGGATTTTATAGGACCCATTGACCCTCCATCAAATGGTAAGTCTTATTTCTTGGTATGTACTGATTATGTAACAAAGTGGGTAGAAGTTAAGGCCATGAAGCATGCAAGAGATAACAAGTTTGCAACATTTCTTTATGAGGATATTTTCACAAAGCATGGAGTTGCATGAGAGATAGTAATTGATCAAGGGGCTCAATTCACATCAAACCTTGTTGGGTCACTAGTTAATGAGTACAACATAAGGCACAAAAAGTCTACTCCTTTTCACCCCCAGGCTAATGGCCAAGTTGAAGTGACCAACAAAGTAATTTCAGCCATCCTGACCAAAACAGTATCTATCCACAGAAAGGATTGGGAAAACAGATTACTAGAAGCTGTTTGGGCCTACAAAAATACCTAGAAAATAGCTACAGGCTTCACTCCATTTAAGTTGTATGGAAAGATAACCATGATGTCCATTGAATTTGAACATAAGACTCTTAGGATTGTAGCAGATTTAGGGATGGATATTTCTGAGGCACAGAAAGAAACAATCATGCAACTAAATGCTTTGGATGAGATGAGAAGAGCAACCTTACATCACATAGAGGTAGTGTAGAATCAAAGAATCAAGTGGCATGAAAAATTCATCAAGGACAAGAAATTTCAACCAAGAGATTGGGCCCTGCTCTATGATTCAAGATATCAGGACAATGCAGGAAAATTGTAGACAAGGTGACTAGGACCATATGAGGTTGCTGAAGTATTCCCTAATGGTGTTGTACAACTCATTACTATTGACCTAGTCAGATTTAAGTTACTTGTCAATGGTCATCACCTTATATTGTATCACAATCCAATTTCCAAGGAGGAGTTCCTACAACAATTTACTCAGCATGCAACATTCGAGCTTCTTGCAGCTGAAGGAAGTGGACCTAATGTCCCTCCTTCTGGCTAATTAAGGTATGTAATTATCATAATAAAGACTTCCAATTCCATGGGAGTCCATTTCTTCATCCATCCTCCCATTCACCCATCCATTTCCACCTTTATCTCTCTTCCATCACTTCACTTCACTCCACCTCATTCCACCTCATCTTCATTAATTGCTCAACTTATTTCCTAAAAAGGTGAGCGATACTTTCTCCATGATCTTTGCAATGAATCTTCCACACATTCAGGTATGTGCACATTAATTGCTATATATTAATTGTCTTTAAGTGCATTCATTTAATTATTGTATGCTAGTATGGACATTCACCATATCATGCCAATATTCCCTACCCTATCAAATCATCATTCCACATGTGTGGATGCATGCCTAAATTTAGGTTGGGGGGGAAGGAAAAAGATGTGAATATTTTTCCCACATGTCAGTCCATGCTGGTCTACATCAACAAAATTTAAATTGAGCTAATTTGAAATCTAAATGAGAGGACAACTCGCATGTGTGAGGTGACACCAATTGTTTCTGCCATTTCTCTCAATTATAGCTTTCCTTTATTACTCCTTTCTTGCCATTATTGACTCTGTCATATCTCAAGTTGCGTTGCAAACAAAAGGGAAAGTTAGAAAAAGGAAAATTTAGTCAAAATTGGCATTGGAAAGTTAACAAGTGTTGCAAGAAGGTGAATTTGATTTTAAGATAGAAGTGTAGGAAGGAAACTGCAGAGTTTTTGTTTGATTGTAGATAATGGGAGGTGGGTTAATTCAGAATGAACCCATGGTGCATGATGTATTACTGCAGGATGCACCATATTGGGTTGAATTCAGAAACTACGAGTGGATTGACTACTTCCTAAAACTAGACGATTTCGATGAAGAAATTGCACTAGAGTTCGTCCAAACATTGTCCAAAGGGAATGCCATGGTGAAAGGGTTGGAGGTCATAGCAACTGAAGAAAGAATTGCAGAAGTTACAGGGTTACCTGCTAATGGTGAAAATTACCTTGCTTCTAGAGATGCTAGATTAACTAGGGCCAAATTTACAGAGCCGAACGACCCTCCATTGAGCATAGATAAACAAGGTGTGAAGAGAATTTCTCTACTCAAGCCATGGAATACAATAGCTATTTTTCATAAAATACATCACTTGTGAAGGTCGCTAGTCGAATTTGCATTCTATGCACTTTAAGCTTTTGAGTCATATGAGGCACAAAAGGAGGATGAATATGCCGAATGTGTTATATAGCCTTCTCTCAATCATGGCAGCCAAGACCCAAAGAGGTAGGGACAAATTCTATTTCCCACCATTTTCTGATTAAATTTCTAGTTGAGAAGTCTCTGTATGATGTATCTGGAATGACTTGGAAGAATTCATAAAAATTGACCAAATTAGACTTGAGCATTTGCAACCTAGGGTTTTACCTCAACCCCGTAGGTCTAGTAGGAGATTGAGCATGACTAAATCCAATCTTGGTGCTTCAACCTCTGGCACAGGCCTAAGTGTAAACCCTCCTGCAACAAAAGAAACCATAGAAATCAGCTCTTCTAGGATATAGCACTTAGACAAAGAAAGTTCTTCCCCTAACTTTGATGATGATGTTCCACTTGGCATTCTAATGAAAACAAGGGCATAGAAGAGGGGAGTAGAAATGAGAAAAGGAAAGGCCAAAATGTAGTCGACAGAAAAAGAGGTGCCAAGCTCTAAGAAGAGAAAGACTAACACTATTCATCCTGCAGCCAAAGAAAAACATGAGAACCCTCCTAGGAAAGCAAGACCAACCGGGCCAGCCTTTGGTATGCATCCTCAGGAAAACCCTAAGTCTAGAGAAGTATCACAAGGGGACATAGAAGCTCCAATGGGGTAGGAGAATGTTAAGGAAGAGGATATATTTAAGGCAACAACAAACATAACATTGGCTGATCTTGCCAATATTGTAGAACAAGTTGAAAATCAAGAGTATGAGGAAAATTAGGACTTCCTGCAGCAAGAGGTCCTATAGCAAGAGATCCTACAACAAAATCCAGCATAGGAGCACGAGTCCCTGCATCAACAACTTGAATTGGGAGAATAATTAGTACCCCTATAGCCAGAATTGACGGGACAACCTGAATCCTTGTAGTTAGCATTAGTGCTAGAGAAGATGCTGGTAGGAATACATAACCCTCCTAATTTTTCAACGCACAAGGTTTCCATGCATCTATTGAAAGAGATGCAAAGAAGAGAAGAGGAATGGAAGGAGGAAAAACACAGATTGAAGAAGGGAATTCAAAAGAGAGATGAGGAAATTAAAGATAAAGATGTAGAAATTGCCACTTTGAAGAAGGTGGATGATATGGCAGCCTTGGTACCAAAGATTTTGGAATGTAGGACCCCTCCAAGGTTCTATGTTCTAAATTTGAAGGAGAAATATCTCTTTTTTAGATTGGCAAGAATTTTCTCAGGTTTGAACCCTTCTATTGCGACCCCTGTTGAATTTTCAATGCTTATCGAATTTCTTCCCCTGAAATGAAGAATTTGCTATGTGAGTTTTATTTGCATAATTATACTGCAACTCAAGACCATGATTGGAATCTACTATTGTATGTTGAGGATGGCCAATTAAGGGCATTCATGTCTTGGTTGCAAAATGAGATTAGTTGGGGACAACAATATGGGGCTTATAAGTAATTGGATTCTAACATCCCTCTGCCCATTAGGGTTGAATCAAGGAATCCAAGGGATATTTTCAAGGAATGGCACAAAATGATTTTCAGACCTAGCTATGGTAATAGGATTAATTGTATGTTGAGGATGGCCAATTAAGGGCATTCATGTCTTGGTTGCAAAATGAGATTAGTTGGGGACAACAATATGGGGCTTATAAGTAATTGGATTCTAACATCCCTCTGCCCATTAGGGTTGAATCAAGGAATCCAAGGGATATTTTCAAGGAATGGCACAAAATGATTTTCAGACCTAGCTATGGTAATAGGATTATGCCTTGGATAGAAGTAATTTATAGTGAATATGAGACAAATGCAAAAGCAAAAGAGGAAACCATGAAGAGATACCTCTCACAAAGATGGAACAACTTAACTAATGATCTCAAGCAAGTTGAGCCTCATTCCATCCAAAACTATGCAACAATTCTTAAAAGGATTGATAGATATATTCACATTGGAAGGACAAAGGGGCGATTCTGGCTTCCCTTGACTTTTCAGCCACCCATCCTAATGTGGCCTGTACCGAACTTTAGGTTCTACCAATACGATATTGCTATAGAGAAAAAAAGATGGAGCAGATTGGACAGATTAGGAGGATTCTATTGGGATCTTGATTCACACACACCAAACTCTGATGTGGGACAATTGTCAGTTGCAAATTTTAGAGTATTCACCAAGCAAAAGAACAACCCTTCCCTTGTTGGAGGACCAACAAGATCTTAGGTTGGGGGGAGTGATGAGTCTAGTTTATGGTCTCATTTTTGGGTAGAATTTGTGGTCTAGTTGTTGAAGTTATCATGAACTTTGACACCAAGTGTTGATACTTTTATGATATTTTCCTCAAACTATAGACATTGGGCTTAATCTTATTTCTGCAAACCTTTAATGATAAATGGAATGTTAAATGGACTGTCTATATTAATTTTGCATGTGGTTAATGAATGTTCCTTAAGGTGGTTATAAATATGCAATTATTGTGCGTACTAACATTGCCATGCAGATTTAATTTGAGGATGCTAAATTTAGGAAGATAGTGCTAGTTGGGCATGCACCATAATGTCCAACAAGGGAATCATTCAAAGGTCAAAGGAGGTCGACGATAGGAGATTCCTCATGCAAACCAAATGTAACTACCTTGTAGTGGTCATTATTGATGTTGAGCAAACATGCACGTTACTACAACACTAAATCTATGGTTGGACATGCATGTTTGATCGGATTCCATGCATGCATAATTGCCACCCCACTTTCTTTGTTTTCCCTAAATGGCATCCTCCTAGCTCATGGAGTTGACTGTCTCATTTAGTTGGTAGTATAAATAAAGATCTAATGCTCATTTTCTGGGGGTTGTGCGATTTGATATTGTACTTGCATTCTTGAGTTTTCAGTAATACAGATATATTACTCTTTTTTACTCATGTTTTTTAGTGAATAAAATAAAGTTATGAGTTCAAGCTTCTGAGTTTTCATTAGTTTTAGAGGATACTTATCCAAGGGGGTCCACTTGGTGAGTAATCCATCCTTTAGTTTAGTATTAGTTTATTATTACTTGTTGTTTAGTAATTAGTTAAGAATCTCACACCGATTGTTCTTGCAGCCACTAGAATTCCATTTTGTGACTTTTCCTGCAGCCAAAGTAGATAGAGTAGTGTCCTATTTGTTTTCTTATATTTTCATTTCTATCATTCATTTCAGCTTGGTGTAATTTTTGATTGATGGTTAGCATTTATGTTATTCCTTTCTAAGCAATTTACTTTCAACATTGTGTTTTTCCTAGCTGTAGAATGAAAATGGCTACTTTGGGTTCCTAGTGCACATACTGTGCTGACCCATTTCAAGTTCATGTCCTTGGGTTGACAAGTTAAATGCATCTTCATGATGATTGAAATGGCTATTCAGGTTAGGTGTCCAATCTTTGAATTGTGGCTGTAAAGGCCTAGTTGTTGAATCATTGTAGGAAGCAGACACTTTGCACAAAAATATTATCACTTTCACCTCTACTCTAAATTCACCATCCCATAATCCTAATTCTCCAGTTAATGATTCAAATCATCCATCTACTCCTTATATTTCCTCCTAATTAAATCCACAATCCACATCATCTTATCTCAATCCACCTTACACTCCCTCATACCTTAATCCTCCCTCTAATCCATTATACTTCCATTCTCCATCTAATCCTAATCCCCCAATCCATAACTAGAATCCTCCATCCACTTGTAATCCTCTACCTAGCCCCAACCTTGCACCTAAGACTAAAATATACAAGTATCTCATTCTAGATTCCATCCAAGAACTCCTTATAAAGAAGTCATCACCAAATACACATCCTAAAGTTATGGAGTCATTCCACCCCACTCCACCATCTCTAATCATTAGTGATGAAGCCCTTCTCCATACCACACCTATCATTACTTTTCCCACTCCTAGAACCATCCAAACCATTTAAACCATCTAACCCACTAAGCCACCTAAATCCAATCCCCTTCTCCTATTCCTAGTATTATCCAAACCCAATCCCATAAACCTCATGACTCATCTATCCTATCCACCCCATTTGAGGAGTCCATCCGACACCCCTCCACCATCACACCACCCACACAAGGTGAAACATGCTAAGATATTGTTCTAAAGCATACTAATATATCCACTCATCCTTATCAAGATCCTACCCATATAATCCCTCTCATGATTAGTTATCACACGTCCTCCAAATCAAGATCCTACCATCCCATCTACTCCATCTCATGATCCTTTATCACCTGCTACCAAAATATCCCAAAACCACCTCCATATCCCCTTGGTCCCCTTAAATTCACTTATGGTGGTTCTCTTGTAGTAGAATAACAAAGAATATCCATCAAGCATCCTTCCCCACCTAATAATGGAATCACATCATGCTTATAAAATAAAAAGCATCCTATTCTAAATCAAATTATCAAGATCATAAACTATCAAAGCAAAGGATTAGGCCTTCATGACCAAGGTATATTGAATCCCATCAACATCAAAGAAAATCCATGTACATAATGCCTTGACTACATATCTCAAGGACCACACTCCAAAATTGTTGGTACAACCTTCATACAATTGTAGTGTCAAAAAATGTTGTTGGTGACATTTTCACACTTGTTTGGGCCCTCCTTGAAAAATTGAGCTTAATGATGCCTTGAAAAGTAGTGTTGTAATGTGTTTAACACACTCACATTAGGTCTTGGGCCCTTGTGAATTAAATAAACTTAATTGTACCTTATCTAGAGTGTTGTAAAGTGTTGTAACATACTTTCACACTTTTCTAGGGTTTTCATAAATAATTGGACTTCTTTATGCTTTAATTGGCCTTATTTTGTATCCACAAGCCTCATTTAATGAATCCTTTCAAGGATGATCCCAACATAAATTAATATCCAATCATAATTCAGGTGTTTTTAGGTTGTGTGGCCTAGATTTAGTAATCTAGGAGTCATATGCCACCTTGGGTGTATGAGTCTCACCTAGGGTTTTGGGTCTCGATTTGGATTTTACACCTTTATAAGCATTTTTGAATTTGCTCCCATAAATTATGCCTAATGGGACTCATACACCACCTTGGATGTATGAGTCCTGTGTGGCCCAAAATTAAAATTAATTCAAATTCTTGGCAGGATTTTATCCTCCTAGATATGATGTTGACTTTTAGTGTTGTAATTTCAAGAAATTTGACATAATTAAGTATAAATAAAAGGTTCTTTCACTAATTTTCACCTAAATTTTTTGTGAGAGAATTCATAATAGAAAATTTGAGTTCACAAGATTATTCAAATGTTTACAAGAGCATTCAAGGGTCTTCAAGGGAAGATTATCAAGCATTTTAGAGCATTATTCAAGTATCAAGCATCACATCAAAGTCTTCATGCATCATGTTTGTTTTTGAGATAACAATTGTGATGTAGGGTTTCATGATTCAAGCTAAAATTCAACTCAAGATCTATCACATTCAAGAAAGAGCCAAGATATACATCCATCCGAGTCATCTCATACATGTTTGCAGCTTCTTATTACTAGGGTTTGGTGAGTTGCAACATCGTATTTTATTTATTCATCATTCTCCATTCCTATTGCATTTAATTTCAAGGTTTGATTACCAAAATGGAGTTTGCCCAAGGAAAACCACTTTCCACTAACAAAACAACATTTTCCCCTCTCTTTAGAGTGTGATTTGCAGGTCTAGGTTGAAGAAACATTGAAGAGAAAGTTTTGAGAAAGTTGTAAAAGTTGTCACCTTGTATTGGAGATACTTGGAAGACTTCTACAAGTTGAAAATTAGGGTTTCAGATCCAAAAATCAATTGGAAATGATGGATTAGACACTAAAGAGTAGATTCAGAATTTGAAGCTTCAAAGAACCCTAACTAGACTGATATGCTAGTTTTGGCATATGAGTCCCAATTTAGGTAATTTTCTAGGTTTTTGTAGTTTCAGACACCCATTTTCCAGATTCTTATTTCTACACAAAAACCCAGATCTGGGACTAAATGACCTAGTCTAGTGCATGAGTCTCAAAAGACATTAAAATTAGTGTTTTCAACATTTCAGGCCTTCATCTAGTCTTCTTCAATTTTTTCTGGTAGACACATTTCATCTTGTAGTTCTTTGTTATGATTTTCATGCATTTTTAGGTCATTTAGTGAAATTTAGCATCATACTAGGTTTAAGCATTTTGATTTTTATTGCATTTGTGTTTATAGGCCTTAGCTTTGTGGTGAACCCCTCTTTAGTTTATAATCAAACCCTAAGACAACCCTATTGCAAGATCTCTTTCCCCTTTGCATATCTAGGATTGAGATCTCTAGGGTTATTCTTGAATAGAGTGTTTAAGTTTTGTTATTCTATCTCCTAAGCATAGAAACCAGACAAAATTCTTCCTTTCAACAACCTAGACACACCTCTTCCAAAAGAATAATAGGTGCTTCACACCTATGCTCCAAACCATTTGTCGCCATCCCCTCTTCTCTATTTTATCAACTCAAAACAATTATCCATATCCCTCGTTCATCCTCCAAATATATTTTTGGTTCTTATGTCTCACAATCTATCATCAAATATCATCCATCTACTAAGTCCATTTTGGGACCTTATATCCTAAAATTCAATCCTTCATCTCATCCTACTGATCCCCTCATCAACCAATCACCTATCCTCTCACCCATCATAAAAATACCACTCGCATAATCCCAAATAAAGATCAACAAAGGAACACCTACATGAACTTCATCCAACATCCTCCATCTATGCATCTTATCCAACATCTGGCATCCATCACTCCACTCCTATTCTCTCCACATCATCCATATCCTCACACCCACATTATTTCTATTAGAATTCATTCACTTGCCAAAATAAAAATGTATACAACCAAACATCCACATGGAACTAAAGATCCCCATGTCCGATGAAAAAGACATGATGAAGTGATGTAGAGCAAGAAATTTCAACAAGACTAACTTGACAATTTCAAATAGGGTTTCAACACAAATGATGCAAAAGTGCTAACTTGTTCATGTTTGGAAGCTTGCTCATAAGCCTAATGGTGCACCACCAAGACAAAAAATAATGGAACAACATGAAACATGGTGTTATAGACCAGGGTAGACCTATTTCTAATACCTTTGATGGGTTTCCAAATGTTCATGGCCAAATGGTTGATAAACACAATGGACCAAAAAACTACAATAAAGATTTCTAACTATGAATGATGCCAAAATGCAACAAACTGTCCTTTAGTCCATCTTCACATGTGAAAACCAAGACTCCAAATATTGCAAGGTGGTTGAACACATCAAAAAAAAAATTATTACAAGATTTCATCATTTTCTCATGGAGGAAACTCAAGATTTTGCATTTTCATTATTGACTGGAACCCTTGGTAGGATTTCTAGTAGTTTTCACTAAAATTTCAATATCTCCCTCGACACTTAATGAAAATTGATGCCACAAAAAGAAAAAGAAAGAATATTCACATATATACAAAATCCAATTTATTTTAGACCAAAATATAGATTATACAGTCTGTACCAAATGAAAGAACAACCTGCAATGTTGGAAAATGCATAATAATGCTTGATTTCATTCAAGGAAAATCCATTAATAACTTAAAAAATAAATAATGAAGCCAATCACTCTAGTGGTATTTAAGATAACCTAATTATAGACTTTCCCTCCAATTTTTATCAAGATCCAATGGTGGAAAAGAAAGTTATGAAGTTTTTTCCAAAACTGGGAACCTTAGGTCTGATCCAGGGCTGTTTGCACAAAAAAATCTCTAACTCATTCAAATCTTAATGAAATTGCATCAAACAAAAAGGAAATGAAAGTATATTCACATACTTTCATACTGAAACATTGGAAAAACACATAAAACCTTGCTTCTATTCAACTAAAACTTAAAAAATCAGTTTCTTCCCTCTCCATTCAAATCTTGAGGGTAAATGCATGCATTATCAACCATTTTCAGCTATTTTTAACATTCATTTTTTGGTTTGTAATAGTTTCTTTCTTTTTTTCCACTTGGACAAAGTTGCATGACAACTTTTAGCAACGTTTTGACAATTTTTGTAACATTCACAACTTTTTTACATTTTAAAACCACTGAACCTCTAACACACCAAAAATGAATTAATATTCTCCCACATGGTCATAAATAACCTTATTAAACTACAAATCCCATGAACAGGGTAAGTGCAAGAAGTTGAGTCAACTTGTAGTGGAAGTGTCATTTTTTAGCTTTAAAATAGGTAGTCATTCATTTTTTAGAGTAGGTACCCATTTTAAGGTGGGTACTCATTCCAAGAGGTTTGAAAATCACAATACATATTTCTCATTTGTATTTAGGCTTAGAAAAGGCATGGTAACACAAATCTTAGCCTTAGACCTACAAGTACAAGGTCATGACAATATCGAGAGAAAAAACTGACTATGTCAATATGGTTGATGAGCTTTTTTCAGAATTATTTAGGAAATTAAAACCCATTTTAGATGAGATTGTGTAGATTCTAAATATGTAATTTATTTTCCAATTGGATTAATTTTTTAATTTTTCAATTAATTTATGATGAAATAGGTCGATAAACTTGAATTATCAGGTTTTTTAGTATTTTATTAAATTTTTATTAAAATAATTTTTTGAAAACTTTTGTTTACGAAAGCGTACTTCAATTTTTTTTTTCATTTTGAAACAAAAACCAAAAATGGATAAGTTTAGGTCATCTTATGCATGCGTACATGACAATTTTTCAAAACACCAAATATGGCCAATAAAAAATTAACAAAAAAAATATTCAATAAAAAATTACAAAAAAATAGGGAAAGCATGCTTAAGTGAGTTACAAATCTTTTCCCAAAAGGATTTAGAAAATATGAATATTTAGGTCAAAATATGGATAACGTACACATGTATGGTATAGTAAAAAAAGTGACTTTTAAACAGTGGTTTTTAGAAACACCTACTGAAAATCAAATTGTATCATCTTGGTATTAAAATAAATTATATATTTGGAAACTGGATTCTGAGTACTACATTTTATGATTAGTCTTTTTTCAAGATTCAATCTCTAAGTGCTTCAAATTTTAAGGTCAAATATGAAAAATTCTAAAAATCAGGAAAAACACTTCGACCTTTTGGCCAAAAAGTAGACTCAACTTGTAGTGCCCTCCATTTCGGTCGTCGTTAATGTCAAGTAAGTTGTTGTTGGTAATGTCATGATGATGTGGTGATTTTATTATTTAATTTTAAGGTTATGAGATAACACTAATAATATGCTTGGATTTGATTAATAAAGTTAATTTAATTATAAGGTTACTTGTTTTATTTGGAATTAAATAAAGAATTAGATTCAATAATAAACATTAATTGAATTATCTTTGGGAGTTAGTTATTTAAAGTAATCGGATTAGATGAGGAAAGATAATTATCATTTAATGATTAAATTCAATTAACAAATTTAAAAGTGAGAAAATATTAGAGAAGATTAAATATTAAAATTGTACTTAAGTTTAAATAAATTAAGGTGAAAATATTTATTAAAATAAATATATTTTATTGTAACTAAAAGAAAGATTAAATTATTAAATATTTATTAAATATTTAATAGTTGATCTAGTTGGTTAATATATTAAGGAGTCAATTATAAAATAATGAATAGGGGTAGTGGCTGGCATACAATCGTAACTGTTGGAAGTGCAACAGTCTGCTGATGGGAGTGTAAAAGACACCATCAAAGAAATTATAATAAGTGATGGAAGTCGAACGGTTCCCCGATGGGAGTGGAAAAGACACCATGAAACAAATTATAAATAAGAATTATTCTGGAGAAGGAGGGGGGTTATGATATTTTGATCCTTAGCTTTCGAATATGAATCTGGTCTATAAGAATTTTTTTGTAGGATAATGACATTTCTTTGATCAGATAAAAAATGGGGATTGCGGGTTTGAAGGGTTGTTTCTTCTGTCATGGATTGTTCGGCACAGGTCTTTCGTTCCAGTCAACATTGATTTACGACGTCCATTGAAATCTCTTGTCAATGCTCTCTAGACAATAGTACAATCTTCTTTCCCCTTTATACTTTTGATATGTTGTGTGCGAATTGTAAATCATTCTGATGGTTCAAATTGCATGTGCATGCTGAGATTTTGATTTATAATCATATGTTGTGGTTTCAATCTATATTCATATTTTATGTGAACGATTCTAAAGAGTTAGTTATGTATAGCAGTGCCAAGGTTTGTAGATTTTTCATTCGATTGTTGGAATGCCTTGAATTTTGTTATCTTTCGACACAAAGTCTTTGTGCAAAATTTGGTGTTTAGTCTATATGGTGTATCTAGAGAGATTTGATGGTATGCTACGATTTGTATCAGTCATATGTTTATATTTGGCATTTTATTTCCTTCCTTGAGTTCGCCTTAATGTTTTTTTTGCTTTCTAATTAATAGATATACTTTGGTAGGTATTCGATGTTTATTGTCCAAAACTGTAAGTTTAGTTTCTTTACATTGAAATATCTCATTCAAGCTTGGTGATTCATGTACGTATTGCGATATCTCTATCTTCTGCAAGTAACTTTATCCAAGGCTAGGAGCCATACCTTTGACTACAATAAATTGATTATTCATCCCTCATACAAAATTTTTCTTTGTGTTAATGTATGATTACTTAAGAGGTCAATGGAGCTATCCTTTGATTAGTCGAAGTGTATCTGTTGTGCAAGATTCCACATTCTGTTTCATTGTGTATTCCTCCTCTCTTGGTCGCGATTTTCTCATACTGACCTGGTCACTATCCATTGCATCCTTCAAACTCTAAAGCTGTATTAGTGTGCATTCAGTTTTCCCACCACCTTGGTACTTTGTCCTGGAAAGTAACTTATTGCCATGGGTCAGTCGATTCACCATATTATAATGTCTATATTGTTGTCTATGTTATTATGGTGTAGTGTTCGTAGTAATCCCCTCTGCTTAGTGAGAAATGATCCCCTCGGAAGATATGTGATGATGTTGTATATCATCAGTTTGGAAAGACTACAGTATAGATAACCCTGATCCATTGTCAGCCTATCTAAGCTGCATCGCTTAGGCATGATAGGAGATTTAAAGATTTAAATACCTGCTTGATTCTTCTAGCAATCTATCACAGTTGCAGCACTTGAAAATAAATATTATCAATATACTAACACAATAGTGAGCTCGCCTTTGATCTTGGTGAAGTTAACTTCCATCTTCAAATTTAAGCGCGTGTCTGGAAACTTGCCACCAAACAGAAAAGTGTTCAGTTCAGAAAAGAAAAAGTTGTACATTAGTTCTCCTACTCTTAAGTCACGTACTCAGTCCTGTGGATAACATTTGGGATTAGATAATAATGTGAGTAGATGGTAATGTTTTCGAAGTCCAAAATTCACTTTCTAATTTTCTTGGCAACCTGTCACAGTTACAGTAATTAGAGTCGAGGCATTGTACAAAATTAAATAGCCTCCCTGAAACCATTGGCAACCTATCACAGCTTCAAATTTTAGACGTACAAATTTGTAGTAAATTAAATAGCCTCTCTGATTTCATTGTCAACCTGTCTGAGCTATGGCGACTGAACATAAATGGAAGTAATGTCTGATATGTGAAGTATCTTTGTAGTAAGGCAATTTGCTTGAATAGATATGTATATGATAATATTCCATTATCTCAAGTAAACCTTTGTTTTCTCATTCTTTGTAAAGACATATTTAAAGCATAGAAATAATTGAGAAAGAAATGTTTCACTTATTTATTTGATTTAGAATTTAAATGAAGGTTAGTCTTACTAATTTATATTATTTAGAGTTCAAATGGTTTATTTAGACAAGTAGATTTAGTTACGAGTTTGATTCTTTTGCATTAGGTAGTTGGAGGACTCTTTCTTCAATTAGGTAATTTCCATTATTGTTGAAATCCTTTAAGCCATTTAACTGATGTATGTCATTTTTGGGTGATAATTGTTTTATATAGTGGGTTACGTGATTATGTTCTCACTTTTTTTTATAATTGATTAAATAAGGAGGTTAAGGTTACTTTTTTAAATCTTAATGTGAATTATTTTGGTAGTTCTTGGAATCATGGTGTCTCATGGCTTTAGGTGAAATATGTGGAAGTTGTGTGTTCATAGAATTAGAGGTTGAATGATATATGCATATAGCTATAGGGAAATGGAGTCACTATTGTGATTAGTGTGTAGTGGGATAGATAGTAAAATATGTCTCTTCGTTTTCTTTAAATTGGTTTAAATAATGTCTCAATAATTGAAGAGATAGGATATAAAGGAAACCTTAAATGCTAGTTTAATGTTATCACTTTATGTAGATTAGAAGAAAGTAGTCTATGAATTAATGAATATGGTCTTTTACATGAGCAAGCTAATAAGGAATTGATAGATTATTTAACTTAAAACACTTTGAGTTATTGGTAGATGACTGATAGAAGGAATGTCTCACTGTTTGGTTGATAATGCGAGGTCGCTTCGAAAAGTGAAATTCATGGATGCTGTAGTTGCTTGTTTGTGTTGGTTATTATATGATTTGATGTTTCATCTTGAGGTGATTTTTCCTTAAGTTGATTTTGGTTGGGATTCTTTTGAATATCTTGAAGTCCTTGATGTTCTGATGAGTATGACCTTATTTTATTTGATTGAGGATCTTTTATTCATTGGGTTGGTGTGAATGCCTTTGGAGATTAATTTTGATTCAAGGAATCCCTTGTCATTTGATTTGTGTTGCATTGTAATTGGGAACTCGTTTTTTGTTTATGAGTTGTGGATAGTTGATCTTCTTGAATTTTTGATTTATTTTGTATCGAAGTTGATTATGTAGTCTGGATGGAGTTGTTGATCTTATTTTGATGTATTCACTCATTATATTAGAATTGAAAATAGTTCTTTAAGGTCTTGCATTTATTGTTGTCTGATTTTCATGGGGAAACCCCAGTGTAAGCCCTTTGAAATACTTCCAGAGGCATTGAGAAAAGTTGTGAGAATTTCATTGATTTCATTTTTGGCCAAGATTGTGATCATATTCTTGATTTTTGTGATTTTTCTCGGGTTGTACCATGTGAATGAGATTTCTATTTCATGGTTTTGGTAGGATGGGTAATGTCTCGCGTTTGCTTCAATTGAGGTTGGATATTATGTTTCCTTGTTGGTACGACCCTTGGATTTTGGTTTTTATGTTTTGAGTGTCTAGAGAGAGAGTGGCTCTAAGTGGGTGGTCGGTGCACAAAGGGATGCTAGGATAGCCCTCATTAGAGTGTGATTAATAAGTGAAAACCTAAGTAACTAACTAGGGGGTGGGTAGAATCACATTAAAAAGATAATTGATGTCTCATCCACCTTTTAGTGCTATCACAGACTAAAGGGGATTGAGAAGGCCATGGTTGGCATGATCGTTGCCTTGTCTTCGCGAAAGGTAATGGTTCCGCATGAGCAACCCTATGGGGGGGTTCCTTGAGATAGGTAGCCTCGATAACCATAGATGGAGGTGGCTCCTAGCACTTGGTTGCCTGGATAATCTATCAGTAGATGGAGGCGATACCTTGTAATAGGTAGTCTAGAGAATCCATGTTAAGCCATGCGATGACACTCTCCTCTAACATTCCTATTTATGTTGTCTTTGGAAATCCTCTGGAAGTGGTCCTTTGTCTTGAATTGAGGATTTATTATCATTTAAGTTTGAGTGATCTTATGTGTTTATATTTTCTCTTGAGTTGCTCATATATCTATGTTTGATTTGGAAGTGTTTCATGATCATTCTTTGGTTAATTGTTTACTGGTCATTGCTTTGATTTATGTGATGAGATTTATGACTTTAAGTTATTATGTTGACTCTTGGGTGTTGTTGATTATGTCATTTGCGATCCTTGAGTTTTGTGATACTTTTGTATGATGTTAAGTCTTGTGGTTCCATGTTTGGATGTTCTTGGTTGAGGTCTTTTCTTGTCAGCTCCTTACCACAGGGGGTGGGTCTTCGGACCCATGTGGTCGGGTGGAATGTGCTAAGTACCCCATTGGGTCCCCAGTCGAGGATTGAGAGGTGCGGGATGGTGCTGTTGCGGCAACCCCAGAGTTGTATCTATTCTGGAGCTAGTTATGATTTTATGTATTTCTCTGTTCATTTGTATCATGTTATCTTGTGTATGGTTTCCATTTATGTTTGGAAACACTTTTGTATTATTGTACCTCTAGAACATTATACTGAAATGTAATGTTAAACTTGGTGTGGATATTGGCCATGGCAGTTGTTATTTAATGTGTTAAGTTAATCATGTATATGTTGTATTTATGTTCACAAATGGTTTCTTATCAATGATATATCATGTATGTGTTACATTTGTTAATGTTTACTTTGCTATGGATTATATCTCTAGCTTTTATTCTTTATTGTCGTTGTGTGGATCCAAGTCGCGTAATGACTCCTCGTGTACCCCAAGGGATGTATGTGTTAGTGAATCTACTTAAATGAAATTCATGTCATGACTTAATGTGTATTACATGTATGTTATGTTTACTTTAAAAAAAAATAAAAAAATTGTGCAGTGATTATTGTTTATTTGTCCTTTGGGGTTCACACGACAGGGCGTTACACAACTTCTTGCTAGCACCCAACAACTTAAAACTAAAAAATAACAAAATTATGCCTAATGAGGCTCTGGATGCCCCTGCACCATGAAGATGAGAAAATACAATACAAAAGTGTACTTAATGCCAAAGGCTACAAAGGACCACCAACATGAAAATCAAAAATCTGTGGGTCATAAATAAAAAAGATGCAATGAATTCAAATGAAAAATCCATAATTGCATCACAAGTTGCTGATCCAAAAGATGTGTATCCCCATCTTCCATCTCCTAAATCTATTTTGGGTCCATATGTCTATAGTGTCAAAAAAAGTAATCCTTTTTCACACTTAGTCTGGATAATTGACATAGAATTGAATTAACTGTGTCTTGAAGTGTTGTTGTAATATGTTGTACACATTCACATCATTCTAGGATCTTTATTTGACTAAAATGTACCTTAATGTGTCATTTGCAAGAGTGTTGTAAAGTGTTGTAACACACTTTCAGACTTTTCTAGGCTTTATTTAATGAATTAAGCCTAATGCGCTCCTTTTAATGAAATGAACTTAATGTGTACCTTATTGAAGTGTTGTAAAGTGTTGTGACACACTTTCATACTTATCTAGGGCCCTCTTAATTAATTATGGTTAATCAGAGTTAATTAGCACCTTTAATTCAAATTTAAACCTTATTTATGACACCTCCTGAAGATCTATGCCAACACCTACAATTCAAATTACATAAAAAATAATTGGGAAAAATCAAGGTCCTAGAAATTGGTGCTAGGACCCATTCGGCCTAGGTGGAAAATGGGTCCTCCCTCTATAGGACCCCCCTTTATGAGCTAATTCTAAATGGGTTTTTAGTGTTCTTTCTATCCCCTGGGGTTATGTTCTAGAAAACTGAGCCAAGACCCATTTGCCCTAGGTGGCGAATGGGTCCTCCCTTAATGAGGACCCCCTTTTTGAATTTCATTGTGGCAAGATTTTAATAATGTTTATTTTCAGATCTGATGCTGACCTCAATTGATTGAATTTTGGGGTTAACCTCCTAATTTAGTGTAAATAAGGGGTTAATTCACATTGTTTCTCCTATCAAATCATTCTAAGTTCACAAGAATTAGAGCATTACAAGAGCATTTTCAAAGACATTTCAAGGAAGATTTTCAAGAGTTCATTGCAACAATTCAAGATCATATCACCATGTCAAGGGTTTGATCTATTTATTCATGTTGTTGAGCTAAGAAAGTGGATGTAGTATTGAATATCTATTGCAAGAATTGTTCAAATCATATTCAAGGATCAAGATCTACATTCTTCATGGGAACTACATGTTAGATTGTGGATTTGTATTACAAGACAACATCCAAGGTATCTACATTGCATCATTTCATGTTTCATGCTTCAATTTCCTTATTTCATCAATTGGTTTAATTACCTACAAGGGGTTTGACTTAGGAAAACCCCTATTCAATAAAAATAAACAAGTTTTTCTCTCCTTGAATATGTGTTTGCAGATTTATAGGTTGAAGATTAAGTGGAGAGCAAGTTTAGAGAAAAATTGTCAAAGTTTCTAAGTTGCAAAGTTGTCATTTAAAATGCAAGAATGAAGAAATGAAGCTATAGAATTAAGTACAAGTTTTCGTGAGTTGAAAATCAAGAATTTGAGAATGAAGACACCAAGGAAAATAACCTAGATCTCAGTTTCAAAAGCTCTAACAAGGACCCATTCGCCACTAAAGGCGAATGAGTCCTTTGTGCCCTAAAATTAGGCTTCTTGCAGCAAGGTACACACCTCTTTGAGCTCTAAAAAATTCCCTTATAGTTGCTATAACAGTTAGGAATCATTTCTAATTTTTATTTGCATATTTTCTCTCATAATTGCATAAATTGTAGTGATTTTGTGTGGAAAAATTTATTGGTTCATCATCTTGTTGATTCATTTTGACCCAAAAGCTTTTTCTTTATCTTTTTTGTTTGTCTTGTGTTTTTCTTTTGGGGATGATGCAAGGCATCAGTATATTTAGGTCTCTTCCATCTTGACCTGAAAGGATTTTTCTTTATTTTCACTCTCTTTGTGTCATTCTTCTAGTTCTATGAGTATTTTGGCAATGATGATAGTTCCATGCTCTATGACAACATTGTAGCACAAACATACTGACCCTAAATCCATAGATCCCTTATGTATTTGTGGGGGAAATCCTTCCTATTTTATGATGCAACTTATCTCAGAAACATATGACTTGGCATAGGGTTTTTTGAGGAAAGCTCTCATGTCTTAGGAAAAACATTTGGCTACTTTAAATCAATTGTTCACAGTAATGGTGTAGCAACTACTTTAAAGTAGGGGCATACATCGATGACATATTTCGACAAAATTTCATGGTGTGATTTTTCCTTTTTTCTTATGATGTTTCCTCTTCTTGGTGGTGCCATTGGGTTTGATGCTGTCCAAGAGTGTATGAGCTACCATCATGGCATGATGCAAATGAGGCATCCCATGAGTGATGATCTTACACCTCAAATTGTCCTATCTTGGAGACATTAGGCACAATACTCCCTAAGAAGAAGACTTTTACATGAACAAAGAAAAATCCCCTTTTACAAAATTTTATATTTCAAAATCATTTACAAAATGAATTACATTGTGGTTCCTTATCGAAGTTGTCAGGAGGATAACTTCGGTTTGGTATGAGAGGCTAATATGATTCTCTCATTTGGAACTTCGTTGGGACAACTAACCTAGTGGATAGACTGAGGTTCCACTACCCTAGAGTGAGCAACATACGTTACAAAAAAATAGCCTAGATGTGTTCCACATCGTGTTGGACCATTGAAGCTTGATCCTTTTTTCTTGGAAAAACAACCATGTTTCACTTCGCATTGGGATGGTTGTGCTTGATCCTTAGTTTTTATTTATTTATTTATTTGGTCTTTGATAGGGTGTGGTTATGTAACTTTGTTATTTCTACATACTTAATCATCTTGAATGTCTAATTTAGTGTGAGTTTGACATGGGGTCATCCTCTCACTAACGTGGGGGAAAAATGTAGTGTTGAAAAAAAGTAATCCTTTTTCACACTTAGTTCAGATAATTGACATAAAATTGATTTAACTGTCTTGGAGTGGTGTTGTAATGCATTGTACACATTCACATCATTCTAGGATCTTTATTTGACTAAAATTTACCTTAATGTGTCCTTTGCAAGAGTGTTGTAAAGTGTTGTAACACACTTTCAGACTTATCTAGGCTTTATTTAATGAATTAAGCCTAATGAGCCCCTTTTAATGAAATGAACTTAATGTGTACCTTATTTAAGTGTTGTAAAGTGTTATAACACACTTTCATACTTATCTAGGGCCCTCTTAATTAATTATGGTTAATTGGAGTTAATTAACCCCTTTAATTGAAATTTAAACCTTAATTATGAAACCTCTTGAAGATCTATCCTGACACCCATAATTCAAATTACATAAAAATTAATTGGGAAAAATTAGGGTCCTAGAAATTGGTGCTCAAACCCATTCACCCTAGGTGGCGAATGGGTCCTCCCTCTATAGGACCCTCCTTTACTAGCTGATTCTAAATGGGTTGTTAGTGTTCTTTCCATCCCTTGGGGTTAGGTCCTAGAAAATTGAGCCAAGACCCATTTTCCCTAGGTGGTGAATGGGTCCTCCCTTAATGAGGACCCCCTTTTTGAATTTCATTGTGGTAGGATTTTAATAATGTTTATTTCTAGATTTGGTGTCTACCTCAATTGCTTGAATTTCAGGGTTATTTCTCTAATTTAGTATAAATAAAAGGTTATTTTACATAATTTCACCTAGAAGAAGATTTCAAGCAATCAAGAGATAAATAAATTTTATGAGATAAAGCATTCAAAGTCAAGAAGAAAGAAAAGGTGAAGTTTGGAGCAACATTGCAAGGTCTTCAAGCTCATTCTGTGTCCAAGATCATGCATTAGTGAAGGTTGATGATAGATGCCTATGGAGAATCATGAGGGATTCTAGGTGTTGGGAGATGCACAAGACATACAACCAAGCCTAAGGACTTGTTTCCTAAATGCTTCCATCTTCTATTATCATCCTATTTGTAGCCTACAAGAGGTATTCTTAGATTTATGGCTTATTAGAGGGATTAGACATCTTCTTTAGTGAGTCATTTGCATTATTCATATTGCATTCAAGGGTTCTATTTTAACATAATTGGATAGAATTGCCTTTACATTCTCATAGATATTATCCACCAAAAAAATACCAAATTTGTTTTGTAGATTACGGGAAGATCCAGATTTGGAAACAGGGATTTCAAGGTGCAAAGGAGAAGAGTAGATCTGGAAGTTGAAGACCAAGTTCAGAGATTTCCGGAAGGACCTAGTAGGACCCATTCGCCTTTAGTGGAAAATGAGTTCCTGTTAGGGTTTGAAGGGCAATAGATTCTATAGTCAACAAGCTTCTATTTTAGGTTTAGATCTCCCCAAACAAGCCTAGTAGGACCCATTCGCCTTTGGTGGAAAATGAGTCCCTATCAACAATCCTAAAAAGCTCGATTTGACTAGATGCACAATTTCATCTCCTCCTTGTTCTGCCAGAAAAGTTATAGATTCATACTACATTGTGTTAGATTTATAAATTTTGAGTGTTAGACCTAGAATTAGAGTTGGAATATTGTTTGAATTTATTCTCTACAAGTTGTGATTTAACTTACCACCTCATCCTTGCATAAAGGAAAGAGTGCAAGATCCATCAATCTTGACTTAATTCACCTCTTGGGTTGATAGTGATCTCAAGATTCTTAGATCTCATCTTTTGAATGAAACCTTAACTAGAAAAAAGGGGGTTAGAATTCATGGCCTTCTCCCTTTACTCTATGTTTCAATGTCCCAAAGTCATTATCTCAACTCCTCCATCATCCCCAAATCCTCCATCTCTTTCTCTTCCAATCATTCAACACCCATCACAATATGTGCCAATGTTGGTCCTAGAAACATTCCCTCATCACACTCACCTCCCATCATTATATCCATACACTTTCTGACATCCCATCCATTATCCCACATATATCCCACATCAAATCCCTTTGATCCACTCCCTTTCATAATCCATCTATCCTAATAAGGTTGTACCAACATCCAGTGGTCACTTAAAACATGGGCTGTTAATATTGCCTCAGTATGGAACTTGATGCTTAAGTCCTTCCTCTATCTCCTTATCCCCTACCTTCCAAATCCATTTATGCAAATACCTATCCCCATCCATCTCCATCCACACACTAATCCAAAAATCCATGAAAAATCTATAAAAATCCAAAAAAATATATAAAAATCCAAAATATTCAAAAAAATCCAAAAAATCCAAAAAAGTCCAAGAAAAATAAATAAATAAATCATAGAAAAATAGTAAAGAGAAAAAAATGTCCAATGGTGAAAACTTGGTAAACAACAACCTTGGGAAAGTACCATAATGAAAACCTAAGCATATAGGCATCATTTATAAATCCCCCATCCATTTTTTCTCCACACTTGAGGGAAAATTTATTCTAAGAATTTCCATCCCTTATCCTCTCATCCTACCTATTATATCCCATTTAATTCAATTCTTCCATCCTCGTGATTTTGATATAGATTGGGGAAAATATATATACATGTTTTGGAACCCTCTTGGCATATATTCCCTATATCCACACATTATCATATTCTTTATCCTCCCCATCATGCTATCATCCATCTACCTTCCTTATCCTCCTCATGGTGCTATGATCAATATAAGTCCCATATCCTCCCATCCTCCTATCTCCATCTTTTTGCCTCATTACACATGACATATCAAGAGCAGGGCATTTATTCCTTTGCAACATGGTCCTTGGAGATCTCATTCCATACCATCCCTTCATCCCATGATCCTTCCATCTCCACATCCCTATCTTCCTATCCCCTCATCTTCTCATCTTTCCATCTCCCCATCCTTATATTCCTATCCTATCATCTAATCATCTTTCTATTTTCTAAATCCTTATCTCCACATCCTCATTCCATCAATCCTTCCAAAGCCTTCATCCTTTTGTTTAATGATCATTCCATATCCCCATATCTATTTATCCTCCATCTATTCCATTCATCTTACCATCTTATCCTTCCATCCCCCAATCCCTTATCAATGGTATCTATCTCTAGGCTACCCTCATGCAATACAATGCCATCTATCCAACTTTCATCACTCTTATATTTTTCCCACATCTTGATTGATGAGGTATAAATAACCCCATGATTATAATAAGCCAAATACCCTTCCCTGTTTCTACCAATCAGTTTAACCCTACCAATTGTTTATTTTTAGGATTAATAATTACTTACTTTTTGTAAAAAGATCTATAAACCGTTATTTCCTAAATGAATTGAATTAGCTGAATAACGCTGAAATAATGGTATTGTTTTCAGTCATTGTACAAGATATTATGCATGACTGAGTGGAATTTAAGCAAAATTCAAATAGTTGAAGATAGAGCGCTAGAAGTCTCGACACCAAAAATTTAGGCGTGCATAGTGGAACAAGTCCTTTTACTGCTTTTTGTTTAATTTTTGTTTAAAAAGTTTATGGCTCCACTGTGAGCCTTTAATATGTTTTATGTTATGGAGCTCATTCAGTTGGTTAGTTGAAACTCTATTGGAAGAATTTTTCAATGGTCCATCTGAAATGTAAGATTTTGTTAGCAGTTTAGTATATATATGTAACCACTAGAAACAATGCATATTGGATACCGTTAAGCTATTATAATATGATTTGAAGTATTTCTTTGTGTTACACTTTTTTTGATATGAATAAAATAAACTTTTCCAGTCTTATTTTGGGTTAATAGTTCTGTGTAATGGAATTATCAAGGATGGATTCATTTTGAAGATACATAAGTACATATGATCTGAGTTAAGCATAGAAACACTCAGGAGTTGGAAACTCGAGGGAATCTTATAGAGTAGATAGATAAGTATTTTCATTTTTAGTTAGGTTACTTTTATTCTATACATGATAAATGTGGATGAATTTTATTTGTATGTGTTGAGATCTGTCAATTATTCCTACATGTTGTAGTTCAAGTTTGCAATATTTTAGTTTTGTTTATTTGAAATTCCTGAGCACCCACTCTGGTTATTAGTTATAGGTTGTTAAGTTTACTTTTTGTTAACAATTAGTTGTTAGTCATTAGTTGTTTTCATTTTCATTTTATAGTTTTACTACAAGCATTTATTTTTAGGTAATTTATATTATTTCTAGTTTAATCATCTTTTGCTTTCTAGCTTAACAAATTCATGCTTTCTAGCTTAAAACAACTTTACATTTTCTAGTTTGAATGCTTTCTAGTATAATTTTTTTTTACAACTGTTTCGAAGATTCAAAAAATCTAAGAGAGTTAACCAAGATGTCAACTATTGCATACAACCTTGGAACACTACCCGATTGATATAATTGATTCATTTTCAACTAAAGTGATAGGACCTAACAATAGTCTGCCATTGATAATCTCTCATCTCTTTTCATCACTCATCTATCCATACCATTTTCCTCCCAATTCATCTTTTAATGATTTTGATAACTATCCTATTTCTAAGCTTCACACAATCAACATCATCTTGTAAAAATTATATATTTTATATATATCATGTGTCTTGTACATAAGGCCAACCTAGTGTCATCACCTAGGTCCATCCTTGTATATACTTATCACCAGGTCCCATCCTTATGTCTTTTGTGTCATGAAGATCCTCTATCAAGCTATAGCTTCAACAAAATCCATTATCCCCCTTGGGTTTTGTTGTGCCTATAACACACATGCCTCATTTAGAATGGGGACCCTCTCCTTTCACCTTTGCTGGGTCACTTTTTTCCTTTGCTTTATTTTGCATGCTCCTAATTTTGAGCTTCAAGTGGTTAGGAGCCCTAAATTCATCATTCTCTAGTTGACCAAAATTCACCACCATAAAATTTTCTAAGTCCTTGGCCCCTGCAGAGTTTCCCATGTGAACTCCTTAGCCTTTTGCTTTGGCATCCTCTAGGTCCTGTGGGTCCACAATTGCGGGCTTCCTTTTGCACCTCGCCGTCATTTGTTCACTATTCAAACTACTACCGACCTGGGGCATCTGCTTGCATGGCAGGTCCCACACACTTCCCTGTCATTATCTCTCAGTCGCTAACCAATGACGAAGTCATGGGGTCTTCCCATGGTGTGAGTTCCACTCTTTCAGCCACTGGTTCATTGAATTTCATTCCCAACCACTTCACTGACAATCGTACCTACATTTATTGTAGGTCATTAATAAGGTTTTTCCTATAAATAGCCACTCAACCTATCATTTTCTCTCTTAACAGTTAGAATTTGTCAGAAAGAAAACGACGATCACAACCCTTGCACGCGCATAATCCTTTAGGGGATCAAAGCATGATCTTCACTGGATTTCTTGTGCTCTTCTAGGTATGCTCACATCCAAAATCAATCAATGCATGATTTCAATAATCAAGGTTGTAAATAGATGGTTAAATCTTTAAATTAAATCTTGAAATGCACTTGGTGGTTCTGGTTCCATACAAACCCACTTAAAATTCCTTTGAAAATCATCCTTGAAACCATGTGGAACCTGGTATCTCCTCTGTCATTTTTCATATATCATCGACCCCTCTATGGCCTGCATCCCCCTTATCGCCATCCTAGTTGAAATCCAAGTGTTAAAATGTTTAACATAAAATCAAGGTCTCAAACCCCTGTGGGTCCACCCTTGCAAACTATCGCATGTGGGTGGCCATCACCTTAATGCCTCTAGCAAATGACTTCCCTTTGCTAGCCTCCTGCATCACTGGTCCCACCGAAACCATTTTTGTCGAATGAAAAGTGACTGAGTCTTAGTATGGGGGCCATTCCATGTGGGCCACCACCCATGGCTTACCATCTTGTGGATGCCATTTCCTAATGGCTAGGCCATTGCTTGCATCTACATAGTGGACCTTGCTGCTTTGTTCACTAATCCCAGTCCCCATGAGAAAACACAAAGTCAAGTATTTATTGTGGGTAGTACCTTGCAGGCCGTTGTTTGCTCTTCACCATCACCTAGATGCTATTCACTAATGGCTAGGCCATTGTTCCCACCTGCATCATAGAATTTGTGGTCCCCTTCGCTGATCATGATCCACAAATGAAAACACTAAGGTAAAATTCTTCATGCGGGATAATCCTTGCTAGGGTCTGTCTACGAGCCGCCATCTCATTGTTGTCATTCCTAACAACCATCATATAACAACTATCCACCAGTTGCCAACCACATGCCTCGAAGTGATCAAAATGTAGGAAGTTAGCTCACACCGTCTTGACCGCTTGTGGGTCCCACACTACATAACTCCTCATGTGGGACACTGCACCCTATTTGTCATTCCTTAAGGACAAAGTCTAAAATGTCCATGAAGCCCTCTGCTTCTACACTCCTCAAGCCCACATAAACAAGATTACCAATCAAGTGACTCTAAGAATTTATAATTGATCTCTCCATGTGCCAGGAAGCCTTCTAAAGACTTTGACCATGGATAACTATTTATGGGTCGCTATGACCCTGATGCCATTCTGCTCCCAGTCGCTCTTAATAGCCCTAGGGAAACTCGCATCCCTAGGCATACATTCCTACATTTGATCCAAATGAACCCCAAACAATGTATGATGATGCATTTTATGATCTCCTAGTGATAAATTGTTGGATCTAACCCTTGTTTTGTAGGATTTAACTAATGCTTCCCTGATTTTTATATGAATGCACTTACTGTGTTTTTATATGTAGGATTTATGGAATATGCTGCAAGTCCATGAGGGAAGTCTCCTGAGAAAGAGAACATAAAGAAACCTGCACATCTGCTAAGAGGGAAGGAAGAGAAAGATCAAATGGAATACCAATTCTATGGAGTGGAGTGAACCTCCAAGATCACCTCTACTTGGGATTCAGTGTTAGATACAAATCTTGGGCATATGGATATAGATGAGTTTTGGTGCAGGGTAATGATCCACCCTACAATTGAAAATGCATGAAAAATTAGAAAGAGTGGTATTGCTAAGGTAAACAATTTTCCACCTACTCTCATTGCTCTAGAATTAGTAATGGTATGCAGAGAATGTTATCATAGTAGCAAAAAAAGCATTGACCATGATGGTAGAGTATTAGTAGATTTGTCTACTAGACCAATTGGAAAAATTTTCCACATTCCCACATTTGACATAATGGAAGAAACAAAAAAGGGATATGCTAAAAATATGTGGAAGATAGATCCCCTAGCATGCAAGAAGTTGATCAACCAACATTGGTTGAAGGAAAAGAGGGGCAGTGCTGCTAAAGTGCCATAGGAATTGTTCTAAAGTGACTTCCCCGAGGAATATCATGACTTATTCACCCTATTGAGTAGGGTAATGGGCCTCCCCATTGCTTCCTTCTTTGAAGAGTGGATGTTCCACTTCACAGAGGAGATCATCCGAGGTGAGACAAAGTTCCACTAGGTGTAGATCATCAACGACAACATACATAACCAGCTATGGTGGTGAAGAAAACATCTAAGTTCTATATGACCTCCTATCTGGTGTACCTCCTAGTCGAATAGTTCTTGTATAAGGGCCTTTTTGTTGAAAATAACCTAGAACCTATGAGAGGAGACCTGAAAGTATAGGACTGCTACACTTAGCTACAATACAAAAAATTCAAGAGGAAATATCGGAGGGTAAATGATGCCTTCATTGGGCATATCATTAGACTCCTTGGAGGAGACTTTGAGAGAAGAGTGCCTCATAGCACCAGAGCCTTTATCCTATGCTTTGGGTATCTATTCATACAGTTCTCAAAATTTACATATATTAGAATAGAGGGGTTCTCTAAAAGGCCCTACAAGTTGCCATGCTACCCCAACAACCAAATGATTCTGTTGGTGGTCTCTCGACAATTGCGAAATTCCCATGCCCTACTAAGAGACAAACATAGAGCAAGGATCCAATATCCTCTGAACTTTGGGAAAGGAATGTATGCCTGTGCTACTGCCCAATGCATGAAGCATTTGGAGAAGGAGTTGGTAGAATACAATATATACCTTCACACGGCCTAAGGGAGAATGGACCCATATAAAAAGTTGAAGAAATGGGTCGGAAGAGAGTATGCTCATCTACCTCATGTCAAAGATTTCTAGGCCAATTGTTATGATGATAAAGAAGTGTGGATGAGGAATTACATGAGGATGACGGTACAGTTTGTAAGGTCAGAAAATTGGTTCCCTATGCCCAATCAAATAGTAGAAGAAGTTGACACCATTGTTGATGAGAGGTTCAATGCTGCGAACAACTTTCTACTACCATTGATGGAATGGGACAAAGTGTTGATGGTGTTTTCTGCACGGCAACAACTCAGACAGAATGCAATATTCTATCTCTCTTGAAAGGTAATTTTCAACAACAAATTATTGAAAATCACCCCAAGGTCTCTCGGGTGTTAGGTCATGACAATGCATAAACAACTCAGATAATTATGTGAAAATGCTGGTAATCACAAAGGGACCTTACTACAAGCAGACTGTATCTTTCAATTTATCAGATTTTGAAATATGATGATCTCTTAATCCTAAATTTAATTAGATAATAAAGAAATAGCAAAAAATGAGGGTACAAGGATGTGATGAAATCTAAACTATTCCTAAGATAAACAATGCAAATGATAGATATCTGGAATGGACCAATCTCAAATAACCAATTCTTGCTTAACCCACAATGCAATATCACATAAATGGTGCAATCTTCTAAGGTATTCAAATTTTCAAATCATAGACATTCATCTACAATTGAACTTAAGCACATTCAATATATGATCCAGGTTGAATTCACCAGCCTACTACAATCAGATAGTTACTGGGAGTATAGACCAGAGATTGCTACAAACATTCCAAATATGAAATCATAAGCACCATTCATCAAACTAAAACAAATTTAATTCTGAACACTAAACCCTAAGTCTTTAAGCAATTTGAAAGATAGAACATGAACCATGCAAGATGAAATAACACAAGAGATTGCACCAGGAAAACCACAATGTCTTCAATTGTATTAAACCATAAAAAGACTGCAACAACTCCACTGTTCTGATATAGTATTTGATTCAAGAAATGAAATACTACTTCTACTACCAAAATATTATAGCTCTTTCTACTGTTACTTATCTCTATTAATTTCTAGCTAACCCCTTACAATGAGGCAAGAATGCCTTTTTATATCAAATCCAAAGATATGTCGGCCCAGCCAAAATTTTTTACAAGATAAATATAATTGCCAAAACAAGTCGGCCTAAGGAAATCAAAGTATGGCACACATTAAATGCCATCTATCATCAAGGTCGACCTTGACACAGTCCCCAATGTAGCTCGGTCCAATGCATGCCCTATGATAATAGGGAAGCACAAATCTCAAAACAGGCATTAACTGCTACTCCCCTTATCCTTTCTTTGAAAGGATGATCCCTGGACCCTCAAGAATGTTCCATCCAATTCGTCGACAGGTGGCAGAGGTAATATCTTAAGCCGACATCTAATGGAATCAATCTCTTCTTTTGATTGGTCCACAATCTTATTCCATTCCTCCTTATTGGCCTGATATTTGTCCATCACTGCCAGATATGTGGCTGCATCATCTAACTGGTGGGCAGTTATAACACTCTCTGAATCTGGGGCATAGACTTCATGCCACCATTCCCTTAGCTGCTCTAGACTCAGATATTTTGGGGAAATCTTTCTCCTTCCTGTCATCACCTCAAAAGAAGGCAATGCATCCATCATACACTGCAGTAAGATCACCATCAATTGATTTTTTCATTTCTGGATCTTCTTTATAGCCTTCTGCCTAATCTGCAGAGCCTCAAACCATTCCCACGGTTCATCCAATCTGGAAGAAAGAATAATTCCATCTGCAACCAGCTATTCTTTACCATGCCCCATGATGACCCTAGATTTCTGCAACAAGAGGTCCATGTCTTCCTTGTCCTGGGACAACACATAATCTAGTAGTTCCTTGGCTCGGACTGCATCTTTCACAACTGAAAGGATGTCCTTGATTGTATCATCTCCCTTTGTTTGCACATTCTTCAGCCAATCTAATGCAGTTTGGGTAGAGGTTTTCATCTTCTCAATTCTGGAGATAGTTTCCTTGGGCAGAAAGCGGGGAGTGGCAGAAGAAGAAGGATGGAGAGACTGCAAGGGTTTCATTACCTCCTCTAGGAATTTTCTAAGTCTCTCATTCTCCTTTCTCAGCTCATGCTTGGTCTGGGTCTCTTTTCTCAACCTCCCAATAATCACAGCAATGGACCCTTCATATTCCTCTGTCCTGCTCCATGGATGCCGGTCTGAGGTTTATAGTTTGCACATTGTAGTCTTGACCTGTGACCTCTTCTCTTATCTTTTCCGTGACAGGGGTGGCAATGTGGATGACCCTGTTATTCGCTTCATCTCTTTCTATCTTGGAAACTACCTTAGTAGCCTTCCTTTTCTTCCCTTTGCCAATTTTGGATAACATTTCATCCCAATCCAAGGGAGTGTCCTTGACTACCACCTGTTTCTTTCTTGCAAGCTCCTTTTCAAGCCAGTCCGGTGCTGGAGGCTCTACCCAGATTTCTTCTGTTCTGACTTCTTCTGGCTGTTATGTTGTTTTCTCTTCTTCCTTTGTAGTTATTTTATCTTCCTCTTTCTCAGGGAGCTGTTCACCTTGATCAATTTCTTCAAGCTCCACCTCTGGCTGCACTGGTGATGGGGTCTTAGGAGTGTCCTCCTTTTCAGGTGATCTACGACTTCTGTCACTTTTTAGGGAATCTTCATATTGCACCAAAGGAGAAGTATGCCTTTCCTCCTCTTCAACTTCCAGCTCTACTGTTTCACTAAAGAGTGTCCCTTCCTTGAAGGGCCCTGCCTCTCCACTAGTTTCATGCTCCTCAAGGATCTCATGCTCAAGCATACTTGGTGGTGGGGAAGCAGCCCTAGGTGGCTTCGTGACTGGCGATTCTAGCAGAGGATCTGTCTTTGGCACAGTCCGCCATCTCCTCTTTCCTTTTGGATTCCTCTTTGGTTCAGGCCCACTTTACTTGGGACCTCTAATCTTTATTTTGAAAGGAGAGCTCTTTGCAGCTTTCCCTTTGGGTCATCTTCCCCGGATTCCTCTGAAGTGGACATAGGGTTAAGATCTCCCATCAAGTTGAACGTACAAGTCACCTTCTCGCTTTCCAGCTCCCAAATTTTATGTTTCAACCAGGAAGAGGTGAATTTCATAACTGGGGCCATTAGGTATTCTAACTCTGTAACCTCATCCTCATTCCAATTGATATCCTCGACTGACCTGTCCTTCACAGTTTCATAAGCATGATCCTAAACTAGGTTTCCATCGTCCTCCAGTTGGTCCAGGATCAACTTGACATTTTATTGTTTGATTGCATCAACAGGGAGCCTGGAGTACCTCTTCTTTCTGGCCTCAAGATCATCTTTGATGTTGGCCCAATAATCCTCCAGATCATCTTTATGCTGGAACTCCCTTGTGGCCTTCTTCTGCGCCTCTCCTGTGATATCAAAATTCATCCTTTTGGAGTGGAAGGAAAAACCATATGTTGCTAACTCATCTCCTACCATATGTGCTGATTGAATAGAGGGGCACACCTCTGCCACACCAATTCCAAGGGGAAAATCCCCACCAAAGCCTGTCTTATGCTTTTCTTTCTTCACAATGGCATCAAACTCACAAATCTGCCTCACAACCTCCAACAAAACAATGTGATCGGTAGGATAGCGAGGTAACCTATATGGAGCGACCGGGCATCCATCAATTCTAAGGTAAGTGAAGGTGGGAAATTGGATCAACCAAGCCCCATAATTCTTTATCAGCCCTTTGGCTCCATTTGACAGTCTCATATGCTCAGCATTCTGGAGCATCCTGGTGATATGCATCGTGAAGGAATCATTGGCTCTTATGTAGTTCTTGTGTCCTAGGTGCAGTTCTGGATAGACCTCGTAGATAATATCTTGTCCAAGCATCCCTCGTGGATTCAAACCCTTGTATGGGTAGAATCTGGCTAACATATATATGACATAAGAGGACATAGTGAACCTCTTAGTCTCCAGAACATTCCTCGACTGCTTGTCAATTTCAGCACTAATAAGCCCTGCCCAGTGACAGTTAGTTCCTTGTTCAACCTTGGTGATCACGTGGACCATCCAGCTCTCTAGCACACCGGTAGTCTTCAAACCAGCTACTCTGCTAAAAAATGTTATGGCATCATAAACATCCGACCTAAACTTAACTCTGTGCAACTGCTTAGGAAATTTAGAATGGTGGGACTTTGGTTTCTCTAACCATGAATTGATTATCTGTTGAGCCTTGACTGACTCATTCTCATAGTATGTTTTAGCCGTGTCTATGTTCATAGCACACTCTAAAGGTAGGTCAGGCATGTCAAAGGCCTAAGCAATGGAGACAAGACTGAAATTAACCAAGACCCTTCCCTCAGTACTGACCACCCTTTGTGTATCAAAATCGTACTGTCGAGCACACTTAAGAATCAGCTCATAACATTGAATTTTCGGAGGGAACCCAGCCACATGCACAAGTCCAGACTTCATCATTCCATACCTTAGGCCGACAAATCCTTCTCAGCTATCCTCTGCTTAAACTCTTCATACCGCCAAACTCCCACATTAGTATCAAACACTTCAGACCATACAGAGGATATCCTGCTCTCAGGAAGCTGACTCTTAGTATCGAATCTTAAGTGCTCTACCTCAGAAATGGATGACCCCTCTGAGCCACCGTTAGATTTTCCGGCAGCAGCTTTGCTTGATTCGGCCTGCACTCACAAAAGACATCATTAGTATTTAATTATCATGTATATTAAAATCCAAAGGTTAGCCTAAAATCATATAAAGCAATTAAAATCCATCACAAACTGCTAATCCTTGAAGATCCAGAGAAATAAGGCAGTCCGTTAAAATTATGCAAATCGGGAAAATCCAGTCGGGGCAAAATTTCAGAGAAATCCGACCCAGACGGACTCTCGTTGCCAAAGCATCATTAGTCAAATAAATCGTTAATACAACCAAAAATCATTAGATTATCATGAAATTCACTCACTAGCAACAAGAAATAAGCAATTAGCATTCACTCCATTAGTCCTATCTTCGAAAAATTGAAGAAAATAAAAACAGATAGGAAAACCAGAAAAATCAGGTGAGATGGATTTTTGCAGACAGTTCGAAGAACTCCGAAAATCATTATGCCCCGCAGAATCAGCCGAAACTGAGAAAATCCGAATGCAGAGGAATTCCACAAGGACCTCGGAAACCCGACAAATGACGACACGCGAACTAGCGACCAAATGATCATGCAAACCTTTCTACCTAGACTCGAATAGTCCTGAAATTGATACCAACCAGCAAGATTCAAAATATGAAGGAGATTAGACTTCAAAAGACCTCAAATGATGAATTCTCTAGGCAGAACGATGATGCCCTAATTTTGATGAAAAAACCTCCCACCATTAAAACCAGAGCAAGCTCGAGGTTTAAAATATTAGCGATAAAGAGCAGTCTAGGCACTCTGAATCCTCACAGGGCGGGGGTCAACAAAATACAAGGGCAAGATTGACAAATCATCACAAATCCGTTATTCTGGGCTGAGCATCAAAGAAACCCTAACCCCGCAGATGGAAAATTTTGCACTAAAAGGGAAAACAATCTAACCTAGAACCCCATCTAAAGGATACACTCGCTATATAATGGATAAATAGCGCTCATAGGGTGCGGGTGATGGGGTTCTATGACAAAAATAGGTCAAACCCTGACTCTACAAATGCGGAATCAAAACCCAACAAAGGCCGACCCAAAATGATCACCATTCAATATAGAAGAACCCAATCATCACGTAAACAAACAAGAGGGGCCATCGATAACATACCATGGATTAATTCAGTCGAAACTCAAGATCGAAGAAGCAATCCCAAAGCAAACTCATCCCTGCATAGGATCAATGCTCAAAGCTTGAATGAAAGCTCTCAATCGCCAAAACAACAAGCAAATGAATGATAAAGTCAAAAATGATGCTCAAAAGGTTTTATATCCATCCATTTGTGCCTTTGAGCAAGGGTACCTCAGTAATTAATGAATGACAAGACACTTCTGACAAATCCAAAAACCCGAGCCCAAGACGGAATTTTAGAAAATCTCAAGATACGCGGAAATCCGGATGGACGAAAATTTCACAGAAATGCAGAAACCGGGAAGACGATGAAGTTCAAGATTTTAGTGCAAACCGGGAAAATCCGTCCAAACTGGAAAATCTTAGAATCGGATAAAATTCCAGATTCAGAGAATCCAGCCAAAAACAAACAAAAAACCAGGGCCCGGAAAAATCTGGCGGAGCTAGAAAATCCCAGACCTAGGTGAAAACCCGGATTTTGCTTTAGACTCAATTTTAATCAATTCTCAAGGAAAGGTCAAAGCTAGCGAAACTGACATGTCAAGACCTCAAAGGATAAGTCCAATAAAACCAAAGGTCAAAAGACACTAGAAAAGAGGGTCCCTACTTCAAGTGGGGCATGTGTGCAAAAACTACACAACAAATGGCGACTCTGCTGGGGAAATTCTCCTGAGCAGTTCGATGAAAAACTAGAATCAAGAACCTAGAATTCATGGTTTCAACTTCAAATATCCAGCCACCACCCCCATGTTTAAACAAAGAAGCTCCTAGTCATTCAAATTTTCCTATACCAAGGTCCAAGTGTGTGCATATGCATTTATTACCTTCCCTTAATTACAACAAGGGCCAGACTTGATATGAACGAGCTATGTAAAGATTCATACTCTAAAAGTAACCTGGATAGAGCCTCCCTGCCAGTCAGGCGTCCATAGCCCTGACAAGGTTATCACTGTGATCCTCTTGAACATAGCTCTACTACTAGCTAGGTGTCTATAGCCCCGGTAGAGATATTCAGATCCTCCTGATCAGTTGAATTCAAACATTTTGATTTTCAATATTTTTTCCTTTTTGTTTTTTGATATATCTTTTCCTTTTCACTCATTTCATTCAACCTGTGAACAGTGAAGTCCACACTCAGGGCTGAGAATCACAGTGGTACTAGAGTAGAAAAAGGATTTTTCACCTGTTCAGACCTTATAAGGACCTTCTGCAATTTCAGGTACATTTAATAGTTAAAAGTATGAGACCCCAATATATTTCTACCCAAATTGACTAGAAACCCTTTGCCTCAGCATAAGGATATGTGACATTGGAGAAAGGGTTCATACCATGGTGTCCTGGAAGGATGATTAAAGTTTGTAAGGGAAATACCAAGAACATCAAACCTACTTTGTCACCATTGCCATACAGATGCACTCAGGGATCCCAAAAGAGAAAAGGACCAAGAGCAAGAGCAATGCAAACCAAAACAAACAAACCAAAGCAAAGCAAGCAAACCAAAAAGGGAAACCCACTCTAACCAAACAAAACAACAAAGCAACCTAAACCAACTATATACAGAGCAAGGAGCTGAAAATAGCTCAGGATTGGAAATAATTTTTCAAACACTACCCATTGACAGGCAGTGGGATATCTTCTCACGTGAGAGTCTTCAGACGGAAGGCATTATCTCCAAGTATTTCAGCAATCTGATATGGGCCAAGCCACAATCTATCAAACTTCCCATGGCTCCCTTTCTGATCATGAGGTTTATCCTAGTATAGGACAAGGTCAGAAATCCTGAAGGCTTTGACTCTAGCCCTCCTATCAAACCATCTCTTAACTACCCCCTGATGTTTGGCAAAATTCTCAAGGGCATTGTCTCGTTTTTCCTCAAGGTGCAATAGTTCTATTAACCTAGTCCCCTTCTATCCCCTTCATCATAAAATTGATTTATAAACTGTAGAGTTGGGATCTTGAGTTGGATAGGGAATACTGGCTCCAGACCATACACTAAATGATAAGGAGATGTTCCAATGGAAGACTTAAGCCTGGTACGATCTGCCTAAAGGGCAAACCAAAGCTGGGTGTGCCAGTCTTTTGTCTTCCTCTCTAACAGCTTGTGGATGATAGTCAATAGGTTCTTATTAGAGGACTCCACTAAGCCATTACCCTGTGGATAATAATTAGATGCAAACTTCACAATAATGCCATGATCAAAAGCCCAATTTTAGAATTTCAAAGATGCAAAGGCAAGACCATTATCACAAACAACAGTAATTGGGCATCCAAATCGATTAAGAATAGCATACTCTAAAAAATCAATCACTACATCTGATGTACATTTCCTACAAGAAAAAGCTTCAGTCCACCTTGTAAAATAATCGGTAATAGTGAGAATGTACTTGTGTCCTGCAGAAGATGATGGGTTGATGGGGCCTATGAAATCCATACCCCACTGAGCGAAAGGTCTTACCTCAGTGACCGATTGGAGAGGAAGTGTTGCACACTATTCTCTGGTTGCTACAGTTTGGCAAGTGTGACAGATCCTGACATGATGGTGAACATCCTTGAATAATGTGAGCTAGTAATATCCTGCCCTCAAGATTTGATTTGCTGTGGAAATTACAGAACCATGGCCAGTACCATATTTCTCATGAAATTCATTTATCACCTTTTCATCTTCCTGTTTCCCAAGACACCTCAAATAAATGCCTTCATGATTTTTCTTGTAGAGAACAGCTCCTTTCAACATGAAACCATCACTCTTTAGCCATAGAGCTCATCTCTAAACTGCATTAAGATGACCTGAAGGTCTTTGATTCAGCAGATAATATACTAGGTCATCATACCAACCATCTGGAGAAACCTCTTCAATATTATAGTTCTGAACAGACAATTCAGGGCCTATCTCAGCCATAGTCTGAGTGAGTCCTTTCCCTCTTACCAGCTTCATGGGTTGGATCTCAATATCATACTCTTGAAGCATGGTCACCCATTTAGCTCTGCGCTCACCTAATTCATTCTGCATCAGAAGTAACTTAACTGCAGAATCAGGAACAATCGCATACACCTTATTTCTGAGGATATAATGCCTGAATTTCTTTACTGCTCTGACCAGGGCATATGCCTGCTTTTCCACACTTGGATATTTCAACTCAACATCTTTTAACAGTGCACTCATAAAGGTGATAGGATGTTCGTTTCCCTCATCAGACTTTTGAGTTAGCATTCTAGCACACGAATGATCCGAAGTAAATGAATAGATATAGAAGGGTTTGCTATAATTAGGACTTACCAATACTGGAGCATCAAAAATGGCCCTTTTGATCTCTGCAAAATCCTCTTTCACTTCTATAGTCCATTCAGTCTTGGCATCTTGTTTCAACATGGCATTCAATGGTTTAACAATTTCAGCAAATCCAGTAATGAATTTTCTGACGAAGTTGATCTTACCAAAGAAGGACTTCATCTCCTTTTTGCTAGCAGGGGGCTGAATCTTCAATATGGCCTCCACTCTCTCTGGATCTATAGCGATTTCCTTTTCTAATATAACATGTCCTAATAACTTTCCTTCTGTTACTCCAAAAATACACTTTTTAGGATTCAGGGATATGCCAAATTCTCTGCACTTTTGAAATACTTTGCGTAAGTCTGAGATGTGATCCCCTCTATTCTTTGAAAAAATAGTCAGGTCATCCATATAAATGATGATGCATTTGCCTATGATATCTTTAAAGGCAATATCCATAGCCCGTTGGAATGTGGCTTCTGCATCAATGAGTCTAGATGGCATCCTCTTATAGGCAAAGGTACCCCACTTAGTTGTGAAAGCGGTCTTGTGTCTGTCCTCATACTGGACCATTATTTGATTGTACCCTGAATAACCGTCCAGAAAGGACATCATCTGGGATCCATTGACCACTTGAATCACTTCATCTAATGAAGGAACTAGATAGTTATCTTTTTCTGACGATCTGTTCAGATTCCTGAAATCAACACAGAGCCTAATTTCTCCATTCTTTTTCCTTACTGGAACCAGGTTTGCTACCCATATTGAATGCCTAACAGGAAATTTAATTTTGGCAGAGAGTAGCTTCTGAACTTCTTTTTGTATGAGTGGTTCCAACAATGCATTGATAGGTCTCTACCTCTGCCTAAAAGGTTTAGCACCTGGCTTCAGGGGTATAGTATGAGTTATGATTGATGTATCATAAGTCTTCAATTCCTCATAACCCCAGGCTACTATGTCTGGAAATCTGTGTAGGGCTTCAATTATCCCTTGTCTTTCTTCTGGAGTGCACACCTTACCAATGAAAATGTTCTTGACATTGTCCTCAGTTCCTAGATTATGAGTGTGACACTGTCCACTGATTGATTCTTTCTTCGATTCTTGTTCCTGATCCCTGATCTTATGCATATCAAAAATTCGCTCCAACTATACCATTCCCCTTGGAATAGTGTTAGACTTCAGATTTATCACACCTTCTAGATCCAGTTTTGCTTCCTAAGGTTCTGTTTCATCAATGATTTGAGAAGCAAAAACATCTGTATTTGTGATAAAATATAGGATATGTTTGTCATCTTCAAATAACTGGAAGTTAGTAATATTGTCTGGGACTGATGGCACAGGAGTCAGTTCAACAATAAACCTCTTTAGTCCTAACAAAGATAAAGGCTGCAAAGTGCTTGTTGCTTGAGCCAGAGAATCAACTGTTTGATTCTTTTGCTGGGGTATCAGTTGGATATTGAAAGCGTCAAATCCTTCAATAAGATCCCACACTCGATGCCTATAATTAGTCATTCTCTTATCGTGGCATGAATATTGCTTTCTTACTTGCTTGACTACTAATTTTGAATCACCAAAAACTTGTAGAATTTTGACCATTTTCTTAAGTGCCATAAGAAGTCCATGAATTAATGCTTCATACTCTGCTACATTATTTGTGCAATGAAATTGGAGCCTATGGGCTGCAAAGAAGTTTTTACCTTTTGAACTGATCAGTTCAAATCCTGCCCCAGCTCCATGCTTGGATTTGGATCCATCAAATTTGAGAGTCCAACATTCAGCAGCGGTGGTCTTCTTTATCATATCCTTCGGCTTGTAAGTTTTAGAAGACTCTTCAGCCACTAGAGATGGTTTATCTTTCTGATATTTTTCTTGAGGGTTAGGCACTTCCGTCTCCACAGCTTGGGTTGGATTTAGACATTTCTGTACTTGATCTACTACTGTCCGGCACAAACAACACTCTAATTCTAAATGGGAAGCATTATGAATTCTACACCAATTTGGTAAGTGTAACTCCTTAAAGCTCGTTCTCCTACCTAAGTGAGTTTGATTCTCCATACACTGCTTGATGAATCCTTGGAAACTGCTTAATAGGCTGATCTGATTATCCACAGGTCCTTCTTCTTCCTCAACTGATTCTGTCAAAACTTCAACATGGCAGGACTCCGTCTCTGCATCAATAGGCATCGTATGTAGCATCAACACTTCCTTTGAGTCTAACTTTTCATACTGAGTTGATAGCATGTAATTTCCCATTCCAACTTTTGATATTAGAACTTCTGTTGAAGTCTTTTGGTATTCTGTAATTATGTATTTCATTCTTGGCTCTCTCTCAATTCTGATCTGGTTGGGCACTCCCTTCCAGGGAAGCCATATGTGTGAGTGGTCAGTGGACACATATCCATTCAAAGCCTTGGTGAAATCTCTTCCTAGAATCAAACCATATGCATCAGGGATATCAGCTACCTAAATATTGATAACCTATTGAATCCTTGGATCTGAAGCTATCTGCATATGAATCATATTTAATTCTCCCACCACACTCAATTCAGTTCTATCCAACTGGGTCACCTTCTTCTGAGAGTCAGCAGGTGTAATTCCTAGAGCTCTACAAACTCCAAATGGCATCACATTGGTGGAGGCACCAAAATCTAATAAGCAATTATGCAGATTCTTACCAAAGATACAGACAGAGATCAGAAATGGTGGAGTTTCTATCTTCCCTTGGAACAAAGTAGACTGAGTATCTACCTAAGCCACTTGAGTCCTATCCTTTTCTTTTCCTTTATCCCCAGGGGGCAAGTTAGTCCAACTATGGGCCTGGTTTTGTGTCTTCACAGGCTGAGAACTGGAAGTCTAGCTGATACTCTCTCCAGAAGGCTTGGAATGTGCATCATAGGTACCTAAAACAACCTTTCTAATCGCAGGGAATCTTAATAACTCAAATGATGAAAGATTTACCTTTAATTTCTTGAACTCCTCAGCAACATATGAGGCCATTTGCTCCTCGTCCATATCAGCAGAAGCTTCTCTAGAAGGTTCCTCTACTTTATCCTTGCTTGCTTGAACAATCTTTTCCTTTTGTTGGTCAGTCTGAGCCTGTCTTTCCTTTGAAAGATACTACTTGGAAACATGTGGATAAGATGGATTATTGCTAGCATTAGGATCTAGAGGGGTACTGAAGTTATTAGGAGGAATGGAAGTGGTGAAAGGTCCCCTAGCCTGTGGACGCCTATGAGGCATATCTCTCAAGCCTTGCCTTTGGAACATTTGCACTTCTTCAACATAATTTTCTTCCTGATCGAGGGGACCATTATCAATCATTTCTTCTTCGTTGAACAATCGAGCAACCTCATCTCCATTGCATACCTGATCTGCCCTTTCTTCTTGAGAATCAGGTTCCTCTGGTACATTTTCCTTGCTGGTTGGAAAATGAGCATGATTCAATACCAGCACAGGAGAATCATAGGGGTTGGAAAGAACAATCTCTTGTCCATTTGCATTATTTTCCACCTCATACTGAAAAATAGAAGCATCAGTTTGGAATTCTGGACACTCTAACTCTGAGTGTTGACTTGTTTTATGGAGCCTGCACCATCCTGGTAGGGCTTCTTCAACCAGATATACATTGCTAGGAGGCTTTTCTTGGCCAACTAGTTGATTTGCAAACTGGTTGACAATTTGATTAATTGGCTGATCCAATGGGGTGGGAACTTCTCCATTATTAGGACCTGTATTCCAAGTTCTGTTCTGTCCTTGTGATGACCTCTTATCAAATCCTGATCCACTGCCTTGGCCTCTATAAAAATTCTATCTTCTATCACTACTGAATCCTCTGTCATTATTGTAACCCCTGTCCTGATTATATCCTCTGTCATTGTGGAATCCTCTTTCATTACGCTGACCTTTGTCAAAACTCTGCCCTTGTGGAAATTCTCTGTTTTGATTAGATTGCATACTCTTCTGGGCAGCTTGCAGTTGGCTATTTTGATTTCTTAAGTAGGTCACCTGTAGATTTAGCTTCTTTATCTGCTTAGCCATTTCGTCAATTCTCTCCCTATTTGGATCTTGATAAGGAAGTTGGGGTGGATTACTCTAAGGAGGAGCAGACATTGTAGCAGATCCCATAGACTGATGTAACACCTCAGAATTCTGCAAATAAGCAGGAAAACTATTTGACTGTGACTGATACATAGGTTGGTTAATCTGCTGTTGAGGGAAGTTCGTCATAGGGGCAACATGGCTCATGGGATGACTAGGATGTGGTATCATAGGTAATTGAGGAACTAGATTCATGATTGGAGTATGAATAGCAAGCGCATGATTCGCTACCTGAACCTGGTTGGGATGTGCAACTGGTCCTAGAGAAGGTAATGGTCCAGTCAAGTGTTGTCTTAAATCTGTACTAAGCCTGACAGCCTCCGTGTAAGCATCAGTTAGGGTACTTGGAGGATTAAGTCTCCACTTCAAGAAGGTTGCTTTTAGGTTATCCAAGGCTTCATAATAGACTCCCAGGGCTGTATTATCATCTAAAATATAAGGGTCTTGCAATCTAGTGTATGCACAGTGGAACCTATTATTGAAGTTGGATATTGGCTCATTAACCTCTCTCTTAACTTTGATGAATTGCAGATATAGCTCATTGGCACTGATAGGTATTCTGAACTTATGTAGAAAGGCAGTTTCAAGATCATTCCAATTAAGGATTGAACCAGCAGGGAGATGATTGTACCAGTAAAAGGCCTCTCCTCCTAGTGAATAAGGAAACAACCTACAGGCAACATCCTCATGAACAATCCCTCTGTCTTTGAGACAGGTTTGGAAAATCCTTATGTGTTCTTCTACTGTCCTATTTGGGTCATTAACATGGAATTTCGAACAAAAATGCTCAGGGTTTTTGGGAATAGCATTGTAGGCATGGAAGAACAAGGGTGATGGATTATTAGCAAGGAAAGCCATTGGTAAGAGTGGGGGTGGCGGTGGTTGTGGTTGGTTGATGACAGGCTGGGGATTTTGAATGGGAACCGCCTCAGGGATAGGTATAGCCTCAACGTTGGGATGTGAAGATGTGGATGATGCTAGTGAAGGGATGGGTGATGATGACTCCCCCCTTTCTGGAGTCCTTCTCGACCTAGTGGGGAACTGTAATTCCTGTAAGTCCTCTCCTGTGGTAGATCTGATATTTCTCCTATATCTTTCAGGAGAGATGGCATTCAAGAAATGATCCAGTGTGCTCATTCAGACCCTCCTTCTAGCACCAATCTGTTGATGGTGTTTTCTGCACGGAAACAACTCAGACAGAATGCAATATTCTATCTCTCTTGAAAGGTAATTTTCAACAACAAATTATTGAAAATCACCCCAAGGTCTCTCAAGTGTCAGGTCATGAAAATGCATAAACAACTCAGATAATTATGTGAAAATGCTAGTAATCACAAAGGGACCTTACTACAAGTAGACTGTATCTTTCAATTTATCAGATTTTGCAATATGATGATCTCTTAATCCTAAATTTAATCAAATAATAAAGAAATAGCAAAAGACAAGGGCGCAAGGATGTGATAAAATCTAAACTATTCCTAGGATAAACAATGCAAATGATAGATATCTAGAATGGACCAATCTCAAATAACCAATTCCTGCTTAACCCACAATGCAATATCACATAAATGGTGCAATCTTCTAAGGTATTTATATTTTCAAATCATAGACATTCATCTACAATTGAACTTAAGCACATTCAATATATGATCCAGGTTGACTTCACCAGCCTACTACAATCAGATAGTTACTGAGAGTATAGACTAGAGATTGCTACAAACATTCCAAATATGAAAATATAAGCACTATTCATCAAACTAAATCAATTTTAATTATGAACACTAAACCCTAAGTATTTAAGCAATTTGAAAGATAGAACAACATGAACCATGCAAGATGAAATAACACAAGAGATTGCACCAGGAAAACCACAATGTCTTCAATTGTATTAAACCATCAAAAGACTACAACAACTCCACTGTTCTGATACAGTATTTGCTTCAAGAAATGAAATACTACTTCTACTACCAAAATATTATAGCTCTTTTTGCTCTTACTTATCTCTACTACTTTCTAGCTAACCCCTTACAATGAGGCAAGAATGCCTTTTTATATCAAATCCCAAGATATGTCGGCCCAGCCAAACATTTTTACAAGATAAATATAATTGCCAAAACAAGTCAGCCTAAGGAAATCAAAGTAAGGCACACATTAAATGCCATCTATCATCAAGGTCGGCCTTGACACAGTCCCCAATGTAGCTCGGTCCAATGCATGCCCTATGATAATAGGGAAGCACAAATCTCAAAACAGGCATTAACTGCTACTCCCCTTATCCTTTCTTTGAACCGATGATCCCTGGATCCTCAAGAATGTTCCATCCAATTTGGCGATAGGTGGCAGAGGTAATATCTTAAGCCGACATCTAATGGAATCAATCTATTATTTTGATTGGTCGATAATCTTATTCCATTCCTCCTTATTGGCCTGATATTTGTCCATCACTGCCAGATATGTGGCTGCATCATCTAACTAGTGGGCAGTTATAACACTCTCTGAATTTGGGGCATAGACTTCATGCCACCATTCCCTTAGCTGCTCTAGACTCAGATATTTTGGGGCAATCTTTCTGCTTCCTGTCATCACCTCAAAGAAGGCAATGCATCCATCATACACTACAGTAAGATCACCATCAATTGATTTCTTTTGTTTCTAGATCTTCTTTATAGCCTTCTGCCTAATCTGCAGAGCCTCAAACCATTCCCACGGTTCATCCAATCTGGAAGAAAGAATAATTCCATCTGCAACCAGCTGTTCTTTACCATGCCCCATGATGACCCTAGATTTCTGCAACAAGAGGTCCATGTCTTCGTTGTCTTGGGACAACACATAATCTAGAAGTTCCTTTGCTAGGACTGCATCTTTCCCAACTGAAAGGATGTCCTTGATTGTATCATCTCCCTTTGTTTGCACATTCTTCAGCCAATCTAATGCAGTTTGGGCAGAGGTTTCCATCTTTTCAATTCCAGAGATAGTTTCCTTGGGCAGAATGCTGGGAGTGGCAGAAGAAGAAGGATGGAGAGACTGGAAGGGTTTCATTACCTCCTCCAGGCATTTTCTACATCTCTCATTCTCCTTTCTCAGCTCATGCTTGGTCTGGGTCTCTTTTCTCAACCTCCCAATAATCACAACACTGGACCCTTCATATTCCTCTATGTCCTGCTCCATGGATTCCGGTCTGAGGTTGATAGTTTGCACATTGTAGTCTTGACCTGTGACCTCTTCTCTTGTCTTGTCCGCGATAGGGGTGGCAATGTGGATGACCCTATTATTCGCTTCATCTCTTTCTATCTTGGAAACTACCTTAGCAGCCTTCCTTTTCTTCCCTTTGCCGATTTTGGATAACATTTCATCCCAATCCAAGGGAGTATCCTCGACTACCACCTGTTTCTTTCTTGCAAGCTCCTTTTCAAGTTAGTCCGGGGCTGCAGGCTCTACCCAGATTTCTTTTGTTCTGACTTCTTCTGGCTGTTTTGTCATTTTCTCTTCTTCCTTTGTAGTTATTTTATCTTCCTCTTTCTCAGGGAGCTGTTCACCTTGATCAATTTCTTCAAGCTCCACCTCTGGCTACACTGGTGATGGGGTCTTAGGAGTGTCCTCATTTTCAAGTGATCTGCGACTTCTATCACTTTCTGGGGAATCTTCATATTGCACCAAAGGAGAAATATGCCTTTCCTCCTCTTCAACTTCTAGCTCTGCTGCTTCACTAAAGAGTGTCCCTTCCTTGAAGGGCCCTTCCTATCCACTGGTTTTATGCTCCTCAAGGATCTCATGCTCAAGCACACTTGGTGGTGGGGAAGCAGCCCTAGGTGGCTCCGTGACTGGCGATTCTGGCGGAGGATCTGTCCTTGGCACAATGTCCTTTGGAGAGGGAGTCCTGGATCTCCTTGTGTAAAATTTAGTCTTTTCTCCCCCTGATCTTTCCATATCAACAATCGGAGGCTCATCCTTTGATGCCTCCCGAGCCTTCTTCTTTGAGAGTCTTCTTGTTCTTGTCTTCTTCGGTGGTGGAGGAGCATCCCCCTCTTCTACTTTTTCGAACTCTTCCTCATCAGAGGACGTACCAATCTTCAAAGTCTGCCATCTCCTCTTTGCTTTTGGCTTCCTCTTTGGTTTAGACCCACTTTCCTTGGGACCACTGATATTTATCTTGAAAGGAGAGCTCTTTGTAGCTTTCCCTTTGGGGTCATCTTCTTCGGATTCCTCTGAAGTGGACATAGGGTTAAGATCTCCCATCAAGTTGAAGGTACAAGTCACCTTCTCGCTTTCCAGCTCCCAAATTTTATGTTTCAACTAGGAAGAGGTGAATTTCATATCCGGGGCCATTAGGTCTTCTAACTCTGTAACCTCATCCTCATTCCAATTGATATCCCCGACTGACCTATCCTTCACAGTTTGATAAGCATGATCCTAAACCAGGTTTCCATCATCCTCCAGTTGGTTTGGGATCAACTTGACATTTTATTGTCTAATTGCATCAATAGGGAGCCTGGAGTACCTCTTATTTCTGGCCTCAAGATCATCTTTGATGTTGGCCCAATAATCCTCTAGATCATCTTTATGCCGGTACTCCCTTGTGGCCTTCTTCTGCGCCTCTCCTGTGATATCAAAATTCATCCTTTTGGAGTGGAAGGAAAAACCATATGCTGCTAACTCATCTCCTACTGTATGTGCTGATTGAATAGAGGGGCACACCTCTGCCACACCAATTCCAAGGGGAAAATCCCCACCAAATCCTGTCTTATGCTTTTCTTTCTTCATAATGGCATCAAACTCACAAATCTGCCTCACAACCTCCAACAAAACAATGTGATCAGTAGGATAGTGAGGTAACCTATATGGAGCGACCGACATCCATCAATTCTAAGGTAAGTGAAGGTGAGAAATTGGATGAACCAAGCCCCATAATTCTTTATCAGCCCTTTGGCTCCATTTGACAGTCTCATATGCTCAGCGTTTTGGGGCATCCTAGTGATATGCATCGTGAAGGCATCATTGGCTCTTCTGTAGTTCTTGTGTCCTAGGTGCAGTTTCGGATAGACCTCGTAGATAATATCTTGTCCAAGCATCCCTCATGGATTCAGACCCTTGTATGGGTAGAATCTGGCTAACATATATATGACATAAGAGGACATAGTGAACCTCTTAGTCTCCAGAACATTCCTCAGCTATTTGTCAATTTCAGCACTAATAAGCCCTGCCCAGTGATAATTAGTTCCTTGTTCAACCTTGGTGATCACGTGGACCATCCAGCTCTCTAGCACACTGGTAGTCTTCAAACCAGCTACTCTGCTAAAAAATGTTATGGCATCATAAACATCCGACCTGAACTTAACTTTGTGCAACTGCTTAGGCAATTTAGAATGGTGGGACTTTGGTTTCTCTAACCATGAATTGATTATCTATTGAGCTTTGACTGGTTCATTCTCATAGTATGTTTTAGCCGTGTCTATGTTCAAAGCACACACTGAAGGCAAGTCAGGCATGTCAAAGGCCTGAGCAATGGAGACATGACTGAAATTAGCCAAGACCCTTCCCTTAGTACTGACCACCCTTTGTGTATCAAAATCGTACTATCGAGCACACTCAAGAATCAGCTCATAACATTGAATTTCCGGAGGGAACCCAACCACATTCACAAGTCTGGACTTCATCATTCCATTCCTTAAGGCCGACAAATACTTCTTAGCTATCCTCTGCTTAAACTCTTCATACCTCCAAGCTCCCACATTAGTATCAAACACTTCAAACCATATGGAGGATATCCTGCTCTCAGGAAGCTAAATCTTAATATCCAATCTTAATCACTCTGCCTCAGAAATGGATGATCCCTCCGTGCCACCCTTAGATTTTTCGGCAGCAACTTTGCTTGATTCGGCCTGCACTCACAAAAGACATCATTAGTATTTAATTATCATGCATATTCCAATCCAAAGGTTAGCCTAAAATCATATAAAGCAATTAAAATCCATTGCAAACTGCTAATCCTTGAAGATCTAGAGAAATAAGGCAGTCCGGGAAAATCATGCAAATCAGGAAAATCTAGTCGGGGCAGAATTTCAGAGAAATCCGACCCAGATGGACTCTCACTGCCAAAGCATCATTAGTCAAATAAATCATTAATACAACCAAAAATCATTAGATTATCATGAAATTTACTCACTAGCAACAAGAAATAAGCAATTAGCATTCACTCCATTAGTCCTATCTTCGGAAAATCGAAGAAAATAAAAACAGACAGAAAAACTGGAAAAATCCGGGTGAGATGGATTTTCGCGGACAGTTCAAAGAACTCTGGAAATCGTTATGCCTTGCGGAATCAGCCGAAACTGGGAAAATCCGAATGCAGAGGAATTCCACGAGGACCTCAGAAACCCGACAAACGATGACACGCAAACTAGCGACCAAATGATCATGCAAACCTTTCTACCTGGACTCGAATAGTCCCGAAATTGATACCAACCAGCAAGATTCAAAATGTGAAGGAGATTAGACTTCAAAAGACCTCAAACGATGAATTCTCTAGGCAGAACGATGATGCCCTAATTTTGATGAAAAAACCTCCCGCCATTAAAACTAGAGCAAGCTCGAGGTTTAAAATATCAGCGATAAAGAGCAGTCTAAGGCACTCTGAATCCTCACAGGGCAGGGGTTAGCGTAATACAAGGGAAATATTGACAATTCATCACAAATCTGTTATTCTGGGCCGAGCATCAAAGAAACCCTAACCCCGTAGATGGAAAATTTCATACTAAAAGGGCAAACAATCTAACCCAGAACCCCGTCTAAAGGATACACTTGCCATCTAATGGATAAATAGTGCTCATAGGGCGTAGGTGATGGGGTTCTATGACAAAAATAGGTCAAACCCTGACTCTACAATTGCGGAATCAAAACCCAGCAAAGGCTGACCCAAAATGATCACTATTCAATACGGAAGAACCCAATCATCGCATAAACAAACAAGAGGGGCCATCGATAACATACCATGGATTAATTTAGTCGAAACTCGAGATCGAAGAAGCAATCCCGAAGCAAACTCGTCCCAGCACAGGATCAATGCTCAAAGCTCGAATGAAAGCTCTCAATCGCCAAAACAGCAAGCAAATGAATGATAAAGTCAAAAAATGATGCTCAAAAGGTTTTATATCCATCCATTTGTGCGTCTGAGCAAGGGTACCTCAGTCATTAATGAACGACAAGACACTTCTGACAAATCCAGAAACCTGAGCCTAGGACGGAATTTCAAAAAATCTCAAGATACGCGGAAATCCGGATGGACGGAAATTTCACAGAAATGCAGAAACTGGGAAAACGATGAAGTTCGGGATTTTAGTGCAGACCAGGAAAATCTGTCCGAACTGGAAAATCCCAGAATCGGATAAAAACCTGGATTCAGAGAATCCAACCAGAAACAAACAAAGAACCAGGGCCCGGGAAAATCCGCTGGAGCGGGAAAATCCCGGACCTAGGTGAAAACCCGGATTTTTCTTTAGACTCAATTTTAATCAATTCCAGCCTCAAGGCAAGGTCAAAGCCAGCAAAACTAACATATCAAGACCTCAAAAGGATAAGTCCAATAAAACCAAAGGTCAAAAGACACCAGAAAAGAGGGTCCCTACCCCAAGTGGGGCGTGTGTGCAAAAACTGCACAACACAAAGAAGAGGTCACTTACCTTGATATAGTGATAGGACCTATTGAGAATAGGACAAGACAGTGGGTAGATGCCCATATTTCTAAGCTTAAAGTGCAGGGTGCTGTATTGACTTATGGCGAGTCAAGGATGAGCTCAAGAGTGAAACTGATAGTGAAGTAGCTTTTTCCCCAACCTAGGAAGCACCAAAATTGCCTCCACCAATGAGGTTGAAGAAGAGGAAGGATGCACCTGAGTGCCATCCCAAGCACAAATTGTATACACAAAAGGCTGTAGAGGGAGAATCTTCGAAGAAAGAAAAGAAAATAGAGGGATTTGTAAGTGAAATTCCCACAATTACGGAGGATTCCCAATGCAAAGGAGAAGAAGAAGCTGAGTAGTCGAGATCACCACCTACCACCTCTGCTCCAGCTACTACTACTACCATTGCCACTCCTCCACCTCCCATCTCTTTGACACTCCCTATTTCATCTCCACCAATTGTGGACATCTCAATCCACCTTGATTCCACCTCACCAATGCCCTCGATAATTTTATTGGATTCTTCCTCGGCCATAGCATCCCCACTATTATCCTCCTCGCTCCCTCCTCCATTACCCACTCTCTTTTCCCCAATACTACCACTCAATTTTCTAGACGCCTTTGCAAAGTACATGCAAGGTATACCTACCAAGATTTATCATGTGATAATGAACCCTATGGTTCAGGCCTTGATGGCCCAAATTGCCACCAGCCAACCCCTTCCTTCACTACCTACAGAGCCACCAAAGATGGAGGCCACCATGCAAATCTTTGAGGAGATGGAAAAACACCAAAGGGAAGCTACTAAGGGCATAGTTGAAGAGCTCGAGGACCCTTTCAAAGATGATTATTTTGAACACCCTGATGGCGGATTGAACATAAACCTAGATAAGGTGGCATTCAATGAAGAAAAATCACATTCCTTAGAGGAGGATACTGAGGCTCTAAACCAAAGATACATAATAGAAACCTCAGATTAGGAGTTATAAGAGGACTATCCCAGCAGCTCAAGGATGAAGGTGAAAAGGCCAAATATGAAGAGTGCCATTTTGAAGAGAAGATTGACACTGATGTCAATGTAGAGATACTCAGAGAGCCTCCACTAATTGGCCAAGACAAGGGCCCCATTCAAGAAGAAGTACCTCCTGAAAAGGAGGAAGAGAAGGAAAAAAAGAAAGAAGAAGATACCTTGAGGAAGAGCCTTGAGCCTAAGTATCATGCAGAGCTTGAACAAGAAGAAGGAAAGGCATCCCAAAAGGAAGATATCAATGAAGAAAACATAGCCTCTACTGAGTCAGACAAAGAGACGGTTATACAGATTGAGGAAAAAATAGAGAAAATACAAAAGTGTATTTTATAATGTTAAATTTTGGGGGGTAGGTGAAATCCTAATGTAAAATAAATCTTGGCCACACAATGAAAGTAAATCCTAGCCATTCCTTTCACTTTTGGAAAACTATAAATAGGGGTCTCCTCTCATTTTAAAAGAGAGAGTTGAGTTGTTGTGTAAAGACATGCTACATAAATTTTAACAATAATTACATTCTTTTGGTGGATTCTTGTGTTTCTCCACATGTTACATGATTCATCTTCTCAATAGTAGAATTTAACTTTGTTGTTCTAAGGTTTAAGTTGCTTTTAGTAGTTAGTTCACATTGCACATTGATAGTGAAGAATGTTATTGTGTTGATGCCTTTCATGTTCATGCTTTTTGTTGTTTGTTGATGATGAACAACAATGCAAAGCTAGTCCAAACATTAATTTATTGCTGCATTTAAAATTCATCTATTACTTAGAGTTCATGTTGAATGTATAGTTGCGAATTTTCCGACCTTAGAAGATAACACTAGTTTCATGAGACTGTAAACTATTTTGGTCAAGTTAAACTTGGTTTTAGGAAGGTTGTCCACTGTAGCATCCTCCATTATTACTGTTCAACATTAGTTACAGGTCTAGGAACTCTTCTATCCCTTTGCCCTTTTGAATTTTCTTTGAAATAGAAACTAAGGTAAAGTTCCAACATCATTGTAAATCCAAATCTGATGTTAAACATGGAGTTTTTGACTGTCATTTTGAACTTGCAACAATTGCATTTCATTTTTAGAATTTCACAAAAATACATTTGAAAATCTAATTCCTTCCAAACTTGGTGAGCCATAAATGCCCTTTGTGATTACCAACAAACCACATCAATCAACTGAGCTATTTTGCAAGTCATTACCTGACACCCGAAAGACCTTGGGATATTTTTTCTAAAACTTGTTTGTAGGAAGTTATCTTTCAAGGGAGGCAGTGCACTTGTGTGCTACTTGTGTTGACAAGTGCAAAAAAACCCATTAACATAACTGGTGCTAGGAGGGCCTCTTTGCTAAGCTAGATTGAATTGGTTCCTCCCTTAGAGGTTCTAGAGAGTGCTAAGATTTACACTAGACAAAAGGGAGTTTCAAGAGCTACCACCCCCTATGAAGGCTAAGAGAGCCAAGAAAGTGGGAGCATTCACCTCAGCTCCATCCACTCAGCCCACTTTACCTCCATCCTCCTTGTCTTCTTCCATCCATTTTCTCCACTCTTCCCCTTCACTTTTGGCAGCATATTCTTCCTCCCAGCCACTCCAAACTACCTTTCACCACTTCACCTCCCATAGCCAAGGCACTGTCCCTATCCCAACACTTCACAGCCTAGGTGCTACCTCAACCACTTCTGCTCTTTTGCAACCCCAAGTAATTATAGCAAAACTAGCACAACCTTTGCCTCCCATCATGGCTTGGCTGGGTAATAACCCATCTCCTCTATCCTTCAATGATTACCATGATATGCCAAAGAATCTAGAGGGATTTTTCACTAAGTTCCATCCTCATGATCTACAAAGGATAGCAAAAGAACACATCAAAATATTTCAGATAGCCTTGAAGGATATGCAAATAGAGCATGAGGCTGTGGCTTGTAGGCTCTTTCCCCACTCCTTGGGAGAAGAGGCCTTTTATTGGTACATCCATCTGCTGACTCGATCCATTACTACTTGGGATAAACTAAAGAATGCTCTCTTACAGAAATTCAAGATATTGGTCAGCCCCTCTAAGTCATATCACCAGTTCATGTCCTTTTGAAGGGAGGTAAACAAGCTAATTCATTCTTTCAATGACCATTTCCATCGAGCTTACATGAATTTGTATCCAGCCTGCATGGTTGATGATCCCTTTGCTCGATTGGTGTACTATGCTTCCTTGGTTAGTCTCACATCTGCAATGGTAAAAAGGATGCACCCACTGCTTGCTAGGCTGGTGGATGCCTATGAAAAACTAGTCACAACAAGCACCAACTTGGGGCAACTCATTGCAGGTCCACTACCATCATTGGGACCAGCTTCCCATCCAACTCAAATACAATGACTCACCCATGCCTTAGCCCATCAAACACCAATGTTAAATCAAGTTTTACAGCTTCCGATAGTGCCTCATTTGGGGTAGCCATTGAACCAAGCACCTCCAATACCTCATTACCTACAATCACAACAACAACAAGCTTACTCTCAGTAGCCCCAAGTACCTGCATACCTACCAAGTTTTTAGTTCCCACTTTCTCAATAGAATCAATCCACAGTACAACCGGTCTTCCTCCAAAGTTCAACCTCACAACCAAGTAGCACTAGAAAGATTGGATTGATGAGTTGACAAAGTTAGTAAAGAAGATGTCTACTGAAATAACACATTTAAGAAATCAAAATAACCAACTGCAGGCTTCTCAGAGAAGTATCCAAGCTAATATCAATCGAGATAATCATGACAACCATGATGTAGGTGCTTCCTCCAGACAAAACTATGTGAGAGGTTAAAATTCAGGCCAAGGCTTTGAGAGAAGACCCTCATAAAGACATAACCAAACATGAAACACGAGGCTGAACAATAGAGGCATTCCCACACCTCTTGATCAATTGAATAATGCTTATAAGACAACAAGTGGAGTATACTTGGTATATCCAACCTTCTTTGGGTGGTGCCACATTCACTAAAAAATAGGCATTTTGAATTAGATTGTCTAGAGTTCCAAACAACTACATAAATTTTCCAAGTGGAAGTTCAAAATGTAATCGATGGTGCGAGATGCAAAGACATAGTTCCATCTGAACCATATGATTCCTCAGTGCTGGTGGTTAATCAAGCTCCTTTCCCGGGAAGTGAAAGTAATGTACCCATGAAGGAGATCATTGATCCAACAAATGAAGAAGCAAAAGAGGTAAGTGACAAAAACCCTTTATCCTAGCTCTTTGATTTAGTAGACAATGGTCTAATAGATAAGGAGGAGCCACATGAGGGTGAGGTTTAAATGTCCCATCAAAGGGAAATCCCTTACAACTTGAGGAATAGACAAGTAGGTGGCCCTTTTATGACCTCTACCCCTCCCAATAACTTTAGCACTCCGCCTGACCCAAATGCTAGTAATAATCTGGGATACCCTTATGTGCCCACCCAATACTTCAACAAGAATAGGAAATAGAACCAAACTCAAAATCACTCTACTATCTCCTCTCAAGATAAGCATTTTGAGGTAGAAACATAACAAATGGGGGAATATGTGGTAGAAGAATTTAAAAAGGTCAAGTTGAGCTTGTTAGCTTTCAAATTACTTAGAGTCCCAACAATCAGAAATTCCTTCTTTAGGATGCTTAATGGGACTAGCCCATCTAGGCCAGCCCAAGAAGTACTCACCAAAAGGGTCTCCTTTGACACCTCACAAAGTGAGCCTGTAATTAGGGAAATTCTAGGAAAGAAGACATATTAGCCTTCAAATCAAAAAACAAACAAGCAAACTGTCAAGGAGAAAAATCAAGCACAAACCCAGGATAAAAATAATGATAAGGAAAAATTTCAAGTAGCTCAGGCCATTGTTTTAGTGTGCTTGTTCCAAGGGAAGCTAGAGACCCCACCCTTCTTGACCACCATCAGAATATTTGGAAAGAATTTGCACAACTGCTTGCTCGATTCGGGAGCATCAACCCATGTTATGCCTTTGGTAGTATGAAAATCTCTTGGAATAGTTCTAACTCCATCCTGACAGAAGATGACCTAGTTGGCAAGATAGAGGTGAACATTGTCATAGAAATCAATAGGATACCTATGCATATTGCTACTGATTTGAGGGTGCAGCAAGTGATCGACATTCAGGTTACTGAAATTCTTGACATGTATGACACAATACTAGGAAGGTATTTCACTTGGGAATTGAATGGATATGCTGCAACAAATTTTTCTCACTTGTGGCTGTTGTGGAAAGGGGTACCAAACTAGATCTGTATCGATCGAAAGCCTCATATGAAATTTATGGTCACAGAGTACAAAACAAATGAGGTGTTGTTTACTAAAACAAAACTAGGAATCTATTGTCCCATGTCATATTAGGATGAGCAAGAATTCCTAGAGGAAGAACTGGCTACCAACATCCTTCTTGTGTTATGTAGTCCACCTACCAACTTAGCTCACACACTTGAAAATACATAGGCACTAATTAAATTGGATGATGAATAATCCTATGAGGATGGTAATCTTGGATTGCTAGATGGATTCTAGGAGTTTATGTAGAAATGCATGCAAGATCAACTCAACTTAGGAGCAAGGATGAAATTTTAGGAGTTCCTATTACCGAGATGGTGTAGGGTACACAATGCTGCCCACTTAGAATTCGAATGATGCCTTTGCCAATCAGTAGTTGAACATATTAAGGGACAAGTCACCCTAGAGGGGGAACTTCAAATAGAGTAGCTGAATCAAATCCATGCTGAATCTACACTGCCACCCAAGTCTGTTGAAGTGAATGTACAAACAAGAGAAGAAGTGTGCTCTATTGGCTCCAAAGTCACAGAGGCCTCTAAGTTTTGGATGTTGCGCTTTGATGGGTCCAAGTCCAAGAGAGGAGAAGGAGCTAGATTCAATCTCATTAGCCCCATAGGTAAGACATACCTTGCTACTCACAAACTTCAATTTTATTGCACAAACAATGTAGCAGAGTATGAAGCATTGGTTCATGGGCTTTTGATGACACTAAGAAAGAAGGTTAAAATACTACAAGTCTTTGGTGATTTTAAACTAGTGGTAAACAAGTTAGGAAGTTGTATTCTTTCCATGATAGAAGGTTAGAAAATTACATGCATAGGGTATGGGATTTCATAGAAGGCTTAGATGCATTCAACATTCAACATTCAATTGATCCCTCAAAGCAAGAATCGCACCGCCGATGCCTTAGCTGAGGTAGCTAGCACCCTCCAACCCCTTTCCCTAGCTAGCCTAAAGAAGTTCACTATTGAGCTTACTTCCACTCCATTAGTGCTAGATAATGTCACCAATTTCTAGGTGTTCAATGATGACAAGCATATCTTGGATTTTATCACAAGCTCTGATGTGTTTGCAACTCAAATAATTGATGAGGAAAAACCCAAAGAGGCTGAATTAGACATAGAGGGAGTCATTAATCCCAAAACAAAAACAATACCATGAGGTATGGTTTAGCTAGAGTAGATATTCGACTTGGATCAGATAAGGGATCAAGATCAGTAAACAAAGAAAGTTTCAATTGATAATTAGTGCGATGCTCACAACTTAGGGACCACTAAAGAAATCAATAATGTGTTCATCAACAAAGTGTGGTCACCAAAAGAAAGGAAAGGGATTGTTGATGCCCCACACAATTATCATGATGTGATTGCTTGGAGTTATGAGGACTTGAAGACATATGACACCTCAATCATTAAGCATACCATCCCTCTTGAACCAAATGTGAGACCCTTCTGGAAATGACGACGCCTGATCAATGCATTAATAGAACCCATCATTTTCAAAGAAGTCCAGAAGCTATTGTACACAAGGACCATCTTCCCTATCAGACACTCCACATGGTTGGAAAACATGGTTCCAGTCAAGAAGAATGGAGAAATCAGATTGTACGTAGACTTTTAGAATTCAAATAGAGCCTCTAAAAAGGACAACTATCTAGTACCCTCGCTAGATGAAGTGTTGTAAATAGTTAATGGATCCCAAATGATGTCCTTCTTGGATAGCTACTTAGGATACAACCAAGTGATGGTACAGTATGAAGATAGGCATAAAACAACATTCACCACAAAGTGGGGAACCTTCGCATACAGAAGAATGTCATTTGGACTAATCAATGCTTGCGTAACCTTCCAACGTGCAATGGATATTTCATTCAAGGACTTAATTAGAAAATGCATCATCATATACATGGATGACCTCACTATGAATTCTAAGAAAAGAGGGGATCACATCTCCGATTTGTGTAAGGTGTTCCAAAAATATAGAGAGTTTGGCATTTTTCAAAATCCGAAGAAGTGTATCTTCAGAGTTACAAAAAAAAAATTGCTAGGGTATGTGATTTCATAGAAAAGGATCTCAATAGACCTAGAGTGCATCCAAGCCATACTAAAGATTCAAATTCTAGGCAATAAGAAGGAATTAAAATATTTATTTGGAAAGATCAACTTTGTTATTAAATTCATCATGGGATTTGAGGAAATCATCAAACCATTGAATGCTATGCTAAAGCAAGATGCCAAAGTGGATTGGACACCTGAAGCTAAGAAGGATTTTGAGGAAATCAAGAAAGTAATAGTTGATGCACAAATGTTGGTCATTCTAGACTATCTGAAGCCATTTTATATCTACTCATTCACTTCAAACTATTCTTGTGCTAGCATATTAACCCAGAAAGATGACGAGGGGAGTGAACACCTTATTGCCTTCATGAGTGCTCCACTAAAGGATGCAGAGTTAAGGTATCACAATGTTGGGAAGCAATTGTATGCTTTGGTAAGGGGAGTCAAGAAATTCTGACACTACATCTTGAGGAATAATGTGTTCATAATCGTACCTGATCCGATAGTCAAGACTTTGTTAGTGTAGAATGAGCTGGTAGAAAGGAGAGAAAAATGGGTCACTTTATTACAAAAGTATTACATGGAGCTTCAACCCATGAAGTTGGTTTGAGGGGAATCCCTCACTTGAATGATCACTGAAACAATAGCTGAAATAAGACTTGAGCTTATAGTGCAGCAGTATTCACTGAAAGATGTTTCTCTTGGAGAGTGGTACGATGACATTGTCTACTATTTATTGAATAACAAGTGCCTGTCCCAACTACAAGGAGTACAAAAGTGTGCACTAAGACTGAAGAGAAACAACTACATGCTGCAAGGATCTATATTGTACAAGAGAAATCACGAGGGAATCTACCTTAGATGCCTTGGAAAAGTAGTTAGAGTACTGAAGGGATTTCATGAAAAATTTGGCATTGGCCAAGGATCTGGCCCTTCGACCACCCACCAAATTCTCTAGGCCAGGTATTACTGGCTGACAGTGTTTAAGGATGCACATAACCATGTTAGAACCTGTCACATTTTTCAAATTGCTACAACCAAAGAAAAAAATGTTGTTGTCCCAATACAACGAGTCCTTGAGGTAAGGCAGTTCACTCAATGGGGACTCAACTTTATTGGTCTAGTAAGCCCACCATCCTTTATAGGCCATAGGTACATTCTAACCAATTTCAATTACTAGGTGGACAAAAGCAATAGTGTGTAGGCAATGCACTACTAAAGTTACCAATTTTTTAGAAAGTTTTATATTGAATCATTTTGGTTGTCCATTTTCCCTTGTGTGCGATAATGGCCTCGCCTTTTCATCTCTTAAGTTTTCTAGTTGGGGCTTTGATTATAGGATTGCGCTTAAGTTTTATTCCAATTATTAGCCTCAGGGAAATGGCCTAGCTGAGTCAACGAATAAAAATTTGATAATTGTAATCAAGAAACTGCTTGATAGGAATCCCAAAGACTGGTGCACCCAGTTGCATTTTTCCCTTTGGGAAGATTGTACATGCCATAAGACTGCTCTGGGTGATTCCCCATTCCATCTCATCTATGGCCTAGAGCCCATTTTCCCCATCCACCTCAAGATCCCCACTCTCTAGTTTCTCAACACATACCATGAGGGAGATTGTCAAGAGGCCCGTTTAGCTGAGTTATTGTATCTAGAAGAAGTCCATGATAGAGAAATTGAAATTTTTTCCAAGCACCAGGGCATAGTCAAAAGATGGTTTGATCGTCGAGCCAAAGTAAAGGCCTTTAGGATTGCTGATTTAGTCCTCTACTAGGGAAATTCCCATGAAAAGAAAGGGGGGCATGACAAATTCGACAAGCTTTGGCTTGGCCCCTTTCAGATTTCAAAAATCTTAGGAGATATGGCCTTTCACCTCAAAACATTCATTGGAGAGGATGTCCCATTTCTAGTCAATGGGAAACATCTCAAGCATTATTTCCTTACCCGATATTTTGAAGCTCGTCCTTTGTATATAAATGGATTGCTTTCTCGGCTCTTATTTTGCTGAGGGTGCTCCTCTATTCTAGATATAGTGGTTGTGCTTGGCCTATCAGATGACCTACCTTGTTGTCCACTCCTATTTGTCCTCTGGATAAATATTCATCCATAACTATTGATTTTTGACCGCTTATGTGGAGTGGATTTCCTTGTTTGAACTCTGACTTGACCTAGGACTAAACCCTTGTTTGAATCTTCTCACACTTATCTCAAATCACACACAAAAACATAATTTAAATGTTTCTGAAGGACTATATGATGGTTGTTATGAGGATTGGGCAAGTGAATTTTTTTTAAGTTTTCTCCAATGACCACTCTGATTCCAAACCCACAATAAGCTTCAATGCTTACGCAATTGAGCAAAAAGAAAACAGTGCCAAAAGAAAATATTCAAGGAAAGAAAAGAAAGAAAGTGTTTAAACAAGAAACTGTGTGGGTGTGTGAGCAACTCTATTAGGGGTATGGATACCTGGTTGGCAATAGAGCAATGTTCATTGGGTCACAATGACAACTCTGTGAGGGCTATGGACGCCTGACTGGTAGCAGAGCAATGTCTAGGTTACTTTTGGGGTTAGAGAGCTTATGTAGCTTGCCTTGATTGATTAAAGACTGTTCGTTATGGTATCTAAAGAAAGAGAATGAAATCACTATGCACACACTTCTAAGATATCCTTGTGACTCGATTCAACTAAAGATCTCATCCTCCTTTGAGTTCCTAGTTCACTTTTGGAAATTGGCTTCTAATTTGTGAAACAAGAGATTCTGGGTTTTTGATGAATCCTTACCCTTAGAACGCTCAGGAATATTCTCCCGACATAGTCATCATTTGTTGTGCCTATAGTACACACCCCCCATTTGGAATGAGGACCCTCTCCTTTTGCCGTTGCCAAGTTCTTTTTTGCCTTTGCCTCATTTTGTGTGCCCCTAATTTTGAGCTTCAAGTGGCTAGGATCCCTAAAGTCATTATTCTCCAGTTTACAAAAATTCACCACCCTAAAATTTTCTAAGTCCTTGGTCCTGTAGACACATAAAAATGGCCTAGGCCTGCAAGCTCTATTTTACCACTTTCGTCCTAGCATAATCATGACATTTAATTAGGTCCTTAGTCCACATTCAACTATTTATTAAATAATTCATAATTATTTAATTAATTCATGTCTCTTTATTCTTCATGATTATTAAATAAATAAATTATATTTATTTATTTCAATATGTCACTAATGGCCTATTATCCTTTTACAATTAAATAAATTTCTTAAATTATTTAATTACCTTTGTTCATTTATTCTTCCTGATTATTAAATAGATGAATTTCATTTATTTATTTAATATATCACTAATTCTCATAATTAAATGAATTTATTAATTAATTAATTTATTAATTATATCCTCTAAATTAAATAATTATCTTTAATTGCCATTTTTTAACATTTCCCTCATTTTAAATAAATAAATTATTTAAAATGATCTCACATTCTTGACTGTCAGTTCATTTTAGTAAATAATCTAAAAATCGATTATTTATTATCACACAAAATCCATATTTTGAATTAATTTAATTCAAAATAGTAATATTCTTCCAAAAATCAAGCAATCGAGCAAATTCTTGATTTTCCAAATGTACTTTTTAGTTCAATTCTTATCTTATTGATTTTTTGAATCTCACAAATCAAGTAGTCTTTATCTTCTTGATTTTAAAAAATCTTTATCTTTTGGATTAATTATCTCATTTATTCTCGACTGCCGATTCAATCTTCTTAGATGACATCTCAACCACTCATTTAATGATTTTTCCCTAACCCTGATTAGGGATTGTCACATGAAATCTTGTCCACAGATTTTAGGCTTCCATCAACTTTTAATCTCATCTGTCTGTCCAAAATTGCATTTTCTATAAAATAAAAATTTTGCTCACATTTTTGACTACTCACACTCATGCTCATACTTAGATATTACAACATTTATACTTGATTTCATTAAGTCTTAGGCATTTTCTTGGCATAGTCATTTCGTTATTTATCATAGGAATAGTAATGAAATCTTTCAAAGCTTGTTTAGGAATTTGGCATAGTCTTTGTTATCAAGTTGCTTGCATGTTCGATCTAAGGGCAATACAATCAGCAAGTTAGAATGTGCTACGAAGATGAATCATGGAAGCTTTAGTGATTGACTGGTATAATCATTTCTTCTTTTAGTTTTCAATGTACTTCATAATTCTTTGGGTTTTTATGCTTTAATATTTGATTATCTAACTTTAGAAAAATAACCCTTAGATACATTGGTGAACCCGACTGGTTTGTTTTCTATTCCATATGTTTTTTTTTCTATCATTTTTGTAGGTATAGGTACAGATGGGCCACATTTGTTTTTTATTGCACTGTATTTGATGCGTCACGACACATTCAAAGGCTAAAATGATGCAATCACTTTGAGGTGCCACATATGCAGTACGAAATGCCGCATTCAACATAAATGAGCCACATCTATCTGGTAGATTGAGACGCATTTGCTTTGCTACGACGCATTCGCCTAGTAAAAGTTTTTTCTTCCTTTTGCATTCTGATTTTTTTGTTTTTTGTCATTCTCTATTTTGCATTTTGTTTTCTTTCTCTGTTTTCTTTTATTTTCTATTGGACATTCTGGTTTTTGTTTCTAGCATAGAGTTTTCGTGTTACTAATTTTTGTTTGTAGCATGTGGCAGTTATATTTCATGAGTCCAAGATGGTTTAGGAAAACTACTAACTTGTGGTTTTGTAGGTTTGAGTATCGAAGACTCCATTCTAAACATTGTGCTTTTTAGTTTTAGATTACAACACATTTTTTTTTAGTGCACTTAAAATAAACATGTCTTTCATTTTCTCTAATTGTGTTTGAAAGTGGTAGGCGAGTATGCTCTCACCCTATGCAAACTAGGTGATAAAAAATCTAGACCCACTTTATCCTTGTGTAACCTTGATGCAATAACCGAAGTATCCTCTCCCCTTGCATAGTAATGTGATCCTAGGTGTAAGAGAAATGATTATTGCCTCTAGAAATTGGGCTTGCCTGGGGATTTCATCACCCCAACATGATTCAAACTGGAAATGAAGCTAAAGCTAAGCTACCCCTGACCGGTATATAAATGTGAATCTTAAGGGAAAACTTAAGATTACGAGTGTGAATGTGTCATACGGACAGAGTTGTACTCCCATAAACCCTGTTGACCTTAATTTCTTTAGGCTGGAGTGCCACCTAATTGGTGATTAATCTCTTGCCCCATGTATGGCCACTTGAATGGGGGTCCCAAATTAAAAACTCTTGTGTAGTAAGCCCAAAAACTTCTATTTTCTAGTACATCACCGGTCGGTGTCAAGCCTTCCACATCTTCACAGTCTTTAGTAGAGGTGATCAATCTACCATGGGAGTTTCATGGGGGTTGGAAGCTTGGATGTCATGACAAGAGAGTGCATTTTAAGTGGAAGCCCGTGTAGCCAAGCTTCTAGATTCACAGGCTACTAATATGTGGCTGGGGAAACCCATGTGGAGTCTAGCGAATACTATCATGGCCTAACCTAGGATCGTACTTGTTCTCTTGTGTGTTTGTTTACTTTTCAAAATATCGTGCTTGCCAAGTGTTTTATGGTTACTCAAATGAAACAAACAACATTTAAACATTTGGAAACAAGCAGTCAAACTTTCAATAATTCAAGTTTTTAACCAAAAACATAAATTTTTTGACTTTTTTACATCCTGAGATGCATCTATAAACCACAATCACTCTGTTGCACCACATTTGACAAAATTCACAACACATCTGCTCTGATAAATCACATTTGATGCTCTAAACACCACATTTTCCTATCTTAAACTACATTTGCATTTTCTAAAGCCGCATTCAAAATATTGAACTACATTTGACTTCTGTAAAGCCACATTTGCAAAAATGAACCACATTTTCCATTCCCAGAGCCGCATTTGATCAATGCAATGCATTTACTTCCTATAATGATGCATTTTCCTATCAACAATGTAAACCCTATTTTCAGACCATAATCTGAGTCCAAACATATTTTTCAAAAATCTTTGTCAGAAACTAGAATCAAAATTTCTCAAAACGTCCATCATTTGCATTCATTAGCTTGCACTTTAACCATAGGTTTAAAATTCCCATATTTTAGTTGCATTCCTTAAGCATCATATTCACCATTTTTTCCTTAGGTTTCATCTTGGAAAACTTTGGATTAGGCCAAATCTCCACACTTTGTAAAAACCATTGTTTTCAAAATTAGGGTATTTTGGGACAGTCATTATTCCTCTTTTCAGTCATTGTCATTTTTTGTGAGAACCCCCAACTCAACAGTCTAGTTAGGTAGGATCACTCGTCATATTGACCTCGTCATTTAGTCCCTTTAGCAATTCCTTTTGATAACCTAAATTGAGAGATACGTCAAGCTTAGAGTGGTTAAACAAACCTTTCTCCAAACATTGTCCAAACTTAGCCATCATTTTAAACTTAGACTTTGCATCGTCCACCTCTAGTCCTCATTTTGAACCTATAATTTGCATTAATCACCTTACTCTTTCATTAGCATTACCATCTTAGTCCTCATTTGACACTTTGGCTTTGAAAACCTTGGCATTAATCAATCATTTCCTTAGTCATCACCTTGCATTGTCATCCCTCATTATCAGAAATACAAAAAAAAAAACCTTAGGCTAGTATCATCCTTGCATTTGGTCATCATTTTCATTACCCTCATTTGAGAAATTCCCTTTTATGGTGGAAACTAGACTCCAAAGAAAGAAAAGACAAATGAAAAACTTTGGACAAGATTCTAATTCCAATGTTACCAATCACACTCATGACCCAAATTGGACTTTTGACGACCCATTTGGCAACACAAATACTCAACCTCTCATGACCATAGCATCCTCATCAAACAACCCCTTTGAACCATTCTTACATACGGATGAATATGGACAAATACTTGAGGAAAACCTAGAGGTAGCAACACAAGATTCAGAGGCATCCTACTTTGTTGAACAAATGGTCTTATATGACAAAGATAGATATTTGGCCATACTTCTAAGTCAAGGCACCAAATTACCTCATGGATTTGAATTTGATACCTTGAGATCAACATCTCCTGTTAATAACGTCAACAATACACATAACATGTCAAATAGTGGTCAACCTCCAAGCACCACAAGCAATACCTTTTTTGATGCTACCTCACAAAATATCACAACGACCATGAGTGCTACCTCCAACATTCCAAACAACTCCAATTCAATAAACACTACATCCATTGGAGGATCACAATCAGTCACAGTGCCCACAATATCCACAACACTGTCACAATCGACTGGAACCACCTTTGGGTCCTCGGTAGTGTGGGCAAGTTATTCCAATCCTCTCTTTACCACTACAGTAAATGCCATGGGGGCATCATCAAGCCATACAAATCCTCCATTGACAACTACATCTAGTACCATGAGTACATCTTCATCATATCCTCTCATTGGTATCTCACAAAATCCTTTGGGTGGAGGTAAATGACGTATCTTTATTCAAGGAAAACAATAAAATGTTAACGCGTCAACACAACTTAATGCCACCACCTCCCAAGGACAAAATATGACCATTCCCCTTGTACAAACCCAACAATTTGGACAAGGCAGTGAAAACACAACCTATGGCATCATTCACACATCAAAATATTCATGGTTGCTATATTCCCAAAATATTGACCCAAATGTCTAGGGGACACATCCCAACATACTCATCCCATATTCATACCCACCAACATGCCCCCAATCTAAACTTTCAATACTAACAACACGCAAAACATAACACATCATACATGCCACAACAACATGTACTGCAACAACACACCAACATACACTCACAGCAAATTGGGACCTATGGCATACCAATCAATCCAATGTATGGGACCACAAATGACCTTATAATCGATGCCTTACAAGCAAAACTGATGGGTCTAGAGAAGACCATAGAAAACATACAAATATCCGGCAAGAAATCAGAAGTGTCATATGATCTATCCGTATATCCCTTCGACATGAACTTCTACATGCCACCATTTCTTTTGATATATGTGTCACCTAATTTTACCAAATACAGAGGAAAGATAAACCCTATCAAACATGTCTGAGAATTTACAACAATTGTATGGATGTTGCCTATGAACAAATGTACTTGATGAGACTCTTTTCTAAAAGTCTTACAGGTCCTACCCTTGAATGGTTCTCCACTCAAAAGGATAACCAAACATTGGATGAACTTCAACAAAAATTCATAAAAAATTACACGTACAACATTTACATAGACACCTCTATTACTAGCTTAGGAAATCTCATGCAAGAGGATGTTGGCAAAACATTCATCCCATTCTTCCAAAAATGGAGAAGTCTAGCTAGTCATTTTCACATCGACATACTCGAAAAGGAAAAGGTGGACATGTTTGTTGAAACACTTCTAGGATCCTTAAAATATGCATTACAAGTACATTGTTGCACAAACTTCACAAGCCTAATTGAAAAAGGTGCCCAGATATAGAAAGCCCTTATTGCAAAGGGAGAGCTAAAATACGGTCCTAAAAATACAAATGCAAATCCTTCCACTGACAAAAATAAGTACTGGGTCAAAAATAAACATGTTACCAATGACGGTGTTGTTGATGCCAAGGCTGTAAACACTATGGGTCCTGTACTGGCTCTAAAAGGGTTCCAACCACAAAACAAGCTAATGACGATACTAACACCCCCCACCAATGCCATCCCAAACAACCAAAATGGTCAAAATAGTCAAAATCAAGTACAATACCGTCAAAAGAGACAATTCCCCAGAGGTCACACATATAGTCCCTTGGGTGAGCCCATGGAAGAAGTCCTCAAGAAATGCCTTCAAAATAGTTTCATCACACTTGAAGAACCAAAACCATATGACCTAGGGAAATTTAAACCATCATGGTGGGATGATAATGCCTTCTGTGCTTACCACTGGTCTAAAGGACATAAAACATCATCCTGTCGACAACTCAAAAATATTGTGCAAGATCTTATCGAGAGTCGAATAATCAAATTGGGTAGGCCACAATTTCCATCAAATGCTAGCCATACCATTCATAAGAACCCATTGCAAGACCATGGTCCTAATAAGGCTTCCACGTCAAGTCCTAAGACAAACAATAATCAAGCCAATTTCTCCCTTGCTAAGTATGACTATTCCAGTGGACCTACTATAAACAATGTTCAAACTGATGATGAGTACATAAACACCATCACAATCAAATGAGCACCCCAATGCAATGCCACTAATCGAAGTGGCAAGGTCACCATAGCTGGTCCGCCTCCCACTAGGCAACCTAAGGTTACCATACTTGGTCCATCTCCTAGGTAGTCACAACTCACCTCAACCACGAAACAGTGGCAACCTAAGAGTCAGTTTAACCTTGTTGACTAGCTCAGAAAAACTCCCATGTAGATTTCCATACTTGAGTTGCTTTGCATCTCTCCCACGCATAAGGCTATCTTGGATAAAACCTTGCAAGAGTCATCCATCCCTAAGGATATTGATGTCAACCAATTTGAGACCATGGTGGAATACCTCACTACACCTCACCACGTCACCTTTTCTGATCAAGACTACTTGTCACCCAAGACTAACCATAATGATACATTACACATTGAAAATTTTTTCCATAAGCATAAGGTCAAAAGAGTTTTAGTAGATGGTGGAGTAGGATTGAACATATGCTCCTTGAAACTAGTTAAGGCTCTAGGATTTTCTGATGGATGTGTGGACCCTACAAAGAGTATAGTCATAAAAGCATATGATGACAAAGAAGACTCTTCATAAGGTGTTATTTCACTTCCTATTAGAGTGGGACCAATCATTGTGGATACAACTTGCTAGGTCCTAGATCTAGAATTACCTTACAACATCTTTCCTAACCATCCATGGATTCATGCCCTAAAATCTGTACCCTCCACATATCACCAATGCTTAAAATTTCCATTTGACGACACATAAATCACCATATATGGAGACCCTGACCCTTTTCAATATTGTACCAACCTAAGGGGTATTTTTACAAACTAAGTGCCCATAAACCGAGAAGCTCATGGCTCCTCTTCCTCTAAATACATTGACCTATCCACACTCACATCATCTTCCATGTCCACTCCATCCACATCTTTCACCACACCACCATCTTCCACACTTCCTAAGGATGAACCCAATGTCAAGATCCAAGACCAATGCTGTGGAGAATTCAAACTACATACAACATATAGAATCACAAAATTATCCAAGTCTCTGAAGGTCTATGGTTGACCATGTTTTAGAATGGAACCCAAAGAAATCTTCAAATTTCCACCAAAAATGGTTTTCATAAAATGGGGAGACATGAGTAATGAGGACCTTGCTGATATTAGAGGATGGCTCTATAAAGAAATGGTTGACTTACACCCATTACCAGTTAAGAGATATGGCAAGGGATATGACATGATGAAGGCTAAGGGCTATGATGGAACTAGTGGCCTAGGTAGAAATAAAACTAGATGAAGAGAGCCCATAAAATCTTTCAAAATACCAAAGTATCTTGGATTAGGGTATGGATTGCCTGACAATGATGACCGACATACCGGTGGAATTTTGAGTGAGTTCATGAATGCTTTAGAAAGTGTTGAAACCACTAAGGAAACCTTTACTGAAATTGACTCCCAAGAGTGGGAATTTGGTTCCCAAAGATCCTTAAGTGACTATTGCCTTGATGATTTTTTCATTGAAATGAGGGAGCTTACCTCTGAACAAATTTTTTGACAGACATTTAAAACCAATTAGGCACCAAATAGTCACAGTTCCACTTCTCTTCCCCATGACATACAAGACCCACCACCTGAATCTAGTAACCAGTAATCGAATCCATTTGAACTTCCAGATAACACTGACAACCACAACTTTGAGTCCTTCACCCCTTACTTTGAAAATGAATATGAAACAAATGAAGGGGAATACTGGATAGAGTCCAATGTGGAATTGGATGATGATAATTTCATCTATAATATCTCTTAATTCGTCTACATGGTTTCTGAATCCTCCCCTCAATTCACCGACTCTGACGATGGAATTTCCCTAGTCTATCCACAATTAATCCATTGGGACCAACAAGGCCCACCAGTATTGGACACCTTTCAAAATGATGAGGCTATTGCAAAATTTATCTGATTACGTGAGGGCATACCCAGTGGTGATCACAAGGCATGATTCACCATTGACCTAGATTGTGTAGCCTACTTTGGCGAGATGGCTTCTTCCTCCAATCACAAAATTATAAATAAAAATAAAACAAAAAATGAAATGTCTTTAGGTGAAAACCGAAAGGCACCTTTTGATGACAAAAATGTAAAAAAAAAGGACGTATCTGTGGGTGAAAACTTCTTTGAGGCGCCTAAAGATGGAGGATTGGACTTTCTTATCATAACATAAGAGAAACTAGCTATTCTCATAGAGGACACCATAGAAGACAACATATCAATAGTAGAAGATCCCAAAAATGGTCCTCTTCGTTGCATCCTTGACTGAAGAAGAGAGACCAAAATTTCACAAATTATTTGCAGAATGTAAAGTCAACTTTGCATGGGCCTACGCTGAAATGCCGAGACTAGACCCATAACTTGTTCTGCACCATTTTCAATTATTTCCAAATGCAAAACTTGTTAAACAAAAGTTATGCAAAATGCATCCTCAGGTCGCTCTATTGGTCAAGTTGAGTTGAATAAACTTCTAGATGTTGGGTTCATATGGTCTATTGATTATGTCGAATGGATATCCAATCTTGTGCTAGTAACGAAGCCAAATGGAATGATCCAAGTCTGCACAGATTTTAGAGAATTAAACAAGGCATTCCCAAAAAATGACTTTCCTTTGCCGAATATAGATATCATAACTGACTTAATAGCAGGATATGAGATGTTGTCCCTCATGGATGGTTTTTCTAGCTATAATCAGATTTGTATTTCCCCAGAAGACCATCATAAAACAACATTCACTTGCCCTTGGGGTACATACTACTAGAATGTCATGCCATTTGGTCTTAAAAATGTAGGCACCCCACATCAGAGGGCTATGGCCACAATATTTCATGACATGATGCATAAAATAATGGAAGATTACGTAAATGACCTTTTTGGCTAAATTAGTAATAAGAAAAGATCATTTGAAGGTGTTAGACACAATTTTCAAGAGAAAAGAAGATACAAAGTCCGACTGAATCCTACGAAATTTGTCTTTGGTGTAACATTTGGAAAACTCTTGGGATCCATAGTTTCTCAGAGAGGCATTGAAGTTGATCAAGGAAAAGTCAAAGCCATCATAGACATGCCTCCTCCCAAAGGAATAAGTGAACTCACGACATTACAGGGTAGGGTACAATCTATCTAATGCTTTATAGTATAATTGGTTGACAAGTGTCAATCATTCCAATATGTTCTGCACAAAGGCATCCCCTTTATGTGGACAAATAAATGTCAAGAAGATTTTCAGCAAATAAAAGACTACTTACTATCACCTCCAGTCCTGATGCTGCCCATTCACAGAAAACCATTGATCTTATACATATTTGCCACTAATTTAGCACTGGGGGCATTTCTAGCACAAAATGACCAAGAAGGAAAAGAAAGGGCCATATATTATATCAGTCGGACACTGGTCGGGTATGGAATAAATTACACATTAGTTGAACATGCCTATCTAGAAGTTGTCTTTGCATCCCAAAAGCTAAGACATTATATGTTGAGCCATCAAACATAATTGGTAGCCAAGATTGACCCCCTCAAATATTTATTGAGTCGTGCATCATTGACAAGATGTCTGGAAAAATGGGTCATGATTCTAAGCGAATATGACATTCAGTATGTCAAAAGAAAAGCAATCAAAGGACAAGTGATTATAGACCAATTGGCAGATGTGCCTATACAAAGTCATCATCCCTTAGTGGAAGATTTCCCAGATGAATTAATATTCCATACAGAACCAAAGTCACCCTAGAGGCTATACTTTGACAGATCACATACTAATCATGGCTCGCGGGTAGGGATATTGTTTATCACCCCTCAACGATATTCCATTCCCAAGCCCTTTCGCATAGCTTTCCCATGCACAAATAACATGGTGGAATATGAGGCATTGGTTACAGGACTTAGAATGGAAATAAAATAGAAAATCAGAGCATTGCATGTCTATGGAGATTCTCAGTTAGTCATCAACCAAGTTAATGATGACTATGACACAAAAGGTGAGAAGCTAATGCCCTACAAATGAATTGCTGATAGTTTCTAGAAATAATTTCACATGGTGAATTTTGAGCAAGTTCTAAGAGTACAAAACAAAGTGGCAGATGCCATGGCTACAATAGGCTCTCTCCTCGACATTCCAAGCAATATACCTTAGCTGGAATTCTTGATAGAACAACTATTGGTTCCTGCCTATGATGTTCTGGAATCAGAGATGGTCTACGAGATTGTTGGTCCCAATTCTCCCTAGTACCAAGACATCCATGACTACCTTAAGTCTCAAAACCTCCCCCCTAATCTATCTAATAACTAGAGGAAGTCTTTTATCTAAAAATCTGCAAGCTATGCCATCATTAGTGACACCCTTTATTGTCGTAGCTTTGACAACACTCTCCTTAGATGTCTCGACACCAACGAAGCACGCACGACCATATGCAAAGTACATGAGGGTATATGCAGGTCTCATTTGAGTGGTCCTACTCTATCCAAGAAGATTACGAGACTTGGGTACTATTGGCCAACCATTAAGAAAGATGCATTAGAATATGTCAAGACTTGTCACCAATGCTAGATTCACAGTGATTTGAGCACAAGAACTTCGACCAATCACGTCTCTGTGTTCCTTCACACAATGGGGACTCAACCTCATGGGAAAGATCCATCCTACCTTGTCCAATGGCCATAAATTCATCATAACTGCCATTGAGTACTTTACAAAGTGGATCAAAGCCATCCCCCTAACGTACATAACCAGAAAACAAATATCCAAATTCATTCTTAACTATATCATTTGCCGTTATGGCCTTCCACAATCCATCATCACTGAAAATAGACATCCATTTAAAAACCAAGATGTTTGTGAGTTATGTGAGCAATTTCATATCCAACATCATTTTTCCTCTCCGTATTACTCACAAGGAAATGGTCAAGCCGAGGCGTAAAATAAAACTAGTGTTAAAATCCTTAAAAAGACTGTTAATGATGCTAGTTGTGACTGGCATATTCAACTCAACCCTACTCTATGGGCTTACTACACTAGCATTCGTACGTCTACAGGAGCCACTCTTTTCGCTTTGGTCTTTGGAGCTAAGGCCATCTTTCCCATTGAGGTTGAAATTCCTTCTTTACAAGGCTCCTTGAAGGGTCTGACCGATGATGAGGAGCATAGACAATCATGTCTACATGAGTTGGAGATGTTAGAAGAAAGAAAGCATAATTCCCTGAACCATCTGCAGGCATATCAGAATTGTCTCTATCATAGTTACAACAAGAGAGTAATGGTCAAGAAATTCAACATTGGTGATCTAGTCCTCATGAAGAACCCTAAGAATATGGTTGACAGGGAAAAACTTGGAAAATTCAAACCAAATTGGCTAGGTCCCTACGTCATCATATCCTCCTTTGGTTGTGGAGCTTATCTGCTAGCCACTCCAGATGGAGAACAACTGATAGATCCTAGAAATATTGTACATCTCTAAAAGTTCTATGCATAACATCAGAAGGTCAAGCTGAAAACTTTAAAAATACAAAAAAACTGAAAAATAACGAAAAAATTGAAAAATAACGAAAAAATTGTTACCTTGACGAAAACCTGGCAAACAGACATCTTGGCGGCACCAAAAAAATGAAAAAATGACAAAAATAGTAAAGATAAATAATTCAGCCAATAGTGAAAACCTAACAAATAGGCTCTTTGGATAAGTACCATGGTGAAAACCTGGCAAACAGGCGCCATGCGTAATCAATCATTACTATGCCATCTACTGTTACTTTATCTATCTTGGTCAATGATGAAACACATTTTTTGTCACCAAAATGACATCTGCCATGACATCATACCCTTCATTTCATGGTTGACAAAAGGTTGACATCAAGTCCTAAATACTGTCCATCTGGCACTGCAGGCATATCCCTTTCATGTCCTTTAAAATTGGCTAAGTCTTGGACCTGACTAGGGGAAATTTTTTTAATCATGTGACTACAGTGAATATCACACATGGGCTTGGAAATTCTAAAAGTCTTAAAAAGGACCAAAAACATCACAAAAAGTCTTGAGAAAAGACCAAAAACATCACAAAAAGTCCTGAAAAAAGACCAAAAACATAAAAAAAGTCCTAAAAAGAAAAGAAAAAAAAAGAAGACCAAAAACATCATAAAATGTTCTGAAGAAAGACCAAAAACATCACAAAATGTCCTAAAGAAAGACCTAAAACATCACAAACTATCTTGAAGAAAGACCTTAAAATTGAAAAATGTTATGAAGAAACCACAACAAACGTCAAATTGTATCGAAATCACAAAAAATGCAGTCACTCCTTGTCAAGTCCATCAAATCAATTATTCTTTGTCATTTGTACGAACTACATTGTCTCTGCACATTTTCTACATAGGCAAGACTCACTTTCGAGTCCCTAAGACATTAGGTCAGTCCTTTTAGGTTTGTCAAGATAAAATCATGATGCAATCTTTGGTCATCAAGACAAAGTCACTGGTCATGTCAAACTACGAGGTCTCTCAGTGTATGACATAGGCAAGGCCATATGTCGATGAGCCCCCAAGGCCGCACTAGGTCAATCCATTAGGGTTCATGGCATTACACTAGCACACACATCAAAAGTCTTCAAGTCAAAAAAATCATTTTCCAAATGGGAAAAATCCTAAAACAAAGTATGGAAATCATTTATTCAAACATGAAAATCACATTAGTATGTCAAAAAAATTGACATATGGTCAACACAAGTCAAACTCAGTCAAAACAAGTCAAATGATCATAACTTGTCAAACTCTCAACTCTTGGTTAGCTTTCAAATGTGTCCTTCTAAAGAATAACCTCTATCATTCATGCCTTAGGATGTGTCCTTCCTAGGCATCATCACTGTCATTTGACATTTTGAGGGATCCTCTTGACATCTAAGGATCACTCCTCTTGCAATCAATATTTTTTAGATGTGTCCTTCTAAAGAAAAAACTCTGTTATTTATGCCTTAGGGTGTGTTCCTCCTAGGCATCGTCACTGTCCCTATCACTGGCATTCCGAGGGATCCCTTTTGACATTTAGGGATCAAACCTCTCGACATCAACATTATTCAGGATGTGTCCTTGAATTTGACAATCTTCGACATTAGTCATCTTGGCATTGTCAAAACCTTGACACCCTGGCATCTCAACATCATCAAACCTGACATCTTGACATTAAAACACTAGGTATCTAGACACACTTGGAAAACACTTGGGACTTGTCTTTGGATTTTTTATCATGTTACTAGTTTTTCAATGAGATCCTGACAACAGGATTTAGAGAAGCAACAATGTATCATGATGTTTTTCTTAACTTTTGACAAACATGTTACTTGTTTCTCAGCGAGGTCTTGATTTCAGGATTTAGAAAAATGACGTATCATGATAATGGCTATATTTTGTATTTTTGCAATCATGTTGGTAGTTTCTCAAGGATGTCCTGGAAACAAGATTTAGAGAAGCAATGACGTTTCATGAATTGTCCTTCTTGTCTTTTTTGCTTGTGGTTGATTATGAAAAAAATTCATTATCATCCGTGTCTGTGACTTCTTGTCTTATGTGATGGTACAACCTTGCACACCTTGATTTATGTCATATCATGGTGTTTGTTGGCCATCACAACAATCTTCCCAGTGATGATTAAGAGCAATAAATATAAAAATTCCTATGGTAAAGTTTTGAAGGATTTGGTCTAGGAACTAACATGCATCTCCTTCAGTCCTATCATCTTCTCTAGTCCATCTCTCGATGATATCCCGTGACATACAAAAACATAAGTGCATACATAATCACATAGACATTGCATTAGGTCCGCATTTACATCATCCATAACATTAAATCAGAGACATTGCATATTGCATTAACATAAGCATAAACATGGCATCCATTCAAATAAATACATTATGCATATCATCATCATCCATGGCGTAACATCAACATGATATATAAATAAACATTGCATTATCTGGGCATCACATCATAAGTAACCATCATAATACATACATGACATGACATATAAGTAAATAAATATCATCATCCATCATAACTACATAATTCACATAAGCATCACATCACATATATCATAATGCATAAATGAAATAACACTATATAACACACATGTAGGCCACATCAAAATTGCATCATATAGCATCATATCAAAATATATAATGTCACATGATAGAGTCAAGAGATATCCCAAAATAGAGATCGCAGGCTCAATGGTCTATACATAATGTGTCATAACATAGAAGCAAATGTAGCAAACATGTCCCTATGAAAGGCTCACATCATCCCCTTGGTGAAAAGAGTGTGGTGACTGCGGATCTATGCCTGACACTAAGGTAATGGGTGGACCTGTGGCAACCTCTGTCTGTGCAACCAATGGAATTGACACTAATGGAATCATCTCCACGGTAATAGGCACCTGTGATGACACTGTGGCATGACTCTGTGATGCTGAATGATCTATCACTGGTGGCTGCCTCTGTACTAACCTCTACTCTGAACTGATAGACCCATGACTATGGATCGAATGATGACTTGAGGCATGCCTATGTGAGTGGTGGGACCTGTGCCTTGATGTGTGCCATGACAAGGTAGACCCTCCTGCACTAGTGTGATTCCTGCTACTACTCCCACTCCCTGATCTATGACCTTTGCTTGTCCTCATCTATGAGCACGATAGTGTAGGATCTCGTGGCTCGAGAGGAACTACTTACTCATAGAGGGTCATGTACTGCCCGTACTGAGTGCTCACCCTGGAAAGCTCATGAGCCATATCCTTTGAAGGTCCTAAACATAACGCCGCAAAATCTACACACCACTATGTTGACTCCTACTAACATATCACTGCCTGATCCCACTCTACCCGAGCCACCTCTAGCTCTGACTATAGTGCTCGAACCTCTGCAACACTCTTATCCAATCTCCTCTAAAGGTCTACCACCCTCTGTTCTATCATCGTAGTAGGGAGCAACGCTGAGCTGGATGGTATCTCCTCATCCCCCTCCACCATCCTAAATCTGAAAAGCCTCTTGACCTCATCCATAGTATCATCATCATCTTCGTCATCATCCTCCTCCTCTATGACCTCCTTGCCACCAACTCCCTCATCCCAAGGGACATCCACCTCAAGCTATTGCTCTTGTCTAGCCTCCTCCTGTGTCTCCTTCTCCTACTCCAGCCTCGACTACTCCTCTTGTCTCTCCTCCTCCTGCTCTTGCCTCGGCTATTCCTCCTATCTCTCCTCCTCCTGTTCCCACCTCGGCTCCCCCTCCTTGGCCACCTCTAGGATAGCATCTAATGCTGCTCTAGTCACACGCAGTCGTACCCTCCTACCCTACCTTTGGCCATCTCTCCTTCATCTCTGACTGTCTCCTCCATTGTCCCCATCATGTCCATCATCTGCACCCCGACCTCTGTTCCTGCCCCCATCTTGCCCTCGCCTGGCTTGCGGCACACGTGGTATAATTGATCTCATGTCAATTGGTGCTAGCCCATTTAGATCTTTTAGTGGCACTGGTCGATGCCACCATAAGTCATAGTCAGCTGTAGTCCTGGGATCTGCAATCCCACCTCTCCATCCCCATTGCTAGGCTACTAGCCCATTAATCTGCTTCTCGACAAAGGCTATAGGAATTGGTGGCCCCCAAGCTAATTCCCTGGATGATCAAACATACTTGAATGTGCCTGTGGGTACACCCTATTGCTCTCCAAGTTGTCTAAGGACATGCTGCGACAAATACATCTCTAGGATGAGCTAACTCTGTATTGTCCTCCTAATCAGGTAACAATACTATTTGCAAAAGCTGAGATGGTCATCCTCATCATCTCACTATTGGCAATCTCTATAGGGCCTCCAAATGAATGTAACCATGGTGTTAATCTGATGGTGCCACCAACCTGTCTCTCCCATCCTCATTTGCTGTAGGGAACTGACATAGCAGTAGGTATAAGGCATCCCCTTGGCTAGCTGTGGTCTCTAGATAGGAGGTCGGAATATGGCCACATGCTCCCAGGCCCATATCATCAGAAGTGTAGTCCCACACCCAATGCTTTGTGCCCTCCTGTAGGCTACCTCGTGAAGTTGATGGTAAATTATGCCTAGAAAATAGGGCCCTTAGGCATAAACAATCTAATCTCACCTCATGCCCACAAGCACATCTCCCCAACCAATGGGAAACCCATGTCCGCGATGGTCAGGAATCAGTATCCCACTGACTAGTGTTGCCAAAAATGCATCAAACTGGGCATAATGCTCTGCCATAAACTCCTAGCAGATATCATATCCCTCGATGCCAAGTCCTACACCCTCATCCTAATAGTAGGCTATAAATGTCTAATAGCCATGCTGAAGGTCGTAAACGATCCGCTCTCCTCAGATTGGTAGATGTAGAATACAATACATGTCCTCCAACGTGACTGTCACCTCTCCTGTCGGCAAGTGAAATGAGCATGTTTCTGAATGCCATCACTCACACAATGCAATCAAAAGTCCCCTATTTTCCCAAATAGCAGGCATATAGGAAACATAATAAAGACCTAACTGCATCAACCATCGTCACTCTCGCAGAGTCAACTGATCTTCGAACTGGAAGGTCGATGGCCTGCTCTCTCACATATATATGGGTGCTAGTTGTCTCTACACATGTACAAACATGTCAGTACCTTCTGGACAATCATCATTATCATCATTATAACTAAAAAGCATTTAAAATTTGAAAACCATCAGAATCAACCCTAGTCAAAGTCAAAGTCAAATACTCTCGTTGACTGCACTTGTGTTGTAGAAAACTGGTTGCATTGTTTTGTACTTCACATGCATCGCGACATATCGATTGCATCATTCTATCATTCAATTGTGTCACATCAGAGCATTTGCATCATGCTATATGACACATGTCACTTTATTTGAATGCATTGCTTAAATCGGCGAATACGTCGCAAAATAACATATGTGGCATTATAACTCTCAAATGTGACACGATATTGTGAATGCGTCACACCTTTTAACAAATGCGTTACACATCCTTGGCCTCCCATAAATAATCTTACACTTGTGTCAAACGTAAAGTCAAATGCAGCTTACACACATGCATATGCATCACAGCACATTCATTGTTCTCCCTAAAACCCTAATTTTGGCATGCAAATCAAGAAAATGAAAAAGTGGGTTAGGGGTACATAATACTGGCTCCGAGCCCTCTGGCCACTTGTAGGTCCGCATGATCTCACCGCGATGCTCAGTCACTAGAATCGCCATCCTCGCAGAAGTCCTCTTCACTTTGAGCTCTCGAATTTGCTAAGGTAAATAGTGAAAATGAATTAACTTTTACCCCTTTGTCAACCTTTTTATAAAGTCAAAATGACATTTGTCAACTAGGTTATTACTAGAGGACCTTTTGACCAACTTTGACCACCTCTTTGGCCACTTTAAACATGTCAAAATCTGAAACCGTCTACGCCATCATTTTTTTGGTCATTAAATTGACTTATTGGGACACTTTCCAAATTTTTCTATCGCTGGCTCAAAATTTTAAAAATTTCCCGAGGGGGCATCGATACTCCATACCTTCACTGGGGCATGACTTTAACTTATTTTCTTTGTCACAACATGACATACTACATTATGACAAAGAGGGGAAAATTGTAGACACATAAAAATGGCCTAGGCCTGCAAGCTCTATTTTACCACTTTCGTCCTAGCATAATCATGACATTTAATTAGGTCCTTTGTCCACATTCGACTATTAATTAAATAATTCATAATTATTTAATTAATTCACATCTCTTTATTCTTCATGATTATTAAATAAATAAATTATATTTATTTATTTCAATACGTCACTAATGGCCTATTATCCTCTTACAGTTAAATAAATTTCTAAATTTATTTAACTTTGTTCATTTATTCTTCTTGATTATTAAATAAATGAATTTCATTTATTTATTTAACATGTAACTAATTCTCATAATTAAATGAATTTATTAATTTATTTAATTATTAATCATATCCTCTAAATTAAATAATTATCTTTAATTGCCATTTTTTAACATTTCCCTCATTTTAAATAAATAAACTATTTAAAATGATTTCACATTCTTTATTGTCAGTTCATTTTAGTAAATAATCTAAAAATTGATTATTTATTATCACACAAAATCCATATTTTGAATTAATTTAATTCAGAATGGTAATATTCTTCCAAAAATCAAGCAATTGAGCAGATTCTTGATTTTCCAAATTTGCTTTTCAGTTCAATTCTTATCTTATTGATTTTTTGAATCTCACAAATCAAACAGTCTTTATCTTCTTGATTTTAAAAAATCTTTATCTTTTGGATTAATTATCTCATTTATTCTCGACCGCCGATTCAATCTTCTTAAATGACATCTCGACCACTCATTTAATGATTTTTCCCTAACACTGATTAGGGATTGTCACATGAAATATCATCCATAGATTTTATTCTTCCATCAACTTTCAATCTCGTCCTCCGTCCAAAATTGCATTTTCTATAAAATGACAATTTTGCTCACATTTTCAACTACTCACACCCACACTCATACTTAGATATTGTAGCATTTATACTTGATTTCCTTAAGTCTTAGGCATTTTCTTGGCATATTTATTTTGTTATTTATCATAGGCATAGTAATCAAATCCTTCAAAGCTTGTTTAGGACTTTGGTATAGTCTTTGTTATCAAGTTTCTCTCATGTTCGATCTAAGGGCAATACAATCAGCAAGTCAGAAGGTGCTACGAAGATGAATCATGGAAGCTTCAATGATTGACTGGTATAATCTTTTCTTCTTTAGTTTTCAATGTATTTCATAGTTCTTTGGGTTTTTATGCTTTAATATTTGATTATCTAACCTTAGAAAAATAACCCTTAGATGGAGGCCCCTACGGAGTTTCCCATATAGACTTCCCTTTGCCTTTCACTCTAGCATCCTCCATGTCCTACAGGTCCACTATTGTAGGCTTCCTTTTGTGACTCACCAGCATCTATTCACTATTCAAACTATGGCTGACCTAGGGTGTCCACCCACATGGCAGGTCCTGCACACTTCCTCATTGTTATCTCTCATCCACTAACCAATGGTGAAGTCATGGGGTCTTTCTGCGATGCATGTTTGGCTCTTCTCACCACCGGTTCATCAAATTTTGTGCCCAATCACTTCACTAGCCACTGTACCTACATTTATTGTGGGTCATTAATGAGGTTTTTCCTATAAATAACTCGCTCGACCTGTCATTTTCACTCTTTCCAATTAGGATTTGTCAGAGAGAAAATGATGGTCACAAGCCTTGCACTCGTATAAGCCTTTGAGGGATCAAAGCATAATCTTCACCAGATTTCTTGTGCTCTCCCAGGTATGCCTACATCCAAAACCAATCAATGCATGATTTCAATAATCAGGGTTTTAAATAGATGGTTAAATATTTAAAGTAAATCTTGAAATGTACCTGGCAATTCTGGTTCTGCACAAACCCACTTAAAATCCCCTAGAAAATCATCCTCAAAACCATGTGGAACTTGGTGTCTCCTCTACTATTTTTCACAGAGCATCGATGCCTTTGCGGCTCATCCCCCTTGTTGCCATCCCGGTTGAAACCCAAGTGTTAAAATGTTTAAGGAAAACTCAAGGTCTCGAACCCCTATGGGTCTACCCTCACGGGCTGCCGCATGCGAGTGGCTATCACCTTAAATCCCCTAGCAAACAACTTCCCTTTTCCAGCCTCCTACATCATGGGCCCCATTGAAATAGTTTTCGCTGAATGAAAAGTGATTGAGTCTTAGTATGCAGGCCATTCCCTATGGGCTGCCACCCACGGCTCGCCATCCTATGGACACTGTTTCCTAATGGCTAGGCCATTGCACCCATCCACATAGTGGACCCCACTACTTTTTTGACTAATCCCGGTCCCCACAAGCAAACACTAAGTCAAGTTTCTTACAGGTAGTCCCTTGTGGGCCATCTTCCACTCTTCGCCATCACCTAGATGCTGCTCACTAATAGCTAGGCCATTGTTCCCACCTGCATTGTGGACTTCACGGTCCCCTTCACTGGTCATGATCCATAAACAAAAAATGCTAAGGTAAAATTATTTATGCAAGCTAATCCATGCGGGGGTCTATCTGCGGGCTGCTGTCTCACCTTTTCCATTCCTAACAACCATGAGACAATGACTGTTCTCCAGCTCCCACTTGCATGCCTCAAAGTGGTTGAAACATAGAAAGTTAGCTCATGTCATCCTGACCACTTGCGGCTCCCACACTATGAAACTACTTATGTGGGATGTTGTGCCCTATTCGTCATTCCTTAATGACAAAGTCTGAAATGTCCATGAAGCCCCCTACCTCTGTACTCCTCAAGCTTGCATAAACATGATGACCAATTAGGTGACTCTAAAGACTATAATTTATCTCCCCATGTTCCAGGATGCCTTCTTAAGAGTTTGACCATGAGAAACTGTCTACAAGTCATTGTGACCCCAATGTCATTATGCTTCCAGCCGCTCCTAACGGCCTCCAAGCTAGGGAAACCCGCATCCCTGGGCTTGTATTCTTGTATTTGATCCAAATGAACCCAAAATGATGTATGATGATGAATTTTATGATCTCCTAGTGATAAATTGTTGGATATAACCCTCATTTTGCAGGATTTAACTAATGTTTCCCTGATTAATATGAATGCACTTATTGTGTCTTTATATGTAGGATTTATGGAATTTGTTACGGGTCCATCGGGGAAGTCTTCTAAGAAAGAGAAAGGAAAGAAACCTGCACACCTATCGAAAGGGAAGGAAGAGAAAGATCAGATGAAATACCAATTCCATGGAGTGGAGTACACCTCCAAGATCACCTCCATTTGGGATTTAGTGTCAGATATAAATCTTGGGCATGTGGATATAGATTAGTTTCAACGCAGGGTAATGATCCACCTTACAATTGAAAATGCATGAAAAATCAGAAAGAGTGGTCTCACTAAGGAAACCAATTTTCCACCCGTGCTCATTGCTCCAAAATTAGTAATGGTATGCAGAGAATGTTACCATAGTAGTAAAAAAATCATCAACCTTTATGATAAAGAGTTAGCATATTTGTCTGCTAGATCCATAGGCCAAACATTCCACATTCCCACATTTGATGTAATGGAAGAAATTGAAAAGGGATATGCTAAAAATATGTGGAAAACAGACCCCCTAGTATGCAAGAAGCTGATCAACCAAAATTGGTTGAAGGAAAAGAGGTGAAATGTTGCTAAAATGCCACAAGAACTGTTCAGAAGTGACTTCCATGAGGAATACCATGACTTAGTCACCCTGCTAAGTAGGGTAATGGGCCTCCCCGCTGTTGATTTCTTTGAAGAGTGGATGTTCTACTTCATAGAGGATATCATCTGAGGTGAGACAAAGTTCCACTAGGAAAAGATCATTAGTGACAACATACATAACCAACTTATGGCTATGAAGAAAACATCTAAGTTCTATATGACCTCCTACCTGGTGTACATCCTAGCAGAAAAATTCTTGTATAAGGGCCTTTTTGTTGCAAATAACCTGAAACCTAGGAGAGGAGACCTCAAAGTATGCAACCGCTACCCTCAGCTACAATACAAAAACTTCAAGAGGGAATATCAGAGGGTAAATGATTCCTTCATTGGGCATATCATTAGACTCCTTGTAGAAGACTTTAAGAGAAGAGTGTCTCACAGCACCAATGCCTTCATCCTATTCTTTAGGTATCTGTTCATATAGTTCCCAAAATTTACATATATCAGAACAAAGGGGTTCTTTGAAATGCCCAACCAAATGGTTCTGTTGGAGGTATCTCGACAATTGCAAAACACCTATGCCCTAATAAGTGATAAACATAGAGTAGGGATCCCATATCCCCTGAACTTTGGGTAAGGAATGTATGCCTGTCCTACTGCCCAGTGCGCGGAATATTTAGAGGAGTTGGTAGAATACAATCTATACCTTCACACAACCTGAGGGAGAATGGACCCATATAGAAAGTTGAAGAAATAGGTTATAAGGTAGTATGCTCATCTACCTCAACTTAAAGTGTAGGGTGATGTATTGACTTATGGCAAAGTTGAGGATGAGCTTGAGAGTGAAACTAATAGTGGAGAAGCTGCTACCCAAACCGAGGAATCACCCAAATCCCCTCCAAAAATGAGGTTGAAGAAGAGGAAGGATGCACTGAGCACCATACCAAGCACAAAGTATACACATGAAAGGCTACAGAGGGAGAATCATCAAAAATAGAAAATAAAATAGGGGGATTTGTTAGTGAGATGCCCATAATTGAGGAGGATCCCCAACATGAAGGAGAAGAAGAAGCCGAGCAACTGTGATCACTAGCTACCACCTATGCTCCTACTACTACTACTATCGTTGCCACTCCTTCACCTCCCGCCTCTTAGGCACTCCCTGTTTCATCTCCACCTGTCATGGAAATCTTGGTCCACCTTGCTTCCACCTCACTAATGACCCCAGTAATGGTACTAGATTCTTCCTTGAGCACTACATCCCTACCATTATCCTCCTTGCTGCCTCCTCCATTACCCTTTCTCTCTACCCTAATGATTGCAATTGCCACTGCTACTATGCCACCACTCACTCTGCCAGATGCCTTTGCAAAGTTCATGTAGGGTATACCTACTAATATTTCTAGTGTGATAATGAACCCTACTATTTAGAGCTTGATGCTCCAAATTGCCATTGGCCTGCCCCTTCCTCTGCCACCTACAAAGCCACCAAAGATGGAGGCCACCATGCAAATATTTTAGGAGATGGAAAGATGCTAAAGGGAAGCTGCGATGGGTGTAGTTGAAGAGCCTAAGGACCCTTTCAAAGATGATTATTTTGAACACCCAGAGGGTAGATTGAACATAAACCTAGATAAGGTGGCATCTAATGAAGAAAAATCACATTCCTTAGAGGAGGATACTGAGGGTTTTAACCAAAGATACATAATAGAAACCTTAGATTTGGAGTTACAAAAGGAGCTATCCTAGCAATTCAATGATGAAGGTGAAAAGGCTGAATTTGAAGAGCACCATTTTGAAGAGAAGATTGACACTAATTTCAATGTGGAGATACTTGAAGAGTCTCTACTAATTGTCCAAGACAAGGGCTCTATTCAGGAAGAAGTACCTCCTTAAAAGGTGGAAGAGAAGGAAAAAGAGAAAGAAGAAGATACCTCAAGGAAGAGCCCCGAGCCTGAGCATCATGCAGAGCTCAAACAAGAAGAAGGAAAGACATCCAAAAAGGAAGATATCAATGAAGAAAACATAGCCTAAGCTAAGTCAAACAAAGAGAAGGCTATGTAGATCGAGGATAAAATAGGTAAAATGCAAAAGCGTATTTTATAATGTTAAATTTTTTTTTGGGGGGGGGGGTAGGTGAAACCCTAATGTAAAATGAATCTTGGATACATAATGAAAGTAAATCCTGGCCATTCATTTTACTTTTGGAAAACTATTAATAAGGGTCTCCTCTCATTTTCAAAGAGAGAGTTGAGTTGTTGTGTAAAGACATGCTGCATAAATTTTAATGAGAATTACATTGTTTTGGTGGATTCTTGTGTTTCTCCACATGTTACATGATTCATCTTCTCAATAGTAGAATTTAACTTTGTTGTTCTAAGTTTTAAGTTGCTTTTAGTAGTTAGTTCATGCTGCAAATTGATAGTGAAGAATGTTATTGTGTTGAGGCCTTTCATGTTCATGCTTTTTGCTGTTTGTTGATGATGAACATTAGTGTAAAGTTAGTCTGAACATTAATTTATTGCTGCACTTAAAATTCATCCATTACTCATACTTCATGGTGAATGTATAGTTGAAAATCTACCGACATTAGAAGATAGCACTAGTTTCATGAGACTGTAAACTATTTTGGTTAAGTTGAACTTGGTTTGAGGAAGGTTGTCCATTATAGCATCCTCCATTATTACTGGTCAACATTAGTTGCAAGTATAGGAACTCTTCTATCCCTTTTCCCTTTTGAATTTTATTTGAAATAGAAACTAAGGTAAAGTTCTAGCATCATTGTAAAGCCAAATCTAATGTTAAACATGGAGTTTTAGACTGTCATTTTGAACTTGCAACAATTGCATTTCATTTTCAGAATTTCATGAAACTCCATTTGAAGATCCAAACTTAGTGAACCATAAATGCCCTTTGTGATTACTAGAAAACCACATCAATCAAATTAACTATTTCTTCAAGTCATGACTTGACACCTAAGAGACCTTGGGATAATTTTCTGCAACTTGGTTGTAGGAAGTTATCTTTCAAGAGGTAGTGCACTTGTGTACTACCTGTGTTGAGAAGTACAAAAATAGCCAACAATAGGTTTTAGGTATCTTGGTCATCTCTTATCATGAGAATCTTTGGTCCTATCCATCCATCCTTTATCTTTGTAGGATATACTATTCCTTACATCAGACCACATCAACCCCACCCAACATCCTTATGGAAAAAGGTACCTAAGATATTTTATTTATGTTTACTTTGAGATTCCTAGTTTACCTACTCGAGGCTTCCATAATCTATCATATCATGGTGTGCTTTGATTGGTGAAAATTGGGGTAAGTCTTGGCTTCTTTGTTTGTTGTGTTTTTTGGTTTGTATCACATTGTTTCCACCAATATCCTTTGTGATCTTCTATTATGGTAGGGTATTCCTTCTATTTGTGGTTTTCCAACATCATGTCTAACAAAGGAATTTGTGACTTTGTGAGATGTTGGACTAACCTTTTTTTTTTTTTGAGATAGTCCTATGTATGATATATGAAGTCACCTTGGCTCCTCATGCCTCAGTGCATAGTATCCCATGTATTAAATTAAGTTCTCACTACATGGTAGTTTTAATTCGACACTCTAAATCCCCTCATTCAATTATCCTACATGTTTCTAATCCATTCATTCTTCATTGCTATCACCCATCTACCTATCCTATGTACTTTCATCCCTCCACTTAATCCTATATTTTATGTGCACATGAATCCCCATCCACTTTTTTGTCTATCCTCTCATCTTCCTCTTGATGAAATCATATCTATCCCACCCATCATATCATTTCATCATCCCTTCAATCCTATTAGGCTAATATAGATTTGTTATTCTAAGAATATTTTCATCAATTCTAATCTTTTCATTATCCCTTAAATCCTTTTAGGCTAATATAGATTTTTTAGTCTAAGCATCTTTCCATCCATCATATCATTTCCTCATATATCAAGTTAATTTAATGGTAATATAGACTTTTTAGTCTAGGCATATTTTCCTCCATCATCTTCATTCATTTCATCAGTCATATTGCTCCTAGCCACCCCAAATCACAAGAAAATCCCACTTCATGCAATCTAGCACAAATTATCCAAGCACAACCTTGGTATTTTTCCTATCATTGTTGCAAGCCTTGATCCACATCTAATGATCATCATCAGTATGTATCCTTCCCAATCCTTGTGTTATTTTGGGATATATGATTCCCACATCAAAATAAATTTGGTCATCATGATTGGGATGTATCCTTCCTAATCCTTGTGTAGTTGTGGGATCATTACCACATCAACAAGACTCCATCCAATAATTAATCTTGGATTTTTAGTATGATTGGGGCAACATCATATTTATTTTTGAATCCTTTTATGATTTCTCACTTACAACATCATCCATCAATTATCTATCCCTCTTCTCATTCTTCCTTCTATTAATTATCTTGAATCATCTTCCCTATTTATACTAAATCATCTCATCCATTTCAAGAGCACACCCATGTTCTCTTAAAACCACATGTCCTCTTGAGGGGACATTATTAATCCTTATCCTCATCTTCACCCCATCATATTTATTCTTAGTCACTCCTTTGAATGACTGGGTCATATTCCTTATTCTAACCATCTTCTTATTGGTGCATTGTGGAGACCTCAAATTCATCCATTTTCTTCATCAAATTGCTACTGTTTCTTCACTATAATGCCACCATGTCGACGGATAGCTCAAATAAGTAATATTTTATTAGTTTTTTTTGTGAATTTGTTGTTAATTAGGTAGATTTAATATGTTTTTGATCTTAATTTCTTTAATTGTTAGGACTTGAAAGTCCACTTGATCTCCTCCTCAAAATCCTTCTCCTCCTCATGAACATGCACACCAAAAAAATATTGATGAACAACCACAATAACAAACTCCTCCAAGAATTCCTCAACATCCTCCTAGAACTCAACAAAATTTAATGAGGGAAATTGAAAACAACAAAAAAAAAATTGAGTTAATTGCAAGGTTGAACGATCCAGTAAGTTCAACCTTGGAAAGAACCACACTTGTAAATTCATTTCAAGCCATGTTAACACATGAAGATGCAATTAGAAAGGAATTAAGTGGTTGGGTGGATAAGAGGCAAGAGTGTAGAGATTTTTATGTAGATAAAATATCATACAAACAAGTGAAAAATGAAAATAAATACAAAATATGACTTGTTCTCACTATTCACTAACCCATGTACAAATCAAACTCTTGACCTTAAAAGCAAGAGTTTTCCTATCCATTTGTGCAACCACCAAGGGATTAGGAATAATTTTTGGAAGAGGTGGTGGATGTCAACCACCAAGGGATTAGGAACAATTTTTGGAAGAGGTGGTGGATGGTTTTTGACCATCCACCATGCAACAATAACAAGGCCCCCTAATATTTCTTGAGGAAACTCTACTACAAGTTTGTGCTCAACAAAATCCCCAACTATTTTGATATGTGAGACTTTTAGGGGAGAGGTGGTGGGTCGACATAGGATAGAATAGGTGCATGTATCGATCCTCAATGGAAATGGAGATGAGCACTCACTAGGCCAACTTATGAGCATGTTGCTATCCCTTCCGTTGTGAAGAAGAGTGATGAGGTAGACACTCTACAGTCTATTAGCTCTCTGACCTAGAGTATCATCTAGCGTGCAAGTATTGCAGCACAACGTCAGCCATGGGAGAGTTCAAGGGGTGGGGTTCCACCCCATTCTTGTTAGGTTTGTAGGTCGACCTATATGTATGACCCCACAAATAGTTAGGAGGCTGGTGTGCAGGATACTTCTGCAACTGCTCAATTTGTGATGACAGATGCCATGTTGAATAAGGATTTCAACCTTGATACTTAGTTAAATGTTAGCATGTTCATTGAATTTAATTTATTAAATTTCATTTATGAAATGCAATATTAACTAATTTAGTTTAATGATTGTAATAAAATTTTAGGGTTAGTGTTGATATTTTTTACACCGACCCTCCACCTATCTTTTATTGCACCACATCTACTGCTAAGGTATGTAACTAGTAAAAAATTATAAATATTATATGCGAATAGAATTTCTATATGAATGGTATTCTAATATCTGATTTTGGATGTTGAATAGGTTAATAATGGAGGTTTCATGGTAACACCTCCTATTGGCAGTGGAGTACAAACCTTCATGTAGGTAATAGAATAAAGAGTTTAACTATTGAATTATACTTAATAGATTTGTGTAGTTTAAATATTCACATCGTTGATTACATTGTATTGCACATATTTAAAACTCAAAGCTTTACTTCACATTGCATAACTAATAACTAGATTTTTATAAATGACAAAATTTTAATTACAATATAGTTTTTTAGAAAGTCAACATAAGTAGTGATACAATTACTTCACATAGCATAAGTAATAAGTAGGAGTAGCTTCCAATTACATTTTCTTGTCATTGAATTCCATGAGACCATAATTTATTGAGGAATTTTTTCAAAAAATTCACTACCTTTTCTATGCTATGGATGATTGGAAAAAATCTATGAAAGCATAATAGTAAACAATAGCAAAGACAAGGCAATGAGTTGTATGAAAAAATGCCTCAAAGAAGTCCATCACCATGAGACCCAATTTATTTGATGAATTTTTTCAAATAGCTCACCACCTTGTTTATGCTACCACATTTTCCATACATTTCTACCAAATCATTTTATGAAACAATTCACTTCCTTGCTACTATGGCTAAAATCCTAAAACAGGTGCTTTCCAACAAACTATGGATGCTTGGAAAAAATCTATCAAAGCATAATAGTAAACAATAGCATAGACAAGGCAATGAGTTTTCTGAAAAAATCCTCAAAGAAATTTGGTCTCATGGTGATGGAATGCCATTCCATCACCATGAGACCACATTTCTTTAAGGCATTTTTTAAAACAACTCACAACCTTAAGAATAGAAACCAAGCCTTTAGCCAAAATTCCCCTCCAAATCCTTTTCAAGGTCCTCATCCTCATCCTCAATTTACCAATCCATAGAAGCTTCCACCTCTTATTCCACTTTCATATCCCACATCCTTAAAATCCACATCACTCCACTATTACCAAGAAAATTCATCCCATGTCTCTCATAATAACTTCCTCCAAGGGCTATTTGCAAAGGTGGTTGTTTCCCCATGCAAAAACAAAGTGGTGTAATATTCCCATATCATGCATTCACCTTCATCACCCCCACATCAAGATAAACCCTAATACCCTAAATCTTAAATGAATCCCCTATCAATCCATCTATCCAAGTTGAAGAGTCTATAAAACCTTTCTCCCTCATGATACCATGCATATAAAATGAACTATGTCCATCTCCTAATCCAAAGCATGCTAACATAGATTCCCCTCCATATAAAGATCAAGGAAACCCTTCTCCTCGATCATATGATCCCCTTCATTCTCATGATCCCATTTCTAATCAAGAACAATATATCCTTTCCATATCATCTAATGACATCTTTCCATCTCAAGAGCAAGATATCCCTTCATCCCTCGTCTCACAATCCCCTCACCCCCACTTCATATAATGAAATCCTTCCTTCTCCAGATCAAAGTACCTCTTCCACTCCATTGTATGATCACTCTCAAAATGTGGTCTCAAAGTACATTTTCTACCACATCTAATGATCCTCTTCCCCTCATGATCAAAACAACCATCCCTCTTCATCTTATCATCCCCCTCCATCTCATAACCAGGACCACACTAGACCATCCACCCCATCCTAGCATAATAGCATAGAGAAGGAAATGAAATGCTTGAAAAAAATTCCTCAAAGAAATGCGGTCTCATGGTGATGGAAACCATGAGACCGTATTTCTTTGAGGAATTTTTTTGAACAACTCACGACCTTCTCTATGCTACCACATTTTTCATACATGTCTACCAAATAATTTTATGAAAGAGTTCACTACATTGCTACTATGGATAAAAGCCTAAAATAGGTGCTTTTGAACAAGATATGGATAGGGAAAATAGTAAGCATAATAGTAAGAAATATATAGTTCAATAAGTACTCAAAATTTTGTTGATTATCTCATATATTATAAGCCATGACCTACATCACTTTTCTACTTTTCTTGATTGAATAATTTGTTGTTTAATTTTTAGATGATGGAAGCACAATTTCCTCCAAATTTGGATAGGGTAATGGAGCAAGGTGTATCTTGTGCAATAGACAGCTTGATGCCTCTCACAGGGGTATGAGGTAGATTAGTAAATTTCAAATTATATTCATTGTTATAGTTGTTAGTGAAAAATCAAATGATTATTGATTTGTAGTTTAATTTCTATTTGGATGGTTTCTATAGGACTTGGGCACACCACAGGATGAACATGCGAATCTTTCGCATGAGGAGAGAGATCCTCTAGTAGCGGTAAGTGATTATTTTGTTAAACATATCATTTTTTATAATTTGTAATTTCTATATTAATGTATTTACTATTATTGTAACATTTGAAGCTTGATGAGGAACAAAATAGGAGGAGCATCCCTCGAGTTCAGGGTAAACAAGTATCATACACATTTCCATCCACTTGACCATTAAAGGACACTCGTTTGTTTCATTCACCTGGAGGGAAATGAATTTTGATTGGGGTCCTTTTTTGTATGCCTATATGGCATTTTTGGACAAATTTTGTATTGCATATACTTTACATTGTATGCCTATATGACATTCTTGTAAGCCTATATGGCTATTTTTTATATATGTTATACTTATATTGACATGTATTGATGTATGCCTACATGGATATTTGGTTAATACAAATATTTTTTATTGATGGTGATCATATTTGCATTATAAATTCATGCTTCAATAGATATGAGTTATGTGTATTCAAGTGCATACTTTACAAATTATGTGTATACTTTGTGACTTACGTGTATTCCAATGTATACTTTGCAACTTTTTTGTGTGTGTATACCTTGTATTCATGTGTATACTTTGTACTCATCTGTATACTTCATGGCTTATGTGTATGTGAGTACTTGTGCTTCACTTATTTATGTGTATTATGCTTCACTTATTCCAATGTATGCTTCATGCTTCCAATATATACTTCACTTATCCACATGTACACTTCACATATTATGTGTATGCTTCATGCTTCCAATGTATACTTTTATTATGTGTATACTTCACTTATTGCGTCTTTCATTTTCTCATGGTATTGACATTTAGCATTTGGTTAGCCCTAGTATTTCTCATTGTTGTACTTCATGGTTTGTCTTGAATATTTATTAATTGATGCTAAACAAATTTATTAGTTCATTCTAAACAACTTTAATATTTTCAAAAATGATTCACCAAGGATTTATCATTTACTTATGTACTAATTCAATGTTCTACAATACTGAATCAATATATAAAGGCTACAAAATTATATTTCTCACCACTATGGCTTCCATCTAGATCTTATATTCATTATGCAATGATGTGCATGCTCAAATGTATGACTAAAATGCTTATAGGCTAGATTTCACACTCCTTTTATGTTACTCCTAACATGTGGCCCTTGAAATCCATAAGATAATGGTGTAGTAAATGAGCACATTGATTCTTTAGATTGTATAATAGTAAAGTCTAATGTTAATTTTGTAAGTAAGAACTATTCTTATAATCAATTGAACATATTATTCATATGATTTCTTATATTCTTCAATTACTAAATTAGTTGGATGAAAGTAAGAAAGTAAATAACTCAAACACACATTTAAAGAGAGATTTACAAAAAAGAATATTGAAGTTGTGCTTCCTCATTTCCAGTATCATCTTGCAACATTTACAAATTAATTTGGGCTTTCAAATGTATTGGGGCCTTTTCAAGAACATCTACAGTCCTTTATTAACTTTCCTTCTTGTGGATTATGTGCTTATTCAATCTACTTGTCTCTTACACTCATTTATAGAGTCATCTTATATTCCTAATTTGAAATTGCAACTCACCAACCTTCGTATTTGACTTCGAAGGGTTGTACTCATGCTTACACAAGCGCATCTGACTCATAGAAGATTCTAAATTCCCCCCCCCACAAATATATGGAAGATAAATCAATTCAACTACATGTTGATCAATTGGTTCTACCATTTATCTCATTTAGAGTAACATCCACTCTAGCCAAACCCATCTAGGTAAGACTGTATTTTGTTGTGTGAGTTCATCTAAAGCTAAAACCTATTGATTCAATTAAGTACCCAATGGAATTTTTCACTCATTAATTCTTGTAAGTTGTATGGAGTGAAGAATATACATATCAACCCTCAACCTTCTTATACCAATTAATCAAACCCATCACTCATGATTGTTCATGCAAGTGGTGTGAAGCCTAAGATGTTTGGACTAACCTTGAGCCTCATACACCAATTCCCCTATTCCTCAACCTGGTGTCTTTTTATAGATTTTCCCTTTTCCTCAACTATTTTGACACCCACATGTTTTATCTCTTTCATGAAATGATATGCTTTTGGTGTGGAAAACTCAGATTTGCTGACTGTCACATGAATCTTTCTTTTTTTCTTTGTTTTTCATGCCATCTTAAGGGATTGGGCCAGTTGAATGTAGTTGAGAATGATTCGGTGTGTTTGGGTTCAAAAGAGGACCATGCCTAGCCTAAAAATACCTATCATGACGTGTTGGAACAGTTTGTTAGGTCACACAAGTTGTAGAATAAAAGTTATACCCTTTTGCAACTTTACATTGTTTGCATTTGGAATTTTTTCCATCAACTGAAAAGTCGTCACCATTGGAAAATTCCTCCGAGATATAAAAACTGAGAGAGGTTATTGTATTGGGGTCCGACACGATCCCGTAGCCTCAAATTTTTTTTTCTATCATGGTTTTTGAGTAACATCCTGTCAAAGATTGCAACCATTTTGCACTTTGGACTCCTAAGGGATTGAGCCAGTTGAACATAGCTCAAATTGATTCAGCATGTTTCGGTGTGAAATAAGACCATTCCTAGCCTTAACATACCCATATGGATGTGTTAGAACAGTCCGTTTGGTCACACGAGTTGCAGAACAAAAGTTACACCCCTTTGCAACTTTACACTGCTTGCATTTGACACTTTTTCCATCAATTGAAAAGTTGTCACCACTGGAAAACGCCTCCAAGATATCAAAAAATGAGAGAGGTTATTGTAGAGGGACCCAACATGATCTCATATCTTCAAACAAAAAGTTTCTAAGTTTCACAGTTTTTGAGTAACATCCTATCAAAGATCGTAACCATTTTGCACTTTGGACTCTTAAGGGATTGTGTCGGTTGAATGTAGCTCAGATTGATTTGGTGTGTTTGGGTGCAAAAGAGGACCATGCATAGCCTAAACGTACCTATCTTGACATGTTGGAAAAATTCATTTGGTCACACAAGTTGCAAAATGAAAGTTACACCCCTTTGCAACTTTACACTGTTGCATTTGACACTTTTTCCATCAATTAAAAAGTCATCACCACTGGAAAACACCTCTAAGATATCAAAAATTGAGAGAGGTTATTGTAGAGGGGGCCAATGAAATCTTGTAACCTTAGAAAAAATGTTTCTAAGCATCACAGTTTTCGAGTAACACCCTGTCAAAGATTGCAATCATTTTGCACTTTGGAATCTTAATGGATTGAGTTGGTTGTATGTAGCTCAAATTGATTCAATGTGTTTGGGTGAAAAAGAGGCCCATGCATAGCCTAAAAATACCCATACAAACGTGTTTGAATAGTTTTTTTGGTCACATGAGTTGCAGAACAAAAATTACACCCCTTTGCAACTTTACACGGTTTGCATTTGACACTTTTTCTATGAACTGAAAAGTCATCACCATTGGAAAATGCCTCCAAGATATCAAAAAATTAGATAGGTTATTGTAGAGGGGCCTAATGCGATCCCATGGCCTCAAATGAAAACTTTCTAAGTATCATAGTTTCTGAGTAACAACTTGTCAAATATTGCAACCATTTTGTACTTTGGACTCTTAAGGGATTGAGTCGGTTGAACATGGTTCTGATTGATTCGGTGTGCTTGGGTGTGAAAGAGGAACATGCCTAGCCTAAAAATAGCCATCCGTACATTTTGGAACAATCCATTTAGTCACACAAGTTGTAGAATGATAGTTACACCCCTTTGCAACTTTACATTGCTTGCATTTGACACTTTTTCCATCAACTAAAAAGTCATCACCATTGGAAAACGCCTCTGAGATATTAAAAACTAAGATAGGTTATTGTAGAGGGGCCCAACATGATCTTGTAGCCTTAGAAAAAAAGTTTCTAAGTGTCATGATTCCTGAGTAACAACCTATCAAAGATTGCAACCATTTTGCACTTTGGACTCTCAAGGGATTGAGTTGGTTGAATGTTGCTCAAAATGATTCAACATGTTTGGGTTCAAAATAGGACCATACCTAGCCTAAATTTACCCATCCAGACATTTTGGAATAGTCCATTTGGTCACACGAGTTGCATAGAAAATGTTACACCCCTTTGCAATTTTACACTGCTTAACTTTTGTTGGAACTGCTGGTTTAGGCCTCAAACTAGGGCATAGGCTTAAATTTTGTTTCCACCAACTAAATTTTCCCAAATTTTGGATTATTGATGCTTATAGGTGTATGGGATGATGTGCCAAGTTTCATGATTTTTCCACACATGCAAGTTCCTTTTCCACCAAGCCCTTGATTTCCTAGCTTTTACATGGCAATTTGTCTATTTTTACTACAAATTCTTGTATTTCAAGAATGTTCAAGAATAATTACTATTTACACATGTTATAAATGTCCATATACACCTTTCATATGAATTTCAAGACCTAACTAATCCATTTAGTAATTGCATTTTTATAAGTCTTTAGAAAGAGGCTTAATTTGATTGTAAGTAGTTTTAGCCAATTTCGTATAAATTAACCTCATATGATTTTCACACATGTCTAATAAGAATTATATGTTGGCCCATAGTTGTCTTTGCAACAAAAGATTGACCTGTTAATGCCTAATACAACTGCTAGAGTTAATGGATCCATGAGAGGTGGTTAGTCCATGTCACAAAGCCCAAGGGGAGCACTTACGATCTACCAACAAACTCCCCCTCAACATTACTCGAGGGGATTTAAACCTGAAACCTTTGGCTTTGATACCAATTGTTGGCCCATAGTTGTCGTTTCACCAAAATATCGACCTGTTAATGCCTGATACAACTACTAGAGTTAATGGATCCATGGGAGGCAGTTAGTCCATGTCATGAATCCTGAGGGGAGCGCTGACCATCTGCCAACATTATAAGGGTATTCAAATTAGGTTTTAGATCCCCATTATTAGGTATAAGAATAAAGTTATATCAAAATCATCTCTGTGAAGGGCTACAAGCTCATAACCTACAAGGTTCCTAAAGACACTTGATATCACATGTGAACATGCATCAACCTTGGAAAAGTGCTCAAGGGTAAGTATGATAAGGGTGAGGTCTATGGAAATCATACTGATGTTCAAAGATAAGCCTTCTCAATCTCATTTTTTGATGATTGATAACACCTACAGGGTCAAAGATAATGATGGGGTTAGAGAACAAGAAAACGCGGTGCTACAAATCAAGAACATAGTCATGTTTTCAGCCACCTACAAGTGAAGGAAACAAGATAATGTTGCATGAAACTATGAAAACTATCACATTTATTAAGCAAGGTTTATCAGTCATGGGACAACAAGAAATTATCATGGAGGTAGATTGTATTATAAAAGCTAGTCATATGAGCATATGCAACCATCCAAGGTGTAGATATGCATTAGTGAAGAATAGAAATGGAATGATAGTGCTAACCTAGAGGGAGAATGACACATGCCAATGATACTTATGATTGTGATTATGAAAAAAACTCATGGGTTCTCATAATGATAATAGGTGATAATGTCCAATAATAAGATATTTGATACCTCTTGTAGCATGGACAAATTTATTCTATTTTCTCTCTTTGACTGATTTCTATACCATATTTTTTCTTACAATGCTCACTACCTTGTTAATGCATCCACATGGATAAGGTAGTGAGCTATTTGAAAAAATGCCTCAAAGAAATGGGGTCTCCTGGTGATGTACATCACTAGGAGACCCCATTTCTTTGAAGCATTTTTTCAAATAGCTCACTACCTTGTCATTGCTATCACATTGATAATGTAGTGAGCTTGTCAATTTTTCAACATTGCCAATATAGTGAACTTGTCAAATTGTCAATGCAGAAACATAGAAAAGGTAGTGAAGCATTTGAAAAAAATCCTCAAAGAAATGGGGTCTCCTGGTGATGTACATCACTAGGAGACCCCATTTCTTTGAGGCATTTTTTTGAATAGATCACTACCTTGTCATTGATACCTTATTGACAATGTAGTGAGCTTGTCAAATTCACAATGTGGTAGCATAGACAAGGTAGTGAGCTGTTTGAAAAAATGTCTCAAAGAAATGGGGTCTCCTGGTGATGTACATTACCAGGAGACCCCATTTCTTCAAGGAATTTTTTCAAACATCTCACTACCATTGATGTACATCACTAGGAGACCCCATTTATTTGAGGCATTTTTTCAAACATCTCACTACCATCACCAGGAGACCCCATTTCTTTGAGGCATTTTTTCAAACAGCTCACTACCATCACCAAGAGACCCCATTTCTTTGAGGCTTTTTTTCAAACAGATCACTACCTTGTCTATGCTACCACATTTACAATTTAGTGAGCTTGTCAAATTGTCAATGTGGCCACAATGAAAAGGTAGTGAGCTATTTGAAAAAATGCCTCAAAGAAATGGGGTCTCCTAGTGATGTACATCACTAGGAGACCCCATTTCTTTAAAGCATTTTTTCAAATAGCTCACTACCTTGTCTATGCTACCAGATTGAAAATGTAGTGAGCTTGTCAATGCTCACTGCCTTGTCTATGCTACCACATTGAAAATGTAGTGAGATTGTCAATGCTCACTACCGTGTTTATGTTACCACATTGAAAAATTTGAACCAATATTCATATGTAAAGTTTGAACCAAAACATATGTACAAACTTGGAACCAAAACATATGTAAACTTGAAATATAAAAAATGAAAGGTCTAACTATCAACTAATATTGATGTGCATACTCTATTTAATTTTAATAAAAATCATTGTGCATACTTACAAATTAATAAGAACCAATGTGCATACTTACAAATTAATCCAATGAACCATCCAATTTTGCTCTACTCTTTATTGTGTCAAGTATTGCCTTATGGTCAAACTCATGCACCTTCCATAAGGTCTTGTTCAAAGGTCTACCCCCATATTTGATCAAATGAACATTGGATTCCACAACAACGTTTGAGTAATGAAGAATCTTACAATGCTTGTCAAAGTCCTAAAACAACCAAACATTAACACTCTTATGTGGGTACCTTATAAGCAACATTCTAGTAACAACCATTGACCCTATAGAGTATTCAATGTTTTCTCCATCTATAACTAGGGCCTCAAATTTCTTTTTGGCCTCAATACAATGAAACAAGGAATAATCCATTCACTCTTCATTGTATTCATTTGTAGTAACTACATAAACATGCCTTACATTGATATGTGCAACAAATTAGATGAAATTTTTCAACATTACAAATACACTACAAATTAAGATAACAATAGGAATTTCAAAAACTATGCAAGTAGATATATTACCTAGTTGAACTAGATTTGATATGTGGTCAAAGTCAACCAATGATTCCATCTATTTCAGTTCCAATTCCATCAGATGCCGATACGTGTGAAGTGGGCTAAGATAAATTAACTACCACTTGTCAATGCACTCCTTTGATTCACACTCATTTAGGGCTTGAATTGTACATGAAGAAGAAAAGCATTCCCTCTTCCATGTATAGATACTCCATGAACTTGCATTTGAGATAAGGAAAAAGTGAAGATCACTTGATCCTATTAGTGTACAACAATCCTCATATGGTGCAATTTTAATATCATCTATCAACCGAAAAATCTACGAGCTAAAGACTTACCTTCATTATTTGGACCCATCAAAGAATTACACCACTCGATGATTGATTTTACATCTATCAACTTTGCATTGTCTTTAACTCTTCTCATGCTAATGCTCTTTTGATACATGCTCCTACACCATCATGCTCCCCCTTTCCATGCCTAGCCTCACAAAAGTTCAACATATGTTGAACACTTGTAATAACATGTATCCTGCTCAACCAATAGACCATCTACGAGTTCTTGAATTGTGATGCACAATTATCTAACCATATTAAATGCTGATTATATGCTATGCCCCTCCTATCCAAATCACTATAGAACAACTAAAAGCAACCTTTCACAAACTCTAGAGAATGTGTATGATCATCACTAATGTAAAAATGGTACTCCCTCAATACCTTCTTGTTGTCCTATGTACTATCAGCTGCATGAATGAATACTATGTGTGCAAATATAGAAAATTGTGTGGAGTTGTAATATTGTGATGGCACCTCACATTGTGGTTGTAGAATGTAGTCCTCTATAAAGTTTATCACTAAAACTATGCTACCAGCTAGAAAGTTGTACTTGTATAATTTGAATTGCAAGTTCAACCATTGAGCTCTATGGGTATGGCTTGCATACTCATACACTATACTATCACAAAATGTAGACATAAACTAATACACTAGAATATTTTGAATAACCAAATCAAATTTTTTTTCTTGATTACCATCTTTTATACTATAGGCCACTATTTCATACTTGCAGAACTCTACTAGTTCCTTTCCAACCAAATGTGTGCTTTCCATGTGTTCACAAATTGGAATATATTGCAAGCCACCACAATGTTGACATTTGCCATCCAAGCATAATTTATTGTAGAATATTTGGCCTTCCTCTCTTTCACTTAATTTTTTTGAAAAGAAGTTTCTTGAAGATGTTGGTGGGGAATGTATGGCACAATCCTACAAAACATTATTAGTATGCAAATCTAAACATATAGAATGATAAACATCAAAATGGTTAGAAAATTCAATATGTAATCTACAACAAGTAGTGTGTATGCAATTTATCTTGACATAAAAGGTTTAATCATTTCAAAATATCTTCAATTTTTTTTAATTTGAGAATAATCCTCTAGAAATTTATGAAAAAGTCATGTTTTAATTGTATCCAAAACATGCTTTGGATGTTACTCATGGTTTCAACTATTGATTCTCCTTCTTACCACATCCCTTTGATTTAGAGAAAAACTTGTGCTATTCTTCCAATGGTATTCAATTAGTGATCTCAATGCTTCAACAACTGGTTTACCTTTTTGTTGGAGTCTCCCCAAGAATTCCCATAATTTAGTGGAATCGGTATCCTCAATTCTTTGGTACCTTTTGTTGGAAGATGAATTACTCTGAGAGGGGGGGTGAATAAGAGTAATGTACAAATTTTCAAACTTTTAACTTCATGAGCAAATGAAACAATAACCTTGAGACAACATTATGAACCCTCTTAAATTGCAAAGTGAACTCTAACACATCAAAGAACTTTTACCAGAATGATAGATTGATAAAATAATTACACAACAATGTCAAAGCATGATATTGATTTTTCATGTAAACTTGATTGAACAATTCCATTTAATGATTTATTTCCACACGACTTCATGTAAATTTTGAACAATTTTATAACAAAATAAAATGCTTAGTCAAGTATCAGAGCATTGCATGAATTGTATTGACAAATGACAAAATGAAAACACTTAAGCACATGGGTTGAAACACAAATGCACAAAATTCACCACATAACACATTATTTTCCTGAGTGGAAAAACCCTCATGGTGTATAAAAAACCACTCGTAAAAAGTTTCTTTTATTCATTAAAAGAGTGCCAAATCTGTAACAATGGTGGAGCACCAACTCAACACCAAAAATTCTGAAGCACCAACTCCTTTACAGATTTAGGAACACCCATTCCAAGGAGCACCAACCCCTTTTAACACATAATGGTGATAGCATCCTATCGGAACTCTAGAAGTGTAGATTTTGCAACTCTAGAATTACAATAGTAAACTATGAAAGATTTTCAATAAGGCCAATGAAGAATGTTGTATATCAACATCTTCTCAAATAATAAACAAATCTTCAATACAAAACAACTTTTTGTTTCACTTAACGAGTACTCATAAAAATCTCTTCTACTCTTCACCAATACAACAATTTTTTTTTTAAATAAAAATGCATAAGCATCTCTACAAACCAATTTGAAACTGTAGGAACAAACTTTAGAAGAGATTTCATAAACCCTAATGGGTTTTCAATCATAATCATCAAGGATTAAGAATTTTTAACAAGGTCTTAACAATATAACTCATTTGTAACAGTTATGGCCAACTATCGAATAATTGAGCAACAAAAATGTCATCATCTTGTGCATAAAGAAAAATTGAAAACATGTGATGATTCTTTTTCCTTTACCTGCTCATAGTGGGAGAAAGAGAAATAGATACCATGCATTCCTATTGAAGACCATCACAACTGCCTAGCTGGAAAATAGCATTGACAAGCTCTGCCGCTTGTCTTTCCAACTACCACAATCAACGTACATACTAGCTTATAGCTGGTATTGCAATTTCAAAACCAAAGAGATGAAAATTCCAAGCAATTAATTAGAAAACTACAACCATAAACTCTCCATGGTGGTGGCTAGGGTTTCATATCCTAAACAATGAAACAATAATAACACTGCCCTATATTTCTCCCAAGTCATTCAAAGAATTTTCAAAATATAATAATCATTTGAAATCCAACATCATAATTTCTTAGAATCAGCTACCAATAATCTTTCACTAAACATAATCATTTGAAGTCCGAACAAAACACAATGAATATGTTTTTTAAGTACGAGATACCCATAATGCTGTCACTGCCAACTTAACCTATCCACATGTTCATTATTGTCCACATGAGTCATGAATACCACAATGTCATTGTCTTCCCTTGACTGTCCAAGACAAAGTATTCTATAATTTATGATTAGGCCAACACAAACTAACATAGTGCCAATGTGATAACCAATGTCAACTATTAGAGCCATAGTGCATTTTGACCGACAATAGATATTTCAAGGTAACTGGTGGTCACAAATAAATATGCTATATAAATAATGCTTGAAAAAAATATTGCAAATGCCAAAATAATGTGAGAAGTAAATATATCACAAATGGCTTATGTAAAGTCATTAAATATTTTTTAAAAAAAATGAACCAAGCAACCTCTCATAATTAAAATATGCCACCATTTATTCAATCTAGATCAAAGAACCTGTAGCATGATCATCAATTGAGCCTTGCATGATCTTGGAATAATCCTATGATAAATAATTTATCACTTGAAACTTTTTCCAAACAACCATATATCATTGAAACTTGATCATGAACTACACATGTATCAAAGAGATTAGTCCAACCAAAGATAGTAGAATTGAATAGAATTCCAACCATATCAAAGTGAAATGAGCACCAAAAAAATAAAAATCAAGATACCAATCAAGTAATTATGCCAACTATGCCAATATCAAATGAATATGCCAAATTGTGAATGCCGAAATGATATGCACAAAAATTTCATCATAATGACAACATAGAAACTGAGCCAGATGAATGTGACTAAACTGAGCCAAATGATATGAAATCATAGAGAATAATAATGCCAAGCATTAGTTAATTTGAATTGAATATTATCCCTACTGAATATACATGTGGCAATCATTGTGGTATGTAGTCTTTGAGAAAGAAAATTATTGACCTATAATAGTAACATGTAACTGCAAATCATATGTCAAGCAATCTGAGAATGCATCCTATCAACATGAATTATAAACATTGTTAGCAACAACATGTATCAAGATTGTCAATATGTATCACGATCCTGTCAAAGATAAGATCTGCATGTGCCCAATAAAATCAACTGTGTAAAGCATCATATGCCATGAAGATCAAACCATCAAACCATCATGAGTCATCAACATGTAAATATGTCACCATCACTATGAACCAAATATAAACATCATGTGACTGCATAAATGTGAATCATTGAATACAAAAGCACTGTATCAAACCAATTTTAACATCAAGGACAAGCCACAAAACAACTAAAAGCTAACAAACTCCCCATTTTTCCTTGATGGAAAAACACATACTTTCTCTCCCCATTTTTACCTCAATTACAAAGAATGATAGAGGAGAATGTGAAATGCCGTGAAGAAAAAAAAACAACTGAAGCCAAACAACAAATATCCATTTGAATATTATTTTAGTCATAATCAAAACATAATATCTCTACAACCATAATACTGTCTCTATTATCGTACCAATTGCCACTATTTTCTGAATGCCACTGTGAGAATCTTTTGCTAACTTTCTTTGTGGACACTGTTCTAATAAGAGATAATAATCACCTTGAGAACAAAGATATTAAATGACAAGAGTATCATTTTCAATAGTAGCATACTAAAATAAAAGACAACTCATTATGTAACTGTCACCAAGGAAAACCTGTAACACACTACCACTATCAACATGTAGCTGGTAGTGATCAAGTCACTCACAAATAGATGTTACCTTCTATTAGCATCTAAATATCATAAAATCAAGTACTATGAGATCAAAAGCAACTTACTATCTATAAAACAAAGGAATATCATTGTTAAAGACTCCAAGAAAGATTGTCCATAAGGAACCATTGATAGGAAAAATAATACGACAAACACAGCCATGTATCTTTGGCAATAACTATCCTTTGCCAAAATACTATCCACTAGACTGAGACAAACCATTATACTATCAATATACTGTCAGCTAATCTCACTGTTATCAAGATACATTTTCAAAAGACAAACCATTGTTCTCATTTCTCTCAATGTGTAACAAGTGATATACCACACTGTGTTATGCAAACATACACCATGAGAAAAATAGATAATTGATCATACCTAATATACTTTTCTCCTTTGAAAGACATAAGAGATAAGCATACATACCATCAAGCAAGGAAATCCAAATCTCATAACACTGTCTCCCTCTGCCATTGAGCATCATGCAAGGTCTTCTTCAAATTCAAAACACTATCTCTCTCTCGAAGACAAAGCAATTACAAACTTATTGTATTTCATAAGAATGAAATCATAGTAGCATAAATAAGGACAAATAATGCTAACATAGTCACTAGCAAATAGTTACTATGACTAAATTAAAATTCACTTCTAAGCACTTCAATACACTTCACTATTCTATACTGCTCCAACCATTTACAATTGAGAAAGTTTGCTGGGCTAAAGCATCAATTCATGAACACCCATGTATTGAAGCTTGATGTATTATGAATTCATTGAAAGATAAAAACCCCTATATTGAAGCTTGATGTATTCTGAATTCATTGAAAGATAAACACCCTTGTATTGAAGCTTGATGTATTCTAAATTCATTGAAAGATAAATAGAATGGTATGCACATCAATAAATCATAGTGCTTAGGTATTTTATGTTTTTAAGAGCCAAGAAATATATATATTTTAATTGATATCACTCAAACAAATACCTTGTACCACCACTACTTGTTATGATATGCTTGCTTTCAAGACTTCATAGTCCTTTTTTGTTCATTGTGACCATGTCCATCATTCTCAGTAAAAGATACCATGTGTACAAGATGCAAACTTGATTACTATTCTCTACACCATATGAATTAAGTCATCAAAGCATCAAACTTGTGAAAGAACAATTATTTTACTTTCAAACTTGAATTCCAACAATGAATGTGTCAGTGGAAAACACATAAAAGATGGTGAGAAAAACTTTAGAAAATCATGATACAAGAATATGCAAAGGCTTAATCCTTCCTATTGCCTGAATGATAGAAAAAAAAACTCCATCAAATCAGCACATAAACCTTCAACATCATATGCAGACCTTCATAATCAATTCAACTAGAATAAACAAAATGAAAAATTGACATTTAGAAATATTTTCTTTATTTCTTATACCACCAATAGCAAATGTCTACTATCATGCCTCATTCTTGACCATAATAGACTCCCCCTGAGTATTTTCTTCTACTCAGGACCTAGATAACATCACATGTGCAAGGAGTGCACAAGGATTTTTCACAAATTCATCTTTATTGCTCTTCTTGTCACCTTGATTTCTCTTTATTCTCCACACTTGTATAGGATTTGTCTTCTCCTTGCTCAAGGTATTCTTTTCCTTTTGTTTGAACATGTAGTCCCTAGAAGGCTTCATCAAAATTTTGTTGCACCATTGTTCTTTGTGTCCAAACCCATTACAACTATAACATATAATAGTGTTGTCTAGACCAAAGAGAGGATAATTTCTTCTAGACATGTTGTATGAACCTCTCTTGACATTCTTCACATGATTAAAAATTTTATTCACCCAAAAATTTCTTGCGCTATGTCCATAAGCATTACAACAATAGAAATAGCCATGAAACTGAGGGTGGTTATACCTAATGAATGGAGATCTTGATGGTATTTTTCTCCTTTCATCAACCCATTTATTTTTTGTCTGAGCAGTAGCAATATGGTGACCAATATCAACCTTCGCTCTTGGTGTTTTCTTGGCTACAAACCTCTTTCCATCTGTAGTAGGAAACACTATCTCATGTTTAGATTCTTTTGCAGAGCTTTGTCCAAATTCATATCCCACTCCTGTAGGATCTTTAAAATGCTTTTGTCTACCAATCATCTCATTCAATAAATTAGTGCTATGATAAAATTTCTGACTTTTATCTTATTGAACCTTGACACTTTCAAGCTCATTTCTTAATGCAACTATTTCTTCTTCAAGTTTTAGACATTCAATCTTTTTAACCTCCAAATCAGACCTTAGAACATCTACTATCCTCTTACATTCTTCAATTTCAATTTTCTGACTAATAATCATATCATCTTTAAGAGTTAGTTCTTTTAACAAGGAATTATCTAAATTTTTCTTTAATGAAGCAACCTCATTTTCTAGTTTAATACACAACTCATCCTTGTATTTTAACTTGGCTTCCAATCCTTCTTCAATTTTTTCTTATCAACCATTTGGGCTTTCAAAAATTCAATAATATTTTTATCATCATTATGATCTTGTATTACAACTTTATTAACATTGACACTTTCTTGTAGGCGTACATTAAGATCCTGATTTTCTTTTCTAAGCCTCTTAAGTTCATCTAGGGCAGCAAGCAGTTCTTCCTCCAAATCAACCTCAAATTCATCACCTTCATATTCCTTTTCACTTACTAAGTGAATTTCTTCTTCTCCAACTACAGGATCACATTTAGTATTAACTGGCAGAGGTTTTGCTTGAGACAACTTCACTAGACTTGACACTAGTGTTTTTCTTCTGACTTTTGTTTCTTTTTCCCTTACCCATAGTACTCATCTTATCAAGAACTTGGTTGAACTTAAATTGGTTAGGCTTATGTAAAAGTCTAGCTATTTACACCAACATCAATTGAAATCAGATATGTTTTCACAAAACACATAGATTGTACAAAAAAAAAAAAACCTTCTCAAACTTGTGACATATTTGACAAACTTCCAAGACCAAAATCAATCCTAGGTATGAAACCTAATGCAAGACCCTATGCTCTGATACCAATTGTTGGAAGATGAATTACTCTGAGAGGGGGGGTGAATCAAAGTAATGTACAATTTTTCAAACTTTTAATTTCATGAGCAAATCAAACAATAACCCTGAGACAACTTTATGAACCCTCTTAAATTGCAAAGAGAACTCTAACACATCAAAGAACTTTTAGCAAAATGACAGATTGATAAAAAACTTAAACAACAATTTCAAAACATGATATTGATTGTTCATGTAAACTTGATTGAACAATTCCTTTTAATGCTTTATGTTCACAAGACTTCATGTAAATTTTTAACACTTTTATAACAAAATAAAATGCTTAGTCAAGTATCATAGAATTCCATGAATTGTATTGACAAATGACAATGAAAAAACTTAAGCACATGGGATAAAACAAAAATGCACAAAATTCACCAAATAAGACATTATTTTCTTGAGTGGAAAAACCCTCATGGGGTATAAAAAACCACTCGTAAAAAGTTTCTTTTATTCATTCAAAGAGCAACTATGTAACAATGGTGGAGCACCAACTCAACACCAAAAATTCTGAAGCACCAACTTCAATAGGAGCACCAAATCCTTTACAGATTTAGGAACACCCATTCCAAGGAGCACCAACCCCTTTTAACACATAACAGTGATAGCATCCTATCAAAACTCTAGAAGTGCAGATTTTGCAACTCTAGAATTACAATAGAAAACTATGAAAGATTTTCAATAAGCCAATTGAAGAATGTTGTATATCAATATCTTCTCAACTAATAAACAGATCTTCAATACGAAACAACCTTTTGTTTCACTTAAAGAGTACTCATAAAAATATTTTCTAATCTTTACCAATACAACAAAAAATTCTTAAATAAAAATGCTTAAGCATCTTTGCAAACTGATTTGAAATTGTATGAACAAACTTCAAATGAGATTTCAGAAACCCTAATGGGTTTTCAACCATAATCATCAAGGATTAAGCATTTTTAATAAGGTCTTAACAATATAACTCATTTGTAATAGTTATGGCCAACTGTTGAATAACTGATCAACAAAAATGTCATCATCTTGTGCATAAAGCAAAACCAAAAACATGTGATGATTCTTTTTCCTTTACTTGTTCACAGTGGGAGAAAGAGAAATAGATGCCATGCATTCCTATTGAAGACCATTGCAACTGCCTAGCTGGAAAATAACATCGAAAAGCTCTGCCGCTTGTCTTTCCAACTACCATAGTCAACATACATACTAGCTTATAGAGCTGGTATTCCAATTTCAAAACTAGAGAGAAAAATTCCAAGCAATTTATTTGAAAACTGCAACCATAAACTCTCCATGGTGGCGGCTAGGGTTTCATTTCCTAAACAATGAAACAATAATAGAACTTCCCTATATTTCTCCCAATTCATTTGAAGAATTTTCAAAATATAATAATCATTTGAAATCCAACATCATAATTTCTTAGAATCCGCTTGCAAGAATCTTTCACTAAACATAATCATTTGAAGTCTGAACAAAACACAATGAATATGTTTTTTAATTCTGAGATACCCATAATGTTGTCACTACCAAGTTAACCTATCCACATGTTCATTATTGTCCATGTGAGTCATGAATACCACAATGTCATTCTTTGCCCTAGACTGTCCAAGACAAAGTATTCTATAATCTATGATTAGGCCGACACAAACTAACATAGTGCCAATGTGATAACCAATGCCGACTATCAAAGCCATAGTGCATTTTGACCGACAATAGATATTTCAAGGTAACCAGTGGTCACAAATAAATATTCCATATAAATAATGCCTGACAAAACTCTCACAAATTCCAAAATAGTGTGAGAAGTAAATATATCACAAATGGCTTATGTAAAGTCATTAAATATTTTTAAAAAAATGAACCAAGCAACCTCTCATAATTAAAATATGCCACCATTTATTCAATCTAAATCAAAGAACCTATAGCATGATCATCAATTGAGCCTTGCATGATCCTATAATAATCCTATGATCAATAATGTATCACTTGAAACATTTTCCAAACAACCATATATCATTGAAACTTGATCATGAACTACACATGTATCCAAAAGATTAGTCCAAGCAAAGATAGTAGAACTGAATAAAATGCCAATGATATCAAAGTGAACTGAGCACCAACAAATGAAAAATCAAGATACCAATCAAGTGATTATGCCAACTATTCCAATATCAAATGAATATGCCAAACTGTGAATGCCAAAATGATATGCACAAAAATTTCATCATAATGACAACATAGAAACTAAGCTAGATGGATGCAACTAAACTGAGCCAAATAATATGAAATCATAGAGAATAATAATGCCAAGAATTAGTAAATTTGAATTGAATGTTATCCCTACTAAATATACATGTGGCAATCATTGTGGTATGTAGTCTTTGAGAAAGAAAACTGTTGACTTGTAATAGTAACATGTAACTGCAAATCATATATCAAGCAATCTGAGAATGCATCCTATCAACATGAATTATAAACACTGTCAGCATCAACATGTATCAAGATTATCAATATGTATCAAGATCCTATCAAAGATAAGATCTACATGTGCCTAATAAAATCTACTATGTAAAGCATACATGCCATGAAGATCAAACCATCAAACCATCATGAGTCATCAACATGTAAATATGTCACCATCACTATGAACCAACTGTAGACATCATGTGACTGCATAAATGTGAATCATTGAATATGAAAGCACTGTATCAAACTAATTTTAACATCAAGGACAAACCACAAAACAACTAAAAGCCAACACCTTTGAATGGATCTTGATAAAGTTTTTCTATTAATTCTCAATTATTGACTCATCTTTCTAATGATACGAGCTTTCCTTGTTTACTTACTAAATTCGATGTAAGAACACATCACGTGACATTACTATCTTTTGAGCGTGAGGTCTTACCCACACTCTCATATGCATCCATTAGATCCTTCATAATAGTTTTTTCACTGTAAGCATATGATGTTCTCAACTCAAGAATTTTCATGATGGACCTATACTTTATACTTCACATCATTTCAACAAATAGTTGGCATATTGTAGTCTCATTTAAATTTTCAAAGAACAATCTCCAAATCTTATGAACATATGCTCTACAAGTGTGTTGTGGAATCTTACCTTCCATTGGATGAAAAATATTATCATCAATATTAATAAAAGACTTTGGCTTTCTATTCAAAAATCTAGGTAGTGTTCTCATAGGTAATTTCATTAATATTTAAATAAGATGGGATAGATGGTGTACCTTCGATTGAGGATGGAATAGATGACATACCTTGAGGTTGAGATGGGAATGATGGTGTACCTCCTTCCTCAAATGTGAGTGATGATGTACTCTCAACTTGAGATGTGGTAGATGGTGTTCCTCCATATTCACTTGTGGTAGAGGGTGTGTCCCCAACTATGGTATTCAAATCTATCTTAGCATGAAACTTTCAAATTCATTCTCTTTGTGCCACCAATTCCATTTCTCTTTTTGATGGTTGAGGTTCCTCTTCAATTGGCATGTATTTTTCAATCATTTCCAGTTTCTTCTTATCATGATGTTCCCTCATCCATGTTACTTTCTTTGCATTCTTAGCTTCTATCTCTTCCTATGTTGGTTTAATCCTTGACCATTTCCTTGGAATGGAGGATAATTTTATCTGTAACATGATAAAGAGAAAAATATTAGTTCCTAAAAAATGAATCCATACAAATATATGAAATATATGTCATTCAACCCTCACTAGCTTGTCAAAGCTCACATGATTTTTTGGATGGAATTCCTTTAAATAAATGTGGTCTCGTGGCATGCCATGATTGCAAGATAGACAAAAAATGGAAGCATGGAAAAGGCATGTGAATTGTTTGAAAAAAATGTTTTGGTAGACATGTATGCAAAATGTGGTAGCATAGACAAGCTAGTGAGCTCACTAGCTTGTCAATGTGGTAGAATTGACAAGGTAGTGGGTTGTTTGAAAAAAATGCCTAATAGAAATGGGGGCTCATGGTGATGTACTATCTTGTAAATGTGGTAGAATTGACAAGGTAGTGGGATATTTGAAAAAAATCCTCATAGAAATGGGGTCTCACGGTGATAGAACCCATTTCTAAAAGGCATTTTTTCAAACAACCCACTAACTACATTTTTTGACAATCATGAATTTTTGGATGGAATTCCTTAAAGAAATGTGGTATTGTGGCATGCCGTGATTTCAAGATAGGCACAAAATGTAAGCATGGACAAGGCATGCAAATTTTTTGAAAAAAATGTTTTGGTATACATGTATGCAAAATGTGGTAGCATAGACAAGCTAGTTAGCTCACTAGCTTGTTAGTGCAGTAGAATTGACAAGGTAGTGGGCTATTTCAAAAAATTCCTCATAGAAATGGGGTCTCATGGTGATGTACAATGCAATAGAATTGGCAAGGTGTACATCACCGTGGGACCCCATTTCTATGAGGCATTTCAAACAACCCACTACCTTGTCAATTCTATTGCATTAAGAAGCTAGTGAGCTCACTAGCTTGTCAAAGCTCACACGAATTTTTGGATGGAATGCCTTAAATAAATGTGGTCTCATGGCATGCAATGATTGCAATATAGGCACAAAATTGAAGCATGGACAAGGAAAATTAATTTTTTGACAAATTTTTTTGGTAGAAATGTATGCAAAATGTGGTAGCATAGAAAAAATAGTAAGCTCACTAGCTTGTCAATGTGGTAGAATTAACAAGATAGTGGGTTGTTTGAAAAAATGCCTCATAGAAATCATCATGAGACCCTAGAATTTCTATGATGAATTTTTTCAAACAGCCCACTATTATGTGGACATCACCATGAGACCCCATTTCTATGAGGTATTTTTTCAAACAACCCACTACCTTGTCAATTCTATTGCATTGATAAGCTAGTGAGCTCAGTAGCTTGTCAAAGCTCACATGAATTTTTGGATGGAATTCCTTAAAGAAATGTGGTTTTATGGCATGCCATGATTTCAAGATAGGCACAAAATGGAAGCATGGATAAGGGATGTGAATTTTTTGGAATTTTTTTTTTGGTAGACATGTATGCAAAATATGGTAGCATAGACAAGCTAGTGAGCTCACTACATTGTAATGGGGTATGACATCTCTCAAAACATGAAATGTGGTCTCATGAAATTCCATGATCGCAAGATAAGCAAAAAATGGATTTTTTAAATGAAATTACAAAATTTCATGAAGATACAATTGGCTAAAGAGTATAAATCCAAATTCCACAACTTTTGTTTTGACATCCTAACTTTGGAACAAGGTATCCAAGAATCAATCAAATCATTGAAAGAAAGGGGTATTGTTGGAAAAAATGTTTTAGTAGACATGTATGGAAAATTTTGTAGCATAGACAAGGCAATCAACTATTTGAAAAAATGTGTCAAAGAAATGTGGTGTTATGGTGATGTGCATCACCATGAGACCACATTTCTTTGAAACATTTTTTTAAATAGTTGATTGCCTCTTCTATGCTATTTGATATAATGCTTTGGTAGAAATGCATGGAAAATTTGGTAGCATAGAAAAGGCAATCAACTATTTGAAAAAATTCCTCAAAGAAATGTGGTCTCCATGTGGTTATGCACATCATCATGAGGCCACATTTCTTTGAGGCATTTTTTCAAACAATTGATTGCCTTGTCTATGTTGTTTGATACAATTCTTTGGTAGACATGCATGGAAAATTTGGTAGCATAGAAAAGGAAATCAACTTTTCTAGTAGAACTGTTTGACAAAATGCCTCAATGAGATATGTCCTCATGGACTACAATGATTGCAAGATATGCACAAAATGGATTTTTTGAAAAGGCTTTAGAAAATTTCAAGCAAATGCAATTTCTAGGTGTAAAACCAAATTCCACTACATTTTCCAACATCCCTCATGCCTATACCAAAATGGAAGCTTTGGAAAGGGGTATGCACATACATAGAAAATGATTGAAAAATGATGTATTATATTACATACTTATAACTACTCTCCTATATATGTGTATACAAAATGTGGAAGCATACACAAGGTAGGTCAATTGGTTTAACAAAATACCTCAAAGAGATGTGGTTTAAAATGTAATTGGAAAGTTTAAAGAATTGTGTAGTTTAAAATGTTCCAAGAGGGGATAAGGTTATAATGACAAACAAGCAATGATGAACATGTAATATGCATAATAAAAAAATCAAAGCATTGTATTAAGCATGTATGATAAGGGATGATAAAGAAATATAATAGAATTAAGGAAAATATAAAAAAAAATGTGTAAAGACTTCACATACCTAATAAATGGAGATTCCAATGGAGGATTTCTACCCAATTATGTAGTCTTTGTTTCTTCTTGAATCAAACTCCTCAAAAATTTGAGTTTTTCACACACTTGTTTCCTTTTCAACGTTCAGTTGTATATCACTCTTGAATAGAAATACTAACAACAATGCAAATAACCAATGTATAGTGTTAAATTCATACAATTCAATCATAATTAACATTGAAACACTACAAAAATTGAGACTTGAATTGATATATATCAAATTCGATGTGAAAAATCTATTATTTCCTCTTTCCTAAGATGGAAAACCATAAAAAAGGTGGTTGCAAGTTCATGCAAAGGTGGTAGAATGTGAAAAATTTGCATGTGCCCTTCCCAACAACATCATAAAGCTTCTTTTTGTTGGAACACACACATAACCAGGAGAATAATAGAGTATGTGGGCCTAGATGATGGGTGTGTTGACTTTTTAACCATTTTTAGAGCAATCCAAAATACGCTCATTGTATAACATGAGCATGTATTGGATTTCTATAAAAATGACTTGTGAATGGTGATCCTAGACCTACACAAACACAAAGAATAAACACACAATTAGTCCTGAATGCAAGTTAGAAACATCATTCCCCATGGAAATCATTTGAAATGCACAAAACAAGAAATAGAATGAAGAACACAAATACAAGCTTTCAAATCCTATTTAATGCAAACAAACTCTCAATCCCATGGGGGAATTGGTGCCATTTTGATGTGGAAAATGGATCTTTCCTAATCCCTTGTAAGCTTGAATGATGAATTGATGAATATTTGATGCTTCTTTGGAAAAATTCCTACATAACCTAGCTATGAAAATGTGAAAATGGATGAAGAATGGATGAGCACATTCAAAATCTCAAGATAATGACTTTGCATGAAGTTGTGGATCCCAAAATCCAAATGAGAGCCTCTTATTTATAGATGAGAATGATGGAGGATGAGGAAAAATGAATGAATGTGGGACAAAAGACCAACCAATAACACGAAGCCACTTGTCAACATGTAAGTGGACAAAGGTGGAGCACATTTTGGTCATTTTTCAATTAAATGCAATTAGGTGGAATTTCAAAATTGATGAAATGACAAGTTGGAAGGAGAAGAAAACGAAGTTAATGCCACTTGGCTCAAGGAAAAGGATATGTAAGAAAATTAAATGCCTTGTTGGATGTGCAAACCCTTTTGGAGAGATTTTTCAAACTTGGAGAATATTCCCTTTTTGATGCCTTTTTGAAAGTAAATAGGGATTTAATAAATCAATTAAAATGATTTTCATGAGAAAGTTGCAAAAGCTAGATGATTTGATGGATTAAGATTAGCATTAATCAGGATTTGATTAATTAAGAGGGAGATTAGCTGATTTGTCAATTTTGATTTAGACTTTTGGATTAATTTAAATAAAAATGAGAGGAAAATGATTAATAGACTTAATTAAATAAGGTTTGATTTATTTAATTAAAATGGATGATGTTAAATTTAAATCAAATACAGATTAATTTATTTAATTTAAAGGAGATGAATTTAGAGATTAATTAAATAAAATGAATTATTTAATTAAAAGAGGGACTATAGGATTAATTAAACAAAATGATTTATTTAATTAATAGGAGATGATGATTTAATCAGAAAAAATGATTTATTTAATTAAAAGAAAAAATATGATGAATTTGATCAAATAAAGATTATACAATTAAATGGTTAGTAAAGGAGATGATTCAAGATGAACTGGTGTTAGTAAATCAGGGTCATGTGTATAGGATCAATCAATATATTTTACGTGTCTACATTTTGCCCCTCTTTGAAGCAATGCACCTACTGCGTTGGTTCAAAGAATAAATTGTCATGATCAAAATTCATTTTTTTTTTTTTTTAAATGCCCCACTATTGCCCTAGTGAAAGAATTATGCTAGTATACTGCCCCCTCAAGAGATCAGACAAAAATTTGGATTTTTGGGTGATCTCGTGAAAAAAGAGGACAAGGTGCCCGACGGGTCCAGAAAGGGTCCGGGATGCCAAAAATGTGTAAAAAAACAAAAAAAAGATGCAAAACAACCCTCGGTCAGGTGAAAACGGGATCAGGGGTTGAAAAGCCTAGTTGGATAGCTAAACAGGGTTAAAAAAACCCTAACTTTCAAACTTAAATAGACCTTGAGGGGCCACTTCCAATTCATTTGCACACTTAGCCTTTAGAGATTCTTGCCTTTTGAGCTCTGACCACTCATCAAGATGGTGCAACGCATGCTTCCACGATACATTTTGGAGCGAGTGCGAGTGTACTAGTGGCTTCCAAGCATAGGACCACTAGTATGTGACCCTTACCCGACTTGTCCTTCCATTTTTTGTGCACATTTATTAGGGTCCAAAGGTCAAACAAGTCAAGTGGTGTTGTTTGGTGTTGCTGAAAGCCTTGGATCAATGTTGCACGGCCTTAAAGTGTGCCACTATTGAGAGTTGCATCGTGATAGTCTAATTTAGAAATTAGGGTTAGGGATCAAAGTCTGCCACACATGCAAATTGCAACACGACAGTGCAATTTGAAATTTAGGTTTAGTGGCCAAATTGATGCATGGTCAAACTACACTGCGGTGGAAAAGTTTGGAGTTTAGAGGGTTTCAACAACGTAGTTTGGAACTTTCAAACAACAACACATATGCAAAAAACAACATATTTGTTGTTTCGATTGCACAAACTCCAAACAAGATCTTGATTTTTTTATGAAAGTTAATGTGGTGACTTTACTGATGTAGGAGGACATGGAGTCAGTCCATTCACAAGAGCATGGGTCCTTGATTTTGAGAAGATTGACTCAAAATACCATTTTATAGGAGTTGCTGTAGGAGCACCTTGGGACAATTTGGCTTTGGTACGTTGCATATGCCCCAACCATCAAGACACACCTATGGATGATGACAACACTAGTGGAGAGGTGGCATAGTGAGATGTCCTTGTTTCACTTCGCTATAGGCGAGGCGATAGTGACCCTAGACGATGTGTGGTGAATTCTTCATTTTTGAATCCATAGAGAGTGGGTCATCTATGATGTGGATGTTGGGACAAAGGCTTGCTATGTTGTCATGGGCCTAGACGAGATCATTTTTTCAGAGGGACAGATCAAGCTAGAGTTGTATAGGACCATAGTGCTGACATTCAGATTGATCATCACAGCTATATCATCTTAGGACTTGTGGCACCAGATCGGCACGGTTGATATTTTAGTTCGGGATGGGGTCTTTCCTAGGAGAAGATGCTATGATGGAGAGAGTGCTTCGCATGGGGCCCAGTGATGTTGGCCTCCCTCTACCATGATCTACATGAGTTTGTGTACTATGATAGTTGGGCTATTAGAGTAGGGGTCACATTACTACACATCTAGGCCTGGGAGCATATTGTGGTGCTCTGCCCATGAGTCACATCAATCAACATGGAGCTAGATGACCTAGTCATTTGGAGATACAGGGGTGGACTGAATTTCACACATACAGGGGTAGCCTACATCCATCACTAGCAGAGGGTCATCGATGAGATGACCACTTTTATTTGGAGGCCTTGGCTCGACATGCTTGCCTGGTATGATGATGTACAACAACTATTCTTTTCTAGGTAGGACCATTTGATGAAGGGTAGAGAGCATATGATGATAGAGTGTTACCTAGTAGACCAAGTTGCTAGATAGTTTGGGGATGCCCATGATAGACCTGATGATCAATACGTGATGATATTTGTGCGTACTATGAGGGAGACCACATGGGGTCACATGATCCCTCTGGATGAGGTAGTTGACTCCTTCAGATATCTGGTGGCTAGGCCATAGCCATATGATCAGGGACTAGTGGACCCAGGGATGACACAGGCCTACTGAGATTGGTTCCATCCTCCTATGAGATTGATAGTGCCTAACACATTGATACCACAGAGGAGACTTAGAGGCCGATTAGCAAGACAGGGGTGGGGGCAAGGAGGTAGAGGAGACAGGGATAGAGATGGAGATGGTGGCTGAAGCAAAGGAGGAGGTGGCCCCCTCCAAATTAGAGGGGACTAAGAGACTAGATACATGATCAGAGGGATGGGATGGAGATGGAAAAAGAGACAGGGATAGGTAGTAGAGAGATGCCCCGAGGGATCACCAACAACAACCACCACCATTGCCACCTCCAACCCAGCCAGACCAGAGAGATACTTTGATCCAGTAGTTACAGGCACAAGTTTCCACCTTGATAGTTGAGAGGGATTAGGAAAGGGCCAAGCGGAATCAGGCCATCCAACAAAGATGAACCATAGAGCTTTAGTTGGCGTAGGAGACTAGTAGATGTTAGCAGCTAGAGGCCACATAGGGTAGGACCATTCCTGTGAGGATATACCATGAGGCGGTATAGGAGGCATAGTACTACATGCTCCACTATCATCAGAAAGTTCCTCGAGTGGCATGGGTGCTAGACTTCTCACAATAGATAGGGTAGAGACAGGACTAGCTCGAGAGACAACCAAGTTAGGGGAGTAGTTATCAAGGCTAGCCTCACATTTTTGATCAAATACAACATTCTTTTTGAGATCCACAAGCTTTGTTTTTGATAGCCCATGGTGATTTTACTATATTGATTGATACACACATTTGATCCTGATTTATGGACCATGACAGTTGTATTATTATTTTGATGATATATGAGATGATACAGTTCGATCTGATGTATGATGTGTTCTTATCTTATTTATGCATGATGGATGGATGTACTTAATTTCTATATGTGATGTTCTATATGTGAAGCATGTATGTTTTTTATTCTATGTGATGTAATACAATGTATGTTTCTATATGATGCTATGATGTTATGCAGTCATTATGTAGATGTTTATGGATGGATGTATTTCTTTTTTTAGTATCTTTCTATGCACTTTTTATGATGATGCATGGATGGTGTAAATATTATATATAAATTATTTAAAAATTCTTAGACTAACAAATCTATATTATGCACCTAATGGATGATGATGATAAAATGTATGAGATGTAATGACATATTCTTTTTCTTTTTCAATATCTTTCTCATGTATGTTGTGTATATGGATGACATGATGCTGTACATGATATGATGTGATGATCCTTCTTTAATATTGATGCCTATGTGATGATGCCTATGTATATGACATGATATGATGTACATGGTACAATAATGCTTATATGATGATGCAAATGGATGATATGTATGTGATGTAAATGATTATGTAATGGATGTAAATTTATGGTTTATGAGGTGCTTAGAATAACCAATCTATATTATGCAATGATGAAATGCAATGCATGTGAGATGATAAGTGTTTCCTATATGTCATGATATGTTATGCATTATGCTGATGGTTTGTAGATGCAGGATGGATGCATTAGTGATGATTTTGATTAACTGTCATGGTACCATGTTAGCATGGAAAGAAGGTAGGAGAAATAAGAGAATCCAACAAGTCAACTTTATTAAAGATGATGATGATTTTATTTCCAGGAATTGGGGCTTTAAAAGGGCCTTTTACCTTATGTTTGATAACACATGTAGGCACGATGCATCAAGGTATAAAGAACTAAGATGGCATTGCACCTAGTGTGATGGATTTTGACTTGAAAATCAAATAGGAGTACTCCTGTTCACACCTGACATACAAAACCTCATTCAAAATGTAGTTTAGATATTCCAAATATCTTGGAACAAAACATAGAAAGGAAAGCCTTCCTATGTGGTCAACAAGACACCTAAAAAATCCTCCCTACACCCAAACAAAGCACGCATGACCAAGTTTATATTACAAGAATATCCAACAAGCACAACAGATAAAAATAAAATTATCGTTGCCTCATTCATTTCTCTCTAAATACTTTTGTTTGGACATCATTGAGAGGTCATCGAAATGAGTGCAATAGGATAAACCAAAAGAAAAAGATAAAGTAAACAAACAAGCCAATGTTTTTCAATACCGCTAGCCAAGACTAAACTATGGTGATGCCTGATGTTGATGTCCATTGTAGGAAGGATGCATCCTAGGACATGACGATATTAGATGATTTTTGGATTGACTGGATGATAGGCTATTAATACCAAGAGTTGACCAACTTGTTTACTTATTGACCTAGACTTGAGACCTTGACTTTTTGAGTTTTCACTTTTGAACAGCTAGACTTGCTTCTGATTGTTTCACCAAAGGCTGAGGATGACAATTTTTTATTATGAGTGAACATTTATTTTGGATGAAAGTGAGATGGAATGGATTTTTTTCAAATATTTGGATGTTTTTGACATTTTTTGGAATGTTTTGAGGTTGTTTTTGGTATTTTCAAGATTTTACAAATGTTTTGATTTTCAAAATTTCTAATATTTTTTAGGTTTTCTGAGATTTTGACCGAGAGACTAACCTAAAGACCTACCATAGGGGCCTCGAGGGTTGATCAATAGATTAGCCTTGCCTATGTTATACATGTTGAGACCACGTAGTTTGACTTACACAAAATCGATTATTGATGAGATACAGACAAATGGATTGTCAGTTTATTATGATGGACTCCTAAAGGACTGACCTAAGTGTCTTGAGGGATGATCAAAGATCAACCTTTCTTATGTTCAGAGCTTAGTGACCCATAGTTCGATAAGATGAATCTGTTTTTGAATTTTTGACTGACCTTTTGACCTATTTTTTGGATTTTGATATGTTTTGAATGTTTTTGGATTTTCTTGGTTTTTTGAATGTTTTTGGATTTTTTATTTTTCTAATGTTTTTGGATTTTTTGTTTTTACGAAAGACTTAAGAATGTACACAAATGTGAACCGATGAGAACATGCCCCCAATGTGATGCGATGCAATAGACTACTCTGATATAGGCAAGAAAGACCGACCTTAAGAATGGGCTGAGTAGTACTAGGAGGGATCATGACATGAACATAGGATCAGGCTACGATGCAGATGCAGATGGATGATGGATGGATATATGGAATGTGATGGATGATGGAAGCATAATGGATGGATGGTGTTGACCAAGTTGTGGAGATCCTGGTGGATGGAAAGTGCTTATTTACACAAGGCACCTATTTTCCATGTTTTCACCAAGGTACTTGCCCAAAGTGCCACTGAAGTAGTTTTCACTAGAGGATGATTTTTTCTCTTTACTATTTTTAATCATTTTTCTAATTTTTTGGATTTTTATGTTTTTTGTTTTTTTTGTTGTCACCAAGACACCTGTTTTCCAAGTTTTCATTAGGGTGACCATTTTTTCAGGACATTTTCTCATTTTTTTGCATTTTCTAGTTTTACACCCTGGAAGTTTAGGCATAATTTTTTTTTTGCGATGGGAGCTATTCATGGGCTCCTATAGGGGTTCCCCTTCTGGTGTTGATAAATGATATGCCCCTAACTTGTAAGTCACTGTGATGATGAAGCATCCCAACCAATTTGGTTCAAAATTTCACTTTCCATCTAGATTTAGAACATTCTTCTAGTTCTCCTTTAGCACAAGCTCTTCTACTTGGAAGATTGGACTCCTAATCCTTTTGTTGTAGCTCCATTTGAGTCATTTTTGGTAGAATTTCAAATGGTTTAAGGCATTCATACATCGCTCATCTAGTAGTTCCAGCCCATTTAGTCATGATACTCGGTATTCTTCATTTGTGATGAGATTCTGCAATGATATTCTCAGTGACAGGAGCTCGATCTCAATAGGGAGTATGGATTATGGTCCGTAGACCAGGGAGAATGGGGTGGAACCTATTGGTGTGTAGATGCTTGTTCAGTAGGCCCATAAGGTAGGATTCAGCTGCAAATTCCAGTCGCGACTAGTGTCATTAACTATTTTCTTGAGAATTTTTAGGATGGTCTTATTTGGAGCCTCAGCTTGGCCATTTCCTTGGGGGTAGTATGGGGTGGAAAAGTGAGATTGGATATTAAACTTGTGGAATAGGTTGTGAACATCTTGATTCTTGAAAGGTTTCCTATTATCTGATATAATAGCTTGAGGGACACCATAACAACAAATTAAGTAGTTCAAGATGAACTTTGATATCTGCTTTCCTCTGATATAAGTGATGGGAATGGCTTCCACCCACTTTGTGAAGTATTCAATGGAAGTGATGATAAACTTATGTCCACTGGATGAGGTGGGGGTAATTTTTCCAATGAGATCAAGCCCCCACTGTGAAAAGAGCCAAGGTGTAACAATTAGGTGGATCTCTTGAGATGGTGCATGAATGAGATCCCCATGCTACTGACACTGCAAACACCTTGTGACATAATCATGTGCTTCTCTTTCCATTATAGGCCAATAATATCCCATCCTTAGAAATTTCTTGGCCAAGGTCATACCACTCGAATGTGAACCACAAATGTTGTTATGTACTTCGGTTAAGGTAGTCAATGCCTCCTCAATGCTTAGGCAATGTAAAAGGGTCCCTTCAATGCTTCTATAGTATAGGGTATCTCCTAGGATGAAAAAAAGGGACGACTTCTTGACAACGACTCTTTTGAGGTTTGGGGTTATGTCAGCAGGGAAGACACCTATTCTTAGGTAAGTGAATATATCATGGCACCAGGGATCACCGAGACCAATAATTTCACACATAAATTCAAACTCTGGTACCTCAAATGCTGGTATGAGAAGCTATTGTACGAGGAATTCTTGCTTTGGAACGTTGCGTGGGACATCTAGGAGTGATCCAATTGTAGCCATTGCATCTGCTGCTCTATTGTTTGCTCTTGGTAGTTGCTCAAATGTGATATGAATGAAGAACTCCTTAAGGTTTTTTTCCAATTTATTATAGGGAGTCAACTTGTCGTCCTTTTTTTGATACTCATTGCTTACCTGGTTGATTCTGAGCTATGAGTCTCTGTTGAATTTGAGTACCATGATCTACCACTGCACTACACTTGCATCCCATGATCCATGTACACCCCAGAAGAATGTTATAAGGAAAATCAAGGTCAAGGACCTAACATGTGGTTTCCATAATGGCTAGCCCTACTTGAATAGGGAGCTGAATAGTGCCTTGAGACAATCTTTCCTAATCATCATATGCTCTGATTGTGATGTCCTTACCCTTTTCAATGGCTTCTTCTGAGAATCCCAGATTCTTTATAAGCTTGAGAGAATCGATATTTAGACCTACACCCCCATCCACCAAGGACCTTTTGACTTTTTTTTTATGAACCGAGACTTCAAGGTGGAGTACAAAATTATGAGATGGTTGAGTGGGGAAGTCCTAATCAGAAAATGTTAAGAGACATGGAGTGGTGATATTTCTGACCATAGCTTCGATCTAGTCAACATCAAGATCCATGAAGATGGTGGATGAAGCCAATGCTTCCTCAAGGATTTTTCTGTGTAGGTGATATCTTCAACAACTCAATGATGGAGATCTAAGTGGGGGTTATTTTTAGTTGGTCTAGGACATTGTAGCCATTAGTAATGAATTTCAGATTGGAGGTGGATGCCCTAGGTGTCTGTGAAGCTCCAACAATGGTGACCTTATCGCCACATGTGGTGACTCCACAACTAGGTTTGGCTCCTTTGATATTGATAATAGTGACCATTTGATCAATGGATGCGACAACATGCTCATACACATGGTTCACATTGGCATACTTGGTTTTTCCATGGTTATTCCCTTGGTTATGATCTGACATTAGATTCATGTATATTTTTAGGTCTTGATTTCCAGCTGGTTGCTCCACATTTATGATCATGTCATCGATGAGGTCTTGGATCATATTTTTCAACCTCATGTAGCTGGCTATTGTGTGCCCCTTAATTTTGTGAAAATCACAAAGGTGATTCTCATTATAACATGGTGGTTTCACTCGGGGTTCCTGATAATTCTCATAAGTGGGAATTTTGATGAGATTTTCATTTATCAGTTTCTTCATGACTGATTCAATTGGTTCCCCAAGGGCTATGTAATTTTTCTTGGTGGGATTTTTATTTCGTGGGGGTGGTCACCCTTGATTGTTCAAATTGTTGATTTGATTGTTAGGTAGTTGTTGTGATACCATATTGGCTTGCGTGTTGTTTCAATTGTTTCCTTGTGGTTGTTCGTATGTTTGGGTTTTTGTTTTAGAGTACTTATTATGACCTTATCATCTACCACACCATCATTAGTGATATTTCTATTTTTTTCCCACGTACTAGGTTTTTTGTTATAGCCGGTGGAAGGACAATTGTCTTGATGTTTTGGATATGTGGGAATCCTCCCTTATGTAATAAGGGCTTGTTTGATGTTGAGCACCTTGGGGATCAAATTTCTATACATGGTGATACCTTGCACCTTAAGATGAAAAGCCAAGGTTTTCTCAAGATTAACAATGATGGTGCAAACTTGCTGTTCTTCCAGCATAACCCATTTTCTCTTGTTGGCCTTGGATCACCATCGTTGCAAGAAGGAAGTGAATGATCCCCCCTTAGCTTGTTTAAGAGAAGATAGTTTCTCTATACTAACATCCATACCGATATTGAATGCATAGTTTTTTATGAACACGTCTATAATCTCTTGGAACTTTTTGATGCTAGGAGGAAGGTGAGAGAATCACTCCATTTCAGGGCCAACCAAACTTTGATGGAATAGCCACATCAGAGACGTATCTCCATATGTGACCTCCATGCAATGTACTTGGAATTCCCTGATGTGATCTTCAGGGTTTCTCATCCCATTATATTTGTCAAATTTAATGATTTCAAACCCCTTTGGGAATGTTACCATTGCAAGGCTCCTGTCAAAAGGATAGGGGCACAAGTTGTTTGGTATTTTTTTCCCCTGATATGAGATCGAGCACTTGTCGTGAGAGAAAATTGATTTGTGTCATCATGTCATCTTAAGGATCGAGAGGTGGAGTGAATGTGTTTTGAAGTGGTCAAGGTGTTTGAGTGATGGGTGGAGTATTGGATATGTTGGTGGGAGTTTGTTACAAGCTCTACTGCTCGATCAAGGCTTGCTGATATGCTGCATTTTCTATTGCACCAACAATGCTTGTTGTTGGTCATGCTACTGTTGCACCAACAACACTTGTTGTCGGTCTTGTTGTTGCTGTGCCAACAATACTTGCTGTTGGTCTTGCTGTTGCTTTTCCAATGATGCTTTTTGTTGGGCTAGTAATTGAATTGCTTCTTATTGTGCTTGGTACTGTTGCAGGGCTTGTTGATATGGTTGTTGTTGGGCTACTTGTAGTTGTGCCTGGTATTGAGCTTATGCTTGCACTTGTTGAGCTTGGTATTGGGCTTATGCCTGAGCTTGGGATTCCACTTGAGCCTGCACTTGTTGGGTACCTTATGCAGCATATGCAACTTGAGCAACTTGGGAAACTTACTGTTGTTGCAACAAGGCTTGCGAAGCCCACTATGCTTTTTGTGCTTGTTGCACTTTTTGTGTGGCTTGAGTCACTTGAGCAACTTGCACTTGTTGAGAAACTTGCATGTTTTGTGCTTGTTGCACTTGAAATTGCTAAAGTTCCATTTGGTAGGTCTATTGGGCTACTTGTAATATGATGCTATATTGGTTGGCCACATTTGGTCTTCATGGCAGCGGTGGTGGTGGATTCAAAGTGGTATTTGTTGTTGTGATGAGAGGTGTTGTCATATTGATAGTGGGGATTTTCATTGTGGATAGTGGAATTGATATGCTTGGTCCTTGAGAGAACATGTTTATCACTGGTGTAGTGACTACTTGGGTTGATTGGATGGTTTCCATTTGTTGTTGCAATATCAATGGAAATATTGGAGGATTTGGTATGATGTTTTGATTTATGATCAGGGGCTTGCTTTGACTTTGATTGAGTGGTGGTAAAGGAGGTAACCCTAAACTAAGAGGTGGTGTGAATGTTAATGGCAAAGGTGGAAGTGGTAGAAAAATGGGTGGTGTGTTCCCTTGTGGAAATGATGATGATGAGGGGTCAAAGATGCCCCCTTGTCCAAATAGCCCACCTTCTACTTGCAAAGTCATAGGGAGAGAGGTTTTTGTGTTGAGAGGATATGTTGACATTGCATGAAAAGATGATGATGGGTCATCGGGGTCTTGAAAGGTAAGCGAAACATATGGGTGTAGTGGATTTTGAGGAACAGATTGATCTAAGATGGTGTTTGCATCCAAATATTGGTTGTTCACAAGGGGGTGTGTTTGTAGTGCATGAAGTAATGAGATCCCCTTTTTGATAATTGGTTGGGTTGGAGTGATGGACATTGTGATTTGAGGGATGGTTTGAGTGATGCTTTGAAATGGAGGTGTGGATGATATTGGGGGTGTGGATGAAATTGGGGGCATAATCCCAAGAGGCTTCTCCACAAGACTGCTCACATCATAGTCGGAAGGGAGTTTAGCTCCTTCCTTAGCCAATTCTAGCATGTATTGTGAGGCATTGAGCTTCATAATGGTATTGACAATTCTGTGAGTTTTAGGATTTTGGACCATTTCAATAATTTCATCTTGTGTCATCCCTAAGACATTGTTAGTGATGTATTCTACTTGACCTTCCTCTTGAGAATCTTGTAGAAGTGGAGGAAGACTGAGTGTGAGATTTCTAGATCCAACATGATTTATTTCAAAAGTGGTTTGACTCAAGTCACTCAAAGTGGATGTTTCTTTGTTCATTTCCATGTTCTTCTTGTGTTGAGATCTAGTTTGAACAATAAAATGAGGATCAATTTTCAGGAATGGGAGGTGAACCTTTAATTCCCTAGATTGATCTAAACTTTAGGTACAAAAAGAAAATACAAGATATTGAGGATCAAAGGCTGGTGATGAGATGATGAGATATGAATGATTGGTGGATGATTGGAACTCTTAGGAAACCTTGAAGAGGATACTAAGCTTTAGGACTTTAGTTTTGATGTTTGATTTGATTTGATTTTGATTTTGATTGGATTTGGTTTAGATAATGAAGTCATAAACTCTAAAATGTTAGATGTTGTCCTAGAGTAAACTTTTCCAGAAGATGACAATTTTACTAAGTGTGTAAAGAAGGATTCATCTACACACACCTAATCAAACAAGATGATTTTGATTTGATTCAAGGAGTTGCCCAAAGTTTAGCATAAAGGATTTTTTCAAGATTTCCAAGAGTTGTTTGTGAGGTTATTTTTGATATTGATGTTTGAAGGATGGATGAGAGTGCTTTTATTTTGATCCTAAGAGACTTAGAGAGAATTTTTTTACTAGACCAAGGTGTTGAAGAACATGCTAATACTTCCTATGTGAGATACTCAAACCTTTGAAGAAGACTTGGATTTTGACAATAGTAGAATGAATAAAAATTTGGATTGTTCCTTGATGCATGTTTGTAAAAGTTGAAGGTCAATATTTCTGTAAATTTGTAAAGCATAGACAACCTTTTCTTGTGAGCTTTTTGTCTAAGACCTGTGGACTTTGGTTTTCAGATTTGATCTTTTGGGAAATCATTTAAAAAATCACATGTGTGGGGTCCAATTTTTTATTATCTTTTCTTAATGAGTCCTTTTTACCACAAACACTTTCTTGATTAAGTTTTCAAACTAGATGTCCAATGTCCCAATTTCATCTCATCCCACAAAGTCCATTATGTGGAAATCAAGGAAATTAAGGAAAAAGTTCCCTATTTTTTGACTTTAGTGAGAGAAAATGGAGATATAAATTCAAATTCTTAGAAGCCTCTAAGGACAAAATCCCTAGGGCAAGCAATAACACTTTAATTTTGTCCAAGGTATTTGCTTCCTAAAGGGTTTGAAATTTGATGATCATGTTTGAATGTTTGCTTTGCAATGTTTAAGATCCAAGAAAAGTGTTTTGATTCCAAGAACATGCAAAACCCTATGGATAAGAGGAAATATTTGTTGAATCCCCACTTGGATAAATCCAGCTGCGCTTATTATTGGTATATGATTAAAAGCTTGACCACATTGGCTCCCCTCCATGACATTCACTTCTATGGGTCAGCCAAGCTTTAGTACCCATGAAACTCCCATGGCATACTTCTCATCTCTGCCAAGAACTGCAAAAATGTGGAGCAACTTCAGAGGTCCGACCTCTTGCACCAACAAATAGATAAGGATTTTGGGCCTCTAAAAAAAAGGTTCTAGTATAGGCATTCCATTCATGGGGGATCATCCATATGGCAAGAGACCATTGCTTCCCTTCTTGTTAGAACAATCCTCATGATACTTGAACTTTCCTCAAGTACCTACACTTATATACTGGGTGGAAGTCTCTTGGCTTTAGCGTGTTCCTGGTTGGGTCATTCCATGGGGTGATTGCTTTTTCCCACTAGGAAGGCCCTCTAAAGATAAACAAAAGTGAGCAAGTACATCCATAGTTTGATCAATTTTTGTTGAGAAACAAAGAGAGAACACATGTGATATACTCCACTCACACTCTCAAGACTTTGTTCAATTTCAAGAATCCAAATTGAAGTGTGGAGGAAATCACTTATATAACTTAATATCATAAAAGCCTTTTGATTCTCAAGATCACCATGAGGCATGAGAGAAGTGCATATGTCTTTTAGATGACATTGCTTTGGATAAGAGATTACAAAATATAAAGGCACATGTTCATTTTAATCCTTCAAAGCAAGAATTGGATTATTTTTAAGCACAAAAAAAAAATGAGAGTTGCTTGTTCAATTGTTAAGTCCAAAAAAAATCTAGTAAGTTGCCTAAGGTTCTTTTTAATCCCTTTGTTCTATTCTTTTTAATCCCAAATGAAAATTAGTGAGTCCTAAAAAGCATGGAGATGAGAAAGTCCTTAGAAAAGGGATTATAATTTCTTCTGAAAGTGTTTAAAAACACTTGATACAATGGGATGATAGTGCCATAGAGAAGCCTTCATCTTCATTTCCTCCCTTCACTTTTGATCAAGCAAACCTATAAAAATTGGTTAAAACTACAGAAATAGAGCCCGAAAACCAGTTAGTAATCAAAAGAAACCAAAATGAAAAAGCACATGTTGAAAATAATTTGAAAAGTGCCTTTTAACCAACTCTAGTAGTGTAGTCTACAAAGGTGACATTATTTAGAGGATTCAGCGACACTGTATGGGGCCACTGAGACTGATAGTGGTGCTTTGTGACATAACCAATGAGTGCGATTGCAGCACTATTTTGACCAACAATGGATTTTGGAGTTTAGGTAATTGGTTTACAAGGAAATGGATGAGCTTCATACTTTGGAATTCAAATATTTGGGTGGGAATGACTCAACATCATGGTTTGGATTTTGATAGTGATGCTAAATGGTGCCACTAGACTGATAACAACACAATTTCTCTATTAGTGGTGCTGTTTTCTTGAAGACACAAAAATAACAAAATTTTCTCAAAAATACATGTTAGATTCTTCAAGTTTTCCCTCCTAGTGCCAAAATGTGAATGGTGATCCTAGACCTACACAAACACAAAGAATAAACACACAATTATTCCCAAATGCAAGTTAGAAACATCATTCCCCATGGAATTCATTTGAAATGAACAAAACAAGAAATAGAATGAAGAACACAAATAAAAGCTTTCAAATCCTATTTAATGCAAACAACCTCTCAATCCCATGGGAGAATTGTTGCCATTTTGATGTGGAAAATGGCCCTTTCCCAATCCCTTGTAAGCTTGAATGATGACTTGATGAATATTTGATGCTTCTTTGGTGAAATTCCTACATAACCTAGCTATGAAAATGTGAAAATGGATGAAGAATGGATGAGAAAATTCAAAATCTCAAGATAATGTGTTTGCATGAAGTTGTGGATCCCAAAATCCAAATGAGAGCCTCTTATTTATAGATGAGAATGATGGAGGATGAGGAAAAATGGATGAATGTGGGACAAAAGATGAACCAATAGCATGAAGCCACTTGTCAACATGTGAGTGGACAAAGGCGGAGCACATTTTGGTCATTGTGCAATTAAATGCAATTAGGTGGAATTTCAAAATTGATGAAATGACAAGTTGGAGGGAGAAGAAAATGAAGTTAATACCACTTGGCTCAAGGAAAAGGACATGTAAGAAACTTAAATTCCTTGTTGAATGTACAAACCCTTTTGGAGGGATTTTTCAAACTTGGAGAATATTCCCTTTTTGATGCCCTTTTGAAAGTAAATAGGGATTTAAGAAATCAATTAAAATGATTTTCATGAGCAAGTTGCAAAAGCTAGAGGATTTGACGGATTATGATTAGTATTAATCAGAATTTGATTAACTAAGAGGGAGATTAGTTTATTTGATAATTTTGACTTAGACTTTTGGATTAATTTAAATAAAAATGAGAGGAAAATGATTAATAGACTTAATTAAATAAGGTTTTATTTATTTAATTAAAAGGGATGATGCTAGATTTAAATCAAATAAAGATTAATTTATTTAATTTAAAGGAGATGACTTTAGAGATTAATTAAATAAAATTAATTATTTAATTGAAAGAGGGACTATAGAATTAATTAAACAAAATTATTTATTTAATTAATAGGAGATGATGATTTAATTAGATAAAATTGATTTATTTAATTAAAAAATGGAATATGATGAATTTAATCAAATAAAGATTATTCAATTAAATGGTTAGTAAAAAAGACGATTCAGGATGAACTAGTGTTAGTAAATTAGGATCAGGTGTATAGGATCAATCAATATATTTTACGTGTCTACATGACTAAACCTCAACTTCTTCAAAATGTGCTCGCATTATCAAAAAGCGGATTTTATAAATGTTTCCTCTCTCTCTCTCTCCTTATCCATCCATCCATCCTTATCCATCTAGGTCTCTCACTTAACCCTAAACCCTATCCATAAACTCTCAACCCTAGACACTATGCCTTAAACCCTAATCCCTAAACTCTATACCCTTAAACCATTAATAATTCAAACCTTAAACCATAAACCATAATCTCTCTCTCTTTGTCTCTCTCCCTCTCTCTCTCCCAATCCCTCTCTCTCTCACTCCCTCTCTCTATCTCTAGTCTCTCCCTCTCTCACTCTCTATCTCTCCCTCTCATCCGTCTATCTCCCACTCCCTCTCTCTCCCTCTCTCAACTATCTCCATTCCACCCCCATCTCTCTTTATTAGGTTTCTCCCTCAAGCACCCTACCTACATAACTAGATAACTCTCTCTCTCTCTCTCTCTCTCTATCTCCCACTCCCTCTCTCTCACTCTCTCTCAAACATCCCTCCCACCCTACCTAGATAAGTCCCTCTCATTCCAACCCCCTCTCTCCCACTCCATCTCTCTCTCTCCCCCTCTCTGAGGTCTCTCCTTCCCCCCCCCTCTCCCTCTCTCAGGTCTCTCTCTCTCTCACACTGCCTCTCTCTTTCTCTCTCTAATCCCTCAACCCTATTCCCTAAACCGTAATACCTCAACCCTAAACCATTAAATCCTTAACCCTCTACCCTATACATTAGACCCTCAACCATAATATCTCAACCCTCTACCTTCAACCTAATACCCTAAACCCTCAACCCTATACCCTCAATTCTCAACCATCTACCCTATAAATTGGATCCTCAAGTCTCATCTATCTTTCTCCTTCCATCGTCTTCTCTCATCTCTATCTCAATTCTCCCTCCATCCCTCCCTCTCTACCCTAATACCTCAACCCTATACTCTATAACCTCAATCCTTAAACCCTTAAAACCTCAAACCTTAGCCCTTAAACCCTAAACCCTTAAACCCTCTACCTTGTACCCTCTTGACCCTTAAACCCTCAACCCTCAACCTTTAAATCCAAAACCCTTAAACCCTCTACCCTCTATCCTCTTGACCCAATACCCTAAACCCTAAACCCTCAACCCATAATCCATAAAACCTTAATCCTTCAATGATAATCCCTCAACCTTCTACCCTTAAAACCTAAACCCTCAACCCTAATCCCTCAACCCTCAACCCTTAAACCCTAAACCCTCAACCCCTAAACCCTCTACCATATACACTGAACCCTAATCCCTCAACCCTATACCCTCAACCCTCTACCCTCAACCCAATACCTTAAACCCTATACCCTCAATTTTCAACCCTCATATATCTTTCTCCTTCCCTCCTCTTCTCTCCTTCTCTCTATCTCACCTCTCCCTCCATCTCTTCCTCCCTCCATCCCTCCCTCTTTACTCTAATCCATAAACCCTAAGCCCTCAACCCTTAATCCATCAACCCTAAACCCTAAACCCTCAACCACTATACCCTCTACCCTATACATTGGAACCTCAACCTTAATCCGTCAACCCTATACCCTCAACCATCTACGCTCAACCGAATACCCTAACCCTCAACCCTATAAACTCAATTATCAACCCTCTACCCTATACATTAGATCCTCAACCCTCATCTATCTTTCTCCTTCCCTCCTCTTTCCTTCTTCTCTCTATCTCACTTCTCCCTTCATCTCTCCCTCCATCCCTCCCTCTCTACCCTAATCTCTCAACCCTATACCATCAAAACTTAAAACATTAAACCATCAAACCTAAACCTTAAATCTTCAACCATTAAACCTTAAAACATTAAACCGTCTACCCTCTACCCTAAACCCAATACCATAAACCCTCAACCATTAAAATATCTACCCTAAACCCTCAACCCTCAACCCTTAATCCCTCAACCCTTAAACCCTAAACCCTCAACCCTATACCATCAACCCTTAAACCTTCAACCCTACACCCTCAGCCCTCAACCCTTAAACCCTAAACCCTTAAAATCTCTACCCTATAACCTCAACTCAATACCATAATCCATGAACCCTATACCCTGAAGCTGTAAACCCTTAAAATCTCTACCCTAAACCCTAAAACCTCAAACCTCAATCCTTAATCCCTCAACCATAATCCATCAACCCTTAAACGACCCTTAAATCCTCTAACCTCTACCCCATACATTAAACATTGCTCCCTCAATTCTCAATCCTCTACCCTATACATTAGATCCTCAACCATAATCCCTCAACCCTATGCCCTAAAACCTATATACTCAACCCTATACCATCAGACCTCAACCCTAATCCCTCAACCCTAAACCATTAAACTCTCAACCTCACCCCTCAATTCTTAAACCATTAAATCTTCAACCCTCAACCATATACATTAAACCCTCTACCCTATACATTAGACTCTCAACCCTAATCCTTTAACCCTATACCCTCAACCCTTATACCTCTCTCTCTATCTATCTATCTAGACTCTCTATCCCTCCCTCTCTCCTACACTCTCTAATTGTTTCTATCTACCCTCTCCCTTTTTCTATGTACCTCTCGCTCAATCACTCTCTACCTCTCTCTCTCTTTCTCCTTAAAACTGAAACTCTCAACCCTCAACCCTCAACCCTCAATCCTCAACCCTTAATCCCTCAACCCTCAACCCTTAAACCCTAAACCCTCAACCCATATACCATAAACACTAAACAGTCATCCCTCAACTGTTAAAACCTCAACCCTCTACCCTATACATTGGACCGTCAACCATAATCCCTCAACCATCTACCTTCAATCCAATACCCTAAACCATCAACCCTATACCCTCAATTCTCAACCCTCTACCATATACATTGGATCCTCGATCCACAACCCTCATATCTCTCTCCTTCCCACCTCTTCTCCTCTCTATCTCACTTCTCCCTCCATATCTCCCTCCCTCTCTACCTTAATCCCTCAACCCTACACTCTCAACTCTTAAACCCTTAAACCCTTAAACCCTTAAACCCTAAACCCTAAACCCTAAACCCTCTACCCTCAACCCAATACCCTAAACCCTTATCCATCAAACCTAATCCCTCAATCCTTAAACCCTTAAACCTTCTACCCTAAATGCTAAACCCTCAATACTTAATCCCTCAACCCTAATACCTCAACCCTCAACCATTGAACCCTAAACCCTCAAACCTAAACCCTCAACCCTAAACCATCAACTCTCAACCCTTAAACCCTAAACCCTCAATACCTATACCTCTACCCTATACATTGAACCCTCAACTCTATACCCTCAACCCTCTACCCTCAACCCAATACCCTAAACCTTCAACCCTATACCCTCAACCCTATACCCTCAATTCTCAACCCTCTACCCTCATCTATCTTTCTCCTTCCCTCCTCTTCTCTCTATCTCACTTCTCCCTCCATATCTCCCTCCCTCCCTCCATCCCTCTCTACCATAATACCTCAACCCTTCAACCCTTAAAACCTAAACCCTCAACCCTCAACCCTAAACCCTTAAACCCTAAACCCTCAAACCCTCTACCCAATACCCTAAACCCTCAACCCTATACCCTAAACCATCAACCCTTAAACCCTAGAACCTCAACCATTAATCCCTCAACCCTCAATATCTAAACCATAAAACCTCAACCTTAAGCCCTAAACCCTCAAACCTATTCATTGGATCCTCAAAACAAATCCCTCAACCCTATATCCTCAATCCTCTACCCTAAACCCAATATCCTAAACTCTCAACCCTATACCCTCATCCTTATACCCTCAATTCTCAACCATCTACCCTATACATTTGATCCTCTACCCTCATCTATATTTATCCTTCCCTCCTCTTCTTTCCTTCTCTCTATCTCAATTATTTCCCTCCCTCCCTCCATCCCTCTCTACCGCAATCCCTCAACCCTATACCCTCAACCCTTAAACATTTAACCCCTAAACCCCAAACCCTCAACCCTTAAACCCTCTACCATCTACCTTCTACCCAATAACCAACTATAATACCTCAACCCTATACCCTCAACCCTTAAAATCTCTACCCTTAACCCTCAACACTCAACCCTTAATCCCTCAACCCTTAATCCCTCAACCCTCAACCCTCAACCCTTAATCCCTAAAATTTGATCCATAAAACCTCAACCCTTAAACCCTAATCCCTCAACCCTCAACACTTAAACCCTAATCCCTAATCCCTTAACCCTTAAACCCTCTAACCTCTACCCTATACATTAAACCCTGAACCCTCAATTCTCACCCTCTACCCTATACATTGGATCCTCAACCATAATCCCTCAACCCTATACCATCAAACCTATATACTCAAACCTATACACTAAACCCTAAACCCTAATGCCTCAACCCTAAACCCTTAAACCATCAACCTCATCCCTTAACTCTTAAACCATTAAACCCTAAAACGTTAACCCCTCAAACCTTAAATGATTAAACCATCAACCCTCTACCCTATACATTAAACACTTTACTCTATACATTTGATCCTCAACCATAATTCCTCAACCCTATACCCTACACCCCTATACCTCTCTCTCTCTATCTATCTATCTCACCTCTCTCTCCCTCCCTCTCTCATACCCTCTCTAATTGTCTCTATCTACACTCTCCATATTTCTACATACCTCTCACTCAATCAATCCCTACCACTCTCTCTTTCACTCTCTCTATCTCTCTTCCACTCCCACTCCCTCTCTCTCTATCCCTCTATCTCTGTCCCTCCCCCTCTCCATCACTCTCTCTCTCCCTATCTCTCAGGTCTCTCCCTCCCACTCCCTCTCTCTCTTAGGTCTCTCCCTCTAGCATGCTACCTAGGTAACTCTCTTATTTCTCTCTCTCTCCTCTCTCTCTCACCTCTCTCTCTATCCATCCCACCCTACCTAGATAAGTACCTCTTACTCCAACCCCTTATCTCCCACTCCCTCTTTCTCCCTCTCTCTTAGGTCTCTCCTCCCACATCCTCTCTCACCCCCTCATCCCCTCACACTCTCAAGTATCTCCCTCTAGCACCCTACCTACATAACTCTCTCTTTCTCTCCCTCTCTCCCCCCTGCTCTCTCTCTCCCTCTCTCTTAGGTATCTCTCTCCCACCACCCTCTCTCTATCTCTCTGCCTCTGTTCCTCCCACTCCAACCCCTTCCCTCCCACTCCCTCTCTCTTAGGTATCTCCCTTCCACCCCCTCTCCCTCTCTTAGGTCTCTCTCTTGCTACCTCTCTACCTCTCTCTCTCTTAGATCTCTCCCTTCCTCTCTCCTTCCCACCCTACTTAGAAAACTCTCTCTCTTTCTTAAAATTCTCCCACCCTCTAAAGGAATACATACATACATATATACAAACATACAAGCATGAATAAATATGTACATATAATATTACATACATACATACATAAATACATTCATACATACATACATACATACACACATAAATACATACATACATAAATACATACATAAATACATACATACATACATATACATACACTTGTAATGACAAAAAATGTACTCCCTTCTTAGAGATAGTGCAATTTATCATTTAATCTAGACGTATTTTTGTACCCTTGCATTAATTACCCTTTAATTCATCATTGATAGGCCCATAAGACCCTTTATTTTGGATCTTGAGGCTTATTTCAACAAAAAACCTGACAAAATCATCAAAAACATAAAAAATTATAACAACCCACCCCAAAAATCTAGGGTGGGACTCATACACCATCTTCAACATATGAGTCACCCTAGGTGGGACCCATATGCTAGAGGTGGCGTATGAGTCCCATTTGATGATTTTTTAGGGTTTGAGTGATAAATTCAACTTTTTGATTGATGTTGGATTTTGAGATTTGAATAACGATAAATTAGGTGTAAATTACTATATAAGAAAGCTTTTAAGTCATTATTTCATCTAACTAACAAGGCATTTTTTAGAGAAATTTCAAGATCCAAGCATTAAAGAGTCTTCAAGCATTCTTTCACAAGAGCATTTGAGTTTCAAATGAAAGTAGAGTTGAAGTCATGCAGCAACATTAAAGCTTTTTTGGAGGTCTTCAAGCTCACTTTCATTGAAGATCTAGCATTTTCAAGGGTTGATTATGGTTTCCTATTGTGAATCATGATGGATTTTAGGTTGGAGAGATGCAACTAGTCATCAAGCCAAGCCTAATGACTTGTTTCCTAAGTGATTCCATCCTCCATTATCATTCTAGTTTTAGCCTAAGGAAGGTACATGCATCATAATGATTTACTAGAGTGATTTAACACCTCTCAAAGTGAATCACCCATCTTCTTGTTTCATTTCATGCATCTTATTCTAGCACATTAGAATAGGGTTGCATTGCATTTCAAATTTCCTAATCTTAGACACACTTAAGGTTAGGGTTTTCATTCCTATTTACATTCATGATTCATTATTTCTATCATGGTTTAATTACCAAACAAGGGGTTTGACCAAGGAAAACCCCCCATAAGTTAATCAATCTATATTCTATTTTGCAGGTATTTTTACATGTTCAGATCTAGAAATTAGTTTGGAAAGGAAGAGTAGAGATTGGAGAACAGATCTAAACTTTGAATTGTCAAAAAAGTGGAACAAAAATGATATGCTAGAAGTGGCGTATGAGTCCCATAATAGGAATTTTTTCTAGATTTTTGTAGACCGTGACTCTACATTGCCAGAAACCTGTTCCAGACTAGAAACCTTGATTTGGGACTAATATTCCAGACTGGTGTATTAGTCCTAGTGTGCCAAAATTTTAGTATTTCCAATATTTCAGAGCTTCATTTAGTCTTCTTCATGTTTCTAGGTGCACACATTTCATCTCTCAACTTTTTGTTATTAATTTCATGTATTTTTAGGTCATTTAGTGAAAGATTACATTGCACTAGGTTTAAGCATTTTAATTTGTATTTAATTTGTCTTTCCAAGACCTAGCTTGGTGGAAAACCCCTCTCTAGTTTATAATCAGACCCTAGGACAACCCTATTGCAAGATCTCTTTCTCCTTGCATACTTGAGATTGAGATCTCCAGGGTTTCCCCTTCAATGAAATAATTAGGAGATGTGTTTGCTCTATGTTCTAAACCATAAGAAAGAAAATCCATTTTCCATCATTTCATTTTGGTGAACCTAAATTTAGAACACCATAATTCTGATTTGGAGTGCGTCATCATCCTAGATCTTGCTTACATTAACATTGCATTAGGATTTGCATTAGTTAATTAGCATTATAGGGTTTCTAAATCTTACATTAGTGAAAGTGCATATAGGTTGAATTTTTTCATCTCAAATAATTGAAAAGCATCTGAAAACTACATTTACATTTAGTTTACAGATGATACAAACCAAAAAGCATAAAAATCACTTGAAATTTTCTAAAAATTATGAAAAACAAATTCACTGGGACTCATACACCCCTTTGGGAAATTTAGCCCCAATGCAGATTTTGAATTGTATTTTACATAATTAAATTCCTTCTTTCTGAGCTTTTGTCTGATGTTGATAAGTTTCTATTTCAATTTGCATAGCTTCTGTTACATTCAAATAATTAGAATTAGAGTAGTTTACATTCTTTGCAATTGTGGATAGAATTAGATTAATGTACTTTTCATTTCCAACATTTGTTCATATTTCAATTAGATTAAATTAAATTTGTCATTCATTAGAAAATAGAACAAAAATAACATATAAATGGATGAACCACTTGGAGAAAGTATAGTTATTTGACCATGTCAAATCTCTTTTTTGAAGTTAACCTAACCATCAATCCTTTTAGTAGTGATGAATTTGACATGTTAGATGAAGCCTTTAAGGAATTCATCTCACAAGGTTCATCCACTAAGGCTTGCTATGACAAATCGAAACCAAGAGAAGTTAACATGATTCAACCTCAACTTATCCTTTACCCACCTTCACACAAACCTCAAACTCAAAACAAACCTGTTTACACCCTTGAACCACCTAAGAGCAATGTTTTGCAGCAATCAAGTCATAATACACTGACATGCAAAATTCACATTATGCATTCGATCAGATTCGGTCAAATTAGCTCTTACACTAGGCAAATTCATCACTTTCATCCATTCATTAAATAAGTTCATTTATCAAATAAATCTTAGCATTCAACCTTCATCTTGCATCATCCACTTAATTAAATAAATCAAAAAGCCATTTAAATCAAATCTTAGATCATTTTCCAAAGTCCAAAAAGTCAAATCAATTAATCAGCATTAAATCAGCATAATCATCATTAAATTAATCTAATCCTAATCTAAGGCCATCCCTAGCCACTTGCACAATAAATCAATTTTATTGATTTATTAAAACAATCATTTTCTCATTTTCTTTCAACATGACAAGTCAAACAGGGCATTTATTGCTCTTCTTTCTTGTCCCCCTCTCAAAATTAATTGCAAATTTGAATTCAAAATTTCCCCCTCTTGGGCACTCTTCCCAAATCTTGCACATACATCCATCAATCACATGATGACAAGTGTTCTCAATTCATTGGCTTGTTTTTGATCCCACATTGGTCCCTCTTCAACATTTGGCATTTTGAAAATCTTTAAATAGGTGCATCATCCTCAAGCAAATCCTTCACAATCTATTGCAAGGTTACTCTCTTCATTTGAGATTTTATCTTGTTCATCATCACTCCACCATCTCCATTTGCATTTACACAATTTGAGCTTTGATCAAGGATTGGGAAAGGGTCACTAGCACATGTGACACCAATCCAACATGGAATAGGTAGCTTGCTTTTGTTTTCATAATGTTTTAGTCTTTATATTATCATTTGTTGCATTTTTGAAAGCATTTGCAATATATTCCATGGAGGTATTTGCAGATTTGTGTGTTTAGACTAACCCTTCTAATGAGTTTTTAAGGTTGGTCTTACATTGCAGATTTTGGGTACTTCATCTTGGCGCTAGAAGGAGGGCACAAGTTTGTCTTGATCTTAAAAGGCTTAGTTTCAAAAGAAGTTTCTTTTTTCACTCACTCATGCATTTTCATGTAGAACGATTCAAAGATTATGTGGAATTGAATAAAATCATCTTTCACTAATTGTTCTATATAACATTCATAATCATCTGTCCTTTTGCATTATTTATCAATGTATTGGTTTAGTTTGTATGTGGGGACGTTGGAAATGATCTCTAATCTCTAATCTGTCTTATGATATCCTTTTTTTTTGCTGCATGAATGATAATTTCTTCCTTCCCTTAGCATACGAACCTCTGAGTTGATTTAAATGCAGGAAATCACAAGTGTAGGGTCGGGCTTTCACAAGTCAACTCGAATCTTGTTTAAATGAAAAGTCTACTGAGGCGCAGGACAAACAGTTTGTATTATTCATTCACTTTTTGTCTTGCATAAAGCAGGGTATAACAGTTCCTGTGTCAAATATGTATGCTTAATATAGAGGCTCAATGGTCATCTGGTCTCCAAAATTTGCTCACATTTCTAGGCTTTTTGCGTGGTAGGCTCTGTACACCTATACATTGCAATGAAGAAATTTTCTTAAAGACTGACATACTTTCTGGAAATAGGTTGGTATGCTGGAAAATATTCTTCTTATCGAACTCTCTTTATTCCTACGTTCTTTCAAAAGGAAGTAGAATATATTTGATCATGATCAGCTAACTTCAAGGCACACGATTTTCATCTTGCAAGCTGTTATCTGTTCTCTGCCAGAAGTATATAGCTTTGTATAGGCCAAATAGCATTTAGTTTGACAAATTTCTGAACAGTAGTGGAGCACAGTTTTACACCTACCAATGTTGATTAAATTAAATTTTTTTGAAGGAAATATAGGCGCCATACTGTCTGAACCAACCGTCGCATTTAAAATCCCTGCCCATGCGTTGTCTTTCCTCTTGACACTCTTTCAAAGTCCTTGAAATTTTTTTGTCCTTGATATGATCGGTCTTTCCCCCAAATCGCGCCCATCCTGACATAGCTCTTAAATGTAAACCTGCTTCAACTATCGAGTCATTATAGTAGCAAATATAGAGGATTATACCAGAGAGATTCAGGCGCCTTGATGGCCATTACACTTTGACTGAGTTAGGGGGTTGGCGCTGGCAGTTGTGCTCTTGGCTGTCACTTACGTTTGCACTTGCTAACATTTTCTTACTGTAGATTTACTTGTGTCGTCTCAGTGAATCTGTTTTGTACAGAGCACGCCATCATTGCATGAAGGCGCGGTTCCTTGAAACATTTAAGGTAGTCGCTGGCCTCTTGTACCTATGATGTCAAATAGTTCACATGCCTTGTCTATGCTCTGACAGATAACATAAAGGGAACCCGTGCTATCCATTCAGGCTTCAGATGAAACTCTAGTTCTTTGAGGCAACCTATCAAATTGTCCACGCGTTTTGCCCAGACCTCCACATCATACAGCTTAAACAGTTCATGTCATACTATTAAATGGCTTACACGCCTTGTCTTTTTTTGTCCATTGATAAAATTTGTTCTTTCCTTTGACACGGGCTGGGAAGATGCTGGTCTTGAAAGGTTTGCCTTTTCTAGGAATCACAGGCTCTCTGGCCAGCATAACAAACCTGGTGCATGAGACTAGCACCAACAGTGTCATCAAAACTCTTCTCTGGCCACATTTAGTCCCATCAAGGTCACGTATTCTGGGATGTCGAAGCATTCCCCCCATGCGTAGATGTTGCTCTCTTTCTCAATGTATCTGTTCATATCATATGGCTGCTTGAAGAATTCAATGAGTCAGCGCGTCATTAAATGAAGTAGTGATAAGTCGGATCTTTTATCTTTTGAATGACGGTTCTTGGAGAAAGACCATTCACATCTGTTATGTCAGCTACAGGATATCTTGCTTATTTTAAATACTTTGGCTATTTTTTTATTCCTTTAATACAGGATAAGCAATAGAGAAGTAATTTATGTGTATCGCTGTCATTTAAACAAGTGTGAGTACGAAGACAAAGCCACGCCATCTAGTTTTTTTTTTCACATGGGAAGCTTGAAGTCATAGGTTGTGATGGAGTAACAACTAGCTTACTCATGTGTAGGATTGGGCGCTCTTTATTACAGTCATTGATTTGGTTTTTGCTTGAAAGATACAGTGGAGAAAGCTGGGTATTAGCTGCGGGAATTTCAAAAAAATAAAATAAATTGTAATGGTGCTCCTTAAAAAAGTTATATTCTACAATCTTTGAAGAGGGATTTAGAGTCATCAGAATTGCATTAAGTTTGTATCTTTGATCTTGCTGCTGGAAAAGATTGACTTTTTTTTTATTATTGTTCCTAATACATCACTATCTAGGAATAATTTAATTTTCCTTTTTGCAGAGCTTTCTATGTGGTCAAAATATTTTTTGTTGGCTCCTTTGATGATTATGTTTGAGGGGGTCTAAGAAATCTAATGATGAGAAATTTTTCCTACACATAGTGCGATTGAATTATTGGCAAGAAAGGATTGAAGGATTTTTATCTTTATTAGCAAAATATCAAATTCTGACTAATGTTTGTGTTAAAGGAACTTCTTTGTTTCTTGTGCACGTGAAAGCATAAATAAAAGTTTGCCATGAAGTCTTTATTTGTTGAAGATTTCATTTGAAAGGGAACTAATTACTTTATAACGTTTATAGGTACAAAAGCGAACAAAGACTAACGAAGGAGGTACAAAAACAACGAAGGCGAAAAGCTTGCAAAGCAAAAGAGGAGGAGGATTTTTGTTTGAAAACACAATGTGTTTTTTAACACTTTGATCAAAACTACTTCACAAAACGAAAACGAAAGGAGGGAAAGATTTTTTCTTTTCTTTGAAAACACAATGTGTTTTTTAACACTTTAAGTGTTTGATCAACACTTCACGAAATTGTTTTCCTTTTCGTTTTAGAACATTAGTTTTCAATTGGGGCTAAAACGAACAATTTCATTTTCATTGCAAAGGGCTTAAAACGAACCTTAGAACAAACTTACTAGATTTCGTTTTGGTTTAAAATTGAACAAGGCAAACTTCACACTTGATTTTGGTGCTTAAAATGAAGTCATCATTGCTTTGAGGCTAAAACGAACAAGTGCTTGATTGTGTTATTTTGTCTTTTGAGTGCGTATCCTCTCCCCTTGCGCTTCGTGCGATCTAGGGTGCAAGAGAAACACTCAAAACACATTTTATTGCTTTGAAACACTTCATTTTGGGGCTTAAAAATTGAACAATCTTGTGCGAGTGTGAGTAGGGGCATTTTCGCGTACATTCTCGTTCTTTGTGCCATCAAAGATCGATCGAGTTACGGATTGTGTCTTTGCTCGCTTTTGTTTATCTTAGAGGGCCTGCCTTGGGGAAAAAGTACTCACCCAAGCGACGACTCAACCGGTAACACTCTAAAGCCAAGAGTATTTCCAGCCGGGATATAAATGAGGATTTTGGTTAAACGCCATAATCACGCGGTTGGCTCCGACAAGATGGATCCGAAGGGGACTCTTGCCACGTTGGGTCAACTCCTACGAACGGAAAGTCCCACTAGAACCTATGTGTTAGAATTTTCCAAAATCCTTAATCTGTTTGTTGGTGCAAGAACGGTCGATTCTGCCGCCCAATTACGGCTTTTAGTAGAGATGGAAAGCATGCCATGGGAGTTTCATGGGTGTTGATGCTTGGCTGCCCGTATAAGTGAGTGCCATGGAGGGGAGCCAGTGGGGTCAAGCATCTAACCATCCGCTAAAAGTAGGCGTAGCTGGACTTGTCCAAGTGGGGACTCAACAAACATTGTCTATCACATCCATAGGGCTTGGTTGTTCTTTGTTTGAAAACACAGTGGGTATTCGAAAACATTTTGCAAACAAACACTTAAACATGATCATGCAAATTTCAAACCCCTTTTGATAGAGCAAATACCTTTTGACGAATTTAAGTGTTGTTGCCTTCCCTTGGGATTATGTCCTTAGAGGTTTCTCATCACTTGAATTTATATCGTCATTTGCTCTAACTAGGGTTAACCTAGGAAATCCCTTTGCCTCAATTTCTTGGAACTCCCACACAACACTTTGTGGGAAGAAAAGGAATTTTGACATAGGACATCTTTAGTTTGAAACATAATCAAGAGAGTGTTTTTTGTAAAAAGAGCTCATTAAGCAAAGATAAGAAATTGGACCCCACACATGTGCTTGATATCTTTTGGTCATATTGGTCTTTTGATTGCTCTTAGAGAAAAGTGTGTTCTTCAATACCTTGGCCTAGTAAACAAAGTCTCTCTAAGTCTCTTAGGATCAAAATCAAACACTTCATCACCTCAAACATTTATCAACATCATCCCACCAAACAACTTTAAAAGCTTTGAAAACATCATTACCTAGACTTGGGTACATTTCCAAACCAAATCAAAGTCAATTGTTTAATTAGGTGTGTGGGAATGCATCCTTTCTCATACATCTAATTGAATTAGCAAACCTTTTGAACAAGTTCATCCTAAGATAGCATTTAACATTTTAGGGTTTACAAGTTCATGATCCACATCAAACAATCAAAATCAATCCCTAAGTCTAGCATTGATTCAAAGTTCCTAAACGTTCATCACTCATATCATCCACGTTTCATCCTCCATATCATCATTGGTCCTAAGAACCTTAGAAGTCACTTTCATAACAAGGTCAAAAACACAAGAAGAACATGGAATATAAACTTGATCCATACATCTTGGGTAATCCAAATCAGTTGAATCTTCAAAGCCTTGCAATGCCTATCAATTATCAAAATCCATGCATAGGATCATTTCCTTCGACAAATGTCAATGGTACAACAAGTGTGGGTATGCCCAATCTGAATTTTGGAACACATCTCCCCATGATAGATTTCAATCAAAGTCCAAACTTACAAGTCTATCCTCCAAACAATCAATACATGAGTCTTCAAACGAGCAACATCATTCCACCAAATCCCTACAAACCAAATGTGGATGTACCAAATGCTTTTTTTCAAAACATGAATCCTAACTCGGAAACCTTTGGAAAAATGATTCCCAATACCAACATTGTTCATCCTATCATGCCAAATCAGAACATTATCCAAAGTCAATTTTCCCATAATCCCATTCAAAAATCGCAAGCATGCATGCCAAAACTACTTGAACACAAGCCAAATCAACTATCTCAAGTGAGTCAAAATCAAAATCAAGAACAAATTTGGCGAGATCAAATTGCGGAACTTTCCAAAACAGTTGAGGCATTGCGCCAAGGGAAATCTCCACCACCATTACCTACATCATTCCTTGGTTTAGGGCTTCCCCCTTTACCTAACACCAATCATTTCACCCAAATCAATCCACATAACATCAATCAAACCATCACGACAAATCCTTTGAATATACCATCGACATCACACCAATGGATGGTATCTAATCAAACAACAACATTGATCCCAAATCAAAATACGGTCTCCCAAGGGCCTATCACCTCGGTCAATCCAACCATCACTATCCCTTCAATCATTCCAAACGCCACTATCACACCCATTACATCTCAACCCCTCACTACCATGATCGCTCCGAGCGTATCTCAAACACTTGTCACTACATCCAACACAATTTCAATCCCACCACCACCACCATTGCGACTAAGCCAAGTAAGCAATTACAATGCTTCATTCAAAGCATACCAACAATTGCTCCAACAATATGAAACAATTCGGCAAGCGCCTATAGCCACGCACGCTTCTCAAGCTTCACAGCAAAATCAAGCTCAAACATCGCTGCAACAACAACAAGCAACACAAGCTCAACAAGTGAAACAATCCTCTCAAGCTACCCAACCAACACGAGCACAAACACAACAGATGACAACTATTGAAAACAAGGATCAAGATCAATCCATCACTGAGCACACGTTTACTTCATCCAATGATCAAATCGACAAATGTCAAGAGTCACTTTTGAATCACGATCAAAATCCACCAACAAAACTCGACAATGAGCCAATTCAAGAAATGTCAACATTGTTTGACCCTATGGTCAAAGACATTGAAAATCCCTCCGTCGCAATTGTCGAAAACAATGATCAAAACCTCTCCATCGAAGGAGCACATTGAGGATGTATCTACACAATCCGATAATCAACTCACCATACATCAAGAGCCACTCTTTAGTGATCTCTTTCAAGGAGTGTTAGGACTATTTGATCCAATTGACATAATGCACAATCAGTTCACCTATGATCATGTCGAAAATGTCTCTACAGAGGACATATCTCAAGAAGTTATTCCAAAGCAAGATCAAAATCTTTCACTAAGGTCTAGCAATGGTCATTTTCAAAACATGTTGATCCCCTTTGACCTCATGGTTACAGATGCTGAAGGAACCTTGAACTTGACCATGCCTAATGTCGACATCCAAAAGTCCTTTGTAAGAAATCCATCCTTTGAAGCTGCCCCATGTCAAGAACTTTTCTGATCCAGCATATCTAAAGCAATCCCAAATAAATCAAGATCAAAAAATTTGTATCCCAAGATACTACACATCTAATGGACACTCTCTTATCCATGCAAGATGATCATATCCATGTAGCACATACTCCTCCATCTACCCATGAGATGATTTTTGTAGATGGACACATAGATGATCTTCAGCTAGAACAAGATTGTGTTACACAAAAAGAGCAGATTCTTAACTCCTACAATCAAATGGAGTTGTCAACATCAGGATCAAACATGTCCCAAGTTCAGATTAAGGACATCATGAATAAAGATATCCAGCATTATCCACTCAAGGAAGAAAATCAAGTAGAACAATATATTCCAGAGTTAGCGGAGCAGCAAATTGAAAGAATGTCACCTACGGTGGCCATCTATCAGAGAACACTTATTGAACAAGAACTCTTAGAACAGGAGAAATCAAAGCATGAAGGTACTACTTCCACCATACTGGGGGCAACTTCGTCTCAAGCAAACGTCAACATAGGGAGCATGAAGAGTCCTTATGATGAAGCTAGTGTCAATACTACAACCAACCACGTCATGAATCTTCATCCACCCATCACCCCATCCACGAATTGGGACCAACGTCAAAAGAAAGATTTGAATCAAAGTACGAAGAACGTTATCAAAGCAAAAGAAGCTGAGAAGCATAATGCACAAATCAAATACGCATGGATACCAAAGAATACAAAGAAAGATCATCCCTATCAAACTCCATCAGTCAAAGAAACTATGGGGCAAACTAAAAGAGGGAAAGGTATCCATCAAGAATGTCCACAAAATAAAAAGCAAGCTTTTCAAGCAACGTACAAAGTGTATCAAGCAGTTGGTCCTAATTCCATGCACACTTTCGTATCCACCCATCATTGCTCATCTTCCCAAGTTTGGAGAGTCAAAGGTTCAAATCATTAACTAATCCATCTCTACCCCTAAATGTACCCATCCACGCCTACACATAATACATCCAATTCTCATATTGACCATGTATTGGTAAATTTAATTCTACCGCTAAGGCGGATTCGTATAAGTACTTTATCGCTGAAGTGTACGACAGAGACAGAGTTAACCTTTCGAGACATCGACGGCTAAATCATGAATCCCAAAAATCTGCATCTGCGTAATTTTATCTTAGCAAAGCAGCTCCTTCCGCAGATATCGATGGCACATTATGGCCAGGCATTCTTACGCTAACACCACCAAGTGGTCCAAAGATGAATCTTTCTCGTAAAAATACAAAAAAATCAAAAAGCAAAAAATCCAAAAAAATCAGAAAAAAGGATTGAAAATAGTAAAGAAAAAAATCGTCCTCTAGTGAAAACTGCATGTGCGGCACTTTGGGCAAGACCATGATGAAAACCTGGCAAACAGGCGTCATGTGTAGAATCGAGCATCTATGTGCGCCAGTTCAGATGAGGGCATCTCATCCCATCCATAATAAATTGAACATTCCATCCATCTTATCCATAATAAATCCATCCATCCATGAACCATTTATCCAATACATTCGCATATATCTGCATCCATCATCTCGGTTATCTTGATCTTGATGACATTTTGGGGCACGCTTTACGCTTGCTTACGGTAAACATCTTGACATGGGTCATCTTCATTGATCCTATCCTATCCTATGTTATCTGAGCTATCAAGCATTATCCAAATGAGCACTTGTTATCCGAACACCTTATCTTATCCCAAGATAATCCTTGGCATACTTTGCGTGCTTACCATATCCATCCATCCATACACTTATCCGAGCATCCATCCATCGCATTCCATACATTGCTAGACATTGGGGGCAGATATATCCATCTTGCTTCGAAAATAAACCTTGGTCTATATCCTCCAGCTTATGTGGCGATCCAAACATTAGAAAACATGAAATCAAATTGGTCCACCACTTGTGAGCGAAAAAATCCGAATCACTAGCCCATGGCATATTTTGATGAAAACAGTCCTTATCAAGCTTCATCTTTCATTGAACATCAATCCAAACAATCAATATCAGTCGCATCTAAGCTGCACGTCAAACATCACATCAAATCATCCAAACATCTTTTGTTCGAAACCAAGTTTCATCAATCATGATCAATCAAAGTCCAGTCAAAACATCATCATCTTGGGGATATCTTTCCCAATCATTGTGTTGCTTAACACTATCCTTGCATTGTCGTGTATCCTCGACAATGTTATCATTATCAATTCTGATCAATCCAGTCCTTGCATTGTCATGTATCCTTGACAATGTTATCATCATCAATCTTGACCAATCAATCCTTGCATTGTTGTGTATCCTCAACAATGTTATCATCATCATCAATCGCCCATCACATCCATATCTCCATCCATCACTCATCCGCTCACATCCGCACCATAGCTTGGTCCTGTGCTCGTATCATGATCCCTCCTAGTACTACTCGGCCCATTCTCAAGGTCAGTTTGTCCTGCCTTTATCGGAGCAGTCTATTGCATCACGCTGGGGGCACATTCTCATCGGATCGGATTCGTATGATCTTTAAAGTCCTCAAAATCGAAAATCCAAAAACATCGTAACCGTAAAAAATCCAAAACATTCAAACATTTCAAAATCCAAAAAGGGTCGCTCTTAGCTCGAATCTCATTGCCTCCAGCTTGAACGTGAGGCAAGGTTGATCTTTGATCATCCCCTCGAGACATTTAGGTCACCCTCTATAGGAGTCCGGCCATAATAAACTCCGACATTTCATCATGTATATCTTCATCTCAGAATCGGCCAAGTCATTAGTCGTAACCACGTATCTCGCAGAATGAAAGGCTAATCTATCGATAAGCCCCGAGGCCCTAGATAGGTCTTTAGGTTAGTCTTGGTCAAATCTCGTGAAAATCCCAAAACATTGGAAAATCAAAAATCAAACATTTGTAAAACCTCAAAAAATTACCAAAAATAGCCTCAAAAACATTGCAAAATTCCAAAAACATCCAAATATTTGAAAAATCCACCCATCCCGTTTCGCTTGCACCCGCAATAATCAATCATCCATAATAAACTAATCGCCACCTCCATCCTTTGGCAACGCAAACAGAAACAATCATAGCAGGCAGCAAAATCAAGCTTCAATCGCAAAATCAAAATCAAAACAACAAACCTCTAAAACAAAATCAAACTCTTGATCAGTTGCAAACATGTCAGTCGACCTTATATCAACAGCCTATCAATCAACTTATCAAACCATCATCATCCTATACAAAGCATGTCCTAGGATCCGTTCCGACAATGGGCACTTTTATCAAATCAACCACTTTGGGTAAAGAAAACGACGTGTCATTAACATGTCCTAGGATCCGTTCCGACAATGGACATTATCTTTTGGCAATGAGTTTTGGCTCCCATCTTTTGAAACACATCCCTCTGGCTGAAGGTATGAAGAACATTGGCTTGCTTGTATACTTGATCTTTTCTTTTGATTTATCATATTGCGCTCATTCCAAGGACCTCGCGATGATATCCGAACGAAGGATTTAGAGAGAAAGGAATGGGGCAACGATCATTATTATTTTGTCTGCTATGCTTGTTGGACGCTCTTGTAAAATAACTTGGCGAATACTTGCTTTGTTAGATATGTATGGAGGATGTTTCAGATAGCTTGTTGACTATTGCATTGATTGGTTATACCTTTCCGTGTTTT
>VDFB02271358.1:25253286-25404573 GCA_007258455.2 Sequoia sempervirens | reverse complement strand
TAGTCTCTTGGTCAAAATCTCGTAAAATCCCAAAAACATTGAAAAAATCGAAAATCAAAACATTTGTAAAACCTCAAATTTTTTTTACCAAAAATAGCCTCAAAACATTGCAAAATTCCAAAAACATCCAAATATTTGAAAAAATCCATCCACCTCATCTCGCTTACACTCGCAATAATCAATCATCCATAATAAATCGTCATCACCCTCAACCTTTGGTAAAACAGTCAGAAACAAGTCTAGCAGTCAAATGTGAAAACCTAAACTGTCAAAATCTCAAGTATAGGTCTGTCGGCAAGCAAGTTGATCAACTCTTTTCTTATCAATGGCATATAAATCATAAATCAATTTCATCATCATTTGATACAAAGCATTTCCTAGGATCCGTTCCGACAATGGGCACTTTTATCAAATCAACCACTTTGGGTAAACAAAACGACGTGTCATTAACATGTCCTAGGATCCGTTCCGACAATGGACATTATCTTTTGGCAATAAGTTTTGGCTCCCATCTTTTGAAACACATCCCTCTGGCTGAAGGTATGAAGAACATTGGCTTGCTTGTATACTTGATCTTTTCTTTTGATTTATCATATTGCGCTCATTCCAAGGACCTCCCGATGATATCCGAACGAAGGATTTAGAGAGAAAGGAATGGGGCAACGATCATTATTATTTTTGTCTGCTATGCTTGTTGGGCGTTCTTCATAATAAACTCAACTTGGCGAATACTTGCTTTTGTTAGATATGTATGGAGGATGTTCGGATAGCTTGTTGACTATTGCATTGATTGGTTATACCTTTCGATGTTTGAAGTCGAGATGTTTGAGATACAAAGTGCATCCTATAGCAAAGGTTCGATATGTCAAGTGTGAACAAAAAAGAATATCCCTATCGCTTGTTGAGTCAAAAGTCCATCCACCACGAAGTCTAGCGCCATCTAGTCCTTTATACCTTGATGCATCGTACTTAGGTGTGTTATCAAAAATAAAGTAAGTGATCCTTTGAAAATCCCAATCCTTGATAAGCAAATCATCCATCTATCATCATCTTTTTTTATCATCATCATCTTTTATTATCATCATCATCTCTAATAAAGTCTCGACCAATCATGGACTTGTTGGATCCTCTTGTCATCATCTCATTTCCGTCATGCATCCATCATGCATCCATCCTGCATCTGCAAACCATCAATATATTGCATACCACATATCATTCATATCATACATCATAGGAAACATTGATCATTTCACATATCATCATCATAATATAGATCTGTTAGTCTAAGCATATCATAAAATCATCCATTGCATAATCACAGCATATCACATCATCAATCTCATCCATCTCATATCATATCATCATTTAATTTGTTTAGGATAATATAGATTTGTTATTCTAAGCATCTTAAAATCATCTCATTTGCATCGTCATCCATAATCACCCATTTTGAACCTCTTTATCGCGAGATCGACCCTCAAATCGAATCTTTTCGCTCGATCTCTCGAGGGGGCAATGTACCAGTATACTTCTTTCCGCTGGGGCATCTGAAAAATCATGAAATTTTTTAATTTCGATTGTGGCAAGTTTATTCTTTGAACCAACGCAACAAGTACATTGCTTCAAAGAGGGGCAAAATGTAGACATGCAAAATTCACATTGTGCATTCGATCAGATTCGGTCAAATTAGCTCTTACACTAGGCAAATTCATCACTTTCATCCATTCATTAAATAAGTTCATTTATCAAATAAATCTTAGCATTCAACCTTCATCTTGCATCATCCACTTAATTAAATAAATCAAAAAGCCATTTAAATCAAATCTTAGATCATTTTCCAAAGTCCAAAAAGTCAAATCAATTAATCAGCATTAAATCAGCATAATCATCATTAAATTAATCTAATCCTAATCTAAGGCTAATCCCATCCCACTTGCACAATAAATCAATTTTATTGATTTATTAAAACAATCATTTTCCCTCATTTTCTTTCAACATGACAAGTCAAACAGGGCATTTATTGCTCTTCTTTCTTGTCCCCCTCTCAAAATTAATTGCAAATTTGAATTCAAAATTTCCCCCTCTTGGGCACTCTTCCCAAATCTTGCACATACATCCATCAATCACATGATGACAAGTGTTCTCAATTCATTGGCTTGTTTTTGATCCCACATTGGTCCCTCTTCAACATTTGGCATTTTGAAAATCTTTAAATAGGTGCATCATCCTCAAGCAAATCCTTCACAATCTATTGCAAGGTTACTCTCTTCATTTGAGATTTTATCTTGTTCATTATCACTCACCATCTCCATTTGCATTTACACAATTTGAGCTTTTATCAAGGATTGGGAAAGGGTCACTAGCACAAGTGACACCAATCCAACTATGGAATAGGTAGTTTGTTGAATGTTTTCATTATGCATTTGGTTTTCTTTTATCTTTTGTGGCATTTTGGAACATTTGCAATGTATTTCATAGGGGTATTCTTGAAGGATTTGTTGATACTAACCCTTGTTTGAGCATAGTGTTTGCAGATTTTTAAAGGATACTACAATACCATTTCTCATACATATAACAATAGGAACAATCCACAACCAACTACAATATCCTTACCCTTACCCAATTCCATCTTTCCTAGTGCTGTTCGTTTGCCTTCAAATAGTGGAAAGGAATATGACCTCATTGAAAAACTTAAGAATACCCCCACGAAAATATCCCTATGGGACTTGGTTCAAAATTCTCCTAATTATCCAACCATTCTTCAAACAACCTTACAACAATTTGTGATCCCCTCTAATACAAATACAAGTGATGTGGTTGCTCTAATTCAAGGAATGAATACAATTAACATCGACATTACTTTTCACCAACATGAGCTCCCTCCCTTGGATATGAGAAAGAAACATGATGACTTTATGACAATAGATAGATTCAATAGAACAAGAATAAGAAGAACCTTTGTTGATAATGGTTCTGCTCTTAATGTGTGCAATGTGAATCTTCTAGATAGACTTGGCGTGGATAAATAAAAAATTGAGCCTGATTCCTTATCGATTCGAGGATTTGACAATATAGTAAAACAACCACTTGGTGTGATTAATTTACCTATTAGACTTGAAAATGATACCTTACAAACTCCTATTCATGTTATGCCTCATGATATTTCATATAATATTCTTTTAGGAAGACCTTGGATTCATGAGATGCATGTAGTTCCTTCGAATCTTCATCATATTATGAAGTATGTATTTAACAATAAGGTATACCAAGTTGAAATAGACCCCGATCCTAAAAGTTTCCTACAAGTTGAAAAAGGAATGACAAGTGCCCTAAAGACATTAATTCCAACATTGAACATAGAACCTAGGAAAGAGGAAAAATAAGAGATAGAAACAATTTCAAAATTATTGGATGATGATTGGGGTTCCTTAGAATTCACACCCTCTTTTATGGGAGAATACATAATCACAAGTAAAGAATATGAAAAGAAAAAAAACCAATGGTGATGTCAATGTAGAATTTAGAAGAACACTCACAAGCATCTCCCTCATCTACTTTACAAAATAAGACAAGATATACAAAAAAATTTGATGAGATATATTATCAACAACCACCAAACCCAAAAGAAATGGAAAGAATTTATGTAAAAAGTTATGAGTTCATGAAACAACTTGGTTATAGTGGAAAAGGATGTGGAAAGAAAGAACAAGGTATCTGTGTTCCTATAGATCCTAATACACAAGAAACAAAAAGTGGTTTGGGATATTTCCTTTCTAAGATCACACAAGCAACAAAAAGAATCTTGCTAAACATCAACACCATCATGTTTAATCCTAAAACAACTCTCACCTTGAAGTATCCAGAATTGATTGATACAACTTGTGAAGCATCATTGGAGTTTTTTGAAGATGATGAAGCCTTGAAAGAAATTCTAGGAGTTTATGACAACCACTTACTCCTAAAAAGAAATGGGTTACATGTGCTATTATTAGTACTAAACAAAAAGTCAAAGAAGAGGAAAGTAATGAGATTGACATGAATAAAGAAGAATACAACACTAAATTTCCAAAACAAAATGCACTTCCTTTAGGAGATACCATGGACATATAGATGGATGTTAACAATGAAGAAAAAGTGATTAAGATAGGAAAGTTCCTTGATGATGAAGAACAAGAGGACCATGCAACTTTACTTCATGACTTTCCTAAAATTTTTGCTTGGACTTATTCGTATATGCCAAGAATTGACCCTAAGATCATAACACACAACATAGTCCTCATCGAAAATGTTAAACTTGTTAAGAAAAAGATTTGAAAGATGAACCCTAAGATATCCTTGTTGGTTAAGGACAAGATTGAGAAGCTCTTGAATCTAGTTTTATACATCCTATAGATTATTCTCTTTGGATCTCAAACATTGTTGCAGTTTTGAAACTGGACAATCATATTAGGATGTGTACATACTTTTGAGATTTAAATAAAGTGTCTTTAAAATATGACTTTCCCCTTCCTAATATTGACATGATAGTAGACTCGACTGCGCGACATGCTTTGTTGTCATTCATGGATGGATTTTCTAGATATAATCAAATATTTATTAGCCCTCAAGATCAATATAAGACAATATTTACAACAACCTGGGGAACATTTTATTGGGTCATGATGCCTTTTGGATTGAAGAATGTGGGTGCAACATATCAATGAGCTATGACATTAATATTTCATGATTACATACATAATATTTTGGAAGACTATGTTGATGATATCCTAGCCAAATCTTTGACTCGTCAAGACAATGTGAATGTCCTTCAGAGGATCTTTGAGTGAATGCAAAAATTCAACATGAGATTAAATCTAAAAAAGTGTCTTTGGTGTAGATAGTCGAAAAATTCTAGGTTTTATTGTATCTCACAGAGGCATTGAGGTGGACATGAAGAAAATTGATGATATAGTTAACATGCCACCTCCCAGAAACATTTCTTAGTTACACACTTTAAAAGGAAGAATTTAGGCTATCCAATGTTTCATAGCATCTTTAGTAGATCGAACATTACCATTCACCCATCTCCTTAAGAAAGAAGCTGAGTTTAATCAGAATAAGGATTGTAAATAGGATTTTTAAAGTTTGAAACAATACGTTGCTACTCCACCTATTTTACAACCTGCTATGCAAGATAAACCATTCATCATATATACAACAACATCAACACATGCTCTTGCAACATTGTTGGCTCAACAAGATGAAAATGGTAAAGAGAATAATGTTTATTACATTAGACAAACTTTGATTGATTATGAGACATGATACACACTAATAGAGAAACAATTTTTGGATCTTATATTTGCTACTAATAAGTTGCGACATTACTTACTAAATGCTGAAATACATGTGATAACGAAGTTTGACCCTTTAAAACATCTTTTTGTCAAAAATAATATATCAAGATAGTTAGATAAATGAGTTATGTTGTTGGCTAAGTTTGACCTTAATCTTGTTTCACAAAAAGCAATTAAAGGATAGGCCTTGACCGACCACTCAGCCAATGCTCCTTCTCCCCTAGCACTACCTAATGTAGAAGCATTTCCTGATGAGAGTGTGTTGATTATTTAGGAACATGAAAATGCATGGGAATTATATTTTGATGGATTTAAGTGTAGAACAGGCTTTGGCATGGGAGTTATAATAGCTCTGCCTAGAGGAAAACTTATTCCCTTATCATATTGGTTAAATTTCCTATGCACGAACAATACCACCAAGTATGAAGCATTAATTGCTGGATTATGTGCCACTTTAACTTTGGGAGCCCGAGACATTCAAATATTTAATGGTTCATGATTAATAATTAAACAAATAAATTGAACATATCAAGTGAAGCATGAAAAAATCTCAAAATATAAGGATCTCACAATGACTTTGTTAGAGAAGTTTGATTCATTTACCATTGACAACATCCCATGAAAAGATAATCAACATGCATATGCAATAGCAAGTGTGGATTCTTTGATATCTCCTCAAGATCCTGCAAAATATTATTTGTTTTCCATACAATTATGAAACCATCGATTGATTATAAAACAAGAAAAATATTAGCAATCACTATGGAAATCTCTAGTGAATGGCATGCACCGATATTTAATTATTTAAAAAATGATACCTTTCTTGAGCCAACAACTAAGAATACTAGAGCCCACCTTTGGAAGCTTGTGTCTAAATATATAATCCTCACTGATGTGTTGTATCAGAGGTCCTTCGACGGTCTCCTGCTTAGATGCCTTAAATAGTCTAAAATCCCCATAGCACTTGAGGAAGCTCATTCAGGTGCTTGTGGAGGAAATTTTGGAGGAAGATCATTAGTTCAAAAATTAATTCGTATAGGATTCTATTGGATGAATATCACAAATTTCAAGAATGTCACAAATATCAAGAACATAGTAGACTGATTCACACTCCTGCTTCTGAGCTTCATGCATAAGTTCCTATTTGGCCTTTCTCGGTGTGGGGCTTGGACATCATTGGAAAAATATCACCTCCTTCCTCCACCAGACATACATTTATAATTACTACAGCAACTTATTTCATAAAACTTGTAGAAGCAATTCCCCTTCATTTGAAAACTACTAATATAATATGTCATTTCATATTGGAACACATTATTGCTCACTTTGGACTTCCTTCTACTTTAGTTTCAGACAATGGGACACCATTTAAGAATAAGGATGTGAAGAAATTCTTAGAAATGTTTAACATACAACATCGCTTTTGACACCTTATTACCCACAATCTAATGGTCAAGTTGAATCAACTAATAGAACCCTCAAGCAAATCTTAAGGATCATAGTAAGAAAACACAATAAGGATTGGCATACACAATTAACATATGCATTATGGGCCTATCGTACAAACACTAGAGAATCAACCAAAAGTACCCCTTATAACCTCGTCTATGAAATTGAGGTGATAATGCCCTTCGAGTTAGATATCCCTTCATTAAGAATCACTCTTCAAGGAATTATTGATGGAAATACTTATAAGGAACAATAGTTGCATCGGCTTGAAATGAGCAAGGAACAACACAATGCTCTTGAGCACCTTTAGGCTTATTCTAAAAGAATGTAGTGGAGTTACAATGATAATGTCGTACATCATTTGTTTCATAAAGGAAATTTGGTGTTATGCGAGAATCAACATAATGTCAATGCTGATCTAACATAAAAAGGAAAGTTTATCCCTAATTTATTAGGCCCTTATATAATTGATGAAAACTATGGATCTAGAGCATACACATTGATAGAAATAGATGGCTTGCCTCTTAAAGAGCCTATAAACATTGCACATCTATACTGGTTTTATGTCTAATATTCTTGAATAATGTGGATGATAAAGCAATGGTGTTAGAGTTAGTAGATGACATTCTATGTGCTCTCACATTGCTTTGTTCTTGAAAAACAACTATTTGCATGTCTTGAATACTAGAGTGATTATTTAATTTAACTTTTGTAGTGTAGGAAAATGCATACCCTTGCATTTTCACACTTGTTTGGGCCTGCCTTTCTTTATTTATCCTTATTTTTGTCTTAATTTGTCCTATTTTACATCTACAAGCCTAATGAATTGCATCTTTTTATGGCTAATCCCAACAAGCATCAAAGGGGAAATGATAGTTTAATGATTTTGTTTGAGTGTCCCTAATTTTTGGGTTGGGACTAAGATTCCACCTAGGGAATATTTGTCTCCCAAAGGTCTTGGGACCCTAATTTCAAGTGTGCCTTAAATGGGCCCCTTTTTGGAGGTTGTGCCTTAGGACTAAGATGCCACCTAGGGTGTCTTAGTCCCCCATAAGGTATTTTCAAGATTTAATTTCAAATTCTGGTAGGATTTAGCCTCCAACTAATGAATTCATATGTTGGCTTGGTGTGGTTTAATTTTGGGATATTAAGCATGGATAAGTATAAATATAAGGTTACTTCATCCAAGAATATAAGTCTTTTATGAGAGAATTCCATATTCACAAGAGCATTCAAGAGCAGTTCTTCAAGCAATTGGAGACATCATCAAGATTCAAGCATCACATCAAATAGATTCTTGCATCATGTGTGTTTTTTTGCTAACATTTGTGATGTAGGGTTTTAATTCAAGAAAGCAATTCAAGTTCATATCTATCAAGAATTTCTTTGATTCAAGATCCATATCCAAGCTAGCCATTTCACACAAGTTTGCAGATTTCATAGCAAGGGTTTGATTTAGGTTGAAGAATTGAAGATCATTTGAAGTGAAAAGTTGCAAAGTTGCATTGCAAAGTTGTCATATTCATGGAAACTCATCTATAGGTCAAATCTGGAAGTTTCAGAACCTTAGATTAGAGAAGAAGGAAGTGCAGACATCAAGCCTTATGATCACTTTTAGAGATTTTAGAAATTAAGAATGGGACTAAATCACCACCTAGGGAATCTTAGTCCTCCCAAGTGTATATTTTGGAGATTCTTCTAGATCCGGTTCCGACATCTGAAGATTTTGCATTTGCCCTAAAAAACAACAACGAGACTAATAAGATAGTAAGGGTGTCTTAGTCCTCCATAGCATATTTTGACAACTTCTTTTCATTTCTAGAATCCTCATTGCATTTCCATACTTCCCAGGTACACATATTGTAACTTGCTATTGCATAATTTCATCATTTGCACTCATCATTTATCTTACATTGTTAGGTTTTGTGATTTGAATGCTTACTTGTCTTTTCCAAGCATTTTCTTGGTGGTGAACCCCTAAAATATTAAAGAACCCCTTCCTATGTCTTCCTTGTTGATAATTGAGTCACCTTGTGAGATTGATATTCAATCCAATTAGGGCTCCTAGGACACTATTAAGTGGTAATAGGAGAATAAGGTGGACTTTCCCCCATAATATTTTTCATATTGTTTATTTTGGTGAACCCAAAATTTTTGAGTATTCATTTTTTGATTTGGAGTTCATTAAAGTTCTAGATCTATGTTGCATTCATTCTTGCATTATATCTTGCATTAGTGAAATTGCATCTAGGGTTTCTAATACTTAGTGAAATTGCAACCAGGGTTTCTCATATTTGCATTAGTGAAAGTGCATATAGGTTGCATTTTTGCTTTCTTGCATCATTTCATCTCATTGAAAAAATGAAAAGTGAATTGTTAATCATCCTAATTACATTTAGAAACTTTTTTATTTCATCTAAAATTGAAAAACATTGCTTTGCATTCAATTTCTTGTCATTAGTTACTTTTTCTTGCATTCATTTGCACATTTTCCTATATCTAAAAATCAGCTCCCTGAATATGCAACCTGTGAACACTGTAAAAAATCCAAATTTCATTGTTTTTATGAGAAAAACCTCTACTAGGACTAAAATTCCCTTCCTAGTGTCTTAGTCCCTCTCAGGGTTTCTATCTTAGAATCCTGTCTTTGTTGTTTGCTATCTGTTTAAGTCCTTGGAACCTCAGAATTTCACCAATAGGACCAAGATTCCATTATTGAAACCTTTGTCCCTATTGAATTTGACTTTCTAGTTTTAAGGTTTCAAATTTCTTTTCTGTGCTTCTATTTGTTGCTTTCAGTTTTCTATTATAGTTTGCAAAAATTTTGTTATCTCAATTTCTTTCATTTCAAGTGTAATTACAATCATAAGAGATTGTGTTCATTGCACTTTCTTTGGTTTATCCCTTGCATGATATTTACTACTTGGTGTCCTACTGCTAATACTATGGTTAGATGAAGTGTGAGACTCATGGCATCCCATGATAAAACACTCGTTGTAGGTATTGGGTTATCAAGCTCTCTTACTCCTAGTGTTGGTATTAGTTCACTAGGTATGGACCATACCTTTGATACCTTGTTTTCTATGCCTACCTTACCTACAAGTGTTATGCCAAGTGTTCAAACAATGGTTGATCACATCCCTCAAGAAAACATAATGAAAATTCATGAAGACAAGTAGCTCATTTACAAGATAGCATAAGTACTAAAAACATTTCTAACATTGTTATACCTGCCATAGATAGTATTCACCGCATGATGGAAAGTGATGAAGGACTCGAAGTTGTGTGTATCATAGCTCACATCTTTGGAAAACATCTTCCTTCCACCACCAATGGTGCTCAAGCTCCAAACAATGTGAAAATACAAGGAGGAAATCAAAATCCTCCCCGTTCAACCATAACATCCATTCCCACCTATACCAATCCTCAAGTGACCACAACAATGCAAACAACTAGCAATATCCTTACTACCTCAAACATTTCCACTAGTGCTCCTTATACCTATGTGTCATTTAATCTTATATCTCCTCCCAAAAGAAATCCATTCACTAGTCCTTCCAAAACATACACACCACCACCACATTCACCTCCATCTCAAACCACAACCAATGATCCTATCATTAACCACCTCTTACAAAGCCTTTCATCCATTCAATGTCAAGTTTCCACCATAAATCAAAATCAAAATGGCACACCTTCATATTATGTTGTAGTGTTGAAAAAGTGCACCTTGCTTTATTGAATAATAATTAATGATAAATTGAACTTAATGTCACCTTGGTCTAGTGTTGTGAGGTGTTTTACACATCCACATTAGGTCTTGGGTCCTTGCAAATTGAATAAATGCATTTATCGATGTCTTGTAAAGGTGTTGTAAAGTGTTGTAAATGACTTTCACACTTTTCTAGACTTTTGTTAAGCATTTAAGTCTAATGGACCTATATTTCCCTTAATTCAATGTTGTAAAATATATTTAATTTCATTCTCACATTAATCTAGAAGGCTTGTAAATTAAACCTAGTTTTAATCTAGTGTTGTAATGTGTTTTACACATTCACATTGGATCTTGTACCTTTCTAGGCTAAATGGACCTCATTTTAATGTTGTAGAGTGTATTTAACCACACTTTCACATTGAAATTTGTGTCCCTATCCCTAATCACCATTTAGATTATCATAAATAGGCCCCTATGACCCTTATTTTTGCATCTCAAGGCATATTTTGGCTAATATCACGATAAAAACACTCTAAAACCCCAAAATCTTGAAGAGCCACCTCAAAAACCCCAAGGTGGGAGTCATCCGCAACCTTGGGTGAATGAGTGCCCTTAGGTGGGACCAATTTTCCAAGTGTGGCGAATGAGTCCCTTTTGGGGACTTTTCCAAAATTGAGCGGGAAAATTGCAATCCTAACTTGAATTTTCATGAATGTTGGCCTTGAGAATCAAAATAATGGCCATTTGAGCACCTTTCATATATAAAACATCTCTCAAATCATTGTTTAGGAAGGTATTAAAGTTTTCAAGTCATGTAAGCAATAGTTAGGCATTTCAAGTCTTCACAAGGTCATCAAAATAGCATTAAAGATCATTTCTAAGGCATTCACGAGCAAGATTCTTCATCAATTGTTGCAAAAATTCAAGATCCATCATCATGGAAAGATTATAATTGGATTACTTCATGTTCATGCTTTAGTATCTTATTTCATCATTTTGGTTTAATTACCTAAACGGGGTTTGACCAAGGAAAACCCCCATTCCCTAACAATCAACATTCCCTCTCTCTCTCTCTTTGTGTGATTGTAGATTTAGGTGCTTTGAAGTCTTGGAGATGATTGAAGAATAGGATTCAAAATTTTTGGAGTCATCTCCCTACTTTCAAGGTCAAAATCCTCACAAAAAGTCACTTACAGTCCCAAAAAATAGGGTTTCAAATCTGGACACTTGGAGGTACAGATTAAGCAAACCAAGAGCTACAGGTTCCACTTCTGAATTTTTAGAAAAGTCAAAGTGGACTCATTCACCAAGAGTGGAAAATGAGTCCCATTGTACCTATTGTTTTAGAGATTTTTGTGGATTTGGATACCGATTTCGCTAAAACAGGCTCTAGTGTAGTTTTCTAGAATCAAGATTGATTCGACTAGAATGGCGAATGAGTCCCACTAGGCTTAAAAATCAACATTTTTCAGAATTCCAGATCTATTTCCAGTTTTGTCAAGGTTTCCAAGTGTACGCCATTCAAATCCTTACTTTTTTGTTATGATTTATTTACATTTCTAGGGCATTCTTGAGGTCATTTAGCATTTGTTTGCATATCACACTGTGTTTTCCAATTTGTCATCTTTTCCAAGTTTACACTTGGTGGTGAACCCATTTCTTATCTCAATCATCCCAAAGGATACCTTATAGTTATATCTATCACATACTTCATTGGGTTGAGATCTCTAAGGTGTCCTTGAATGTGAATATTGCAAAATTGGATAGGGTAGTCAGCAAATCACCTTGTTTCAAATCTGAAAATTGCATTTAAACATTTCACTTTAGATCATTGCATTGAACTTTATTTACTTTTCCATGATAGCATGTTTTCTTTCAAGAGATGTGACTTTGATATGGTTAAAAATGGATTGCATAAGTACAACATCCCCTCTTATGAGTTCAATTTAGATTACAACAATGAGGTCATTAAGAAACATGTTAGTTATCCTTCTACTACCTTTCATAATTATGAAAACATCCTAGAGAAAGTGGATCAAACCATTAACACAATCCTTAACATTACATTGCCCATTGATGAGGATGATAGTGTTGACAATCATAAAAATCATACTTTTTCTTCTCCCAATACCTCTCCTATTAGTGACAAAGGTATCTTGGTGAAAGAGGATACAAGCATTGAGGGTCTTGATTTTCCCTCTCCTCATCTCCCTTAGGAAGACATTAGAGAACAAGAAGATGAGATCATAGCCACCACTTTTCTTATCCCAAATCCATCTCTCAATACCCCCCTACTTGTAAGAAGGCTTTAGTAAAAGAGAATACAATCACGAACGATCATGAAAATCATTTTTTTTAAGAGGACATGTGGATTGAAAGTGATAACCTCATCTCTCTCCTTCCTAATGTCCCTAACATTTGGAAAGACCTATTTGCACAAAATAATTTAACCATTCATAATCATGAAAACCATAGTTTTCCTTCTCTTTATTCCTTCCCTACTTGTGACGAAGCTACCTTACAAAATATAACATTAGAATGTGATGAACATCTTACAGGATCTCCTACTAGGGTAGATAAAATGGCACAAGTGAAAGAGACCATAGAGAAAAATGAAAAACAAATATAGCCTTCTCCTAATATCCCCACTATTGATAGACAAGATAATCCAACCATTGATCATTCCCCTACTAGTGATGAAGTCATTTTAGAAGAACCAACCCTCGAATGTCCAAAACATGTGGTTTGTAGTTCTCCTAATAGCTCCCCTTTTACAGAGGATATCATGGTGAAAGAAAAGGATAACATTGATAATAATGATGTAGTGTCCTTAGAAGAATATGAAGAGGCAACATTAGACTTTCAATCACTAAGGGATCTTAAAATTATTCAACCTCAACTCATCCTTTACCCACCATCACATAAACCACAAACTCAAAAGAACATGAACTTATCCTTTACCCACCTAAGAATAATGTATTGCAATAGTCGAGTCATAATACTGTTGCTCATACATATAATACTAGGGACAATCTACAACCAATACAACCACCTTCAACATCCCTCCCATTTCCTAATCCTATCCTACCTAACCCTAACTTACTAGTGATAGGCTTTCATTAGGTCCTAACACTTTAGTGAATAAACACATTAACATATCGACTAGGTAGTGTCTAGAGGCTATATGCAATAGAAGACATCTGAACCATCTCTCCTAGGTTTCCTAAATACCAAACATCTAAATAAAACTCTAGAATAGAAGGTCTCCAAACTTTGAAATCAGTAAAACATCTATCTAGAAAGCTAGAAATGATTTAAACTAGGAAACAGAAAACTATGAATCTAAAAAACATCACCACTAAGCTAGAAAGCATAGAAATAATTAATCTAAAGAAAGTGTAAATTTATGAAGAAGTAAAAATTGTAAAGTAACTAAGAAACATTTGTCTAGAGTAAAAGATAAAAATTCAATAACTAACATAAAACAATTTAACAAAAACAACTAAAGGAAGGTGCTCTAGAACTTCAAATACTAAACTTAGAAACTATAGACTTAGCTACAACCTGCAGGATTGACACTGACAATATGACACACACACACATGAAAATGAATTTCAATTGTAACTTTTACCTATTAAAAGAAAGTACATAATGAAAAGTAAAATACTTATCTATCTATCTATAACCCTCAAGTGGCCAGCTCTTGGGTGTGTCTATAGCTATCTCAGATCACATGCACTGGAAATATCTTAGATACTTCATTCATATTGCTCAATAATTCAAAGAGTGGTGGGAAAACTCATTTTTATTTAGATCGTAGTTTTTTCTCAAAAAGACATATTGGCAACATAACGATATTCTTCTATGTTCATCATTTGCAATAGTTACATGTTTTTATATGAAAGTGGCTAACAAAATCCTACTTTCCAATCGATATAGTCTTTAACAAATTGTCAATAACTAATGAAATTCAAAGCCCATGAAATGAAATATTAAAGAGGCTCGACACGAGCCATAAAGTTTTTGAAACTAAAAATAACATAACTATGAAGACTCAACCCATAACATCTACTCTTGGAATTTTGGTGCCCACTCGCTTGCTTTCAAAAGTGTTAAGATCTACGTTCATTTCCATTTCAACTAGAATCGTGATCTAGAGTGGAGGTTGACCTGTGAAATGCTCAAGGACTAAACCATTAAATCAACATAAGTTAGCTTAATTCGACTAATTTCAAGAAGTAAAGTTTGCACACTTATTCATAAAAAGAGAGCAATTATTTATCCTAAAGGTAATTAATTGGTAGGGTAAATTGGGTTGAAAGGTATAGGTTTGCATATTGAGTCCATTATATTAATGAGGTTACTTTTACCTCATCATTTCCTCCCCTTCCTAAGCTCGAGCAAGTCCTCCTACTCTCTGGTGTGATCCATATCCTTGATTCCTCTTATTCATTTCCTCATACTTGGCACTGAGATCATACAGATCATCTGGCTCTATATCTAGCTGCTCTGGGTTCCTCAAGAATCCCTAATCAAAAGTGACTCTTTGTTTCCACCTTGCAAAACTATCATCACTTTGGTCTAGATTGGTATATTCTAAAGGAGGTGGTGAAAGAAGGAAAGGAGGTATGTACCTCATACCAATCTAGTTGATTTTTAATTCTTCCAGGATTTTTTCCAAAGCTACTACTCTTCTATAGGACCATCTAATGTTAAGGGGTGAGATTATTTCCCTTTTCTTGAGACACATATGAAGAGGGGTATACCGCTCTTCACATGCATGCCAAGCTGGTCCAATCAATTTTGGCCCCTATTCTTGAAAGTGATCATAGTACAACCAAAGGTTGTTATTGTACTTTCCCTATACTTCCTTTTTAAGTCAGACACCCAAAAATTGTGCCTTGAAAAATAAGGGCTTCCTATGATTATATCTCATTTGCAATCCCATAGTCCTTTCTGCATGTGTATATTCTCTTGATCTATCTTGCTAGTGAATCTGATTTCTCATTGTAGAAAAGAATGATCTCAATTCTACTTCTCCCACAAAGAAATTAACAAAGAAATCTATATATTTTTCTAGGAGTAAATTATGAACAAAGAACTCACATAACAAATCTTGTTGTTCAAGGAGTGACTCAACAAATATCTTTACAAATTCCTTGTCATCAGGATCATGTGGCTGGTTTTGGTGAATTCTTTGTAATTTCCATCTTAAAATTTGTTCATTAAGAAACATGGAGTAAAACCTAGATGGTCTTCTACGGGTTAATAATAGTTCACCAATTTCACAAGCATCCTGTTTACCCTTATATGCCTAAGGAAAGGATTCTTTTAACATTACCAATTCCCTCTTCAGCCTATTATTCTCAAATTCCACGTCCTTTAAAAGATAGCAATGCTCCATCCATTTCATTAATATTGGAGGGATGTGTACTTGGAACCATTCTATAACAATAGGCTTAGTTTGTGTCTCCTTTGACTCCATAATTGGTTTAGTGTCACTGTCTTATAGATCTTGTTCTAATTCCACAATCTTACTCATAAAAAAATTTAATTCAATTTCTTGTCTATTCTTCTCTTCTTCAAAGGCACTAAATAGTTGCATAAATTGTTTTTCAAATCTTGAATATGCTTGTCTTTTTTAGACAGAGCAACCTTGTACTACTTATCTTGCTGATTCCATTGCCGAATTTGACACTACAACTATTCAATGAGTCTATCTTTCTCCTCCATCTATGTTGTCAATTTTGTAATTTCCTAGTCTCTTTTATTTCCAATGGCAATTTGCACCTCAATCTCTTCTTTTTTTTGGTTAATTTGTGCTTCATCATCCTATAGCCTAGTTTTCAATTCCATAATTTCTACTTTTAACTTTTCTAATTCCTCACTTCTCTGACTAGATTTTGTATCCCCTGTGTCCATAGAGAAGGATGAAAGAGGAATTTCTACATCAGTATGAGGCACATTTTCTTCTTCAGTACCCTCAGGAAGGGATGAGTGAGGCACATTTTCTTCAACTTTAGGTATGCTCCCACTCTGTCAAGAAAAGGAGAAAATCCCCCCACAGGTTCATCTTCATTCTACTCTGAATGTGGTGATTATGTTTTTTCCTCTTCCTATTCTTTAGGTGATGGGGTTTTCTTGTCTTCCTTCCTAAGAAATTGATCACCTTGTTTTTCTATTTCATTTATTTCCTCGTTATCAGCTGGACTATCAATTTCTACCACCTTTGGTGGAGTCCTAGCCTTCTTCCTTTTAGAAGTACTACCTACATCTTGGGATTCAGTTTCATTGGCCCCTAAAGATAGCCTTTTACTCCTTCATAGAGGAGGATTCGTTTGAAAGGTAACTTTGCTTCATTTCTTCCACTTATGAGGATGTTCCTCTTCATCTCTAGAGTGCACAATTTCCACCTCCCCTTCCTGTCCTAGGGTTTCTAACTCATCTAACAAATTTTTTGGTGCATCATCACTGGGAGCCACATAGGTGTGTTGGGATTTAGGAGCATCTAATTCCTCTGAGGAGGGTTCTCCTAAAGATTGTTCTTTTTTCTTGGAAGATTCTCCCTCCTTGAGTGATTTTTCCAGTTCTACATTTTCAAATTTCTATAGAAACCTTTGTCACTTATTTTATGGATTTTTTGCAGAAATGGTATTTACATATTAATTGTATGAGACCATGATGTTTGAGGGTCTCTATCCCAACTTTGTAGTTTTCCATCATAAAGGTGATTGAATGACATAGGAAAGCTGGTAAATTTACCCTAAGAGAGGAGTCCTCAATGTCATGGCATAAATGAGTCAACAAACGAAAAGGGGGTCCCACTACTGTAGTCATTTGTCCCTCGCAAGTGAAATACTTAATTACCCAGGCTGCAATAGACATCCAGGGTTCTGGAAGAGACATTCTATGGATTCCCTTATTTTGTGCCCTAGTGCTTATGGTCATTATAGGTTGGGGTTCCCCTTCCCTATGAAATAGTTCTATCAAATTTTGATAGGGAACATGTGCATTTTCATTCAAATTAATTCCCTTATTTTTGAGACCAGAAAGATGAGCAATGGTTTTTGTACTTACTGAGAATTGTTTTCCTCACACCATGGTTTTCCCATCTATGAAATTCTCAATGAATTCCTTCACAAGCTGCTCTATATACTCTTCAAATTGCTTCATGAATTCTAGCTACCCAACTTTCTAAAATAAAGCCGCAATATTCCCCAGTGCTAACAATGGAGCTGCAAAAGTTGGCTTAGACTTCTTCTTAGCTCCTCCCATTCTCTTTGTTTTCATTTTCTTTTTAGTCAGTGAAATTTTATAGAACTCTGTAATTTTTTCCTTACTGAATTGAAAATGAGAAAATAATTTTGTGTCAATATACCCAATGGAGGAGAAGTTAATTATCACCTTTCTTGTCACCTTATTGAATAATTATGATGGGATTTCATGGGGAATTGTACAACTACTTCCGTACTTTTAGCAATCGTGTAAAGGTATAAGTTTCAAAATTATAAGGAGGAACAGATCATGCCAATTAATTAGCCTTTATTCAAAATAAGTACTAGCTCTTTTAAATTAATAAATTTGCACATACCTTATGTCTTGTCATTAGATCGAATGTCACTCACCTGTGCTAACATAACTGGATAGTCATATGGTTAGCGAGGGTGGTGGCGGATAATAATGGCATAGAAGGGATGGTTGAAGTGATGGCATAAATTATTATGAAAAAAAGGTATCATAATAATTTTATTTATTATGGAGGGGTTCGATATGATGTGGATGAATAATCATTAGGGAGTAGATCTTGAAGTGGCATAAAATCAAATGATAGGTATGTGCAAAACTTAGGAAAAATAAAAAGACTGGAGAGACAAAATTTTAAAAAATTCAGAGAATTACCAAAAAATGTAACTAAAGTAGAGGAGAGGAGAGTTACAGAACATCATAGAGAGAGGTCATTGAAACATGGTAACATGATTGAATATTCCAAAGCATCGCTGAAAATATGCAGCCGAAGCAACACCCAAAACTTCTGGAGCATCACTGAAAAGATGCAGCTAAAATAGCAACCAAAATTTCCAGAGCATCGATGAAAAGATGTAGCCAAAGCAATAACCAAAATTTATGGAGCATCGCTAAAAAGATGCAGCTAGAGCATCAACCAAAATTTCTGGAGCATTTGAGTAGAATTCTAGAGTATCATTGAAAAGATGCTGCTAGAAAGAAGTAATATCAAAATTTCAGAGCATCGCTAAAAAGATGTCGTTAGGAGGAAACAATAGATTTTCAGAGCATTGTTGAGAATATTCCATCGAAAGGAAGAAATATGTGAGATTTTGGTCTTGGTTTCCTAAAGCATCATTGAGTGATGTGTCAGAATGCAGGATTAGGACAAGGAGTGGAACCAGTCTATTGTGCAGATTCTGAAGCATTGTAACAACCAATTCTAGAGCATCGCAACAACTGGGCTAACAAATTTTAGAGCATCATAGCAGTGTTCATCAGAATTGTGTTTGCCAAAAAGATGAAGTCCTACAAAATATAGACAAAATTTTATTCAAGTCCAAATGGTGAAGTTAATGAAGAAATTGAAGAAACATCTAAATTTTTATTTTGGAATTTCTTTGACAAAACTATATTGACCTTGCCATAGAAGAGTCAATGTAGTGGATTTCTCCTTGCATTTCTATCATTTTTGTAAACTCCTCTTTATTAACAGGCTTATGATAGATGTGTAATCGGTGCCCATTAACTAGAAGATTTTGGGTATCACCATAAATAGGTTTCAGTTGGACTGAACCATTCGAAAACACTTTAAAAATTTTGTATGGTCCAAGCCAGTGTGTCCTAAGTTTCCCTTGACGATCCTTGTATTTGGAATCAAACAATAATGCCTAATACCCAATATGGAAGTCTTTCTCTTTGATATGTTTATCCTACTAGACCTTATGTTGTTGTTGGACCAATTTAGTTTGATGGACGACATCCAAATGGAGTTCATCTAGTTTGCTAAGCTATATAACTCTCTCAATTTGGTCCTGTTTGAGATCCTTGCCCAATTCCATGGCTGTTCTAAGGGTTTGGAGTTCGAATTCAATGGGTAAGAGGGGCTTCTTACCAAAGAATAACTCATAGGGAATATAGCCAGTAGTTGATTTCCAGGCTGTGTTGTAGGCCCAAACAACTTCCAATAGTTTCCTAGCCTAGTCTTTCCTTCCCAAAAAACTATTTTTGTTAAAAAAATTTCCAACTCCCTATTAGTGATCTCATCTTGTTTGTTTTCCTGCGGGTGGTAGGGTGAGGAATTCTTGTGACTTACTTGGAAATGATCTGTGAATGTCAAGAAAAATTTAGACATAAACTGGGGGCCCTGGTCTATTACAATTGTCCTTGGAGCTTCGAATTTGAGGAAAATTCTATTGTAGAGGAAATCAGCCACCTATTCCTCCCTAGTAATACGTAGGGATTTCACATCCACCCACTTAGTCAGGTAATCAATATAGACCAGGATGTACTCTTTTCCTTGTGAAGGAGGGTCTATTGGGCTGATAAAATCCAATCCCCCTTTTTTGAATCATTCAAAGACTACCCAAGGCTACAGGGGCATTTCATTAGAGGTTGTCAACCTTTCTACCCTTTGGCATTCATCATGTCCTTGAATGTATTTCTTGATGTCCTTGTGCATTGAAGGTTAGTAGTATCTTTCTCCCAAAATTTTGTAAGCTATCCTTTTAGTAGAATAATGCCCTCTTGAAGGGTCATCATGACAGGCTCTCAAGATACTATAGGTCTCGTCTACCCTAACACACCATCGTAAAAACTTATCAAGTCCACATGGAAACAAGATTCCATTAATCCATTGTAAAGGGGAACTCTCTCTAATGAGGCATTTCTTCTATTTTGATGAAAAGTGAGGTGGTACTTCTGTGGTGGCTAAATAATTCGCAATATCAGTAAACCAAGGGGTTTTAGTGGAGATGGCGAACAAATTTTCATTAAGAAACTCATCTTGTACCGAAACATAGTCACCATCATGTTTAATCCAGGATAAAAAGTCTGCGACTACATTGGACTTCCCTGGTTTGTCAACAATTGTGACATTGAATTCCTGGAGGAGAAGTAACCACCTAATTATCCTTGCATTTACCACCAGTTTTTTCATGAGGTACTTAATGGCCAAATGATTTGTATGCACTATAACTTTATATTCCATGGAATAATGTCAAAATTTCTTGATTGCATGCACTACAACTAACTTTCTCTATTGTGGTATAGTTCTTTTCTATTGGCATCAAAATATTGTTGATGAAGTATATAGCATATTTTCCCCCATTCTCATCTTCTTTCCCCAGAACTACTCCAATGGCATCATTAGACGCATCAACATAGATATGGAATGAAAGGTTCCAATTGGGTCCTTGAAGGGTAGGGGAAGATATGAGTTTCTCCTTGATAATTTCAAATGAATACTGACACTCAGGCATCCAAATGAAGTCTACATTTTTTTGAAGGAGAGAAAACATAGGGTCTACAATTTTGCTAAAATTTTCTATGAATCTTCACTAGTATCCAACATGCCCTAAGAAACTCCTGACATCAGTCTATGTTTTTTGGATTTTGAGTTGTTGCATGACTTCAATTCTCTTAGGATCAACCTTAATCCCCTCGGCTAAAATATGATGTCCTAGCACTATTCCTTATTCCACCATGATCAAACATTTCTCATTACTTAGGAACAAGCAATGATCCTCACATCATTTTAACACCTTGTCTAGATTCTTGAGGGCTTCATCGAAAGTTGAACCATAAATAGTGAATTCATCCATATAAACTTCCACACACTCATTCACCAATTCAACAAATATAGCCAAAATGACCCTTTGAAACATTGTAGGAGCATTATATAGCCCAAAGGGAAGAACCCAATATGAAAATTTCCCCTAAGGGAAGGTAAAGGTCATCTTATCCTAGTCTTCTGCTTCTACCTGTATCTGGTTGTATCCACTAAATCTATCCAAAAATATAAAAAATATTTCCTCCCATCCAATTTATCTAACACTTGGTCCACGAATGGCAGGGGGAAATAATCTATGCGTGTTGCTTTATTAAGCTCCCTATAGTCTACACACACTCTCCACTTCCCATTCTTCTTTAGAACTACAACTACGGGTGACACCCACTTTTTGTCAAAAATTGGGTAGATAAATCCTACCTGTAATAGCTTCTCAATCTTGGTTTTAACGATGTCTTTCACAACAGGATTGAGTTTCCATTGTGGTTGGCAGATGGGTCAAACATCGTCAGTATAGATATGATGTGTACACACACTAGGATATATTCCTCTCATATTAGTATAGTCCTAGGAGAATGCTTTATATCTATTCACAAGGTGTCAAAAAATTTTTGTTCTTTCGTCTTAGTCAACCAATTGATGATGTTCAAATTTTTTCCTCATAGCAACATAATGGTTTTGACTCCTAGATGGTTGGACATGATAGTGTCACATGGGTCTTATTAGGGTGTTAATTGGACAACTATGAGGTATAGTTTTATAAAGCTAGGCAACATCTGCAAAGAAATGGTGAGTTTTTGGAACTAAGTTCATCAAAGGACAAGGTAATCCGATGAAACTAGCACTATCAAATTCTACATGATCTATGTTTATTGGGTGTGCTACGAATTCTTCTATGTCTGACATTTCCTCACTGCCTAAATCCATGGTAATATTTTCCATGTCATTCTCCAATTCATCCTCTAATTCTTCACCATACTATTTGATAACTACCATGGATAGAGAAGCCAAATTTTCCTATCCGTTGGGGCTTTCTAGTTCATTTAATCTCATACTTTATTGTGTTCGGTAGGCTTGGCAGGAGGATACAAAAATGAGTGTTTGCTATTAGATCCATGTGATATGGTCATTCCTCCCTCTCTATAGTCAATTTTGGCTACAACAGTAGCCAACCATGGTCATCCCAAAATTATTGGATAACTGTCCTTGGGTGTAAGGGATTCAATTATCTAAAAATATATTGGGTATTCCCATCCATCCACCTTAACAAGAATGTTTTTCAATGATACCCTTGGGAATAGCTATGGATTAGTTTTCCATCTATAAAACTGTAGTTGTGTGGCATGGATCAATAATTCCCAATTTTTATATCCCATCAATAGTCATTACGTTAATGGCTGCTCTAAGGTTCACTAGGCATTAGGTATTGCTACCTCATTAACTGTTACTATTATCAATGGACTACCTAGATCATCATACTTCAGAGCAGTGGTCATCCTAACCAACAAGTCATCTAGGTACCCATTTATGTGGATGGTGTTGATTTGTTTTAGTTTTCTCCCTAGGGTCTTAATACACAAATGTTTAATCAACTAGTTTAACTCAGGGATCTCTTTAATTTCCTGTAACAAGGGAACTTCAATCTGCAATCATTTAATTTCTTTTATCAATGTAGTTTCAGTGGGTGAGGATGTTTCCAAAGTATCTTTCACAAGAATTGCTTTCAGTCACTCCAGAAAAGGTGCTTTGATTTTGTCTTTAGGTGTAGGATCCTTTCGAAGTTCAATTGGAGGCTATTTGTCTTTAGGCGTGGGATCCTTCATAAGTTCAGTTGGAGACTGACCTCCCTCCTTCTGAGGTAGGTCAGAAGCTCCAACTGAAGATGGTAGGTTGGGCCTATGTTGCATAGTGTCTGGGATTTGTTCTATGGATGTGGGTGTTATGGGGGTTTTATTAGTAGACTTCTTGATAGGTTCATCAATTATTTTTTCAATAGTTGGCAGTAAAAGTGTTTTACCAGGCCTCAATTATAGATTTCCACATTGTATGGCGTTAAGTCCAGTGACATTATCTTCTTCTATAGAATATACTGGAGTATTTGGGTGATTGTTGTTTGGGTTCAGAACTAGTTTCATCAGAAGTGTTGGCTGGTTAACTTGTTCATTTTGTTGTGTATTCTAGGGAGGTGGTAGAAGACTCTGTTGTTGAGTAGGAATTCTCCAGGGGCCAGTGTAAAACTAATGCTGAGGTTGATTCCATTGAGGAATGGGATTTTGAGGGTACCATTACTATTGAGGCTAGTTAGGCCACTGAGGGTTACCCCAAGATTGATTGGCCCATTCTAGTGGTCCCTAAGGATAGGTTCCCTAATTAGGAGGTACTAGAGGTGGTACCTATGGCCAAGGTGCTTCCCATTGATTATTGTTCCAATTTTGTTGGGGTCTCTAGTTGGGATTGGAATTCTAGCCATAGGAAAAATTGCCTCCAGTTCTTTGATTAACAACATTCATTCTTCCTCAACTGGGTTTGTTCTTTTCTTGGAACTTTTGATCGCATTCAGTAGCTCACACTGATTGGTGGGGTGATTTTTGTCACACACTTGGAAAACATCAATCTTATCAACTTTTTCCAAAGGACATTCTCATAGCAAATGTTTGTTTTGGAACCTGGGACAATAGATGTACAAGGTTTCAGGATTTTGGGTTTTATCCTGTATGTCATCTAAGGTAGTGTTTAACTAGATGAGAATGTCAGTTTTGAAGTTAGCGAGCTCTTCAAAATTTTTGATGATATCATTGGAACCTTTAAAGAGAGTGGACTTTCTGAGTCCTCCTCAAGTTCGAAATAAATTATGACATAGTTCCATAATATCATCTAGTCCCAGTTGGGACATGTCTTCTTTTCCCATTAAATACAAGCTCCTCCAAGCTTCATCACTGAGACCTTTAAGGAATAAGGTCTTTAGAATATCAAGACTTATGACTTCTCCACCATAGTGTTTAGATAAGAAGATAAACCTATCTAGGAAATCCTCCAAACTTTCATCATCATTTTTCCTTACATTGAAAAATTCTTCTTTCCTATTGCTGACCCTGCTATAACTTTGGTACTTCTCCAAAAAGATAGACTCCATTTCATCCTAGGAGGTTATTGACTAAGAAGCCAATCCCATAAACCAACGCGTAACTCAATCTTTTAGAGTGGAAGGGAAAAGCTTGAGTTTTTGATTATCATTCTTGTAGACATATGTCTGACACAAGAATTTAAACTCAAATAGAAATTTGATTAGGGTTCTTAGTAGACAAACCCCGAAAGGTTGGCAAGAAGGCCGATGAGATATTTTTCATTGTCGTATCGTCATCTACATCAATAACAATAGGAGAAGTGAATGTACATGGTGGTGGTGGAGGGTTATCATTGTTGTTGGCGACATTTCTACAATCACCCATGATGTTGAAGGGGATGTGATCCTCTTCTGAAATTTGCTCAGTTGGGCAAGGTTCTAGAGTTTACAAAGGAATATAATCCTCTACAATTATATGTTCTCTTTTTGGGATGTGTGGGAAGGTCTCAGGTTGACCCTATTTTGTCAATTCCTTAGTAAGTTCTTGATTTGAGTTACTTTCCTCCCTACTTGTTGTTGGTACATCAACTCGGGGGTTTTTGGTAAGAATCTTCCATGGGCGCCTCATTTCCTGACAATGCAGAAAATAAGCCAAAGGACTATTTCTATCCCTAAAAGAGGTATCAAGATATCTCCTACTAACACTATAAAAAGGCTTCCCCAGGAACGAAACCAAAAAGTGATAGGCTATCATCGGGTCCTAACACTTTAGTGAATAAACACAATAATATATCGACTGAGTAGTGTCCAGAGGCTGTATGCAATAGAAGACATCTCAACCATCTCTCCCAAGTTTCCTAAATATGAAACAGCTGAATAAAACTCTAGACTAGAAGGTCTCCAAACTTTAAAAGAAAAAAAACATCTATCTAGAAAGCTGGAAATGATTTAAACTAGGAATAAAAAAACTATGAATATAAAAAAACATCACCACTAAGCTAGAAAGCATAGAAAAAATTAATCTAAAGATCATGTAAATTGTTGAATAAGTAAAACTTGTAAAGAAATTAGGAAACATTTGTCTAGTGCAAAAGATAACACTCCAATAACTAACATAAAACAATTTAATAGAAACAACTGAAGGAAGGTGCTTTGAAACTTTAGATACTAAAATCAGAAACTATAGACTTAGTTATAACTTGCAGGATTGACACTGACAGTATGACACACACACATGAAAATGAATTTCAATTGTAACTTTTATCTATTAAAATAAAGTATAGAATGAAAAGTAAAGTACTTATCTATCTTTCTATAACCCTCGAGTGGCCACTTCTCGTGTGTGTCTACAACTATCTCAGATCACATGCACTAGAAATATCTTAGATACTTCATTCATATTATTTAGTAATTCAAAGAGTGGCAGGAAAACTCATTTTTATTTAGATGGTAGTTTTTCTCAAAAAGACATATTGGCAGCATAACGGTATTCTTTTGTGTTCACCATTTGCAACAGTTACATGTTTTTATATAAAAGTGGCTAACAAAATTGTACTTTCTAGTCGATAAAGTCTTTAACAAATTGTCAATAACTAATGGAATTTAAGGCCCATGACATGAAATATTAAAGAGGCTTGACACAAGCCATAAAGTTTTTGAAACTAAAAATAACAAAACTATGAAGACTTGACTCATAACATCTGCTCTTGGAATTCCAGCATCCACTCGCTTGCTTTCAAAAGTGTTAAGATTTGCATTCATTTCCCTTTTGACTGGAATGGTGATTAGGAATGGAGGTTGACCTATGAAATTCTCAAGGACTAAACCATTAAATCAACATAAGTTAGCTTAATTCAACTAATTTCAAGAAGTAAAGTTTGCACGCTTATTCATAAAAAGAGAGCAATTATTTATCCTAAAGGTAATTAATTGGCAAGGTAAATTGGGTTGAAAGGTATAGGTTTTCATATTGAGTCCATTATATTGTTGAGGTTACTTTTACCTCATCAACTGGGTCCTCCTCGTGGAAAGGAGTATGATCTTGTTGAACAAGTAAAGAATACTCCTGCTAAGATATCTTTATGGGACCTTATTCAAGCATCCCCTCACTACCACAACATGATTCAAACAACCTTAAAACAAGTTCCTATCCCTTCCAATGCACAACCAAATTACATAGTAGCCATGATCCAAGGAATAAATGCTGACATTATTTTCCACCAAAGTGAACTCCCCCTTTTGGAAATGTAAAAAAAAAATGAAGCTTTCATAATAATATACCAATACAAAATAAAAGGTATAAAGATAACCCTTGTGGATAACGGATCTTCCCTTAATGTGTGTAGTGTGACCTTTTTGGATAGGCTGGGCATTGATAAATCAAACATTCAACCTGATTCTTTATCTATTAAGGGATTTGACAATGTAGAGAAACAACCACTTGGTGTGATCACTTTACCTATTACAGTTGGGAAGTCCACATTGGAAACACCGATCTATGTTATGCCTCATGATCTCTCATATAATATCCTTTTAGGCAGATGATGGATTCATGCAATGAATGGGTTGCCTTCTACTCTTCATCGTAAAATGAAATACATCTACAAAAACAAACTATATACACTTGAAGCTAACTTTGACCCAAACAATTGTTTGAACATTGAGAAAAATAAGGAAAATCCTTTGGAAAAATTAACACCAACTACACAATTGGAACTGTACAACAGAAAGACAAAGAACAATACATTGAAGAATTCACAAAGCTATTAGAAGATGATTGGGGTTCCTTAGATTTCAAACATACATTCATGGGCGAGTACAATATCATAAACAAAGATTCAAATAAGGGACATGAAAAAATAGTAATTTCAATACAAAAATCAAAAGACCCTTCAAAAGCTTCCACCTCAACTACTTCAGAACACAAGACAAAAAATTACACAACCTTTGAAAAAGTTGATTATGAATAACCATTGAATCCTAAAGAAATGAAAAAGCTTTATGGGAAAGGTTATCAGCATATGAAACAAATTAGCTACAATAGAAAATGATGTGGTGCTAGAGAACAAGGCATCCGTGTCTCTATAGAGCCTAACATGCAAGAAATGAATCATGGTATTGGTTATTGTCCTTTGATAGAAATAAACAAGCCTTCACTTAATATCAACACTATTACAAAAGATTCTTTGGAAGAAACACAAGAGATAGAGAAATCTTCCCTTAATGTCAATTTCATCACACAAAGCACTAATGATTTGAATTCGTTAGATTTTACACCCTCCTATAAAGGAGAGAACAAAATCTTGCAATCTAAAGAGTCTTGTGTAAGTATGACATCTTGTACTAAGCAAGAGATATCTTTGCTACAGAATAAATGAACCTCTTCTACCGTTGATCAAGAGGGTATCTTGTCAAGACTCCTCCAAGATCACTTGATATCCCTTCCTCCAAGAACTTGAAAGAAATTTTATTACAAGAATTCATTTTGCACATATCATAGAGTTCATGGTCACTATACTAATGAATGTAAGGCTTTAAGTAACAAAATTAAACATCTTAAGGATCGTGGTGCTCTTCCTTTTGTTGAAGCACCTAGTTCCTCTAACTGAGACTCATCTTTATCCTATTTGGCTCATCCTTCTCCTATACTAAGTGGGGGAAAGGGGTTAGATAGCCTTGTCCTCGTATGTCACTTGACATTTTCTCTTTTGGCTAGTTGATCACCTTTCATGAATATATAAGAGCAAGCTTGGGATATGGACGACATGCCTTAAGTTGACTCGCATGTGACATACTACCTTATTCATGACGTAGCTTATCATAAACATATGACTTGGCATAGGGATCTTTGAATAAGCTCTCATGTTTTCTTCTACTTTAAAGAAATTTCTTATAGAAATGGTGTTAGCAACCGCTTTAAAGTGGGGGCATACATCAACACTCATCATTTTTCATTATGCAATTTCTTTCTTCTTGCGATGCATCCTTTTCTTGGTGGTGTCATTGGGCTTGATTTCCTCCAAGAGCATGATATTTCTTTGACTATTCCTCTCTTGGAAACATTAGGTGTGATGTTCCCTAAGAAGAGACCTTGCACGGATTAAGCAAAATCCCTTTGAACATTCCTTGCACTATTTTGCATTTACAATGTCTATGAGTTTCAAGCATATGAAGTTTTTCTTGCCTCATGGAGCTTGAAGACCATTCTTGTGTGGTGTCTTATTAAAGTTATCAAAAGGTATAAGTTTGGTATGGTTCATACAGGAAGCCCAATTCGAGGCATGCATTTCCCCATAGCCACTCGCGTGCATGTGAGAACATATTGGCCATATTTGTACTTCTCACCCGATGAACAACCAAGAGTTTTGTTTCCTTAGAGAGAGTATGAATTTTTAGAAAAAAACCTAGATCTAATCCACATTGTGTTGGAAAAATGGTCGATGCTTGATCCAACTTTTTATTTTTTCTCATTTGCACTTCTCTTCCTTCTAGTTATTTCCATTGCATGATTGTATATCTTGTTTTGTTGCAAATCATTCACCATGTGCATGTCCTTTTACACTTATGTCGGTTTGACTTAGAATCTTAGATCCTAGGGGCTTGACCACTTCCTTGATCTTTGTTATCCTAGACCATCCACATTTGTACAATTGGACCCCTCTTGAATGTCTACTTTAGTGTGAGTTTGAAGCAAGTTCATCCTCTCACTAAAGTGGGGACTAAATGTAGTGTCTAAAAAAGTGAACCTTGCTTGATTCATGAATAATTAATGATAAATTGAACTTAATGTTTCCTTGGTCTAGTGTTGTGAGGTGTTTTACACATCCACTTTAGGTCTTGGGCCCTTGCAAATTGAATAAAATGCATTTATTGATGTCTTGTAAAGGTGTTGTAAATGACTTTCATACTTTTATAGAATTTTATTAAGAATTTAAGTCTAATGGACCTATTTTTCCCTTAATTCAATTTTGTAAAATGTATTTAATTGCATTTTCACTTTAATCTAGAAGGCTTGTAAATTAAACTTGGTTTTAATCTAGTGTTGTAATGTGTTTTATAGATTCAAATTGGATCTTGTGCCTTTTTAGGCTAAGCGGATGTCATTTTAATGTTGTAGAGTGTATTTAACCACACTTTCATATTGAAATTTTTGTCCCTATACATAATCACCCTTTATATCATCATTAATAGGCCCCCTAGGACCCTTATTTTTGCATCCTGAGGCATATTTTGGCTAATATCCTGATAAAAACACTCTAAAACCTTGGAAAATATTGAAGACCGACCTCAAAAACCTCAAGATGGGACTCATTCACCACTTTGGGAAAATGAATCCCCTTAGGTGGGACCCATTTTCCAAGTGTGGAGAATGAGTCCCTTTTGGAGATTTTTAAAAATTGAGCAGGAAAATTGCAATGTTAACTTGAATTTTGATGAATGTCGGCCTTGGGGATCAAAATAATGGCCATTTGAGTGCTTTTCCTATATAAAAAAGCTCTCAAATAATTATTTAGGAAGGTATTCAAGTTTTCACGTCAAGTATGCAATAGTTAGGCATTTCAAGTCTTCACAAGGTCATCAAGATAGCATTCAAGATAATTTAAGGTATTCAAGAGCAAGATTCTTTATCAATTGTTGTAGCAATTCAAGATCCATCATCATGGAAAGATTCTAATTGGATTACTTAATGTTCATGCTTCATTATCTTATTTCATCATTTTGGTTTAATTACCTAAACATGGTTTGACCAAGGAAAACCCCCATTCCCTAACAATCAACATTTTCTCTCTTTGTGTGATTTCAGATTTAGGTGCTTTGAAGGCTTGGAAATGATTGAAGAATAGGCTTCAAACTTGTTGGATTCATTTCCCTACTTGCAAGGTCAAAATATTAAAAAAAAGTCACTTACAGTCCCAAAAATTAGGGTTTTGGATCTAGACACTTGGAGGTACAAATTGAGTAGACTGAGAGCTATAGATTCCACTTCTGAGTTTTTTAGAAAAGTCAAAGTGGACTCATTCGCCAAGTGTGGTGAATGAGTCCCATTGTACCTTTTTTTAGATATTTTTGTTTATTTGGATAGCCATTTGGCTAAAACAAGCTCCAGTGTAGTTTTCTAGAACCAGGATTGATTCACCCAGAATGGCGAATGAGTCCCACTAGGTTTAAAAATTAGCATTTTTAGAATTTCAAAGCTATTTCCAATCTCTTCAAGGTTTCTAGGTGCACACCATTCACATCCTTAATTTTTTTTTATGCCTTATTTACATTTTTAGGGCATTCTTTAGGTCATTTAGTATTTGTTTGTATATCACATGGGTATGTGTAGGATCATCATGGAAAAAATAGGCCCTTAAGTGGCAAAAAATTCAGAAAAATTAGAGTTAGAAAACTTGACATAAAAATTTGAATAAGGTATCTATATTATTTCAAAAATATGTAAGAATAGAATCTGTAGCAAATTGAATGTAGTTTCTAAACTACTAGGTTTTTTTTCTTAAAATCTATTTGGTGAAAATTTGAAATTTCAATGTAGTAGTACTTAAATTTAGGGAAAAAATAAGTAGGTGTCTGCCACCCCACAATAAAATGATAATAATTTTTTATAATATTTTATATATAAGTAGACAATTCATGTCTGAATGTGATGTAGTTTTTTGTAATTTTTTCCCAAGTAAATAATTAATTATGAATTTTTTATTACAACTTTAAAAAATATAAAATACTTGTATGTCGACCACCTTAACTTGGTCAAAACTTCATGAAATTTAATTTTTTTTTTTTAATTCCATAGTATGTGAAGAATAGAATGTGACGCATGTTTTGGATTCAAAAAATGTGATACCGTTTGAAAGCTATAGATTTTTTTCAATCAGCCTATCAATAAGGACTTTAATCATAATTCAAATAGAAAATTAATAATAATTATTTATTAAACTAAAAGTAAAGCATAATTTATATTGGTGGAAAGCTAAGAATATCCTTTAAAAACCCTTTTCATTTCATCAAAGTTGGGTTAAAAAAAGGTCGTCAGCCACATACCTATTATATTGCCACTTTTTTGCCCATCATGATCCTGCACATACCCACACTGTGTTTTCCAATTTGTCATCTTTTCCAAGTTTACACTTGGTAGTGAACTCTTTTCTTATCTCAATCATCCCCAAGGATACCTTATAGTCATATCTCTCACATCCTTCATTGGGTTGATATCTCTAAGGTGTCCTTGAATGTGAATATTGCAAAATTAGATACCTCTCCTTGTATCCATTTTGTGAACAAGGAAGTGAAGCATCCATTTCCAGTGTCCACATTTTGGTGCATCCTTGAATGTTAGTTAGAGAATAGCGATGTTCTGTGTCCAAAACCATAAAGCATCCATTTTTTGAATACATATATGTCAAAAGCAACCCATTATCTTTGGATATACTAAGAACTTTGGTGCCACAAGGCATAGAGATCCCTAGATTTGAGAAATATGGAGGAAAGGGGGATCTTGAAAATCATGTTAGTGCCTTTACTGCTTTGTGTAGTGAATTTATCCTTGAGGATAAAATTTTGGCTAAGCTTTTTCCTTGATCGTTGAAAGACATTGCCTTGGACTTGTATTTTGCATTATCAAACAACTCAATTCATTGATTAATGAACTAGTTGAAGCCTTTATTAACCATTTCCAAGTGCATATCGTTCTTGAGATGACCTTAGCTGATTTGATGAGATGCAAGCAAAATGAGGGCGAAAAAGTCACTGACTTTGTTTCACATTACCAATCACTTTATTCCCAAATCAGTGTGAAGATTCCTTATTCTCACTTTCAAAAGATGTTCATAGAAAATTTACAAAGTAAGATAAGAGACAAGCTTACCATGATGAAATTCCCTTCATTCATGCATTTATGCACTGCCCTTCAAGATTATCAGAATTTCATAGGTAGTAGTGAATCAAAAATCACCTCTACCCACATTGAAAAGTTTGAACCTTCAAACCAAAACACCTACTAGCCTTTTAGAAGACAAAATAAAAATTTTATTTAACTAAATTCCACCTCCCAGCCTACCTAACAAGTTGATACCCAAGTAGCTACTATAAAGAAGAGTAATCCCTATATCTTTGGGGATCCACAAAGATAATTTACACCCTTACTTGACACACTTCACAACAACATGACTCAGCTATTTAAAAAAAACATGCTTACCTTACCTACTACTCGACCCCTTTACCCTAGCAAGTTGTTACCTCTGAGCTTCAGACACAATACATATTGTGCTTATCACTAACAAAAAGGAAACGATACAAAAAATTGCAAGTATCTTAAACATCTTATGCAAGACCTCATTGATTCTAATCATATCCAAATTGGAGGTGTGAATAAAAAAGGAAATAAGTTTGTAGCTCCTCCCAACCAAAACTTTCAAATATTTACCAATCCCATGCCCAACCATAATATTTCATTTGTTAAGGCTAGTGAAACTAAGCCCGATGTGATGAATGTTGACACAAATGATGAAAAAATGAGAAATAATGAAAAAAATCCTATTGATGATTATGAAAAAAATCCTAAGGATATGATGCAATGACAAGTTGGTAAACCAGAATACAAACACAATTTGATACAGCTCAAACCAATCTTCTACCCATACAACTCTACTTCAATTTTTCACTATTATGCTTAGTTTCCTTGTAGGTATGTAGATTGATGTTTTCCAAAATATCTTTTAGAGAAGGCCTTTAGACATCAAACTCCACACCATTTTAGGCCCCCATTTTTCTCTCACAAAGCATAACACAAACACTCAATAGGATTCTTTGGATCAACCACACAAAAACTAGGTTTCTACGCTTTTTAGACCCCTAATTAGGTCTCTTTTCCAAAGGAATTCCTCACTAAACCTTCTATCAAGACAAAATAACCATGGAAAGACCTTTTTATGGTCTCAAAACTACCTAATCTTCAATCTCTCAAAACTAGAACACCCCTTAAGGCGCCGATCCACCAAACCCTAGGTTTTAGGCTTTTTGTGCAAAGAACAAGGAGGGTTATTGAAAAGCAATACTATAGACCTTTTCCCAACCTGCCACCACTTCAATAATACTGAAATATGTCTTAAATTTCTCAAAAATCCATTACCTATCCTTGACAACTTTGTTTCATCACATACCCAAATTCACCATCTTTCAACCCAAAATTCTCAAAATTATCATCTAGGGAAACAAGTCTGAACCCTCAAAATTTCTCCTCTGCCTTCACAACCATGCACATGCCTAATTAGTATAGAATAGGGTATATTCCACTTATATAAAGTAGCTACAGTTAGTGGAATTGACCTTTAAATAATTTTAAATGATTGTCAAACCCTTAACAGGGTAAATATAGACTATCATAGAAAATTGATCAAAACTTACACCAATTACAATACTAAAATCTCAAACTAGAAGGAAAAATGTGGTAAACATATATATTTAACAATTCCAACATATTTCAAGGCACACCACTTCTGTACGGGGCCGTACAGGCTTAAGAAATACTAAAATTACATAGAATTCTCATAAAATAGGGCTTATTTTGTATTGATTTCCACTTCAAAACATTGGAGGGAGATTTAAATAGATGTCCTCAACTTATATAAACATTTCCCACCAAAAGAAAAACCAAAATACCACCAAAAATTCCCTTTAAACTAACCTGACCATTGAGATTCCTCAACTTGACATTTTTTTGCATTTTGAATTGACAACATTTTCCAATTTTGCAACTTTTTATCAATTTAAGCCCAATGACCTCAAACCACACAATTATATCCTATTACATACTAATTTGTCTATTTAGACCTTATTTAAAGTAAAAGACTCAAAAAAACCCTAAAATCTACCATAAGTCCATATTGGACAACCTTGACACAAAATAGGACTTGGTGCTCCTGTACCATACAACTAGCCTTTTAAATTTTCCAAATCTCTTGGAAATGGTACTAAAACTTGTACACAACTAATCATTCCATGCATCTATCCTTTTTTTACACCTTTCCATTGACTCAAATTGTATTTCCATGCTTTGTGCTTGGGGTAGTTTTCCATCTGAACAAACTGATTAGTTGAATTCCTTTTAGCCTTTTCACCAAAATGCACTAATGTTGTACCTTCTTTGACATCTGAACATGTGCCCTTACCAACCATCTCCTAATTGATCCTCTTTTCCAACTCTGCATCATGCTCAAACCCATGCCAACAATTCTTATTGACTACACTCTTTTCCTTTATCCTTGTCATTGAACTCTCTGCCCCAAATGCTACTATATTACCAGGTCTGCAAGTCTTTGTTCTAACCACAAATGACTATCCACTATCCTCCTTTTTTGCCACAGGACATATTACTATCCCAACTAGGATTTCCTCATGCTTCACAAATCCATTTTTTACTCCTTCAAGTAATTCTTTCTTGTCCTTCCTTGAAACTGCCTCTATCATCATTTTGTCTTCTCTTTTCTACAAAATAAGATTACTTACCATCTTCACATTCCCTTCTTTCCTCTCTCCTATTATCTTAGCATTTTTAACCATGATGATCTTAGTTGCCTTGCCCTTTTCTTCTTCATGTTCCTGTAAGGGTATTAGTATGAAAGGATTTCCATCCTTATCAATAGTATAGGTATTATCCCTACCATCATATAATGCTAACCTATCAAATTGCCATGGTCTACCAAGAAGTAGATGACAACAATCCATAGTTACAATGTCACAAAGCACCCTATCTCTACACCCTCCAATATGAAATTCAACATTTTCTTGCTCATTTACCAATAATGACTGATTACCATTTTACCAAGATGTCATATATGGTGTTTTATGAGGAACTCTATCTAGTTTCAATTTTTCTACCATCTCTTGGGACACCATATTATTAGTTGATCTTGAATCTATGAAAACCTTGCATACTTTACCTTTACACTTGCATGTAGTCTTGAACAAGCTTCTTCTTTGACTCACCTCCTCTTCCTTGGATGACTTCAAGAGTTTCCTTCTTAGAATCAAACTTTCACCAACTTCTAGAGCAACAACACAACTATTAGAATTTGAACTTTCACATTCATCCTTTTGGACAATTTGTTCTCTTCTTTCACTTCTCCTCTCTCCGCCACTTGATGTAGCTCCAAAATTTTTAGGGCACTTGTAGGAGGGATGACCAAAATTGTTGCAATTGAAGCACCTACCAAAAAATGTGTTTGAAGTTCTTCCCCCTCCAAATCTACATCTTGAACCTCTAAATCCACCTCTAAAATTAGAACTTTTCTCTTTACCTTTTCCTTCACCCTATTGTTCTTCATTTGTTTTCTTTGAAGCATGAAAGGTTCCGCTACCTCTTTGATTGCTACCTCTTCCTCTAATGGAATTATCTTGTCTCTTTAACTTTTCTTCCACCCTAATAGCCAATTGGAAACACTCTTCAATAGTCTTTGGGTTAGCAACAACCAATTCATCTTGTATATTGAATCTAAGGCCGCCTAGATACCTAGCCACTTTCTCAACTTCATCTTCATTTCTTCCCAACCTTATACTTAGCTTATAGAATTCATCAGTATAGGTATTAACATCTAAATACTTTTGATTCAAACCTTGTAATTTATTATAAAATTGAACTTCATGGTCTTTAGGAAGAAATTTACCTTTATGTTTAGCAACCATCCAGTCCCATGAAACTATCTTTGACTTACTATATTTTCTTCCTTCAGCCTACTCATAGTCCCACCATAGAAGTGCATGACCTTTGAGTTTTGTCTTTGCTATCTTTACCTTCTGATCATCAGGTGCATTCTCACTCTCAAAGTGATTATCCATGGCTAAAATCCAATCAAGAAACTCTTCATCATTCAAATTTCCACCATACATGGGAAGTTCAACTTTTACCTTGTGTGTATCACCTTTGACTGCCTTAAGCAATTTGGCCATTCTCTGATCTTCAGGGTCTAATTCTTCATCTTCATCCTCATACTCTTCATCTTCATCTTCTTCTGTTTCACTCACATCACCCAACTATGCCCCTCTTCTTTGATTTAACTCCAAGGCTGCAAGCCTTGCTAAAAAAACATTATGAGACTCCAAAAGCTTGGCATGTTTCTCTTTTAACTCATGCAACTTTCTAGTAGCACCAACATTCTTAGGAGGCATCTTTACAAGTTTTTCTCTTCAACTTCCAATTACCTTTCTTCAAATCTGCAACTTTCTCAACACTAGGGACCTAATCCCCATGCTCTGATAGCAACTGATGCAATGAAAAGTTGGTAAACTAGAATACAAACCAATCTTTTTCCCATACAACTCTACTTCTTCAATTTTTCACTATTCTACTTAGTTTTCTTGTAGGTCTGCAGATTGATGTTTTCCAAAATATTTTTTAGAGAAATCCTTTCGACATCAAACTCCACACCATTTCAGACCCTCATTTTTCTCTCAAAAAGCATAACACAAACAATCAATATGCTTCTTTGGACCAACCACACAAAAACTAGGTTTCTATGCTTTTTAGACACCTAATTAGGTTTCTTTTCCAAAGGAATTCCTCACTAAAACTTTTATCAAGCCAAAATAACCATTCACAAACCTTTTTCTAGTCTCAAAACCACCTAATCTCCAATCTCTCAGAACTAGAACACCCCTTAAGGCGTTGATCCACCAAACCCTAAGTTTTAGGCTTTGTATGCAAAGAACAAGGAGGGTTATTGAAAACCAATAATACATACCTTTTCCCAACCTGCCAAAACTTCAATCATATTGAAATATATCTCCACTTGCTCAAAAATCCATCATCTACCCTTGACAACTTTGTTTCATCACATACTCACCCAAATTCACCATCTTTCAACCCAAAATTCTCAGAATTATCATGTAGGGCAACAAGCCTGGACCCTCAAAAGTTCTCCCCTACCCTCACAACCATTCACATGCCTAAGTCCTAAAACATAGGGTCCATTCCACTTAGATACAATGGATACAATCAATGTAATGGCCCTTTAAAGTATTTTAAATGACTATCAAACCCTTAATAGGGTAAATAAAAACTATCACAGATAATTGATCAAAACTTACACCAATTACAATACTAAACTCTCAAAACAGAAGGAAAAATTTGGTAAACATATACATTTAACAATTCCAACACATTTCAAGGCACACCACTTCTATATGGGGCTATACAGGCTTAAGAAATATTGAAATCACAAAGAATTCTTAGAAAACATGGCTTATTTTGTATTGATTTCCACTTCAAAACATTGGAGAGAGCTTAACATTGATGTCCTCAACTTATATAAACATTTCCCACCAAAACTTCCCTTTAAACTAACCTGACTGTTGAGATTCCTCAAATTGACATTTTTTTTGCATTTTGAATTGACAACATTTTCCAATTTTGCAACTTTTTACCAATTTAAACCCAATGACCTCAAACCACACAATTATGTCCTATTACATATGAATTGGTCTATTGAGACCTTATTTAAAGTAAAAGACTCAAACACACCCTAAAATCTACCATAAGTCCATATTGGACAACCTTGACACAAAATAGGACTTGGTGCTCCTACGCCAGGATACTAATGACCAAAGTCATATTAATACAATGAAATGAGTGATTGACATCGAGCCTTGAAAACAACAAACCATAATTCCTATTGAAATTACTTTCTCTTTAGAAGAAACAATCAAGAATGCACCTGATGGTCCTCTTTACATAGCTGACATAATCAATAACAGGCTCACTCTTGGGATTTTAATTGATCCTATCTATGGAGAGAATGTGATCATAGGACTTTTATATATACATGAACTTAGTCAAGATAGATATGATAAAACGAAAGCATGGATTAAAATGCATGACGGTTTTTTCTCATGCTACGATGGGCTCGATCATGCTCCCTTTACAAGTAGGATCGAAGAAATTAAATTTATCATTCTCTATCATCTCTAATTCAAATCAATTTCATGTGAAGTTAGGCTACAAATGGCTTTGCTCCATGAATGTGGTCCCATCTGTTGTCCATAAGAGCTTAAATTTTATAGTTAGCAATAAAATATTCACTGTGAATCGTAGTGGCTTTAGACTTCTATCTTCCTATGGAAATTTTTCCTTAGATTATTTTTGGCCTGAGCCCATGGAACCTATAAGACCTCATGAGGACTTCCTTTTCCTATCCAGTCAAAATTTCAAAGCAAAATGCATAGCCAAGTTATCCCTATAAAATATGCCTCCACCTATGCTCAAAACTCCACCCGTTGAAGAAAACAATAGCGAGCTTAAAGCCCTTCCAAAAAACCAAGACCCATCCATCAAAAATCCCTAGCCTATTTCCTACAAAAGGCCAAGAAAAAATCAAACAAGTCCTAACTTTCCTCTTAAGAAAATTTATAAAGCCAAAGAGAAAGTGGTTGAACAACCTTCCATGGTTTCTTTCATTCGTCCCTCACAAGAAGAAAAGAAACCTATGGTTGAAAAAACTGCTCATACACAAACGCAACTTGAAAACCATAATAAAAGAAACAAAAATGCTAGAGAGTGTAGGCGTAGACATCGTACTATTGATCAAAAGATGAATGAAGAGAACAACATTGAAAATAAAAATCCAAACTTGACAGAAGCAATAAACAATGAACCTCCTCTCTTACCAAAACAAACAGATCCTATGTCTCCAACACAACAAGGACCAACACCTCCTATGGATATTATCATTCGTCCTCCTATTGTGGTTAACTTGGATGAAGATGAAGAAACAACTAAAATTGATGAACAAATGCATAATGAGATGAATTTTTTATTTTCCTCTTCTATGAGCTTACACAATAACAATTGTGTTGATCCTCCTAAATCGAGTGATGCACCACGTGTTGAACCTGATGATTCTCCTAGTACAACACTTGTTGTTTTCCCTCTCACTAGTGATTTGCATTCTGCATATACTGAACAAGACTATGATGCATATGACCTATTGGATGATTGAATCACATGTGCTTTCTTAGTCTTTTATCTTTTATTTATCTTTTATTTTCAATTTTTCTTTCTTTCTTATTTTGATTACATGTGTGTGATGTGATCCCCTATATTGTTTGATGTTTCCTCTCTCTATGTGTATTCCTGTATTTGTACCTTCATTCTTCTATATGTTGAATGTTTTTTCCTTTTCCTTGATCTTTACCTTTCATTTGCATTTTTTTCTTGTGTTTTCCTTTCAAGGATAACACAAGGCGTTGAGAAACCCTATGTCTCCTCCATGTTGACCTAAAATATTTTTCATTATCTTTTCTTTTCTTATCATTTTTTGTCATGTGTTTTCCTTTTGGGGATGATGCAAGGAGATGAGACACCCTATGTCTATTCCATGTTGAATCAAAAGGATTTTTCTTTGTTGTCACTCTCTTTGTGTCACTCTTCCAGTTCTATGTGTATTTGGGGAATGATGGCAGTTCCAAGCTCTCTAATATCATTGCAGCAAAGACATATACTGACCCTGAATCCATAGATCCCTTATGTGTTTTGAGGGGAAAAACCTCTTTTTCTCTTTTTCATGTTTTTTCTACTTTAATGTAATTTCTCATAGCATGGTGTTAGCAATTCCTTTAAAGTGAGGGCATACATTGGCATGATTTCATTTGCATTTTTCTTTTTCAATGTTCCTTGATGTGATTTTCTTACTTCATGCAATGTTTTTTTCTCTTTGTGGTGAAATTGGGAGTAATGTCCTTCAAGAGCTTGATCTATCTTAGCATATTACATTTTTCTTAGTGACAATTCGACACACTACATCCCCTAAGTTGTGAATCTTTTATCCTTTGATTGGTCCTTTCTTGGAGACATTAGGAACAATGTACCCTAAGATTAAAACCTTGCATGAAATAAGAAAAATCCCTTCGAACATCCCTATTTCTCGTTGCATTTTTATTTTTATTTTTGTACCTTATTAAAGTCATGGAGGTATGGCTTTGATATGGTTTCCTAGGGCTCATGAGCATGCATTTTCTTTTTTTTCCTTATCATAGTCATGGGGGTATGATGTTGATATGGACATCTTGGGGCTCACCTAGTGGACAACTAGCTTCACTAGCCCTTCTGAGTGTGCACTTTATTTGCATAGTCGACAATGTGTTCCACTTGTAAACCTCTTTTTGGAAAAATAGCCTAGACCCGGTCCACAACACATTGGATGACCAGTCGAAGCTTGATCTATTACATTTTTCTTTTTCCTTTTTCTTTTTTTTTTTGTCTTTGATGGTGTATGTTTACAATCTAGTTATGGATTCATATATCATCTGCAAGCATGTTCCTTTGTTCCTATGTTAGTTTACCATAGGATCTTGATCCTGGGGGCTTGGCCACCCTCTTGGTTATTTTCATCCTATTTTACTAGCATTCATACATTTGAACCCCTCTTGATTGCGTGGTTGGCTACTTTAGTGTGAGTTTGAAGCAAGTTCATCCTCTCACTAAAGTGGGGGATAAATGTAGTGTAGGAAAATGCATACCCTTGCATTTTCACATTTTTTTGGGCTCGCCTTACTTTATTTATCCTTATTTTTATCTTAATTGGTCCTATTTTGCATCCACAAGCCTAATGAATTGTATCTTTTTCTAGCTAATCCCGACAAGGATCAAAGGGGAAATGATAATTTAATGATTTTTTTTAGTGTCCCTAATTTTTAGGTCAGGACTAAGATGCCACCTAGGGAATCTTTGTCCCCCAAAGGTCTTGGGACCCTGATTTCAAGTGTGCCTTAAATGGGCCCCTTTTTGGAGTTTGTGCCCCGAGTTTCATGCCTTAGGACTAAGACACCACCTAGGGTGTCTTAGTCCCCCTTAAGGTATTTTTGAGATTTAATTTCAAATTCTAGCGAGATTTAGCCTCCTTTAATTAATGAATTCATATGTCAGCTTGGTGTGGTGTAATTTTAGGATATTAAGCATGGATAAGTATAAATACAAAGTTTCTTCATCCAAGAATACAAGTCTTTTGTGAGAGCATTCCATATAGCATAATTGAGTTCACAAGAGAATTCAAGAGTAGTTCTTCAAGCATTTGGAACCATCATAAAGAATCAAGAATCACATCAAAGAGATTCTTGCATCATGTGTGTTTTTGTGCTAACATTTGTGATGTAGGGTTTTAATTCAAGCAATCAATTCAAGCTCATATCTATCAAGCATTTCTTTGATTCAAGATCCATATCCAAGCTAGCCATTTCACACAATTTTTCAAATTTCACAACAAGGGTTTGATTTAGGTTGAAGACTTGAAGATCATTTGAAGTGCAAAGTTGCAAAGCTACATTGAAAAGTTGTCATCTCCATGGAAACTCACCTATAGGTCAAATCTAGAAGTTTTAGAACTTGAGATCAGAGAAGAAGGAAGTACAGACATCAAGCCTCAAGATCACATTAAGAGATTTTAGAAATTCAGAATGGGACTAAATCCCCACCTAGGGCATCTTATTCCTCCCAAGGGTATTTTTAGAGATTCTTCCATATTCGATTACAACATCTAAATATTTCGCATCTACCCTGAAAAACAACAATGAGACTAATAAGATAGTAAGGGCATCTTATTTCTCTGTAACATATTTTGATAGCTTCTTTACATTTCTAAAATCCTCATTGCATTTCCAGACTTAACAAGTACACATATCCTAACTTGTTGTTGCATAATTTCATCATTTTCACTCATCATTTAGCTTACATTGTTAGGTTTTGTGAAGTGAATGCTTACTTGTCTTTTCCAAGCATTTTCTTGGTGATGAACCCTTAAAAGCTTAAAGAACCCCTTCTGAGGTCTTCCTTGTTGAGAATTGACTCACGTTGTGAGGTTGATAGTCAATCCAATTAGAGATCCTAGACATTATTGAGTGGCAATAGGAGAATAAGGTGGGCTTTCCCCCATCATATTTTTCATATTGTTTAACTTTTAAATGATTACTTTAGGTTTCATGCTATTTAAGTTCATCTTGTGTGTTATGTTAGATTAGATCCTTACATGCATTTAATGTTCTTTAACTAGATCATAGGTGCATTTAATTTAGCGTAACATATTTAATTACAATGTTGCATCTAAGAGAAACTAGAATAAGTTTTAATTAGATCACATAAAACATGTTAATGATGGAGACATTTATTAAATAGTCTTACAAAGATTATTTGATCAATCACATTGCCATTTAACATTAAACACATAAATAACCAAACATCAAATGATCATATATATATATATATATATATATATATATAAATTTTGAGTACATGTCATCAATATATACAACGCTAATGTGATCTATGACTATCAGATCCCTCAGGATCTGGTGATCACATATTTATAGAGGTATTTTTTCAAGAGACAGTGGTATGTGATCATGATCACGAGCTGAAAAGTGCATGTAGGCATACTGTAGACCATGTGCCTTTCCAATAGCCTCTAAACGATCCTCCACTAGGTGATATCTTTCTGCCTGTAGCCTAGCTACCTCTACATGGAGTCATTTGACCTCCATTAGGGATCAAGATGACCGAACCTCCTCATAAGCAGCCTCAGATTGGTGGGCATGCCTCCTAAAACCCTCACATGTTGCCTGCAATCTGACATACAACTCAAACAACTCTAGATACCGCTCCACGATGGGTGGGGGAACATAATATGTATCATTATCATCCTCGTAGATTGAAAAAGGCACTATCTCTACAAAAAATTGGTGATAAAGATCATGTAGGTCTCTCATAGCTCCTGTAAGATAGAAATCATAAATATAATCAGTACACATCATGATATATATGGACATAAAATTAAAACATAAAGCATGAACATAAGTATAAAGTATAAAAATAAATAAAATTTCATCACCTAGCTCTCTAGTTGGTTGTGTAAAGACAACCTCGTCTTGTGTAGGAGGCATGGAGGATGTGCTAGCTTCTCCATGACTATAAGTGTTGGTGTGTGCTACACCTATTGACTATAATCTAGTCACACGAGTGGGAGCTAACCCTCTCAACGCATGGCCAACTGGATCCTCATTTGCTATATCATCCCCCTCACTCATTAATTGCTGCTCATCCTTGTCCTTGTCATCATCCTCCTCTTGGCCATCATAATCAAGATCTGTAGCATTGTCATTGTCCTCATCTATCACATCATAAATAAGTCTGTAGCCCTAACTCCTGTCTACTCAACTCTATCCTCCTCCTCATCACTCTCATCTAGGAGTGGCCTTGCATCGCCTATTAGCTCACCCATTTGGAATATAGGGATTTTCTATGTGTCTATACACCACTCCTCATACGCATCTATGGTACCAACATCATCAGTGTCAGAGACAGGGGGCATACCACGATCCTTGTAATTAGAGTCACTATAGACAACATCATCAGTGGTAATTGTCTAGTGTTGTCAATCCTTCAAGCACTTTTTACTGATCACCTAAAGAAGGGTCATGCCATGGGTGGTACTTGTACCTGTCTAAACTATCACATGACACGATTGTAGTAGAAGGGTCATATTACATAATCATGTCTACCTATCAAAAATTTGTCTATTTGTAGTCTCCTCAATTGATGGGTCTCATTCAACCACTACAGTATAAGCTGGTATGTTCTCCATAAGATCTCCTCCTCATCCAGTCAGTTGAATCTGGCCCTCCAAAAATGTAAATCTCTGTACTACCATAACCACCTCAGTGGATAATTGAATGCACAAGGGTACCTTAGGGCTGATGTACATGGAAACCCTATTGGCCTAGTGCATGTGATATGATCCACGCACAACACCTACGGTACTGTATAGTGCACCATACTTTTGAACGCATGGTATGCAAACCACCCTAGATCATAGTACAAGTGTGCAAGGATGTTGCACCCCCAGGAATATATGGTCCTTTGCTATGCCATTAGTCGAATCATGTGAAATAGTCCTCTATCTAGGTGTGCTCCCTAGCCATTGGGGATGAGTACTAGTGCCACAGTGAACATCATAATCCATACCACAAGTGGTGCTTGTGAATAAAGTATCCATGATAGCTCAATCTATGGCCCCATGATATCATCCAGAATTAGACCTCCAAGACAATACTATATATCATATTTCATCTTGTGAAATGATCGATACCCTAGAAAATAGACTCTCTCACCCTGAATTAGAACTCAGAGAATGTGATGGATGTCCTCTAAGGTGATCATATCCTCACCTATTGGGAGATGAAATGTGCATGTATCTGAATCACACCTCTATGCCAATTCCATCAACATAGTATCATGGTACCTCATGGCGGCATGAGGTATGCCCAATACAATCCAGTCATCTATAATACATGTGTCTCCTCCTCTGATAATGTCAGGGCTAGGTCTCGTAGGTGACAAAACTGTCTACCACTGAGGCATTGTGACCAGGGTGGAATACGACAAAAAAGAAAAAATATGTCCTATAAGCACCCTAAAATCTCAAATCTATACATCAACAATAAAAAAAGTGTACTAAAGTTGTTCTAGTTTACTTTTCCAAGGGTCCTAGACACTTTAGTTCCCCCTTGGGACACTTTACAAAGAAATGAGACACTTTTCGAAAAAGTGGGACACTTCACGACAAAAAGGGACACTTTGTGATGAAAAGGGACACTTTGCAAAAAAAAAAGGGGATATTTTGGGAAAAAAATCGATACTTTGTGAACTTTTCTTCTAGGGTCCTAAATCTACCTAGAAATGCATAAAAACATAAAATAAATGCATAAGGACAAACCTAAGGCAAAAAAAATCAACTCACCTAATACTGTAGCTCACCATGGGCTACCTCCTCTTCTAGGACATCTAGTACCAGGGGCTTGTACTCTTGTCGATTTGACATATTCAGTCACTCTCCACCAAATTCAAGCTACAAGAAGGTAAAAGAAAAAAATATTAGAAATTACTTCACTTTTTACCCTTATATATGTTAAAATTCTGGTTTTACTATATTAGGGTTTAAAGTTCCTTTCATTCAAACTAACATTCTCGGGGGCTAGAGAGCTCCATTTTCAATGCCATTTGTTTCATTGGAATCGTGATTCCACTCCCGTTCTCATCAAGTGTCTATCATTATGTGGTATGGTACTTGGAAATACCATATGACAGGACTGACCTTATTTGTTGTGCTTAGACAACTACCTTGATTCCACCTTCGTAAAGCAAGTGGAATCAAGGGGGGGTAGAGATCTACACTGGAAATTGACTTCTAAAAGAAGTTAGATAAGAGAATTTTTGGAAAAATAATGAATTCTTGTTGCAGGATGTGGTTCCTAACATTGTTGTTTTGCAGATAGCTACATTGGGGGCTTCATCCTCCAACATTATGAGTATCCTTTTCTGAAATTAAGTTCATTGTTTGGATTCCTTTAGCTTTCATATGCACGTAGGGTCATATGGGCGCTAAAGTAGGGGCTAGATGTAATGATGAAAATTGTACTCCCTTCTTGGAGATAGTGAAATTTCTCATTTAATCTAGACCTATTTTAGTAACCTTGCATTAATTACCCTTTAATTCATCATTAATAGGCCCCTAAGGCCCTTTATTTTGTATCTCAAGGCTTATTTCAACTAAAAACCTGACAAAATAATCAAAAACATCAACAATTCTGAGAACCCACCCCAAAATTTTAGGGTGGGACTCGTATGCCACCTTGGGCTTTTTTTAGGGTTTGAGTGGGAAATTCAACTTTATGATTCAAATTTTTGGTTGACATTTGCTTTTTGAGATTTGAATAATGGTAAATTAGGTGTAAATTCCTATATAAGCAAGCTTCTAAGTCATTATTTCATCTAACTAAACAAGCATTTTTTAGATCAATTTCAAGATCCAAGCATTCAAGAGTCTTCAGGCATTCTTTCACAAGAGCATTCAAGTTTCAAAAGCAAGTAGATTTGAAGTTTTGGAGAAGCATTAAAGTTTGTTTGCAAGTATTCAAGCTCACTTTCATCCAAGATCTAGCATTTTCAAGGGTTTATTATGGTTTCCTATAGTGAATCATGATGGATTCTAGGTTGGGGAGATGCAACTAGCCATCAAGCCAAGCCTAATGACTTGTTTCCTAAGTGATTTCATCCTCCATTATCATTCTAATTTTAGCCTAAGGAAGGTACATGCATCATCATGAATTATTAGAGTGATTTGACATCTCTCAAAGTGAGTCACCCATCGTCATGTTTCATTTCATCATCTCATTCTAGCACATTAGAATAGGGTTACATTGCATTTCAGATTTCCTAATCTTAGAAACACTTAAGGGTAGGGTTTTTATTCCTATTTACATTCATGACTCATTATTTCTATCAAGGTTTAATTACCAAACTATGGGTTTGACCGAGGAAGATTCCCCATAAGCCAATCAAGTCTATATTCTATTTTGTAGGTATTTTTATAAGTTTGGATCTAGAAATCAGTTTGGAAGAGAATAGCAGAGATTGGAGTATAGATCTGAACTTTGAATTTGTGAAAAGGTGGAATGGGATTGATATGCCAAAAGTGGTGTATGAGTCCCATTACAAACATTTTTTCTAGATTTTTGCAGATCTTGATTGTACATTGCCAGAAACCTGTACCAGACTAGAAACCTTGATTTGGAATTGATATGCCTAGATTGGAGTATGAGTCCCAGTGTGCCAAAATTTTAGTATTTTCAGCATTTCAGAGCTTCATTCATTATTCTTCAGGTTTCTAGGTGCACACATTTCATCTCTCAACTTTCTATTATGATTTTCATGTAATTTTAGGTCATTTAGTGAAAGATTGCATTGGACTAGGTTTAAGGGTTTGGATTTGTATTTCATTTATCTTTCAAAGCCCTAGATTGGTGGTGAGACCCTCTCTAGTTTATAATAAGACCCTATGAAATCCCTAAATTGCAAGATCTCTTTCTCCTTGCATACTTGAGATTGAGATCTCCAGAGTTTCCCCTTCAATGAAATGATTGGGAGATGTGTTTGCTCTATGTTATAAACCATAAGAAAGAAAATCCATTTTCTATTATTTCAACACTGATACATACATACATACATACATACATACATACATACATACATACATGTATACATAGATACATACATATACATATATTGATACATACATACATATATATACAAACATACATACATACATGCGTACATACATACATACAAGCATGCATATATACATACATACATGTCATACAAGCATACATACATACATATATTTAGTAGACTAGAATTTAACACAATGAAAGACATAACGCGAGCACGTTATAACGTGCTCATGTTATGTCTAGCTTAGGCAAGTCTTGGGCACATACACAAAAAAGCATGTCACAACTATGAGATAATGTGAGTGTGTTATTAAACGTTCACATTATTTCTTGTTTTGGGAATCCCCAACCCTTAGGCTTGGTATTTGCTTTGGAATACTAAGCCAAAGGCATGGAGTACCTTTCCAACATCCAAAGATGTATTTTTGCAAATTCTACAATATTTCACATAATAACATTCATGCCAAGCATTAGGTTTGCATGTGTTTCAAGGTCGAACAAATCAAACACCTGCATAATGTTAGGCTCTCTTTAGCTATCTAACGATGTAATTTTTTTCACATTTTGACAATGTTAAGCCTTTGACCTATAATTTCTTTTGTCTGTGTGTCTATTTTTTGGCAAAACCAGTGTTTGGCATTTTTTTCTTTATAAATTAATCATTCATTGAAATTTCAAATAAATTACATTTTTAGAAACTAGAATCCATTCTACACATATTAAAAAAAAATCAATTATTTTTCAAAATTTATAGGGGTAGCACGGCCAAAATTCTATTTTTTAGGAAATTTCCACTTTGAAAATTAGTAAAAAATCAAATATTCATTAAAAAATTATGAAAAAATTAGGCATAGACTACATGCTGTTAGCTAATTTCTCACTGAAGTGATTTTAAAAATACCAAAAAAAATTAACCTTTTGAGGGAGCCACAAAAGTCACTATGTTATGGTCTTTTGACAAAAACAACACCAATTTATGTGGCTCCCTCTTTTGAATCCTTAATCTCTACCATTTTCAAAAAAAATTATCAGTTTAGAAAGTAGACTCAGAGCACTACGATCCTTGTTTTTTTTGCATCTTAAATTTTTGGGTGTAATTATCCTCAATTTCATGTGCAAGGTAAGTATTTCTTGATTTCAGGAAAAAGTGGCCACTTAAGACCCCTTTTTGGCCCCCCACCTTTTTTCACTTACCCTGCTATGTTTTAATATTATTAGAAATGATGCTACTTCGCAACACCATCTTAAAGAGGGGAAAAATGTAGACACCTAAAATTGACCACTTTATTTGGTTAGTTTATCCATATTTCATCTAATTCCCCATAATTTATATTAATTAAATTAAATCTTTTATTTAATTAATATTCTTTATTGTCCTCTATTTTTGTAAGTCCTAGTCAAAGGTAAATAATTTAGTTTAATTATTTATCTACTTCTATCCTAACTTACCCCTTTTATCCCATAAATTAAATAAACAAATCCTATTTATTTTTTTAATCCATCTCACATGTTACATCCTTCAACTCTCCCACTTGCACTAATCCTAATCCTAGTCCCCACCTAACTTTCCCATTAAGCATTTTCACATAAGTGGTCCAACCCTCTTCATCACATCAAGTACATGGCCCTTTGTACTTATGATATGACATTGTCCCATCATAGTACCCTTATCCCTCTCAACTCATGTCACTATGCCATATGGAACAATCTCATGAGTTGAGAGATCACCTCTCATCTCAACCCTTGATCTCCATCAAGAAATCCTAGCCCTCCATCCATTTTAAAGCAAATCCTATATATCCATCACTTAACTATTTTATCAAGGACATCACTCATTTTCCATTAGAGAACTATTATGATGGAAAATTTTCTAGTGAGTGCACACATCCAATCAACTATCATGGGAAAACATACTCAATGGGAGGCTCGTTATGTCCATTTGAGCTTTCTTAGCCTTATCTAAGTGTTGTTTTGTTTTTTGTGTTCTTTGGGTTTTAATTACAATTTCCATTTGCACTTTAGGCACAAATTTCATTGCACATAGATATATAGTACATAATACTTAGGTTATTTCATAAAGTATTTATTTTATGTCATGAAATTATAAATAAAGTGGAATATTTCATTTTACATGGTGCAAGAGCACCTACACCCTTACATGCAAAATTTGAATTGGTGTTTATAGAGTGAGTCTAGGTGAGTTTGGGGGTGTTTGAGTTTTGTTTATATTAAATAAGGTCTCAAAGACCATATGCAATGTATTTAGGTGTGTAGGAGTTTTTGGAGTTCATGTGTCAAAAGTTGCACACAAAAATGTAATGTTGTCAAACAAAGGTTGTCATTTTTGCAAATATTTGGGAGTTGAATGGTATTGGAAGGTAAAAAGTCAGTTGTGGTTAGTTGAGAGGTAGTTTTGGCTTTGAAAATTTATAAAAGACCTATTCTTGGGTCGAGCATTGGTTGTTAATGATTTTTTTGAAGAATTCCACTACAAAAACCAACATTTGAAAGCAGATTTGCTAAGTTTTCTAATTTTCTCACTGTGTACAGCCCAGTACCAGCCACCATTGGTTTGAAACTTATATAATGTTGTGGTAATATGTTTTATTATCCATCTCCATTCATTTTGAGGGTCCTTAATTGAATTTTGTAAAATAAATCTTTGTTTTCTTAGCACTACCTATGTAAAACAACAAGGGTTTGGTTTGAGGATATAAATGTAGAACTATCCATTCCTCCTACTGTGGAGTTTATTACTCAAAGGAATGGCATGATACATGTTAGGTGATATGTCTAACTAGGTTTGGAATCAATAATAAACATTTTGGCAACTTGGAGGTGATGCCCTAGGCTAGGCAGAGTCATTTTGTGTGTGAAATTGAGCTATAAAGTGATGGTTTTGGGAAAATAGGAGTGGTATTGACTTTGAGTGAGATTTTTCGGCATGTGCACACCATTTTTGGGGTGTATGTAGAATTTTTTTGGGTGGATGAACCTTGGGAGTATGATTTCTGTTAAAAACCTTGTGTATAGCATGTAATTGGAGGGTTTCAAAGAACAGTATTGTAGACACCTAAAAAATGTCAACAAATTGTGACATCTTATGTTTTTATGCATGAATAATGATTTTTTGATGTGATTGAGTGAAGGGAAAGTGTTTATGAAGGACTTCTTTCGTAAAAGTAGGCTAATTGAGTAGCCTTTTGCAAGGTTGGCGTACTAAAAGTTTCTATTGGTTTAAAGAAGTCATTGTTGGTTCCAAGATATGTTGTGTAGGACCTAAAAGGGTATCTTAATCCATCTTTTAATTGGAAAGTGTTTTGGAAAGTTTGACTGAAAACTAGCTAAAACTGGGTTCCCATTGCTACAAGGGAAACATAGGTCAAATGGTGATTTTTGTGGAATTCAATGAATCTGTTTTAAGTGGTTTCTTGAAGCTCTTTCATTTGGAATTGCTTGGATGTTGACAACCTTTGTGCAGGTCCTTGTTTAGTTTACATGCTATTTTACAAGTTTGAGTAATTGGAGAACTTGAGGGTGAGTTGATGTCTACTGAACTGAATTCATTGGGAGGAAGAGTTATTTGTTTGAAGTTGTCATTGTTCTTGGTTGTGAGTCTTCTCCACCTTGGTCTAGATCATTACACCTCACATTTAAAATAAATTTTGGTTTCTTAAGTTGAGATTATTGGTTATCAACCTTTCCTAGTTAGTTGATGTCTCCTAGTTTGATTCATTCTAGGATATGTTAGGTTATCTTAATTTTTAATAGTCTATATTTGTATTGCTCCATCTAGATTTGGTAAATAGAATTTATAGATTTCTATAAAAAAAACACTAAATTGTATACTACCATGCCAATCAACCTACCACATCAGCTGATTTCCATATAAAAAAGATATCATCTTGTAATTTCATAGTGAAGGAAACACTTGCATAGGTTCTCTCTTGCCCTTCCAAAATCGTTTTATTAAAAAATTCATAACTTTTGACCTACTTATCTAATTTTCAACTTATTATAACTATTGGAAATATCTTTTTGATATATTACCAAATAATATAATCTATTTTATCACAATCATCGTTTTTCAAAATAAATTTTCAAGTTTTTATCTCCCTTATTATTTTTATTCCATAATATGGCCAAAAAAGGATAAAAAAGTAAATTGGGGCATGACCCTATACCTTGCTCCTTAATCAAGAAGTATCTTACAACATAATTTAAATATATCTATTTTTTTGAAGTGTTTGAATTATCTTGCAATGTTTTATTTTACTCATAAATTTATTGTTTAACTTTATGGATACTTGTGATAGATTATATATCATTCACAAATTTTTTATTTTACCTTTATCTCTAATCTTGAAATTTCCATATCAATTGTTCTTGATGATCATTACCTTTATTTTGGTTTTAATATCTTTGTTACTTTGTTTCCCTTTTTTACCACAATATTTCAATCTATCACAATTAGGATCTTTGGTTTCTTTTAAGATATTGGCTATGGATATTGGTCCCATTTTTCTAATACATTGGAACTATTTCTTATTATGATTCTTAATTCACCTTAAATACTTGTTTTCGTTGAAATATTGACTTTACTATTAAATAGTTTTCTAACCCTATAATTTATCTAGTTGATTAGCTCTTTATTTCCTATTAGTGACATCTTCATCTTATTATTGGGTTATAAAAATTAAGATCATATTTACATGAACTATATGATTTTATTCTTATATCCTCTTCAAATTTTGGACACATGGAGGTTGTGAATTAGTCCATTAACCTTTATAATACTCCATTATATGTTAGATCATTTTGCTACTTCATATTGACATTGATCCAATGGACTTTCAAACACCTATTGCAATAATATTTCTTTATTTCAAATGTATTGAAAATTGATTCTTATTTTTTTGAGGAATGATAAGGATTCATAAGAGTACATATTACATAATATTTAGGTTAATATTATTTTCTAAATTCCATTTTTTCTCTATATAGGCACCTAAAATGACTAATGCATTTTTTTCTATCATTTTATTATTATCCTCATTAGTTCTTCTATTCATATTAAGCTAATATTTTCTTTTTTCATCTATAATAATTATTTGTTATTTATTTAATTATCTTAATTCTTTTACCATATCCATATTAATTGAATAAATTTTTATTATTTAATTAATTCATCATTGATCATGTCAGACAGTAAGATCCATTATTACCATCTTTACTTATTTTAATGGTTGAAGCATTAAGTAGAACTATATTAGCAATACATTCTAGAAATTTTTGGAAAGGCATTTTTCGTGAGACATTTCCATTTTTAAATAACACACTCTATTTGTAAATGTTACCTTTATATTTAGCCAAGGCAACATGCAAGAAGCAAAGGAAATGAAAAACATCATTTCTTCATATTGTTCTCTATCTAGGCAAGCTATTGAATCAATAATCCAAAATCACATATTTTATTTTTAAATGTCCCTCAAAGTGTTATGAATAGAATTTCAAAGAGTTATGAATAGAATTTCAAATGTTTGGCGGTTTTTTAGTGGATTATTTACCCAATATCTTGGGTTTTCCCTCTTTAAAGGAGGTAACAAATCAAAATTTTAGGAAAATATTACTTCAAATATTTCAAAGAGAATTTATTCTTGGAAAAGAAAATGGCTAACTACTACATGAAAAATCCTCCTTACTTAGTTAGTTTTAAATGTATTTTCAATATATATCCAATGTGTATTAAAAATACCTAGCAATTCTATAAGGTAAATTCAATCACAACTAAGAAATTTTCTATGGTGTGACACTCTTAATGGAAAAAATAAAATTCTACTTTTGGCTTGGGATAAAGTATGTAAAACAAAACAAAAGGGAGGAGTATGTTTTCAAATTTTGAAAATTCAGAATAAAGCTTTATGAAAAACTCCAATCAAAATGGTGTAGAATTATGAAATATAAATATCTTGACTCTATGGATAGGGAAATAATATTTACACTAATAAATCTTCCAAGCGGTTCAAAAATATAGAATTTTTATCTCATCATGTAGACATGTTTTTCTTCCACACCTTACATGGGTAATGCATAATGGGGAAAAAAGCCTAGTCCTAGGAAGAGTTTTGGAATGGTTATAAACCATTAAATCAAATTACAAAATGGGGTTAGCTACAAGTTTTGCTAAAAGAATCTTGTGGTATCAAGGTCAAATATTATTTATGGATTTATTCTTCAATCTTCCCTCATCAATTTTATTGGAAATTAGTGGATCATCTCCCCTTTTTGCAGTGATAAAATAAGTTATTAAATGAAGAATTAAATATGAGATACATTTTATTTTCAAATGAAGAGGATGAGGTTATATGGAGCACAAATTTTTTTTAAAAGTATCAAGTTAAGGAGGGATACATATCCTTGTTAAAGTATGAAGTCATTTTTCAATGGCCTTCACACCTTTATTGGAGTTCCTCTTGTTTTCCTAAAGCATGATATTTTCTTGGTCAAAACTAAATGAAAGAATCTTAAAAGGGATGAGGCTTGATAAGCTTCATATAACAACAGTGCTCCTCTATGTGCTCTATGGTTCAACATTGGAAGATGTTGATCACCTTCTTCTTAATTTCTCCTTCAATCAACATTGTTGGAAGTGGTCACAAAATAAGTTGGGTTGGTTATGTCCTTTACAAAATTATCTTTTCAAAAATTTCTGGGCAAGTTCTTTATTTAAAGATTCAATTTATACTTGTCTATGGGACTTATTCCCATCAATTCTCATTTGGAAATTTTTTCTACAGAGAAATAACAAGATTTTTAGGAAAAAAATTCAATCTATAGAAAAAGTAATAGAAAAATTGAGCATTCAATTTTTGAGTTTTTTATGGCTCATTTTCTCAAAAATATATCTTCAATCATAAAATTTTCTTCTTGGGATAACTTCAAATAGAAAAACTAGCCTTTAATAGATTCTCCTCCATCTAATAGAATAGTAAAAAATATAACAGTAAAGAAGAAAGAAAGAAGTGGAAATGGATACCCCTTCCATCAAATTTAATAAAAATGAACTTTGATGGGGAATCTAGAGGTAACCCAGGTATGCCTCTAGTATGTGTGGTTCTCAGAGACCATAAAGGTTAGGCGGTGGCAATAACTTATAAGAAACTTCCCATAAGAACAAATAATTTGGCATAAATAAAAGCCCTAAAATTAGATCTTCATTTATCCCTTCATAAAGAAATTAAACATATTAAAATAGAAGGGTATTCAATGGTCATAATCAATATTTTGGCTAAAAAGAGCTCTGATAATTAGATTCTTAGTCATCATCTTCAACAGATAAATAAAATTATAGAAAAATTTTCTTATTATGAAGTTTTGTATTGCTATAAAGAAGAAAATTGTGATGTAGATGGTTTAGCCAATTTAGATTTAGACAAAGATATTAGCTATCAATAATTTGGTAACAAAAATTTAAGAGAGATATTTTCTTCAAGAGTATCATATTAGCCTCACTTTATAGATTCTTGATCAAATTTGTGTTTAGAATGACTTTCACAAATGATTATATTATTAACCTAATTTAAATATATTACTTAATTATTTTAAATAAATAAGTATTATTGTTTAAAAATTAAACAAATAAATAACTACTATTGTCACAAAGATTTAGTTAAATTCCATTGATGAAGCCTTTAGTTAACTAGGAGTCTTTATGATGAAACGTGGAAAATAAAATTGAGTTTAAGTTGAATAAAACAATCATGAATGCCACCTCTTAATTATTTCACAATTGAGATTAAAAAATCATTGGACATGCAAAATCAATTATTAACTAGATTCCTAACCAAGCTACAAGTCGTGGAGATAAACTAGGAGTTGAGGGCTGCCGTGCACCAAGTTGCAGGGATATGTCGAAGATAGGATGCATCCATGTCAACAAGTCATTTATTAAAAAACTAATAGCAATGAACCAGATGATAAATAATTTAAAACATCTCACTTGATTATTCTAAATTTTGGTAGGAATAATAAAAGTTTCTCTCTTGTGATTTGCAAATTGCAACTAATGTGGTATCCTATAACTAACACTTAGATACTTATGTGAGTTTAGTCTCTAAATTTCACATGTGTATATAAAATTTTAAGGTAATTCATATGAAGGAATTTAAATATAAAAAAATCTTGAAATAATGATACAATACATATAGATGCAATAGAATAGAGACGAGTTTTACATAATGCTTTATATTAACTTTGATGTAAATTTCTAGGGGGAACATCTTAATAGAACATTCACTTAGACATCTAATGTTTTCAGTCCTATTTGTAATGGTAAGGTGATCGATCCCATCGTAGGGCAAGAAAAACCATTGTGTGCCTTGATCCATGCTTTTGGTTTATCGTATATGTCTTGATAGAGCTCATGCAAAAGTAAAAATTCCTTGGTGATCACATTCTCTCCACAAGTGGAATCTATTAGTATCCCATTAGTGGGCTTGTCATTGATATGACTGGCTATGTAAAGAGGACCATCGGGTGCATGTTTAAGTATATCTTTAGAGGAGAAAGCAATGTCAAGAGGATTCTTAGTTTGGACCGTACGAGGAATGGTGTCTATCACTCCTACCATTTCATCCACAGTATCATTATTGATAGGATAATTTTGAATAGAATCATTGTTATCATCATCTGTGTCAACATTCATCACATCACTCTTTGTAGTTTCACTAGCTTTGACAAATTCAATATTATGTTTTGGCATGGGGTTGGTAAAGATTTGCAAGTTTTGGTTAGGAGGAGCAATTGATTTATTTCCTTGATCACTAACACTTCCAATGCAAAGCTGACCAGAATCAATGAGGTCTTGCACAAGATGTTTAAGACTCTTGCAATGTTCCATGTCATGTCCATTTATTTGGTGATATGAAAATAAGCATTTGATCTGAATCTCAGGGGTAAAGGCTTATTAGTATCAGGTGTTTTGAGGGGAGGAAAAGTGATCATTTGTTCTCAAAGTTGGGACATTGTGTTATGAAGGGTATCGGGTAAGGGAGTGAATTGTATTTTCAGGTCCCCATAGCTAAAGGGTATCATGGCTTTCATAACTACTTGGTTATTGAAATTTTGAGTTATTGGTTGAGGAGGATTAAATTGCAGGAACCCTTTATTCTGTTTTCTAAAAGGTTGAGGATTGTTTTGTTTTACGGGCTCAGATTTCTTAGTTCGACTAGAAGTGGACTTTGTGTCTCAACTACTAACCAAATTTTGATAATTACGGAGGGAAACACAAAAGTGCATGAAGGATGGTAATTTCATCATGGTAAGATTGTCTTGGATATTTCTTTTCAAATTTTCTATGAACATCTTTTGAAGGTGAGGGTCAGGGACCTTGACATCAATTTGGGAATAAAGCGATTGATAGCATGAGAAAAAGTCAGTTATCTTTTCTTCTTCTTTTTGCTTGCATCTCATCAAATTGGCCAAGGTCATCTTAGGAGTCATATGCACTTGGAAATGATTTACAAATTCATTAACAAGTTCATTGAATGAACTAATTGAGTTGTTCAGTAAAGAGGAGAACTATTCGATCTAGGAAAAAGCTTTGCCAAAAGTTTATCATCAAGGAAAAAGTCATTACATAAGGTAGTGTAGGCATTAACATGGCTAGAAGGATCTCCCTTCCCTCCATATTTCTCAAATCTAGGCACCTCTACACCTTGTGGCATCAGTAATATCTCCAAGGACAGTGGACAACTTTTGACATAATATGTAGGTGGACCATTTTGATTTTGAATGATGGTGGAAACTTGCTTTTGAAGGGATGAAATGGTTTGGAAGAGTTGATTTAGGAGAGGGTCATTAATTGTGTTATGAGATGAAGTGACAAAGGTGAAGGGGTGTATGTGTTTGAAGGACAAGTGAATGGAATGCTTATGGGTGGTAAAGTGGTAGGACATATGATCTGTGATGCCACATAGGAACTAGGGATTCTAGCGGGAATACCCAAGGAAGGAATCACATTACTAACATGTTGCATTGTTGTTGTGACTTGAGGATTGGTATAGGTAGGTATTGAGGTAATTGTTGTGGGAGGAGGAATTTGAGTTCCTCCTTGGCTTGTGACATTGCTTGTTGGAAAAGAACAAATAGTGGTTGGGGGAGGTGTTTTCCAAAGATTTGGACAATGTTTTTCACAAGGTCAAGCCCATCTTCACTTTCAAGCATGCAGTGAATGTTATCTATAGTAGGGATAGCAATAGTTGAAATTTTGTCATTTTTCACTTGATGTTGTAAGTTTGCTAGGTCCTCATGAATTTGGATTATGTCTTCTTGCGGGACACTATCATTCCTTGTTTCAACTTGCATACTACTTGAAGGAAAAGAGTTGTTAAAGGTATTGTCCATACCTAGTGCACTAGTGTCAATATTAGGAGTGAAAGAGCTAGACAACCCAAGATCCACAACAATTGTGCTATCATGGGATGAAATGAGTCTCGAACTATGTCTCACTATAGTATTAGTAATAGGACACCAAATACTCATGCAAGGGCTACTAAATGCAAGGTAAATACAAATGCAATATAAGCTAAGAACAATGAAATGCTTATAATTGAAATTTTGGAAACTAAAACATAAAGGAAGCAACAACAAATAAAGACTTAGAAACAAAACTTGAAATTCTAGAAAATGCAATGAAAAATATGCAAAGGGACTAATTCACCCAAGGTGGCGAATGAGTCCCAAGGATAATTGTTTTTCAAAATTTTCAAAAAATTTCAATTGAATTTTATGCTTTTTATGCTATATGATCTAAATCTGAGATGAAAATGTAGATTCTCAATGACTTTTTAATGAAATTAGATGCAAAAATGCAATCTAAATGAGCTTTCACTAATGCAAAATTTAAAACCCTAAAATGCAAGTTAACCAATGAAAAACCTAATGCAATGTTAATGCAAGCTAAATCTAGGATGATAATGCACTCTAAACAGAATTATGATATTCTAAATGCAGGTTCACCAAAATGAAAGCTGGAAATTTTTTTGCTCTCCCACCTTTAGGGTTTAGGTACCTAAAAGGGGTAATTTTCACTTTCACTCAAGAAAAAACCCTTGAGATCTCAATATAAAAAAGAAAGAGATCTTGCAAGAGGGCTATTATAGGGGCTAAATATGATCTAATGAGGGGTTCACCACTAAGTTTATACTTGGAAAAGACAATGAAATGCAAGATGAAGTGTAAAAATTCAATACAATGACCTATAAAAAAGTGAATGAAACAACACATAAAACTACAAAACAAAATGTGTGCACCTGGAAATTTGGAGAAGGTTGAATGGAGGTCTAGAACACTGGAAAATCTAACCTTATTGCTGATTGGGACTCATTTGCCAAGCTGGGAAAATCAGTCTAGTTTCTAGAAAACTGTGCAAGAACATTTTTCAGACAAAAGGGTATCTGAATATGCAAAATATTGAAAATTGATTGGAACTGGGACTCATTCACTAGAAGTGGTGAATCAGTCTAGTTGGGATTTTTTGTAACTTCAAAAGCTAATCCTTCTCTTCTCTATCTACTCTATCCTTCCTAACTGGTTTCTGGATCTAAATCTTTGATTTGCAACTTTTAAGTGATCTTGAAGGTTCTCCAAGGCTTGATGACAACTTTGAGAAATTTGAATGATTTGCAACTTTCTTCCAATCTTTCTCCTTAGGAAACTTGCAACCTAGCCTTGCAAATAACACACAAAGGAGAGGGAAAAATGTTGTTGGGTTAGTGGATAGGGGATTTCCTTGGTCAAACAAGTTTTGGAAATCAATCCTTGAAATGAAATCAAATAAGAATGGAGAATGATGAATGAATAAATGACAATGTTGCAACTCACCAAACCATAGCAATAAGATACTGCAAATATGCTTGAAATGGTTGCAATGGATGTAGATCTTGATCCTTGCTTGAATGATGTTGATCCTGGATGAAACACTTGCTTGAATCATAAACCCTACACCACAATTGTTAGCACAATAACAAACATGATGCATGAAATCCTTGACATGATGATTGATGCTTGAATGCTGCTCTAAAATGCTTGATAATCTACCCTTCAATGCTCTTGAAGACACTTGAATGCTCATTCAACTTGCTAGGTGTTAAATGAGACAAAGAAACTTGTATTTGTACTCAATTATGCAAGAATTCCTAAAATTACAACACTACAAGCGGACCTCAGATCTAGGAGAATGAAATCCCACCAAAAATTTGAATTTATTTTAATTTTGGGCCACACAGGACTCATTCACCCAAGGTGGTGAATGAGTCCCATTACGTATAATGTATGAGACCAAAAATCAAAAGTGCTTAGAAATGTGTGAAATTTGGTTCGGGACCAAAAGACCTAGGTGGGACCTTGATGAAGGGTACTCCCCTTACAATCTAAAACTCACAAAAACAACAGATAATGGCACAAACAAAATGCAAGAAGGAAAGAAAATACTTTCTATTATCACTAAAATGAAAATGAAATTACAACATTATATTTGCCATCACATGGGCTTTATGATTACATAAATCTACAAATCAGAGCCACCATCTACTCTACTCTCACCTCCCCTCTGTAGCCCCCCTTTACATCCTTTATTTGGAAGGTGTAACCACCCTAGAATATTCTAGAAAGTGTAACTTCCTCAAGAAGATATTTTGAAATTTTATTAATTTTGGTATTACAACTTCATGAGGTCATAAATTTTGATCTGATGTCAGATTTTCTATTATAATACCTTTTCAAAAAGGTCTTGGGAATTCTTTTGCTAGCCAAGAGGGCCTAAAGGCCATTAGCTTTCATTTTCCACCAATTTTCAGGCCCATCTGGAGCTCGAAGTGCCTCAAAATTGACCCTAAAGATTTTACTAGGATTTTTGAAAATTAAAATTTTAATATCTGTCAAATGAAAAATGGTATTGAAGTGATTTCTTTGCCATTGGCTTCAATTTACCATTTTGGAGGTTTGTGTAAGATTTTGTGTTCAACTATGTATAAATGCAAACATACAAAAATAGTAACCCTACCAAATTTAGCCCTTATTGAGAAGAAACAACTTTTTTTTGGGTGATGCAAGATTGCTCTTACACCCTGGATACTCCTACATTAGACCCATTCACCCAAGGTGATGAATGAGTTCTAGATCACTAAATTTGGGCCACACAAACCAAAAACACCTGAATTATGATTGATTAATGATTGGTGTCAAGATTATCCTTGAAAAGATGTAATAAATGAGGCTTGCAGATGCAAAATAGGGCCAATTGAAGCATAAGAAATCCCAATTTTTAATGACAAGCCTAGAAAAATGTGAAAGTGTGTTACAAAACTTTACAACATTCCGCATTATAAGGAAATATTAAGGTTTAGAAGAGGTTTATTATGTTTAGTTAATAAAACCTTAGAAAAGTGTGAAAGTGAGTTGCAACACTTCATAACACTTTAGCAAGGTACCATTTAAATCCATTAGTTCACAAGGACCCAAGACCTAATGTGAATGTGTCATCCACATTAAAACACTAAATCAAGACAACATTAAGCCTAAATTCACAAGGAGGGCCTAAAAAAAGTGTGAAAATGTCCCCGGGCGACAACATTTTTCAACACTATAGGAGTACAGAGAGTATAAGATTGCCTTACTAGAACCTATTGTTTGTTGTTGCAAAACATTTATTATGCTTGGCCAAGCAATATAGTTCATTATGTATGTATGAATGAACTCTGTGGTTTCACTCTCTTCCATTCCTAACATAGGTCATGTAATTTATTTTCTAACTTGTAGATAGAATTGCATGTTGATGTATGGGCATGCACCAGATTCCACCTTGTAGATTGCTCTCTTGCTAAATTTTTTGTGTAGGGTCATTCATTCTTCAAGTTGGAAGAATAACAAGGAAGCGTAAGCTTTATGATTGGTCAGTAAAGCACTTCAACCATGTTGTCGTCCACTAGTGGAGGTGAGCGTTGAAGAAGAACCTTAGTTGTTCACAAGACTATTATAGTATTAGATGTAACTTGATGTAATTCATTATTGTACTTGATGTAATGTGTACAATGTAATGATTTTGTGGCCTTATGAGCCAAGTCAAACTTGATATTATAATTTCACTTTTGAAGTGAATATAAAAATCATTGACTCATTTTAAATGGACATGTGTAGCTATGATTGACTTTAGCCACTAGTTATGTCTTTTTAATTTAGAGTATATTCATGTGTCATTTACAATAATATTGATTAAGTAATAATTTTGAATTGGCTATTATAGGGAGGTTTTGAGATGTTGAAACAATATGTACCTTGCTGAAAATGTGTTGTTTCAGGGGTCACTAAGGACGCATTCACCCAATGGCGAATGGGTCCTTGTTAGGGTTCTAGAAAATCGCTATTAGGATCCTATTCCTTGATGTCTACACTGTCAAGTCCTAGGTGATCAGCTCCTGAAAGTCAGAAATCAATTTTGTAGCTTAGTTTCTATGATCTTGCAAGTAGGATGACAACTTTGCAACTTTTTGATTCACTCTTGTTCTCCACCTGATCTTCAATCTAAAACCTACAATCACACATCAAGAGAGAAGGAAAATTATTGTTTGTTAGGGAATAGGGGTTTGCCTTGGTCAAACCCTGTTTAGGTAATTAAACCTTATGATGAAACAATGAAACATGAAACATGAAACATGAAGCATGAAATAATGATACCTTGGATGATGTCTTGCAATGTAAATAAAAAATCTAGCATGAAGTGGTAATAAGGAATGTAGATCTTGATCTTGAATATGGATGTAAAACAATTCTTGTAAATGGATCTTCAATGCTACATCAACACATAAGCTCAACTACATGCATGATGCACTAAATATCTGATTTTTGCAATAGAACTTCAATAATATTCCCTTGAATTCCTTGTAATTTCTCTTGTGAAAGTACTCTCGATTGCTTAGATCTTCTAGGATGAAACTATGTGAATTAACTTTATATGTATACTAAAATTAAGATTTAATCCTGAAATCCAAATAACACAAGATGACATCAGATCTAAGGTTTGAAATTATTTAAATCCCACCCAAACACACCCTAAAAGGGTTGTCCTAAGTTAAGGAGGACCCATTTTCCACCTTAGGAAAATGGGTCCTAACACAGTTAACTAGGACCAATTTCAAGGATTATGAAATAGTATGCAAAAAGGAGGTCCTAGGACCTAGGGAGGACCCATTCATTAGGTGTCAAATGGGTCTAAGGTCACTAGCCTAGGACTCAAACCTTGCCAAATTAAGTGTTATGCAACATTATTAATGAGTGTTGGGATATATCCTTTGAAAAATGCAATAAATAAGGCTTGGATTTGAATTTAAGGGGCCAATTAAGCTCTAATTAAGCTCAATTAATTAATAAGACCCTAGACTAGTGTGAAAGTGTAAGAAACACTTTACAACACCCTAATTAAGGTACAATTAAGTCCATTTTGTAATTAATTATTGAAAGGTGGAAAATTGTCGTTGACTATGGTTTAGGACATAGAACAACAATCCTCTACACTCTCATTCAAAGAAACCCGAGAGATCTCAATTCAAGGATGAAGTAGTTGAAAGAGATTGTAATAGGGTGTCCTAGGGTCTGATTAGAGACTAAAGAGGGGTTACCACCAAGTTAGGGCTTGGAAAGACAAGTAATATGCAAGATTTAATGACAAAACCTAATGATATGTAAAGCTCAAATGAATGACCTAGAAATCAATGCAAAATAGAATAGAAAGCTAAGAAACCAGAGATGTGCTTTTGTAAACTTGTAGGAGCTTGAATGAAGATTTGAAATGTTGAAAAAATAAAAATTAATGCAAATTGGGACTCATATGCCAATCTGGATGATTTAGTCCCAGAATAGGGTTTTTAGGCAGAAACCGAGATCTAGCAAAGATATGTCTAAAACATCTTAAAACTACAAATTTGACTATATTGGGACTCATACACCAAAAGTGGTGTATCAATCTAGTTTGTCCTTTCCAGATAATTAGAATATGAATCTACTCTTCAATCTCTACTTAATCTTCTCAACTTGATTTCTAGGTCTAGATTGTTGATTTTTGCACTATATAGGTCTTCCAATGATCTCCTAAACAAGGTGACAACTTGGAAAAATTTGCAACTTGAAAAATTCTTTCCAATATTTCTCTTCAATATGTCTTCAACCTAGATCTACAAATCACACACTAAAGAGAGGGAAAAATTCTTTCCAATATTTCTCTTCAATATGTATTCAACCTAGATCTACAAATCACACACTAAAGAGTTGGAATAGGATGCCATTTAATTGCAATCCTAAACATTATTTATTTCATGTATCTCCTAAGTCCTTGGAAAGTGTTTACCAACACTAGGATTAGAAAGAGATTAATATTGAATGAAATAATCATGTTAATTGACATTTGTAATTAATTCTAAATGTTAGGAGCATCATGAGGGTGTCCAATTTGCATTCCTAAATAATAGGGGCACATGGGGCACCCACATGGAAGGTGGAAGCCACCTTGAGTTAAGTTAACTCTTTGGAGTAAAAGATAACACTTTTGTAATGCATGTAAAGATCCTAGAAGTTAGGGATTGATGTTTACATACATGAAGTTTAGTTCAATTCAGTCCATATCAATTCAATTTAGTTTAGTTTAGTTCGGTTCAGTTCAGTATCATTTTAGTTTAGTTTAGTTCAATTATAGTTTAGCTATCTTCAGTTAGTTTCAGTTGAATGCTAGTTCTCTTCAGTTAGTTTCAGTTGAATGCTAGTTAGCTTCAATTAACTTGGAATGCATGACCACTGACTTGAGTTGCATGAAAAATAATAGGTGACTGCTTTCAGTGAACAAGGGATGATCAATCATGCATGTTATTTGCATGAAAGGTTGGAGAGATATGTTTCAATTAATAGAGAATGACTTGGACCCACCTTGGGCACCCAAGTTGGCTTCTTGGAGTTAACACTTTTGCATGCTAAGATATTTTAGAAGGTTGAGTTAAGTGGGCCTATTCTTGGGCACCAACTTTCAGGATAAGATTTGAAGATATCTACGAAATCAAGGTTCAATTATGACTTTAGTTTGGGACTCCCAAATGGATGAAGGAGTTGATTTGACATTTTTCTTCATGGTAGAACTCTACTTGCAAGAGATAGGTGTAGCTTTTGTGAGATAGGGATTGAGATTTGTAATTGCAACTCTTTGGAGTTTACAAAGTTGATTATTTCCTATTTATCTCAAGCAAGTTGAATAGAGTTATTATTAGCTTTTATTGCAGGTTGTGAAGAAGATCTGTTGAAGGAAAAAGAAGCATCTCAAGCAAGGATTGGAATTATTGTAATCTTATCCTGAGATTAAATAATACATTGATTCTTGGTGGAGTTTTTTCTTGAAAGGGTTTCTCCATGGTATATGTTGTGTATCTTCTAATATCATGTCTAATTCTTCTACAACCTTCTATCTTCATTCTACAAATGGTAAAATGATTTAATCAGATTAATCACCCACAAAGAATCTGTAACAAGAATATATATTTAGATCAACAATCATAAAGTTTTACAAAGTATTAGGCTACATAATTACCTCAATTTTCAACATTTACTATCAGAGCTAAGGTTGGGTGGAGTATTGGGACACCTTTCTCTTTAAAGATTGAAGGTTTTTGGGTTGTAGTAGGAGATTTTACTATTTTTTGTTATTGCTGATTTTAGAAAATAATTTTGTTATAATGAATTCTCATTTATATATTGAAAGGTTCAATGGATCTAATTATGAGATGTGGAAACTAAAAATGGAGGATCTCCTTGAAGAGAGAGATTAGTGGTTAGCTGTTGGTAATGAGACAAAGTCACCTACAATGATGTTAGATGAGGATTGGGCTAAGCTTGATAAGAAAGAAAGAGGGGCCATAATATTATGTATTGCTGATGTTGTTCTCTTGAATGTTTCAAAAGAAACTACTGCATATAAATTGTGGAAGAGAATAGGTGATATCTATCAAACCAATAGCCTTACTAATAAGTTGTATCTAAAAAGGTAGTTGTATTCTTTAAAAACTAAAGATGGTTAGATCATGTTGTCATGTTTATGTTCTTGATTCATGATTGGAGATTTAACATTGATCTTGTGTAGTTCTCTTATGTATTGGGTACATTAATCATTTGCTTGATTACTTCATGATAGTGCTATGTTGCATTTGGAGTTTTGCATGGATTGGTTGGTTACAAGTCCTCATGGATACTTGGAGAAATAGGTGAGGCTTGAGTTCTCTTATGGTAAGAGATATATGTTGGAATGGTTACTTATAAGAAAAGCTATTTTCAATAGTAAAGACTGAGAAGCATGCACCTTTGTTGAGCATGATTTCAACACACTCAGCGGTTTCACATGCCTCCAAAGAGGTAGTTTGGATATAGAGACTTGGGAAAGGTATTGGTTTTAATTGCAAATAATTTAAACTTGAATGTGATAGTCAGAGTGCTACATGTTTAGCCAAAAATCCTATGTATCATGGTCTTACTAAGCATGTTGATGTTAAGTATCACTTTGTGTGAGAAATAGTTGAGAGTGGGAAGGTATTAATTGAGAAAGTTTACACTTTAATTAATGTTGCAGATTATCTTATGAAACTAGTTCCTATAGATAAGTTCTCTTGGTGCAGGAAGGCCATTGGCCTTGAGTCCTCTACTTGATTTATAATAATTATTCCTTGTTTAGAATAATTGCAATGTATAATGTCAAGTGGGAGAATGTTGGAAATAGGATTCCATTTAATTGCAATCCTAAACATTATTTATTTTATGTATCTCCTAAGTACTTGGAAAGTGTTTACCAACACTAGGATTAGAAAAAGGTTAATATTGAATGAAATAATAATGTTAATTGACATTTGTAATTAATTCTAAATGTTAGGAGCATGTGAGGGTGTCCAATATCAGTTCCTAAATAATAGGGGCATATGGGGCACCCACATGGAAGGTGGAACCCACCTTGAGTAGAGTTAACTATTTGGAGTAAAATATAACACTTATGTAATAAATGTAAAGATCCTAGAAGTTAAGGATTGATGTTTACATGCATGAAGTTCAGTTTAGTTTAGTTTAGTTAAGTTCAGTTAAGTTCAATTCAGTTTAGTTATAATTCAGTTATCTTTAGTTAGTTTCAATTGAATGCTAGTTAACTTCAATTAACTTGGGATGCATGACTAATGATTTTAGTTGCATGACAGATAATAGGTGACTACTTTTAGTTAACATGGGATGATCAACCATGCATGGTATTTGTATGAAAGGTTGGAGAGATATGTTTTAGTTAATAGAGAATGAATTGACCCACCTTGGGTGCCCAAGTTGGCTTCTTGGAGTTAACACTTTTGCATGGTAAGATATTTCAGAAGTCTGAGTTAAGCGGGCCCATTCTTGGGTGCCAAATTTGAGGATAAACTTTGAAGATATCTATGAAATCAAGGTTCAATTATGACTTTAGTTTGGGACGCCCAAATGGATGAAGGAGTTGATTTGATATTGTTCTTCATGGTAAAAATCTACTTGCAATAGATAGGTATATCTTTTTTGAGATAGGGATTGAGATTTATAATTGTAACTCTTTGGAGTTTACAAATTTGATTATTTCCTATTTATCTCAAGCAAGTTGAAGAGAGTTATTATCAGTTTTTATTGCAAGTTGTGAAGAAGATTTGTTGAAGGAAAAAGAAGCATCTCAAGCAAGGATTGCAATATTTTAATCTTAATCTGAGATTAAATAATACATTGAATCTTGGTGGAGTTTTTTTCCTAAAGGGTTTTTCCATGGTATATGATGTGTATCTTCTAATATCCTGTATAATTCTTCTACAACCTTCTGTCTTCATTCTACAAATGGTAAAATGAATTAATCAGATTAATCACCCACAAATAATCTGTAACAAAGAATACATATTTAGATCAACAATCATAAATTTTTACAAAGTATTAGGCTACATAATTACCTCAATTTTCAATAGAAAGGGGTTTTCCTTGGTCAAACCACGTTTTGGTAATCAAACCTTATAATGAAATGAATGAATGATGAATGAAAAACATGCAATGTTACAACTCACCAAACCCTAGCAATAGAGTGCTACAAACATGTATGAAATGGCTCCAATGGATGTATATCTTGACTCTTGTTTGAATGTGATAGATCTTGGATTGAACACTTGCTTGAATAATGAAACCCTACATCACAATTGTTAGCTAAAAAAAAACATGATGCATGATGACTTTGACATGATGCTTGATACTTGAATGATGATCCAAAACACTTGATAATCAACTCTTCAAGTCTCTTGAATGCTCTTGTAAATACTTGAATGCTCTTTTAAACTCCAATTTTCTATTAGGAATGCTCTCATGAAAGTCTTAGGTGAAAATGAGTGAAATAACCTTGTATTTATACTTGTTTATGCCAAATTTCTCAAAATTATTATACTACAAGTCAACATCAGATCTAGGAGAATAAAATCCCACCAAGAATTTGAATTTAATTTAATTTTGAGCCACACTGGACTCATATGCTAGAAGTGGCATATGAGTCCCATTAGCCTAAGCTATGGGACACATTTTTCAGGAACGCTTAGATTCATGTGAAATTAGGATCGGGGCCCCAAAACTTAGGTGGGATTCATATGACCAAGGTGGTGTATGAGTCCCAGATCACTAAATCTGGGTGACACAACCTAAAAATACATGAATTATGATTGGATGTTGGTTTATGTCAGGATTATCCTAAAAAAGATGCATTAATTAAGGCTTGTGGATGCAAAATAAGGCTAATTAAAGCATAAAGAAGCTTAATTTATTAATGAAACCCTAGATTAGTGTGAAAGTGTGGTACAACACTTTACAATACCTTAAATAAGGTACAATTAAGTTCATTTAGTTTACAAGGGCCCAAAACCTAATGTGAATGTGTTAAACACATTACAACACTAAATTAAGGCAACATTAAGTCCAATTTAACAAAGGGGGCCTAAACAAGTGTGAAAATGTCACAAATGACATTTTTTGACACTAAAATTATTTATTCCTAAATTAAGTTTGAAAAAGGGTTACTCTTTTTGACACTACATTAAGCAAGAACTAGCATTATCATTATCATGCAAGCTATCATAATCAAGCATTATCAAGCAAGAGTATCATCTATCTACTATATTTATGAAAATATCATTATCAATATGATCATAATATTTTGGCATGCTTTATTGAGTTATTTTTTAGTGTGAAATTAGTACTTGCATTGCATTGTTACTATTTTTTACAATACACACTTTCATCATCCACATTTTTGCATGCTTGGTTAGACTCACTTCTTTGATTAGTTAACAATTCATTTTACAAGAAGTTCATATTTTTTAAATTGACAGGTATAGATATACAAATTTAATCCATTATGTACTACATATTTGAGCCAACCTATAACATGTTTGAGCTGACTTGTTGTGCATTTGATCAAATTTGTGGTACATTTGAGCTGAACCACATCACACTTGATATATAGCAACCAACATTTTATTTTCAAAAATTTCCTTAGATTTGCACATCCAAGGTGACATACTGAACATATTATTTGACTTACTACACATCTAATACAATTTATTAGACATCTGATCCAATTTATTGCACATCTAATTTGACTTACTATGCATCTGATTCAACTTGCCATACATATGAGATATTTTATTGCGCATTTGATTTGTTCTGTTGCAAATTTGATTAGAGAATAGTGAGGAATTAATAATTCATTCCAATTCATTTCATATTTAAAAATATTTGATTTAAAAAAAAATTGAACTAATAGGTCTAATCTACAATCTAACCTAGATCAGAGATATTAGTATTTTCTAGGCTTTGTAGTTATTGATTTTTGTGTGTAGGGATTCAATATTTTGGAATTAAAAGGGTTGTAAGATTGGTTTTGAGCTCTTCACATTGGATCAAATTATATTTTTGAATTTAGTGTTAGATTCTAAGCACCTTAGTTTTAATCACTATTTCTCTTTTAAATTTCAACGTACTCATTGTTCTATAATTTTTGGTATCATTACCTTAGACAATATTGCTTAGCGTGTCTTTTCACATTTGTATTTGGATTTTAAAAAAACCATTATCTTTTAATCTTCAAGATCTACTTATTTATTCCCTCCTCTTGCATCTTAGGGAGATCTTGAGGATAATAAATAAGTGCTTTTATATTTTTTTAGGGGGCATGCCTAGAGATTTCATCACCCTAGGGGACAACCTCAAATCCTATGTTCTAATGGACTATAAAGAGTGAGGGGTGAATCAAAAGAAATTCCTTTTGGAAGTGGAATCTTTTAAATATGGGCTTTTAAAAGCTTTATACCTTAAAGAAATGAAGGTGGAGAGTGAGTTACCCTTTCCTCCTTGATATTTGTTTGTATTCCTTTTCATATATATATATATATATATTAGGCCTCATGTACCCTTGTGGTATATATAGGATACCCCTAATTGAGCTTGTAAAGTTTAGTTAAAAAAAATTGGCCATCTTTTCTAGTGGTGTGTTTGTTCCTACAAGGATTGATAAACCCACTTGAGTAGGTTTGTTCTTGTGTATTGTATATTTTAATGTTAAAAAGCACCTTCCCAAATTGAAACCAAAAGGGGACACAAAATCCAAATTGATCCATAAGAAATTATCTTTTGCATTATATATTTGTATGATTTCTATCTTTGAACAAATTGAAAAAAAAAACTCAAAAGTCATAAAATAAAAATATTCCAAAATAAAAGAAAAATCAGAAAAGAAAATGTATTGTCTTTATCTTATTAGATTTAAATTTTTTAATGTTTCTTGGTGTATCTTTTTGAAATATTTAATCTTTTGGAAAATTTCACAACTCTCTTGGTCCTTTTCAATATATCTTGCTAAAACGAAGTATCTAAAAAAAATAATTGTATAGAACCACATTTGTGTAGCACAACTACACTTTCAATACATCTACACATTTGAGACATAAAACTGCACTTTTGCATTATCATTTTGCGCATCTAGTTATCATTCTATGAAATTGATTAGTGATATTATGCTTCTAATATGTTCTTGGTCAAATATGAGTAAAATTGGATAAATGTGAGATATTCTATTATAATTTTGATAAACCCTATTATGCTTTTGATCCATTATAGGCCTCTTTTGATCAATAACAATATCCCTTAAAATTTTCAAAATATAGCATAAATCACACCTTTCAAATATCAAAGTATAAGTTAAATAAACCTGAAACAAATATTTCATTAGTATTATTTCATTGGATTGTCTCTAATAATATTTGAAGGAGAATATAACTTTTTAGAGCTTGTCACATGGTTATCAAAATTTATAAAAAATCTAATCTTTATCTCCTATATATAATATCTCTATCATTATCAATCAATATCTTTTTACTTTAAAGACACATAAGTCTAGTTCAATTAGACATTATCAATTTTGATATTGATCATTTTTCTTGGACTCACAAGTCTAGTACAAGTAGAATAATATTGGTATCAATCAATATCAGTTTTCTTGGACTCATAAGTCTAGTTCAAGTAGAGATTAGCTATTTTTATCTTGGTCTTTTTTCTTGGACTCACAAGAATAGTTCAAGTAGAATACTATCGGTATCAATCAATATTTGTTTTCTTGGGCTCACAAGTATAGTTCAAGTAAATAATATCTTTATCTTTTGGATATCTAGTTTAACTTTGATCTATTTTATTCTATACAACAAGCATCAAATTTGTTGGAAAGAAAGTACTATCTTGTATAAAGTCTTAAATTCACATATACCAATTATAAGATTTTAATATAATAAAATCATGGAATGTCTCCAAGCTAAATCAAACATGTAAACAACCATAAGGGGCACCTAATATGAAACAGGAATATATTCACCAAAATCACCTCAAGGTGCATATGAAAGTCCCATCTCGTCATCATCATGGGCTATTATTATTTGTGAATATATAAATCAAGACCCAACAAGGAAGAACTATAATAATTTGAGAAATATCCTAAATAAATGAGAGTTATGAAACTTCTTTTCACTCCAAATCTTGATTGTTATCTTCAAATTCTAATTCAAGAGGGTGCTAAACTACATCCTAATATTGATAAATAAAATCTATCACAAAACACTATAGATATAGTTATGGATACCTTTCCTCATACCCCATCATACCAAGTTAACAAATTTAAGGTCTAATGATACTCATATCAAGAGACACATGATCACTTTATACCTAATCCATCCCAACCCATTACATGTTCTATGCCAAATGTCACAAATTCCAATATGTAAAATATGTCTCTTTCACCAAATCCATCTCAAGTAAGTTCTTCGCATTGTGACATCATTGCTTCAATCTCTATTTGCATCACAACCAACAAATTCTCGAATTCCCAAAAAATTTCCATCTATACAGTCCCATCATTCTACCTATCAAAAGTCTCAAAACTCTCTATGTTATTCAAAAAAAATGTGTCGCGTATCCAATATTATATCCTATTTAGTATTGTCATTACCTCCATTCCCAAAAATTAACCCTCTAGTTTATCCTCCTATCTCATACATCCCTCAACCACCTACATCCAATATAACCATAAGAACATACACCCCAAAAAATCCTCCATATTTTACTACATAAATACCTCCCAATATATATACCTCCACACCCACAAATGTTGACATCACAAATTCAAGAGTTACAAAAAAATAATATTTAAGTAGGTCACCCTAATAAGAGATATACATTGGAATACATGTCCTTATCCCTTTGAAGGTCTATATCCATGATCCCCTTTCCTAATAATTTTGAAATGCCTAAATTTGAAAAATACAAAGGAAATGATGATCCATGTGAATATATAAGGGAATTGTACCTAACTTGTGTTGATGTTTCTCACAATGATACCTATTTAATGTGCCTCTTTCCTTGAAATCAAGAGTTTAGGCTATTGAATGCATATAGGAGGAAATTTGAAACCCTCAAGATGATGAGATATCAAGGGGTGAATGTCCCTCAACTACCTTAAGGATCAATGCTCAAGTGACAAGATGAGATAAATAAGAGGTTTATTTATGTTTTATGGAAAATAAAAAATGAGAGTTTCAAAAACTAAAAGAGTAGGTTGCATAGGTATACTAGACAAGATGGTGATCTCTTAATCAAGGATGACAATGAGGTGCATAAACATCCCTGTGGTGTGTTGGCATCTCATATGAACCAAAACTAAGATTGTCATAGGAAACTACTACAAATCTACTAACAATCTAATAACCGAACTCTTAATATTTGGGGAATAAATAGAGAATAACATAAATGGAAATAAACTAAACTAAATGCAAATTTGGAATGATAAAACGAGAAGGGGGTAAGAAAATTATCACAAGAAGTCCAAGGATGAAGCCCTGAAAAGTAATAAACCTTCAATGCCTGCAAACATAACACCAAGAAAAGTGTTGGGGCTATTTAGGGGATTGCCTCAATCAAACACCTGCTTTGATGTTTCTACCTCCACAAACAATCAGATAGATGATAGATTGAGAGATAAATAGATGAGATGATAAACCCATAGACAAGGGATGTGATAAATTTGAAGATGCTCAAATAAACAAAACTAATAGATATACTTGCAATACTTGAGGAATCCAAAGAGAGAGAGAGAGGGTTGTGAGATCCAAGAGAGTTGTAAAAGACTATTGTGAGAGCATTAAAACTACTGTAGTAAGCTATAAAGAGCTATGCAAGCTTGATCTGTAAACTAGGACATTAAAGTTTTTGAAAACTTAATCCAATTACAGATTTAATTCCCAATCCAATAGTAATGCATGATTATGTATCTTAACCATTGAAATTATGAAACTGAGTAATCCTTTCAAACACTTTAAATCAATTATCTCTAATAACATTCATGAGAGAACAAGAAAGAGATAGAAGAGAGATACAAACAACTTGATAATAGAGTTCGCTCAATTTGAGCTACGTCTTCGGGTCCGCTTCTCAACGTTGGACCACTTTATTGATATCGCCAAGCTTCAATAGCCTTCTTACAATATCCAAGCTTTAATCACTCACAATCTCTCTCTTTACAATCTTACAATTCTTGCTGTAATCAACACCTTGTAATTTCTCTCAAAAAAATTCCTCCAAAGAGTATAAAATTTTCTCTCAAAAAACACATCCGAATTTTTTCTCCACAAAATGCCTCAAGGCCCTATCACATCACCTCCTTTTATACATAAATTTTGCATATGGGGTTAAAAACCACCATAATAAATAAAATAACAATTTAACCCCCCCTCCTTTGGCTTTTCTAATTATAAGCCTTACAAAAAAGACACTAACCCGTTTATATAAAACAATAAATTCCCCATTTTAAAAATAAAAACATTAAACAACACCTTAATAAAACATTTGGAATTTGTTTTTTAATCCCTTGTCTTATTATATTCACAGACTATTTGAGTTTATGGGGTTGAGTTTAAAAATAAAATAACAATTTTAGTGTTATTTTAGGAGGTTTTGTTTATTTTTTATGAGTTAATTTCATTGATTTTAGGAGATTTGGATCCCACCAAATCCGATTGGGATCCCACAAAATCTGATGGATTTTTGTGAGATAAAATAATCCTCCACACCTTATTTTCAAAAATAAAGCATGGTATGTGAATTTTGTGAGATTTATTTTCCACATCACCTGAAATTTCCACGTCCCCATCTAGTCAATTGCCATGTCACATGCTGACATCATCATTTTGACTAAAACTTTGACTGGCTCTATTTTCCTCATACGGACTCCATTTTTGAAACCGAGGATAGTTCTGGAATCAGCACGACAAGCACTATGACTTGGTGTCATTTTTGCTTGGATTCAAGACAATCAAATTTCACCTTTTTGAATGCTTGATTCACCTATTTGACCAAACCTTTGACCAAGCATAACTCTTGCATATGACCTCCTGTTGATGCGATTCAAGTTGCATCAAGATCATGTCAACAAGCTCTAACCAATGATGTCAGTTCTAAGAGATTTTGAGACTGTGATATTTTTGAGATTCTTGGATCCTCCTGGATCAAAGCTTGAGATAGATATATTTTAAGAAAAAGAAAAGAGAGTCCAAGAGAGAAAGAGAGGAGTGAAAAAATAGATTTAAAAGAGAGAAGAGGAAGGAAAAGGAAGCTATCAAGTTGTTACAAACCATCTCAAGTTGTTTCCACTGACCAAGGTTAGGTGACAAATGGAAAAATCCTTAAAAATTATTGTTTGAATGTAAAAATGTTACGAAATGCTACTATGGTGAATGGGCGTCTTTGCAATGTGCTAGTGTCCAAACAAATCATGCTAAAAAATGATAAGAAATGAGGAAAACATAAGATTAACACAAAATTGACACATAAAGGATAGGTTTTGAAAAAGGGGACTTGAGAATCTTGAGGTGAAAAAGGTTGATGCAAGGGCTAAGATGAGCCTACACAAATACTAAGGGGGTGGTCACTAAAGGGGATACAAAATTATGGATGAAATTGTAAGGGTATTTAATTTTTGACACTACATAATGGTTCTATCATCTACCTCATAGAATCAAGTCCTTTCATGAATTAGTAGAAAATTTCATTGAAAATTTCTCAATTAATACAAAAAAAAGAATTCAAAATAATTCATTTCCTTCCTATAATGATGGAGAAATATGACAAGAAAATTCCCCCATCTTATTCTCAAAAACTAACTTGTCCACATATTCATTCAAAATCTAAATGAAAAATTAGCCTTTCACTTTCAAGTACAATGTGCTAGTACATTTGAAAAGATCATAGAAAAGGGATTAACCATTAAAAAAAATCTCATTGCTAAGGGTCTTGTGAAAATTTATAAGGATATAAAGGCCAATGACTCAATTTGATGATAAACCTTGTCTTTGAAAAAATAAACATTGTCAACAATGGTTTATTAGATGTAAAATCTTCCATAAAATTCAATCATCATTTAACCTACAAATATCAACAAATACACAAAAAAATAATCAAGGCATTACCATTCCTACTGGGCGACCTAGGAAAAACTATGCTCCAAGATGAAAATATACTCCTTTAGGGGAGCCTATTGAATCCTCTTTACAAAAATTGGTCCAAGCTAAGCTTATTACCTTACTAGAAGTGAGAAATTGTGAACCTCAAATCAAGCCCATATGGTATAGAGAGAATTAATTTTGTGAATATCATAGAGTCAAAGGGTATAAAACTACTAATTGTATGAAGTTGAAAAATATTATTCAGGATCTTATGGACAAGGGTGATATTATTTTTGAAGATCATTCCTCTTCATCTAATAGTGATATCAAGATATATAAAGGTCCAATCTGTAAATATGGTAAATGGGGTGCCCATATAAAGGGAAATGACTCCAAAGATGATAAATATGCTTCCATTCCATATGAATAAAACATAGATCGACTAGAAGAAACCAATACATGTAGGGGTAAAATAATGCCTCAAGATATCTCTTCCATCCTAGATTAAAAGAATCACAAGACCAAGATATGTATTCCAACTTTGTTAATGATCCCATTCCATCTCATAATGAAGATCAAAGTATCCCTTCCATACCGTCTTATGATCCGTCTCTAAATAAAAAGAAATCATTCCATCCATTCTTCCAATTCTCTTCTAAATCAAGATCAAAGCACACCTTCCATCCCATCCAATGATCCTCTCCAATCTCATGATCCTATGCATTTCACTCCATGTAGTGGTCCCCTCCCATGTCAAGATCAAAATATCCTTTCATGTCATAATCCTAATCCTACAAAAGAAAAAATTGTCCATATCCAAACAATACATATTAAAGCACTAACTAAATTAGCATCTAAATAGGCTTATCCTAAATTAATATCTATCCCTAAGTTTGTTGAACACACTTAGATACTAAGAGGGGGGATGCATCAATATTTATAAAAACTTAAACTCTTCAGATCTTAAACCTTTTAGGAACATACAAATTTAGACTTTTAACAAGACCAAAAACTTATAAACATATCAACAACACTTAAACAAATTAGTAGCAATGAAATATAGGATTATTAACATACATGCACAAGATAACACTAGATCTATGTGGAAAACCAAAGAAGAGAAAAACCATGGTGAGAAATCTCACAATATATATGAAGCTTATTTCTTACATAATTACAATTTATTTTAAGGCTCACTACCTAAGAAAGAACACTAATCCTTGAAAGAATTCCAAGATAAGGCACCGAACCTTAGGGAAAAATAAAAATTACTTGCAATACTAAGGCACTCAACCCCAAGGAAAGATACAAACTACAAAGACCTACTAAAGAGACTCACTGTCTAATAGCAGGATACATGAAAATTTGAATTGCACCATATGTCAACAATACACTCTAATAATTGAGGTGTTAAAGCTCATATGATATTTCTTTTCCACAAATCACTACATTATTCCATACTCGTACACTACCACACTCTCATTCCCCTTCCAACTAATTTTTTCTTTCATTTATATCCTTCGCAAGATCACACAACACTAATTAGGTCAGGCAAAATAGAATACAAACAATAATCTCAACAAATCAACCATAAAAACATAATGAGGTCCTATCCAAGATATAGAGAGGACCAAAATTTTTTTATAGCAACTTCCAATATATTCCCAAACACACACGTTGGTGCACAACATCCTAAGTTGACAACTAGGAAACATGTAGCACAATACCAGTTAGCTCAAAACACATCTTCAACTAAATTTACTCAATACAGTCCTCAACAAAATAGTTCAAGACCAAAATAATTCTTAACACAACCTCAATTTTTTTTGTAGACCTCTAAGAACATAGTGCAAGCAAGAAAACAAGCATTGTCAGCTAGACATCCACAAATTTCCTAGAAAACCAACTCAAAACAATATGCAACAAAAAAGAGATCAATCACTGACATGAAAACCACAAAGATATATTCCATGAACATTAACAACACTTTCAAATACTTCTTTCATATTGTCATGCCACAAAAAGCCACCGCAAACCAAAAAAAAACAAAACACTTCATCCCAAAAGCACAAAATATGGATCCATTGGATAGAACATTAACAAACCAACTTGTGGTACACTTCAACATGTGAAATCAAAATTGAGAAACTGCACAAAAATTGAGAGAATGTCCACCAAGCTGTAGGAACATAAACATCAATATGGAGAAATGTGGAGCAATTTCTGGACCAGTCCGGACAACCAATAAAACTACCAATACATTACAAATATCAAAAACCTCCTTAGCAACACTGGTGACCTAAAAAAGAAAGGATTGCAGCATCCACAAAACAAGAACATTAAATCCCAAAAGACTATATCTTTAAAGGTAGAGGAATGCAAAGAATTCTCTCAAACATTCTTCAAAGAAACTTCCTAAAGTAGGAACCTTCACCAACATACATAGACCATAACTTCCTTGAAGAAATTCATACTTCCTTAGGAACAATAGGAGAGATCATATAACATACTAGAGACCATAAACATCATCTCTCCACCATCATCATTACTTCTAATCCTCATCTTAATGCCTCTAATCCTCATCTTAATGATTCTAATACTCATCTTAATATATCATCATGATATCATCTCTTTTGACAACAACCATACTCAATACATCTTTACTTGTCATCAAACAAGGCATGACATCCAACCATGAACATATCATCATAGAGTATCAACAACAGACAACTGTAAGGACTAATGATAGCCCAAATTGAGTGTAGACACAAGCATTACTGACAACCCAACCTGAGAGTTGACATCAATGACAACCAATACCAAACACAATCTCACAAATTTATGCAACAATATCCCTAAGTGTTGACATGAATGAAAACTAATGCCAACAATCTCCCCCTTTGGCATTGATGACAACACACACATACACATTCTCCCGCTTTGACATCAAGGACAAAGGGAAAACATATCTTCATTTAAATCATCAACACATTCTCCCCTTTGACCAAAAATACTTCTTCTTCAACTAAACATCTTCCCTCTATTAGAAGCAACCATCCAACTACCTACTCCCCCTTAGAGGTAGCACACATCAATCTAGGAGAAAAAGGATCTATGCAATGGATTTCTCCCCTAGATATATGCACCATATTTGCATCTAGTTAGAAAAAGGAGGGGCCATAACCCCTACCTTATGTTGGATATACTCAAAAGTATCTTTTTAAATCACCCTAGTGAATATTTCTGCAATACGATCCTTACTAGGCACATATTCTAATTTGACATCTTGATCTACAACCTTCTCCCTTAAAAAGTGATATCAAATAGAAATATGTTTGGTTCTTGAATTCATTACTAGATTCTTCAAAATGTTAATTGTACTGCTATTATCTCACAATATGGGAAAGGGTTAATCACACAACACATTTTATCCTTAAAAGTATGCTTCATCCAAAGCACCTTAGTGGAACAAGATGCTACAACAATATACTCAACTTCTATTGTGGATAAGGAATTTGAGTTTTGCTTCTTATTGAACCAAGGGACCAATCTGTCTCTTAAGAAGAATACACTTCCACCAATGCTTCTCTAATCATCCACACATCCTGCCCAATCAAGATTATTATAAGCATTCAAAGAAAATTTATCATCCTTCTTATACCACAAACCATAATCTAGAGTTCCCTTCAAATATCTTGATATTTGAAAACCAAACATATTGCATGCATAATATCAGGTCTAGAAGCAGTCAAGTACAATAATCCTCCCATCATAGACCTATAAAGAGTCTGATCAACCTTAGGTGACTCATCATTTTTGCTCAAGTGACAATAGGTAACCAAGGTACAAGGACACACAGAAATGTCTATCATCTAAAGGAATCAAATGGAAGAATCTACCTATTAGCTCAATCCAGTGAGTGTTGGCTATGACACAAAAGGATGGGACACATCAATTTTGACAATGTAGTAATAGAAAAAGTTATCCCTTTTCCTTACTTGATTTGGGAATAATGTCATTGAATTAACCTAATTGTGCCTAGGTTTAATGTAATGTATTGTAACACATTCACATTGATCTTGGGCCCCTTTTTAATAAAATGTACCTAATTTGTACCTTATTTAAGTATTGTAAAGTGTTGTAACACACTTTCACATTTATCTAGGGTCTACTTAATTAATTGTGGTTAATTAGAGTTAATTAGCCCCTTTAATTCAAATTTAAGCCTTATTTGTCACACCTTTTGAGGATCCATCCCGAAACCCATAATTCAAATTACATAACATTTAATTGGGAAAAATCAAGGTCCTACAAATTGGTGCTTGTACCCATTCGCCCTAGGTGGTGAATGGGTCCTCCCTCTATAGGACCCCCCTTTCTTTGCATATTTCACATGGGTTTTTGATGTTCTTTCACTCCTAGAAGGTAAGGTCCTAGAAACTTGTGCTAGGACCCATTCACCCTAGGTGGTGAATGGGTCCTCCCTTAATGAGGTCCCCGTTTTTGGATTTAATTCTAGAGGGATTTTAATAGCATTCATTTCTAGATCTGGTATCGGCTTCAATTATTGAATTTCAGGGTTAATCTCTTGATTTATTATAAATAAGGGGTTAATTCACATTGTTTCTCCTAGAAAAGTTTACAAGATGCCTAAGCATTCAAGTTTTCAAGCATTAGAGCATTACAAGAGCATTTTCAAAGGCATTTCAAGGCAAATTATCAAGGTTTTATTGAAATAATCAAGATCATTTCATCATGTCAAGGGTCTAGTGCATTCATGCATATTGTTGAGCTAAGATAGTGAATGTAGCATTGAAGATGTACTTGCAAGAATTTCTACACATCTTATTTGAGATCAAGATCTATATTTTTCATGGCCACTGCATGTTAGAATGTAGATTTATCTTCCAAGACAACTTCCAAGGTATCAACATTGCATCAATTCATGTTCATGCTTCAATTTCATTATTTAATCATTTGGTTTAATTACCTACAAGGGTTTGACTTAGGAAAACCCCTATTCACTAAAAATCAAGAATTTTTTCTCCTCTTGAGTGCATGTTTGCAAATTTATAGGTTGAAGATCAATTGGAGAATTGATCTTCAAGTTGCAAGATTGACTTTATAGTGCAAGAACAAAGAATTGAAGCTACAAAATTTGTTACATGTTTTTGGGAGTTGACAACCAAGGATCTGAGAGTGTAGAAATCAAGGGAAATAACCCAGATCTCAATTTTAGAAAATCTAACAAGGACCCATTCGCCACTAAAGGAGATTGAGTCCTTTGTGCCCTAAAAACAACCTTCTTGCAACAAGGTACACACCATTTTGAGCTCTAAAAAATCCCCTCATAGTTGATATAATAGTTAGGGTTAGTTTCTAATTGTTATTGGCATCTTATCACACACATAATCACATGTTTTATGGTGGAAGATTAGTGGTTCACCATCTTGATCAATTCATTTTGATGCAAAACCTACTTTCACCATTTAAACATTTTGGTGAACCCCACTCATTGAATATTGTATTTTTCTGATTTTGGAAGTCTTTCATTGCATCCTAAATTAGATCTTACACTCATTTGCATTGAGATTTGTATTGAATTAGATCTCATTTAGGATTTCTTGCATTGCATTCAAAATTGCATCTCATTCAGGGTTTAAATTTGCATTGTTTTGCATCTCTCTAAATCTAAAAAATATAAAACCAAATCAATCATTGTGCATATCATTTAGATCTCATATATTTTCATTTGAAAATCAAAACAAAATTGCATTTCAACATGGGTCCTTGCATTAATATTTTCATTGAATTTTCACATTGCATTTCTGGAAAATTTGAAATTGAAACTCACTGCCTCAGAATTGGAACTGAAAGACATTACTAAAACCTTGAAAATCATTCAACAATATTTTTAAAATACCTAACCAGGACCCATTCACCCTTAGTGGTGAATGATTCCCTGATTAGGTCAAATTTGAACCTTCTAAAATTTAAAAGGGCATCAAAAATCACTTTGAAATCAACAGAAACATCTCAAAAAAGCCTAACAAGGACCCATTCACCCTTATTGGAAAATGAGTCCCTGTTAGCTACTGATATGCATTTTTTGGAAATTGAAATCTCAATTTTAGGCTTATGTTTGCTGCTATTAATTTCCTGTTTCAATTTATTGATTTGTTGTTTCATCAAATTCATTGCATTTAGTTTAAATTGCTTCATTTCAGTGCGTTGTTAAAATTAAAAATTGCATCTACAACATTTCATTTTCTGTTTATTACATTGTGTAATAAGTAAATTACCATGTTTAGATTTGAAATTCTGAAAATGGATAGTTGTTTAAGCAATGTGTGGAAATCCTTGTTCTCTTTGGTTGGTGTTTTAAGTTTGGTTTTTGGAAATGCCCCTAATGAAATTGAACTTACTCATGCTCACACAACTCCTACTGCATGTCCTCCTCATGATGTTTGTTAGGAGCCTTGCAACATGAGCATGAAGTGTGGATGGTTTGTGTTGGTTGTTCCTATGTTGTCATTGATGTCAACATGGTGAAAACTATATGGGAAGTCTACTTGGTTTACCAGAAGTTGTTATCTGCTAGTAATACTCTTTTGTGATGGATCAATGTGTTGTTATTTGAGTCCAGAATTCATTGCAAGATCTGATATGACTCTAATCTCTTAACCATTTTTTTCTTAACTCATTCAAACATCTATATCCTATATATTGAGATGTCTTTTGTTGTGAGCAGAAAGTTATCTTTGATAGAGTTCAACTCTATATTCTATTGTTGTTCCTTGCTTGGCATACTATGTGGGAGACTCCACATTTTATTAAGGTGAACATTCTTATGCTGCAGTTTTGTTAATAGTCTCTATGTTGGTAGTATAATGGGAAATTAATGTGTTCTCAGATCTAGAAGGTGTTTTCTTTTAGCATTATTTGTTGGTTTGTAGAATTGTGTTCTATTCTTGTCTGACTCAACGTATGCAATACTTTATGATGAATAGTTATGCTTTATGGATGATAGATGACTTGGTATAATGCACTACATGGATAAACTGTTTAAATCATGTATGATTCTGACAAAGGAAGCTTTGATTATTTTATTTTCATCTAATTAGGATGACTTAATTGATGATTAAGATATACTTGTATATATAAGATGTTTTGAGGAATGGAATGAGGATGACACACATGAGCAACGAATATGAAATGAGAAGTAAGTGTGAGTGAAAAAAGGATTAAGAGGTGTGTGAATATCTAAGCCTAAATGCATTATCAGTTGTGATTAGTGCATTTTTGTTGAGCAGATACTATGTGAGGTAGTACTTCATATTCTGAGCTTCAGTGGAACTGAACCCTTCACATTGAAGGTGTATCCTATCAGTTCAATCTTTTGACAGTGAGCCACTATCATTGTATCTTGGTGGTTAACCATATTTTGTACTCAAGAAGTGAGCCTTTTCAAGGACATTGAGTTTTGGTAGTGAGCCCTATAATATTTTGTATCCAGATATAATATATTGTGAGTTAACCCTCACCATGTTTTTTCCCTTTTTGGTTTTTCACGTAAAAATCTTAGTGTTCATGTGTATGGTTGCATTGACTTGTTTTTATGTTCTCTCTTGTTGATTCTGTCAAAATTGTGATAATGCTTAGATGAATGTTAATATGGTTTTATGGAATACTGATTCACCCCCCCTCTCAGTATTCCAGATGTTCAACAATTTGTATCAGAGCTTGGTTCCTTGAAAGAAGCCTAACAACTTGAGGAAGGTCCCAGAATTTGAGTATAAGAAATTTTTTCCTCCAAAAGTAGTCTTTGCTAAATATTCAGAAGAAATGGAAGATCTGAAGGACATGTTGATGAAAGTGAATGAGTACATTGAAATGATGCAAAGGAAAAGTGTTGAAGCCTATGAACTATTGTTTGAAGGAGAAGAAGTTATCTCTAGCCTACTGCAACAATTGGATGAGAAGAAAAGAACTGAAGAATGTTAGAAAATTGAAATTCAAAAGAAGATGGATGAATGGATAAAGCTAGAAGAAGTAGAAATATTGAGATTTGGTTTGGAAAAGGAAAGAAGTTTTAAAGACAAATTTAAGCTCAACGATGCTTGATGAATTGATTACCTCTCAAAGACAGAAAATGAATAAGAGTGGTTTAGGGTTTGAGGAATGTCAATGTTCTAAAGTGAAGCAATCGACTGGTAAGAAGACTCAGTACAAAAATGGGAAAATCAAGGATCTAAGAAGCAATTCTGGAGAAGCCCTATCAAGCGACATGATTCTAAAAGGTATTTATCTTTCAATGATGTTTGTTATTCCTTCAATAAATTTGGTCATAAGGAAAAGGACTGCAAAATTAAAATGAATGATTCTTTATCATTCTCTGACAAGTGTTCTAAGAGTAAGAAGATTGAACATAAAGTTAGTTTGTTGAATGAAAGGGAAAATGGAAAGAAGAATGTTTGCTGTAAGTGCAGAAATATGGAACACCTTGGTAATAACAGTAGAAGAAAGAAAAATATCTATCTGGTGAAGAAGAATGATCAAATCATTGATACATAAGAAGAAAGAAAGGAAATGAAAAGGATTTGGAGAAAGGAATCATCAATCTTATCTATGCCAACCTCCAGTGCAGATACTCCTGCCAAATTCTAAGTAAAAGTAGTGACTAAGGGGGAGAAATTATTAGAAAATATAATAAACCCCCTCATTGATACTTGTGTCATATCATGACAAAAATATATTTAATATGGTAACAAGATTAAGGTATTTTCCCAGTCGCCTGTGTGAAGGATGGAATCTGTAGAATTTGAAAGAGTGGAGGCATACACAATTTTTGAGGCAATCTACCTGCAAGTTGAAGTATTTATTGCAAAATTATTCAGAATGGAAGGAATAAATTCAAATAATTCTAAAGGCTTATGTATTTTCAGAGAAGCGTGCAAAGGAAGTTTAGAAGGAAAGTCAGAGTTTCAGGGTTTGAAGAAGAAATCAAGTAGATTCGAAGTGAGCTCTAGAAGTAGGATATCTATACATTTCTTGTTGGAATTTATAGAGGTATTCCTATTTGTACAATCTTTCATTTTTATTACTATGGATAATTAAAAGGTTGTGAGTAGTGCAGATAAAGTGAAAGTTAGCTTGAAGAGATATTTGAGAAATGTGTCAAAAGAGTCTGTTGGTGCATTCTCTTGCATCCCTTTGAGAGTGTTTCCCACGGAAGATATCCACACATTTTTTTATAGTAAGGCAGAAGAGATGTCATTAGTTTAGTTGTGCATGCTTTGGGAAAGAGAATTGAAAGAGAACCATGATGCCTACAAAGTATTATTTGAGAAAAATTTGGATGTTTGGAGGAAAGTTCCCTTGTTTGAATTTGAGAAGTATATTCAAATAGTGTTGAGTAGAATTCATGATGAATCTTTGTGGATTGATGAGGTACATTAGATTACCAAAGAAGCTATTAGAGATGTAACTAGTTTGTGTTCCTCTGGACCAGTTTCCAAACAAAAGGCTATGAATGAGAAAGAGATAATTGAGGTTACCGATGTAAATTTTGAAGGGAAAGAGATTGATTTGAGATCAATTGTTGATCTAGTAATAAGGTATGCTGCTATGGTCATCGGTCCCAAAGTTTGTATCCCTAACAATGACCTTACAGTTTCTACTACTACTGTACATACTATTGTTGACATGGTTAAAAGAGGTATGGATTATGACTTGTGTGAATTACTTCATATACATCTATTGAAGAATTAAAAGGAAATCAAGAGGAGTAAGAAGAATACATTCTGATATGGAAATTTGGTTGTCTATTTTCTCTTTTACTTTTTAAGAGAGTTATTGGTAATAAGAAGGATAGAATGGTCAAATTCAGAGCCTATTACCTATCAAATCAGGAACTTCATGATAAATCTTGGTAGTTCGGATGCACAAGAGACTACCCTTGCTGCATTCTTTGGAACATTTCAGATGAAGATGAATAGAAGGTTTAGGATTCTAGTAAGTGTTACTGAAAGGTACTTCAGAAGCATAAATTTTCTTATGTCCATAGATTTTTGTCACATGGAAGTAGTTGAAACAAGGTTAGTTTGGATATTTGAATTGGATTATGAAGTGTTAGAGGATGAAGTTAAATTTTTTTCTAAAATTCATTTAGAAAGCCCTAAGAATCTCAATATAGAAGGCACCTCTAGTAGCATGACTGAAATAGGGAAGAAAAGTAAGAGTGTTGTTAAGAAAGAAGTTGCAGAAGGAAGTGAGCTTGAACATGAGCATGAAAGAATAAATATTTAGAGAGCTTTGGAAGAATTGCAGAAGGTTATTCCTGGTGCTATTTTTGATTCATCTATTTTTGTTGAAGAGAATCTCCATGGCATGATTGATTCTTTCAAGGTCTACATCTCTGGACTTAAAGTGCCTACTAGAGTCAGGCTTGATGAAGGAAATTTGGAAGATATCAAGGAATAATGTGCAAATGCACATAGTCGTGTGATAAAGGAATTGGAGAGTGTACAAGTTTGTGAAGAAGAGGAACATGAACTACTTTCTTTTTGCCTAGATTGGTTTGGTAGTACACTAGATATAAGAAATGAGATAAGGATGAGTGAGTCCTGGGTGAGCACTTAGGTAGATGCATATAGGTTAACATAAGATAAAGATAATCAAAGGTGGTCCTACATTGCGCAACTACAGGACAAATTCTTTTCTTTACATGATCAAAGGACAAATGTTATCAAGAATTTTGTGGCACTCAAAGACATGATTAAACTTAGACATACTCTTGTTTCTAGTGCTCTTGGCTGTATTGGTGAGTTATTGAGATTAATCTTAGTTCCAATAATTTAGTAGATGGTGTAGAGTCCTTAACTAAGCTTGAGCTACTTTACAAGACTTTTGTAAGCAGAAAAGGGAAGAAGGTAAAGCATCATGGAAGGCTATCTTGGAGAGTCTTAGAGGTTCTTCTTTAGGTTTATTCAATTTTGTGTTCATATCTTTTTGGTTACACTTTGATGCATATATACACATATACCAAACCCCTTCCTTTTTCATTGATATCAAAGGGGGAGAGATAAAGAGATAGAGAGATGGAGAGATAGATTGGGAAAGATAGAGAGACAAAGGAAAAAAAAAATTGTGAAGAAATTTTTTGATAGGGGGAGTATTTAGAACATTCAGTTGTAGTATACTTGAAATTTTTTGTCATGCATGTTGCCATTAATGCCAAAGGGGGAGATTGTTGGGAGCCGTGCAACATGAGAATGAAGTGTAGATTTTTTTTGTTGGTTGTTCCTATGTTTTCATTGATGTCAAAATGGTGATAACTATATGGGAAGTCTACTTGCTTTACCAAAAGTTTTTCTTCGCCGGTAATACTCTTTTGTGATGGATTAGTGTGTTGGTATTTGAGTCCAGAATTCACCGCAATATTTGATATGAATCTAATCTCTTAACCATGTTTTCTTAACTCATTCAAACATCTATATCCTAGATCTTGAGATGTATTTTTTTGTGAGCAGAAGGTTATCTCTGACAGAGTTCAACTCTGTCTTCTACTATTGTTCCTTGCTTGGCATACCATGTGGGAGACTCCACATTTTATTAAGGTGAACATTCTTATGCTGCAGTTTTGTTGATAGTCTCTATGTTGGTAGTATAATAGGAAATTAATGTGTTCTCAGATCTAGAAGGTGTTTTCTTTGAGGATTATTTGTTGGTTTAGAGAATTGTGTTCTAGTCTTGGTTGACTCAACATATGCAATACTTTATGAAGACTAGTTATGCTTTATAGATGATAGCCGACTTGTTATAGTGCATTACATGGATAAAATGTTTAAATAATATATGGTGTTGACAAAGGAAGCTTTGATTATTTTGTTTTCATCTAATTAGACTAACCTAATTGATGATTAAGATATACTTGTATATATATAAGATGTTTTGAGGAGGAAACACATGAGAAATGAATGTGAAATGAGAAGTGTGAGTGCAAAAAGGATTAAGAGGTGTGTGAAGATTTGAGCCTAAATGCTTTATCAGTTGTGATTAATACAGTTTTGTTAAGTGACTATTATGTGAGGTAGTACTTCATATTCAGAGCTTCAGTGGAACTGAACCTTGTAGATTAAAGGTGTATCCTATCAGTTCAATCTTTTGGAAGTGAGCCACTATCATTGTATCTTGGTAGTTAGCCATCTTTTGTACTCAGGCAGTGATCCTTTTCAAGTTCAATGAATCTTGGTAGTGAGCCTTGTAATATTTTATATCCAGATACAATACATTGTGAGTTAACCCTCACCATGGTTTTACCCTTTTTGGGTTTTCCACATAAAAATTCTAGTGTTCATGTGTATGGTTGGATTGAATTTTTTTTATATTCTCTCTTGTTGATTCCATCAGAATTGTGATAATGCTTAGATGGATGTTAATATGGTTTTATGGAATACTAATTCACCCCCCTCTCAATATTCTAGATGTTCACCAATGTTGACGTCATTGGAGATGATGATGACAACATGGACAACTTCATAAATGTTTTCCTTAACAATATTGAGAATAATGCATCCTTTTACCCATCCATGAGACAACCAACACCCCCCATCATCCCATCAATTAAGGTGTTTGGTTATTTACACCTTAAAGTTGAAACAAAAGTTAAGCCTAAGTTCCCTACCATTGGTGAACCTAGCTCCTCTAAAAAAGAAAACATTCAACCATCCTATGTTAAAAAAGTAACCAAAACATTAATTAACCTTGAAGAGACACACAACAAAGGATTCATTCAATCTTAAGTAAACAAGGCTGTGATACAACAAGTGAACATGAAATTCATCAATTCTTAGAGAAAATGCCAACTGAAGATACAAAAGGTTAGGATATCAAGATCCTCCTCTTGACATAAGTGTTCTCCTCCCTAAAGAATAACCAATGCTTCGTAACAATGATAGGATTGTCTTAGATCCTCATCTTGACATAAATTTCCTCCTTCCTAAAGAACAACCAATGCCTACTAATGACAATGATAAAGAAGATAAGGTAATCTCAGGTCCTCCTGCTCTATATCCACCTAGAGAAATTGATGAATCTAGCAAGCGCAAAAGGCCTTACAAACTAAAGAAACTTCAATTCCCTTATCTACCAAATACAATTGAAAGGAATTTATAGATATGTCTACACCATGGAATTATAACATTACCACACATGTGAGAAATGCCAAAATTATATCCTAAAGATGAAAACCTTCCACATTGTTGATACCATAGAACTATTGGACACAACACCAATGATTTTCGTGATTTACAATGAATATTTAATCAACTTGATATCATAGATATAATCCCTTAAAGAATGCATCCCACTCCTTTCCATGCAATAGTTGTAGGATCTTAAAACATTCTCACCATTGCATATTTTATACTTATTGCAAATATTTTTCTTTGATGCAAGGAGCTTATTCTCATCACCTATCTTTTCTCATTCTTGCCTTGCACTAAGTGGGGGTAATAATTTGATACCCTTCCCCTAGTTCAGCACTTGCTCTTGTCCCTTTAGCTAATTGTCTACCTTCTATTTATACCAACCAAGATTAGGATGTAGACGACCTACTTTAGGTTGACTCACATGTGCCTGACTAGTCTTTTTGCAATTTCATATTTCTTTATGTGATTTCATGTGCATAATGTGATCCCTTATGATGTTTCATTTGATGTATCTCTCTCTCTTCTTGTGCATTCCTCTATATGTATCTACATTCTTCTATATGTCATAATTATTTCATTTGTCTTGTGTTTTCCTTTTGGGGATGATGCAATGCATCGAGATATCCATGTCTCTTCCATGTTGACCCAAAATATTTTCCTTTATCTTTTCTATTTTTCTTGTGTTTTCCTTTTGGGGATGGTGCAAGGTGTCAATACATTTAGGTCTCTTACACGTTGACTTGAAAGGATTTTTCTTTGTTTTCATTCTTTTTGTGTCATTCTTCCAGTTCTTTGAGTATTTGGGGAATGGTGATAGTTCCATTCTCTATGACAACATTGTAGCAAAGACATACTGACCCCGAATCTATAGACCCCTTATATATTTGTGGGGGCAACCCTTCCTTCCTACTTAATGGTGTAGCTTATTTCAGAAACATATAAATTGGAATAGGGTTTTTTGAGGAAGGTTCTCATATCTTAGGACAAAACATTGGATACTTTAAGGGAATTTCTCATAGTGATGGTGAAGCAACTACTTTAAAGTGGGGGCATACATCGATGAATTTTTTTGACAAAATTTCATGGTGTGATTTTTTCCTTTTTCTTGTGACATGTCCTTTTCTTGGTGGTGTCATTGGTTTTGATGTCCTCCAAGAGTGTACGATCTCCCTTTGTGGCATGATGCGAGAGAGGCATCCCATGAGCGACAATATAATATCCTTGACTTTTCCTCTCTTGGAGACATTAGGCACAATGCTCCCTAAGAAGAAGACCTTACACAAACAAAGAAAAATCCCCTTTAACAAAAAATTACATACATGACATACAAAATCATTTCCAAAAATCATTTCATTATGGTTCCTTATTGAAGATGTTAGGAGGATAACTTTTGTATGGTATGGGAGGCTAATATGATTCTCTCATTTGCCACCTCATTGGGACAACTCATCTAGTGGAAAAAATGAGGTTCCACTACCCTAGAGTGAGAAACACATATTTTAGGACAACTCACCTAGTGGAAAAATTGAGGTTCCACTACCCTAGAGTGAGCAGTGCATGTTATGGAAAAACAACACCATTCCAAATTGCGTTGGAATGGTTGTGCTTGATCCTTTTGTTTTTCTTTATTTTTTTGGCCTTTGATAGAGTATGACTATCTATCTTTGTTATTGCTACATACTTAAGTGTCTTGAATGTCTACTTTAGCATGAGTTTGACATGGGGTCATCAAGTGGGGGGAAAATGTAGTAATGGAAAAATTATCCCTTTTCCTTACTTGATTTGGGAATAATTACATTTAATTAACCTAATTGTGTGTAGGTTTAATGTTGCAATGTGTTGTAACACATTCACATTGATCTTGGGCCCCTTTTTAATAACATGTACCTAATTTGTACCTTATTTAAGTGTTGTAACACACTTTCACATTTATCTAGGGTCTACTTAATTAATTGTGGTTAATTAGAGTTAATTAGCCCCTTTAATTCAAATTTAAGCCTTTTTTGTGACACCTTCTGAGGATCCATCCTGAAACCCATAATTCAAATTACATAACATTTAATTGGAAAAAATCAAGGTCCTAGAAATTGGTGCTAGGACCCATTTTCCCTAGGTGGCAAATAGGTCCTCCCTCTATAGGACCCCCCTTTCTTTGTATATTTCACATGGGTTTTTGATGTTCTTTCACTTCCTGAAGGCAAGGTCCTAGAAACTTGTACTAGGACCCATTTTCCCTAGGTGGCGAATGGGTCATCCCTTAATGACGACCCCCTTTTTGGATTTAATTTTGGCAAGATTTTAATAACATTCATTTCTAGATCTGATGTCGACTTGAATTGTTTGAATTTCAGGGTTAATCAATTGATTTAGTATAAACAAGGGGTTAATTCACATTGTTTCTCCTAGAAAAGTTTACAAGAGGCCTAAAAATTCAAATTTTCAAGAATTAGAGAATTACAAGAGAATTTTCAAAGGAATTTCAAGGAAGATTATCAAGGTTTTATTACAACAATTCAAGATTATTTCATCATGTCAAGGGTTTAGTGCATTCATACATGTTGAGCTAAGATAGTGAATGTAGCATTGAAGGTCTACTTGCAAGCATTGTTACACATTTTATTTGAGATTAAGATCTACATTCTCCATGGCCACTACATGTTAGATTGTAGATTTATCTTCCAAGACAACTTCCAAGGTATCAACATTGCATCATTTCATGTTCATGCTTCAATTTCATTATTTCTTCATTTGGTTTAATTACCTACAAGGAGTTTGACTTAGGAAAACCTATTCACTAAAAATAAAATAAAAATTCTACTCTCGAGTGTGTGTTTGCAGATTTATAGGTTGAAGATCAAGTGGAGAAGAAGTTTAGAGAAAAGTTGTCAAAGTTGTCAAGTTCCAAGATTGATCTTTATAGTGCAAGAATAGACAATTGAAGCTATAGAATTTGTTACAGGTTTTTGGGAGTTGAAAACTGAGGATATGAGAGTGCATAAATCAAGGAAATTAACCTAGATCTTATTTTTATTAACCCTAACATGGACCCATTTGCCACTAAAGGCGAATGAGTCCTTTGTGCCCTAAAAAGAAACCTTCTTGCAACAAGGTACACATCATTTTGAGATCTAAAAACTCCCATCATAGTTGCTATAACAGTTAGGGTTAGTTTCTTATTATTATTGGAACCTTATCACACAAATAATCACATGTTAGTGGTTCATCATCTTGATCAATTCATTTTGATGCAAACCCTACTTTCACCACTTAAACATATAATATGGTGAAGATTATTTATACTCATGTAGTAAGAGACATGCCTATGATAACCAAGCCTACAAACACTTTGTGCAAAGAGTGTCAAATAGGAAATAAAACAAATACAAGTTTCAAGAGCAAGGAGTGTTATGTTATAATACCATTGGAGCTAATTCTCACTAACCTATGTGTACCTCCAAGAACAAGGAGTCAACAAGGTGAAAGGTATTTCATTTTGCTTATTGATGATTATACTAGAATGACTTTGGTTACATTTCTAAGAGATAAATTAGAAGCTTTAGATAAGTTTAAGATCTTGAAAAAAAAATTTGAGGATGACATGGATGTTAAGATCAAATGCTTAAGGTCAGATAGAGGATGTGAAATTACTTCAAATGAACTTGATTTTTTTGAGAGGATCATGGTATTAAGAGACATTTGTTTGACTCTAGGATCCCTCATAGAATGGGTTAGTGGAGAGGAAAAACAAGATTTTTCAAGAGATGGTTAGGGCTATGTTGAAAGATGTTGATCTGCCTAATTTTTATTGGAAGGAAGCAATTCACACTACTATCTATTTTCTTAATAAAGTGCAGTTGAAGGTCAATAGCACTAAGTATCCTTATAAGCTATGGTATGGAAGGCCTCCCACTATTAGATACTTAAATATCTTTGGAAACTAATTCTACATCAAAAGAGATGAAGAAGACCTTGAAAAGTTTGATTCGAGGTGTGATGAAGGGATCTTTCTTGGTTACTCAACTAGGAGCAAGGCCTACAGATGCTACAACAAGATATTGGAATAGATGATTGAACACACAAATTTTAAGGTAGATGAAGATTTTTTATTATATCCCACAAGAACCAGAGGTTTGTGGATTTGATATACCTCCCTAGATTGAGGAGGAAGAAGAAGAAGAATAGAAAGAAGAGAAGGAACAAGAACCAGTGAAGGTTCCTAAGACTCCAGGAAAGCATGTTCAAAAGAACCATTCTACATATCAGATCATTAGAGATAAAAATGAAGCTTTGCTGACTAGGAGAAGGATTGCAAGAGAAAGTGAGAAAGTAAATTTGTGTTTTATATCAAAAGTAGAGCCTAAGAAATTTGTTGATGCTAGCAAAGATGATGGTTGGATAAAGGCAATGGAAGAGGAATTGAACCAAATTGAAAAGAATCAAACTTGGGAATTGGCTCCTAGACCAGTTGATAAGTATATGATAGGAATGAACTGGGTGTTCCAAAATAAGTTGGATGAAGTTGGTGGAGTTGTGAGGAACAAATCCATACTGGTATGTATGGGGTATTCATAAGTTGAAGGTATTGATTTTGAGGAGACTTTTACATCAATAGACAAAATGGAGGCCATAAGGATGTTTCTTGATTTTACTGCTCACAAGAACTTCAGTCTATTAGATGGATGTCAAGTTAGACTTCTTGAATGGTGATTTAGAGGAAGAGGTATATATTGAGCAACCAAATGGTTTCCAGTTATTAGTAGATCTGGACATTGTATGTAAACTCAAGAAAGATTTGTATGGACTAAAATAAGCTCCTAGAGCTTGGTATGCTCAGTTGGATAGGTACAAGTTACTTAAGCAAGGATTTAAGAAATGTACTATAGATAGTAATATTTACATTAAGGTCTATGAAGACAAGTTGTTGATTGTGGTTGTGTATGTTGATGACATCATCTTTGGTGGAGATGATGATATGTGTAAGAGGTTTACAGATGAGATACAAAAAGAGTTTGAGATGTCTATGAGGTGAGTTGTCTTTCTTCCTTGGGCTTCAAATTGTTCAGTTAGGTGGTCCAGTACCTTTAGTTCTTAGGCTAAGCATATAAAGGAGATGTTGAAAATGTTTGGCATAGAGGATTCCAACCTAGTAAGTACTCCTATGATCACTGGTTGTCATTTGAGAAAAAATGATGAGTCTCCAGAGGTTGGTCAGACTCTTTATAAGTCTATGATTGGAGGCTTATTTTACTTGACTACTTCTAAACTTGATATTATGCATGTAGTATGTTTGGTTGCTAGATATCAAGCTAATCCTAAGTAAAATCATGCTCGAAAGATGTGAAAAGAATATTCAGATAATTGAAGGGAACTCTAGATTATGGTTTGTGTTATAATAAGGATGAGTTTTTTTCTTTGAATACTTATACTAATGTTGATTGGGAGGGATGTGTGGATGACTAGAGAAGCACCAAAAAAGTACATTTTTCTTGGGAGATAGATTGGTCTCTTGGTTTAGTAAGAAGTAGGACTCGGTATCCTTATCCACAATAGAAGCTGGGTATATTGTTACAACATCTTGTTGCACCTAGGTGCTTTGAATGATGTAGAATTTGAAGGATGTGAAGGTTGTGTATGATGAAACCATTCCAATATTGTGTGATAATAACCATGTAATTAAAATTTTGAAGAGTTTGATGATGCATTCAAGGACCAAACTCATTTCTATCCAGTATCACTTTCTAAGGGAAAAGGCTGCAGAGAAAGAATTCAGAATGGAGTATGTGCCTACCAAGGATAAGATTGTAGATATCTTCACTAAGGCACTTTCAAAGGATAATGTTGAGTATCTTCGATAGAAGTTAGGGGTTATTGCCCCTCTTTTTTCTAACTATATGCATCTAGATGATGCATCTATCCAAGGGGATAAATTCATGTCATATCATTTTCTCCTAGATTGATGTGTGCTAACTCTCAGGGGAAGTAGGTATTTGGTTGGTTGTTGTTGATAGGGGGAGCTAGTATAATTGCTTGAATAAGATATACAAGTGTTGAGAAAGTATAGTTGTGCAGTCAATCAAAGGGTTAGAATGTGATGTTGTTTTTAATATGTAGGTGCACATAGACCTTTTTCCTTAATGTCAAAGGGAGAGAGTGAGTAGGTGTGTGTTGCCATCAATGCCAAATGGGGAGATTGTTGGCATTGGTTGTCATTGATGTCAAAACTTGGTGAGTTTTTTGGTATTGGTTATCAACACTTGGGGAGATTGTTGCATATGTGTGTGATATTGTTGTTTGGAATTAGTTGTCATTGATATATGGTGGTGTTGTTGAAGTTCATGGTTGGATGTCATGCCTTTTTTTATGTCAACTAAAGATTTATTTAGTATGGTTGTTGTCAGGCCATAGTTTATTTCATGTTGATATATTAAGATGAGGATTAGAAGAATTAAGATAAGTACTAGAAGTGTTGTTGAAGGTGGAGATATGTTTCTAATGATCAAGATAGTATGTTGTATTCTCTCTTCTGTTGCTCTTGAGGAAGTATGTGTTGTTGCAAGGAAATTTTGGTCTCCACGAGTTGGTGAAAGCTTATGTTTCAAGAAGATGCTTTGAAGGATGTTTGGGAGAATGCTCCACATTCCTTCACTATTGAAGTTATGGTCATATGGTCATACAGTTTGGGATTTAGTATTTATGTTATATGGATTTTTCACTCCTATCTTTTTCAGGTCACCAGTATTATCGAGGAGGTTTTTGATAATTGCAAAAGGTTGGCAGGGTTTTTGTCTAGACTGGTAAAAAAATGCTCCACATTTCTTTGCATTGATATTTTTTCTCCTACAGCTTGGTGGACATGCTCTCAATACTTGTGTAGTGTCTCAATTCAATTTTCATGTTATGGTGTGTACTACAATTTGATCTATTAATGTTCTATCTCATGGTTGTGTATTTTTTTCTTTTGGGATGAAGTATTCTAGTTTTGTTTAGTTTGCGGTGGATGTTTGTGGCATGAAAAGGTGAAATAAGGATCAAAAAGTTTCATTGGATGTTCATGGAACATCTCTTTGTGGTCCACACATCAATGGTTGATCTTTTTGGCACTACATATTGTGTTGAGTTGGTTTTTTAGGAAATTTGTGGATAATTGGCCAATAGGGCTTGTTATCTTGCTTGTGTTGTGTGCTTGGGGGTCTATGCCAACATATGAATTTTTCTTAAGATGGATTTGGGTCTTGACCTATCGTGTTGAGAAATGCATTGAGTGAATTTAGTTGCAAGTGTGTTTTTGGGCTGATTGGTATTGTGCTACACGTTTCATCTACATGTTTCCTTGTTGCCGACTGGGGTTGATGTGTGCCAACATGTGAGTTATTTGGGATCATATTGGAAGATGTAATAAGATTGTTTTTGGTCATCTATATCTTTTGGATAGGACCACATTATGTTTTTGTGGCCGACTTGTTGAAATCATTGTTTGTGTTCTTTTTGACTGACCTAACTAATGTTTTGAGATCTTACGATGGATATAAATGTAAGAACATTTCAGTTGCAAGTAGGTGTGTGTGTGGTAGTGTGTGAAGATGAATTGAAGTAGTGAAATCTAGAGAAGAAAAGAGTAATTAGCTTTAACACTTCAGTTAAGAGAGTGTATTGTTGACAAATATTGTAATTCCTAAATCTTCATATATCCTACTTTGAGATAGTGAATCTCATTAGGTCCTTATAATTTGTATCTTTCCTTTGGATTGTGTGTCTTAGTATTGTAAGTCCCTTACATCTTTCCCTAAGGATGTGCGCCTTAGCCTACAATTCCATAGGCAACAAGCCTTCAAATTGTAATTATATAAGCAGTGAGCTTCAATATTGAGAGTTTTCTCTCTTTGTTTCTTCCCTCCTTTGGATTTCCACGTAAATATGGTGTTATCTTGTAAATGTGTGTTCATTGCTTTATCTTTCATTACTACTAATTAGTTTAAGTGTTGATGATCTGCGTATGAATTGATGATCCTATTAAGAGTCTAATTTTGCATGTAGTGTTGAGGAGTTTATGATATGAAAGGGTTTAAGTTTTTGAAGATATGGATTCATCCTCCCTCTCAGTATCCGGGTATGTTCAACACTATCTTGCTTAATTTGAGGGCTACATTTTCCCAAATGAGTGCATATGATATTTGGCCTTTTGTTTTATAAAATGTTTTATTAATTAATATCCTTATCAATTAAGCAATCTATTCTTTTCTTTCCATTAATGGTAGAGTTCATATATTTATTAGAGTTCTAAAATCCTATACAATAATTGTAAATAAGTTCTATATCATTCAAAATAAAAACATTTCTTGGCTATGAGACTTAACATTCTAAAAAAATTATAGCTACCATAAAACTACTTTGCATGAAATTATGAATGAGTGTATAGCTAAAATAGAGAATCATGTTATAATAAATTTATTGACAAAATTCCTTCATTGAATTTCAACACAATTTGATCCAAGGGATTATTAAATGAAACCAAATAAATGTAAAATATTTACAATCCCTACATCTAGTTCTAGAAATTGTTTTACAACTCTATTACAAGAAGAAAACTAGAACACACAAAAAATATTGACACAAAGACAAAGGAAAATTGTAACTAATCACTCTCTATGTAAAATTTGAAAAGCTATTAGTATGAGAAAACCCCAATGAGAAGAACCTAACCTCTTTGGTTGATATTCCACCTATGAAAATTCTCCAAAACTATCACCCAAATCTTATTTGCACTTGCAACTTTTTCCTAGCTTTGGTTGATCTCTTCTCCTCACATTTTTTCTCTATCTTCCTTCAATATCTACCCAAAACATGCATTTAAAGAGGTCATGGGGTTAATTTATTCCTTAAACACCATATAATCCTCACCCTATAAATTTTTGATAAAAAAGGGAGGGTTGCCATGCCTTATTAATGCTATATGAATGTCCCTAAAATTGCCTACACCATTTTTCTTCATTTTTACTATCTCCCATTCCTTTCACTAATTTCTCTATTACGCATTCCTCCCTTTCTTCTATTTTATTTCTAAAGTTATTATTAACTATCAACATTTATGTATACATAGGTGTTCATGTTTGTTGACTTTCTCACTATTATATACAATATTTTTTATTTTTATTTTCTACACCTTATTATTCAATTAGGATAAAGATGCCAATCCTTGAAGTAGGGTTGTTGACACTTGATTGACATTTCTCACATACATGTCACCATAAGAACATTAGTATTTAGTTAGTCCAGAATAATACACATATAAATAAAATCATATCATAACTGAAACATAAACCAATTATTTCATAACCTTTTAAATAATCATCAAATGCAACAATTAACAATTGAAATTATTATGTTTATAGCATTAACTATTGAATACATAAAAACATTCAAAAATATCAAGTACGATCATAATTTCAACATTAAAATTTTCCCGAAAGATCATACATTCAACACAAAAAGAAAATATAAAGTTTTTAAAATGTGATATTAAAGTAATCATGTTAGAATACCAATTTTGGGAATGCCTATTATGAATAAAAATCAGTTGCAACAAATTTCAAAAGCTGAAAACCAGGACTGGCAAAATTTGGGATGCTCCCATTCAATTGAAAATTGGAAATGGTGATCCTTCAAAGTTTCAAACAGAAAAATACTTCCAGCCAATAGGATAGATATCTCCTGGTATTTTTGGTAGACCTTTGCATGGTTTCTATGACATTGTACTGTCAAGTATAGAAAATACCTGTGTTTCAAGCTAAGCTTTTTCTGATGAGAAAAGGTGACACGTGAAGACACAACTGTGGTAGTATCCACAGATATTTTTTCACAGATGTGATGAGTGCTTTGTTTTTGAAGTTGACGTTATATTCTCTGCAATTATTACCATGCAAGATGTAGATCATAATGATATATATCAGACGAGATCTAATGTACAAAAATAACAGCACTTGGGCTTCTAGACAACAAAGGATAAATACATAAGATAGAAACTTAAGAAACTATAAAAAAGCTAAGACAACTTTATCAAACGTGACAACTTTGATGTTCCCTTGAAGCAAAAGAGTAAAGAGTAGGGTAGCCATTGATTGAAGCAGCTGGGTAAGTAGTTGTCATCAGATGGCACAGCTGAGGAAAGCAGACGTTATGGCGTTCTATACTTTGTAATTTTTGGTTAAAAAATCTCTCTTGCAGTCCCACAAATTTTGTCCTTTTAAACAAAAGTTTGCGAACCTTATTTGTGGTTGTTAGTAGGCAAACTATTAACCATGACAATTTGTGTGGCCTTGTGCCATAATCTATTCCAAAAAAAGTTAACCAAGAATCTTTCTTGGGTTTGCTTTGGCCACAATTAATTCCAAGAAAAAAATCTCAAACTTGTAGAAAACTAATGGTTTATAATAGGGCTTAGGTCTCATCTATAAGATTTTTTATTCTTTTCTGGAATTAAACTCTCCAAGCTTATTGAGTTCAAGGAGGAATACAAATACGCCATCTTCATCTTGAGAAAAGTAGTTGGGGAGCCTAACACATATTTCTTTTGTCCACAAATTTTCTTTTATAGAAAAAAGGGGAGCTTGGGAACATTGATGCTTTAGGTGAGCTCATATTATCAACCAACTCAATATTCACTAGTAGTTGATTTAAGTTGCCACTAAGAATTTTTTTTATGACTTTTTTAGTTTGTGTATGCACTTGCTTTCTCTTTGAAAGGTTGTTTATAAGAGGCATCAAGGAATTAATAAAATAAAATGGTTTTGTTTTTAAGTGCTTTTTAAAACTCTATTAGAATAATTATGATAAATATTTTAAGATGATAAATAATATGTTTTCCTTTGAGTCATCTTAGAATAATGTAGAAACTTGAATTTCTAAATCTTTCAATAATGAAAGAAATTGATTTCATTGGTCCATAAAGAATGACACATATATTTGTGCAAAACTTTCTAGATGTATGACTTTCTTTGATATTTTAGAAGTGCAAAAAAGATCAACGAGTAGTATGATATAACATCGTTTATAAGATACCCCATAAGAGGGGTAGCATACATAGACAATTCCATGAATACCAATTTTAGCATAGATCTTCTCTACTTTAGCTTCTTTGTGGAGGATGAAAGGAATCACTTTGATTCGAGATGAATAAGATTGTTTCTTAATTTTTAGGAGGGAGTTTCAAACAATTGAAGATTTTGAGGAGAGACATGAAGAGCGTCTTTATTCAAAGGTAGGTATAACTAGACATCTTAAATAATCTTGAGAGAAGAGACATGCTAATAGTTCATTTGATTTGACAATTTTATTAAGAAACAAAACATATATACATAAAACATTAAACACAAGAAATATCGCATAATACATTAAAGATACCATAGAAAAACCCTTTTGAGAGAAAGCCAAGCAACAAAGGAGCACTCAATGTATTATCACAATCACCATAGTTACAATATATTCATAAATCATCTACTCCTTTATCTTAATCATTGACTATGTCTTGAGAAATTTTAACTATAGCATAATCCCTTGTAAATACAAGTGCTTCACATCTCAATCCCAAGCATCCATTAAATAGACTAAGCCTAAAGCTAGAAATCACAAATAGTTTTCAAAGCCATGAGAAAATACTATGGGCCAAAAGTAGCACTCAAAATTGAAGCTCAAATTCTAAGACCTATCTTAATATGGATCAATATTCCTAGCATGGAATGCAACTCTCATGTCATAACCACCTACCAAACTATGAGACTCTATTTGGTACTTATTCATCCTTTGGAAAGATACGCTATGGTGCATCATAAGTTGATCAAACCAAAAGTGATTCATTACCTTTCTACTCTAATTTGTAACATCTTCTTACATGCTCTTATGTGTGTCATAGAACTTGTTACACATCTTACAATACCATAGATGCACATACACATTGTACATGACATTAGAAACTTCTTACAAAACATTGTATAACAAATGACATGTACATAAAGTGCCACCTCAAGTGGGACATCCTTTTCTATGAGGGAATATTAATATTATAAAATAAATAAATATGAATATTATGATTCATAAGGTGTATGACACCTAATCCCAACATTCATAAGAAATGGTGAGAATGGACATGGAAAAATCATTTGATTTTATTAATTTCCATAGTGAATCCCTCATTATAGGTAGTGGATTCTTCTCACCTTGTTTGAAGTAAATGTACCTTACAATGTTTGTAGGCCTCCCTAATTTCTTCCATCTTGTGTATTTTGGTATTTCAATGTATTTCTTGTTGAATGCACAAGACAACTAAGAGGGGGGTGAATCATTTTTATATTAAAAAATTAAAACCCTCTTTAACATTCAAATCTCCATTAGTCCATAAACCCTCAACAACCACTTAAACCCTTATTATGCATTAGTAGAATGTAAAAATGAGAAACAATAATGCAAACACATCCAAACACATGAGAACACCATATTTACGTGGAAAACTCAAGAAGAGAAAAATAACAGTGAGGATTATCTCACAATATAAAGTAATTGCAACACCAAATACAATAGTCTCACTACCAGAGGGCTCACTACCTGAAGAAGGGATAACTACCAATGGCTCACTACTAGATTATAAAAAAGAAGAAAGAAGACTGTTACAATGAGAAATACATCTCAAAGCAACATAAAGATCCACCAAAACATCACCAACACATTCACAACCTCTATGAAGAATGTAGAAACCTTTTGGTCACCGCTTCTAGTAATACATTAAATCTCATACTGCATTTCACACTTTCACACTTTAGAACTTTGCACTTCACATCACACACGCCACTACTCAATTCTCCATCAACTCAACTCTTATTTATACCATCCTCAACCTTGAAAGCAATTGACAAGGTTGGCTATGCACCTCAACCATGCAAATTCAAATTAGGTCGACACTAAGATTTCTCATAGTACAAAGGAATGAAAGTGGACCACACCACACCACATGTACACACATCACCATGCTTCCACAAACACTAAAGCAGATCCACAATTAGTGTAAAAAACCAAGGTCAGTAGAACCTCTATTAATACCATAGAAATTTTAAGTACACGCTCCCTTTGATCAAAGACAACTCATGAACAATAAATATCACTTGAAGACAATCTAGAATATTCCACAAACACCTTAAAATCCAACAAATTCCTTTGCAACAACTTTCACTTGAAGAACAAATGCATCTTGTACACCCAGTTAACCTTTTACATACTATAAGTTCTCAAAACACTAACTTTTGGAGCTCCAAACTTCAAACCACTTCAAATGAAGATAGATATGAGAAATACACATACTTCCAAAACTACAGCACCAAAAACCACACTGTAGAGAAATGTGGAGAAAAACCATTTCTCCCAGACAACATTGCAATACACATAAATTTCACACTCTAGTAAACACAACTTTCTCTAAAATTTTAGATATAACATCTATGGACACCTCTGATCAACATATCTAAAACACATAATAAGATCTTCAACATAGAAGAAATGTAGAGAAAAGTTAGAACTCTACTGTCACAAAGAACATCTCTCCAACATGTTGTTTTCTCTTTTCTTCAAATTTTCTCAAAATCACTTGGAAATGAAGCACTACAAACACATTCTCATCACCTACAACACTTCCTCATTGCAACCAAACCAACTACAACATAGAAACACTAGAGGTTGAAACTAGTGACAACACAATGAAACTAATCAAAGCATCATCATAACCTCTTAACCATAAATGCAACAACATAAACTTCCAACAATCGCCAACAGTGTGAACCAGTTGACATCAATGACAATACAAAGACTACATGTACTTCCAAAAATATCCCCTTTTGTCATTGATGACAACACATGATATGAACAACCATCAATAACAAACACATTGGTTCATACCAATAAATTTCTTTACTCTCTCCCATTTTTTGTTTATTCTCTCCCCTTTACTCAACTAGCTCTCTTTTTTTAACATTATTCTCTCTCTCTTTGACATCAATGTCAAAGGACAACATATTGGCATCTTTCTCTCCCTTTGACATCGAACATACCCGTACCTTCTCACCATTTCTTTGCAACTTCCTTTTTCTTTTTACTATTCTACATACTCCCCCTTATGAGCACACAACAAACTGTACCAACCAACAACCACTACACATATCCTTTGACATAGCTGCCAAGGGAAAAAACCAACCTACAATAATAAGACTTACTCACCTTGATTGTAACAGCCAATAATGCCACTACCTACTCCCCTTGAGAGGTAGCCACCAACACCAGTCTAGAACAAAGAATGAATCTTGAGATCCTAAGGATTGATGCATATTCTTATGCATTTAGTTCAAAGGAGGGGTAATAACCCCTAACTTCTCCCAAAGATACTCAAAAGTGTCCTTAGTGTTGGGATATGGTGTTGTACACCATTGTATAAATTGATTTATTATATTTTTGTAATTAAATAATTGTTTAGTTGTGATACACCTTGGTGTTGTTAATCACACTAGGTAATTATTTGGGGTCCACTTGATGTTTTATTACAACATTATATTATTATTATTTGTGTGGGAGACATGATAATAATTTAGTATTGGGTAAATACTAAATAATGTGATGTCTTAGTACCCAATATTAAATAAGGGGTTAGTGGTTTTGTATTCAAATGGTTTTGTGGTACATGGTGTCACCTTACCACTAGTTGTATTTTGTGTGAGCTTATGTCTATAAAACCAAACACATGTGTAGTGGTTTAGGTTGGCCAAGTGGTTTGGATATCATTATTGAGTCTTCTTGTGGAGTGCATTTCTAGAGCATGGCATGGGATGCGTGGATTCATGCTTGGACACATGGGAATGCATTGGAGGGCTTGATGCATCAGAGGTGTTCATTGTAACTCTTGTATTTGCTTCATGGCTGATTAATATGGAATACAAATGCTTTTGGAGGCTAGTTTTTTCCCCTCTTGAGGGTTTTTCCAAGGTATATCTTGTGTCATCTTTGATGGGTATGTTGTCTATTCTCTTGCATGTGGATTCTGAGCACTTATTTCCATTGTTATCTCTTTTGGGTTATGTGGAAATTGTCATATAATGGTTGTAAGTTTCCTTACAAGTGGTATTAGAGCTTTCATGGTTGAAGATTTTATGTTATAACCCTAGGTTGAGAAAATGTTGATTAAGTTTGAATCTATGCAATGCATGAGAGACTGAAAGAAATGGAAAGATATGAGAGTTTTGTAGGTTGTTTATTGCAGATCTAAGGGTTTTGGGTTTGTTGTTATGATGGGTTGTTTGTAGATTTGAGGTGTGAAAAATTACGGAAAAATAGTGTTTCTTGGTTGTGCATTCAAATGGGAGTTTTGTGGGGGAAATTTCACAAATTACCTCTTGGGACAAAATGGACCTCATGGTTGGATTCAAGTTGGCTGAGTGATGAATTTTAATATATAATTTTCCCTATTTTGGTTACTAAAACAAATGCAATTTTTTTTTGTAAAATCCCCCTTTGTTGTTATAAAGTCAACATTATTATTGCAAAAAATTAAAAAAAATATTTCATCATAGAAAAATTCTCATTGGTGTACCTACAAAATAAAATAAATTAAAAATAAAAATAAAAATAAATCATAAGAGAAAAGGGCTAATGAAAGTTTTTGAATAGAATTTAAAAAAAAATAATAACATAAAGTTTGGGGGGAGGTCAGCCCCCGTGTTGTACCCTGTTGGCTTAGTCTACCGACGGTACCGTAAGGTATTGTCGATAGTCTTGCCAGTGGGCTGATAGCTAGTGAGGCTTGGCATACCACCACCCCATTTTGGGGTTTAAAACCTTTTAAAAAAACTTTTAAAATTTTCTTTGTAATTTTTAAAAATATCCATGGTTTTTCTGGGCACTGCCCATTTGACTCTTGGGGTGTGCCTTTTTACCACCGATCCTTTTTTTGTGTGAATATGTAACTTTATATTTGAATTAATATAGATAGTTTCCTATTCATTAAAAAAAAAAAAAAATCTTTGTAATTTTTAAAAATATATGCTTATATTAAAATCCACCCATGAATTTTTAAAGGAGACTTAATTTTTTTTTTAAATGAAAATTAAATTGAAATTTATAAGGATTTCAAGTCCGCCACTAGGGGAGTGGTGCTGCCTAGGTGGGGTCACCGCTCAACCACCTAATTTTTTTTGCCTCAAGTGCAAACTAGTATTTTTCTTCTAAGGGGCATAACTTTCACCCAGGTAGTCCTTTTTTTTTCTTCTTGGACTCATTCAAAAGGTGACTCAGAGCTCTATGTTCTGGTGCTAGATATTTTTTCAGATTTTGCAGTTTTAACAATATTTTTCTTGTTGGAATTTAGATGTTTGGTTTGAGCTTCGAGAGGTGATATTAGGTGCATACAAAGTCAAATTTTGGACTTCAAATAGTCGATGGAAAGCTTGTTCAAAGAACTACACAATGGATCAAGTTTGGAGCTGTTCTCACATGATTTATTTTATGATATTCTATCCTAATTTATTTATGGGTTTCTTTGACTATGGTGATACTATGAGCTTATGGATTGTTGGATCTAGGATATTTGATGTTGGATTCATTGTATGCTCAATTGTACATCTCAAATTATTCTCTTTTTGACATGGTTATCAGTTTGGTTGGATTTGTATGCTTCATTTTTGTATCTACAAATTGTGTAGCATTGTAGGTGGTCTATACTTACTTGTTGCACCTATGACTTGTACATGGGTTGTCTATGCCCATAGATATTTTAGTGTTGATGCATTTTTAGTTTTGGTGGCTTGGTTTAGTCACTTTGTTTACTAGTTTTGATGCCATGATGAGGAGGTGAGATGGTATTACTAGGTACAGTCATGATGCGAGATCTATGCAGTTGACTATGTTATGCAGATATGTGGACACAGTTGGGTTGAGTTGTTGGTACATTTGGTGGTGATCATGGTGTCATGGATGTTTCTTGTGATTTCAAGACTTTGGCATGTCATGATGGTTTATGCAGGTGCATTTTTGGTGGTGTTGGATTGGTTCTTGATTTAGGTTGTGGCGGTGTATCTTCTTGGTATGAGGATCATGGTTTACTTTGCTTTCTTATTGAGGAGCTCATGTTGCATTTGAGTTCTTTGATTATGTGAGGGCTCTTGGTTGATCTTCATTAGGACTTTATTATCACGATGTCATGATAGCTTGTTACATTCATTGGTTTTACACTTTCAGTGGGAGCTTTTGACAATGATGGTTTGGTAGTGATGGATATGTTTATGATTATTTGTTGTCAGTTGTATGTTTCTTCTTGGCTTGGAGATCTTGGTTTCACTTGTATGTTACTGATATTACAGTTGAGTGTGTGCAAACCTAGATGTTCTTCATGGAGAGGATGGTTTTCATGATGCCATGTGTAGCTCGTACCATGGTTTAGTGGGAGTTGTTGGTAGTGACATGGATGCATCATTGGGTATGGTTATCTTCATGTGATTGGGGATATATTTTCTTGGTTTAGAGTGTTGGCTACTATGTCATGGTTTACTCTTGATGTGCATTTAGAGTTTGGCATGGTACTTGTTCTCTTGAGATCATGATGTTTATATATATGTTATGGTGCATGTGATCTCCTAGGAGGAGATGGTTAGATCATGGATGTCATGTTTATGTTCTTAATTCATGATTGGATCTTTGACATTGATTGTGGTAGTTCTCTTTATATTGGATACATTGATCATTTGCTTGATTACTTCATGGTGGTGCTATGTTGCATTTGGAGTTTGACATGGATTGATTGTTTACCAATACTCATGGATACTTGGATACTTAGGTGATGGTTGCATTTCTCTTGTGATTAGAGACATTTGCTTGAGATAGTTACTCTTTGGAGGTTTTAGTAGTAAGATCAAGGAGCTTTCACCTAGATATGGACATGAGTTCATTATAGACCGTTAGAGGAGATTATTCTTGGAGTGATTCATGATGACTTGGCTATCTTGGAGGAGTATTCTCTTTCCCAACTCTTGACCCACTCGACAGCTTGTGATTTGAGAGGAGTTTTCCCATTGTATCTTTCAAATGTGTTATGTTTTGTGCTTTGATTCTCATGGGATTGAGTTGATTCATGGTGATTGATTTGGATACCCATTTTAGGATGGTTTAACATGAGTTTATATGCTTTATCTTTCATAGATATGGATCTTGAGCTATGGTTAGTTAGCTCTAGAGAATTCATTTTGAGGGATGTTATGACATGGTTATCTCCTTGTGCATTTGAGTTTATGATATCATTCATTGTTGAGGATTGTTAGGAGATGGATTATGGGCTGATTTCTAGTATTGGGGATGGTTACTATGAGTTTGATATTCTTGATTAGAGAGGCTTACATCCATGTTGGCATTATTACATTGATTCATATGTTGTACTTGATCTATGAGATTGGGTGCTATGGATGTTGTTGAGGCGTTTCTTTTGGGGTTGTTAGCAGATCATACTTGACACAACAATACAATCTTGAGGTGTTGGTAGAAGGAAATTATGGTTTACAAGTTTTCTCTTCTTCATGGTTTCTTCTTAGATATTCATGGTTTGGGGAGATGGTGGCAACATGTTGTGAGAGATTATGCAACTTCTTGGGTTGCATGTGTGGATTATTGTTATTGTTCTTGGTACTTCATGCTTTGATTTACTTATCACACCTTGATGTATAGAGTTGATTGGTAGAATTGATATGCTTTGAAATTACCTATACAATGAGAGTTCCTAGATATGTATATTCTTCATTAATACCTTGGAGGTATACTTGATATGCTTTGAAATTACCTATACAATGAGAGTTCCTTGATATGTATATTCTTCATTAATACGTTTGATATAGGGAGCTTGGTTGTAGTTTACAGGCTGCATATGCTCTTGGCATGAGTTTACTAATGTATTGATACCTTGGAGGTATGGATGGTTGGATGTATTAGCATGTGTTGTGGATTCCATTTATGATCATGTGGGTTTTTTAGTTGATAGCAGCTTGGTTAGAGCCTTTGTTATCATTTGGATTTGATGCTTGTGCTCGTGGATTGGTGGATCTTCACCTTGGCATGTTCCTTTTCTTCCATAGGCAACATGTTGGAGGATGAGAGGAGTTCTTGCTTGAGATGGTGGTCACTTTGTTATTATTTCCGGTATCTTGGTGGAGCACGAGAGCATCTTACAAATTCATGTGATTTCATGTATGGCTATGATGATGCATTTCATTCATTGATCCCTTATGTAATGTATACAACAAGTGGGAGAATGTTGGGATATGGTGTTGTATACCATTGCATAAATTTATTTATTATATTTTTGTAATTAAATAATTATTTAGTTGTGATACACCTTGGTGGTGTTGTTAATCACACTAGGTAATTATTTGGGGTCCACTTGATGTTGTATTGTAGTTCATTATATTATTATTTTTGTGGGAGACATGTGATAATAATTTAATATTTGAAAAATATTAAATAATGTGATGTATTAGTACCCAATATTAAATAATGGGTTAGTGGTTTTGTATTCACATGGTTTTGTGGTACATGGTTTCACCTTACCACTAGTTGTATTTTGTATGAGCTTGTGACTATAAAAGCAAACACATGTGTAGTGGTTTAGGTTGGTTGAGTGGTTTGGATATCATTATTGAGTCTTCTTGTGGAGTGGACTTGTGAAGCATGGCATGTCCATGTGTGGATTCTTGCTTGGACACATGGGAATGCATTGGAGGACTTGATGCTTTAGAGGTGTTCATTATAACTCTTGCATTTGCTTCATGGCTGATTAATATGATGGAGTATGGATGCTTTTGGAGACTAGGTTTTTCCCTCTTGAGGGTTTTCCCAGGGTATATCTTATGTCATCTTTGATGGGTATATTGTCTATTCTCTTGCATGTGGATTCTGAGCACTTATTTGCATTGTTATCTCATTTGGGTTATGTGGAAATTGTCATATAATGGCTACAATTTTCCTTATGCTTAGGAAGATCCTTAGTGAATATATCAGCAACCCAATCCTTTGTAGGCACATACACTAGCTTTACTTCATCCCCTACAACCTTCTCTCTCAAAAAGTGATATCAAATTGAGATATTTTTTGTCCTTGAATGCATTACCAGATTCTTTGAAATGCTAATAGCACTTGTATTATCACAAATTATAAAAACTGGTTCATCATATACAACTTTGATATCCTTCAAAGTTTGCTTCATCCATAACACTAGAGTGCAACAAGATGTTTTAATATATTCTTCCTCTGTAGTAGACAATAACATGGAATCTAGATTCTTGCTTAGCCAAGAAATCGACCTATTTTCAAGAAAGAATGCACCACCACTTGTACTTTTCTTGTCATCAACACAAACTGCCCAATTAGCATCTATGTAAGCACTTAGAGAGAAATCGTCATCCTTTGGATACCACAAACCATGTTTTGGAGTTCCGTTCAAGTATTTGAATATTGTCTTCATTGTTAACACATGTGACTCTCTAGGATCTTCTTGAAATCTAGCCACAAAACAAACTGCATGCATGAGATCCAATGTAGTAATATTTAAGTATAACAGTCCTCCAATCATTGATTTGTACTTGCTATGAGATCAACCTTAGGGGATTCATCATTCTTGCTCAACTTGAAACCAATAACCGTAGGGGTACATACTAGTTTATAATCTTCCATTCCAAACTTCTTCAACATTTCCTTGACATATTTTGATTGTGAAATGAATATACCTTTTCCTATTTGATTGATTTGTAGTCCATGGAAGAAATTCATCTCCCCAAACATAGACATCTCAAACTCTTTCTACATCTCTTCTGTTAATCTCTTGCACATTGTTTCATTTCCTCCAAAGATTGTGTCATCAACATACACAACCACAATCAAGATTTGATATTTTTCAACTTTGAAATAAATATTACTATTTGTGGTACCTTTATTCAATGCTTGCTGAAACAAGTACTTATCCAATCTTACATACCAAGCTCTAGGAGCTTGATTTAGTTCATAAAGTTCCTTCTTCATTCTGCAGACCATATCTAGTTTTTCTAATAACTAAAATCCTTATGGTTATTAAATGTATACTTCTAACTCACCATTCAAGAAAGTAGACACAACAGGAAATTAGCACCTGATTTGACACCAAATTTTAGCATATTTTGAGTACATGAATTGAACAATTTGGTTGGTGCTCAACTCGGCACAAACAGGCATGGTTAGCTCAGCGTCGTATTTTGTGTTGACATTTCAGCCGGATTTTGTCCTGTATTTTGCACCAAAAAATCAAACCGCCTCTATTAGCACCCAAAATAGCATCAAGAAGTAACGACGAAAATTGTGCTAAAATTGGTCTCCTATTTGGCTTTCGATTTTGCTTCCATGTCTACTCCCATTTTTGCTTCTATTTTTGCTTCCAATTTTGCATCCAATTTTGCTTCCAGTTTTTCCTCCAGGTTTGCTTCCAAGTTTGCTTCCAATTTTGCTTCCAAGTTTGCTTTTGGTTTTGCTTCTAGGTTTTCTTTCAGTTTTGCTTCCGATTTTCCTTCCAATTTTGCTTTCGGTTTTGCTTCCAATTTTGCTTATGGTTTTGCTTCCAAGTTTGCTTCCAGTTTTATTTCCAGTTTTGCTTCTATTTTTTCTTCTAGTTTTGCTTCTAGTTTTCCTTCCAAGTTTGCTTTTGGTTTTGCTTCCAATTTTGCTTCCGATTTTGCTTCTAGGTTTGCTTCCAATTTTGCTTCCAGATTTTCTTCCAGTTTTGCTTCTATTTTTGCTTCCAGGTTTGCTTCCAAGTTTGCTTCCAGTTTTGCTTCTGGTTTTGCTTCCAGTTTTGCTTCTAGTTTTGCTTCTAGTTTTGCTTCTAGGTTTGCTTCCATATTTGCCTCTAGTTTTGCTTCTAGTTTTGCTTCTAGATTTGCTTCCAATTTTTCTTCTAGTTTTGCTTTGAGGTTTGCTTCCAGTTTTGCTTCCAATTTTGCTTCCAAGATTGCTTTTGGTTTGCTTCTAGTTTGGCTTCCATTGTTGCTTCCTTTTTTTGCTTCTAAAAATGCTTCTTGTTTTGCTTCCATTTATTAATTAATATGTTTTATTTCAATTTAATCAGTTAAATATATTATGCCTCTTAAATAACTCATATGATTAAATAACAATATAATTATTGTAACATGATTATCATCTATAATTAAAACAAGTGAGTCAAATATCTATAATTTAATTGAATTTGACATCTATCCTGAGCAGTAAATTAAAATCATCATACTTAATAAATATTCATCCAAAAATCATCAACCATTTATATATATATAAATTAACAAGTCAATATTGATAAGATCATCATCATATACAACTAAAACAAGTGAAAGCCAAATATGCTAGTACATCAAAAACATGTCAAAATGATACATGTCTAATAGTCGACATAAGTGAAAATGATACATGTACAAATGATATAAATAAAAATGATAAATTATGTAACTCAAATTGATACAAGTCAAGATAATACATGTCCAAATGATATAGTGAAAATGATAAATTTCAATATGATAAAACTCAACAATATAGTACTATAGGCCATGAAAAGAGTCATCATAATGATATATCAACAATGATCCATGATGTAGTCTATATGATCATGAATGCCACTAGTTACTATCACCAGTTGTCTCATCATCATCATCATCATCATCATCACCATCGTGATCATCATCATCATCGTCATTGTCGTCGTCGTTGTCATCATCATCATTATCATTAGCCTTGGTGTCTTCCGTATCTACATCATCATCGCCCTCTTCCATGTGATTTGTACCGGAAGAACTAATATTTTGTGGGTCTATATCATGTTGAGGATCATCTTGATCTTCTGGAAGACCCATGTTCTATAAAAAAAAAATTAAAATGAAAATTTATTATTTATGTCATGCAATAATTTATTTTTCTTCTATATATCAATATTACAACATATGAGACAAAACCATAATCCTATTACATCATATCAAAGTGCACATACCATGATAAAATTTCAAAAAAGTTACAGCTAATACTGGTGAGTCAGGAGAAACTTCAACTTTCAAAAACAAAGCCAATTAGGCTGGTAGACTTGTGGATTAGGCCAGGAAGAGGAAGAAAGATGACTGGAACTATGGAGGCTCACCATAATGGATTTCAATATTCAACCATGAGAGAAGAAGAGAGTTGATATCATGTATTAGAACATTAAGCATGCATTCTTCCAGCTAGCGGAGAAGGAGATGATTACTTTGCTTCATTTTCATTTGCATAACCATATCACGGCATGGGAACCAAGAAGACCAAGGATGTTCAGTTTTATGTGGAGGTAATGGATGTGGTCCAAAATTTAGGAGGGGCAAGAAGGTCAATGTATGATCCTGATGAAATTGAGGAAGAACAACAAGAGAGGGGTAGGAAAAATAAAATCAATACAGAGTTTCAAGGATTTGTCAAGAAAGTAAGAGAGCTATGGGAGTAGCCTCATCTAAAATATTTTGAAATAGGGTTTGATATACCATTTAGAGAGCTTGGTTTTCATGGAGTTCTTTTCAAAGCCTTTTCTTTTATTGTTCCTACGGTAAACTGATTGGTAGAGTTGGTGGAATTACCTTTCTTAGTAATCACTATTAGTAAGATTGAGATTGTTAACCTTGAGAGAGTAGGACTTGGGAAAAATGCATTTGGTATGGCTATTGTTTTCAAAGATTTCAAGTGGGATGTACTCCGCATTGACGCCATTCCTTAATCTTCACTTGATGGTATCAAGGAATGGTTGAACTCCATGGATATAAAGTATTATGAAAGCAGAATGAACTTGAACTGGTGGCCAATTTTGAAGAGTATTACTTATGATCCAGATAAATTTATTGAAGATAGTTGGGAATTTTTGAATATGGAAGCTAGTGATTCTAATTTTGATACTTCAAAAGAGACAAATCAAGGATATGATCCCTCTAATGTAGAAGAGGAATCAAAATAAAATTTAATATAGCCACCATTAAGAGTGTTATAAGCCAACAAGATGGAGGGAATTCTTATATAAGGATAATTTTCAATGTTGCAGGTACCGGCTTTATTGCCAACTACAATGGAAACATTGAAATTCCCTATCAATATTTATGTTAAGGAAATTTCCTTTAGATGCAAGGATTCAAAGCACATCAACCATGTGGTACAAATGATTAAATCCAAGAGACGATCTGTAGCAATGAAAGAGTCTGAAAAGGCAGAGAGAGCTACAGTGGCGACATAGGAGAAACTTCATATTTCAAAAACAAAGCCAATTAGGTTGGAAAATGTGTGGATCAGGCCAACATTTGGTGGAAGAGGATGAAAGATGATTGGAACTCTGGAGGCCCACCGTAATGGATTTCAGTATTCAACCATGAGAGTGGAAGAGAGAGCTAATATCATGTATCAAAACATTAAGCATGCATTCTTCTAGCCAGTGGAGAAGGAGATGATTACTTTGCTTCATTTTCATTTGCATAACCATATCATGGCATGAGAACCAAGAAGACTAAGGATGTCTAGTTTTATGTGGAGGTAATGGATGTGGTCCAAAATTTAGGAGGGGAGATCCTAATTTCTACCAAGAGGCATAAAGTCAGATGAATTAAGTTCACCTACATGTCATCCAAAGTTTACTTCCAATTTTTATGACTATTTTTCTTGACTGTAAGAGTTTACTTACAAATTTGAAATTTCTTTATGGTCACTTTGATGAGGATATATTCAACCAATGTGTAAGAACCTTTTGTTCCTATCACAAGCATCTATGCATTGCAAGAATTATGATTATCTATGGTCTATAGCTATGTTGTCTCACTTATTGAATCTTCTATTTCAATGTTTTCTATGGCCTTTTCTATTTGAGGTAGCTCCTAACAATCCTACCTCCTTTCCTTAGCTGAGAAGTGGATTTGAATTTGGAAATACTGCACTTTAAAACTAGCTATGGTTTAAGGAGAGATATTCTAGCTTTGTTGTTGATAGCCTCAATCTTCAACAAGGACTTAGATGCATGGACTAAAATGCAACCTTTCAAACTTAGATTTGAATGTGCATAATTTGATTGATTATGGTTTTCATAGGCAGTTGTCTTTACATAACTATTCTGGATTGTCAATATGTGTAATAGTGACTGCATCCTTATCAAGTTCAACTACCTTTATTTAGAATGCCTTGGCCTTTGGACTTGATACAAAGTTGTGCATTGTTATTCCATATTTGTAACATGTAGGACATTTAAGGGGTACAACATACAAAAATTCAGTACTGTCATCCAAGGAAAACTTACAGATGGTGTATCAAGAACAATATAAAATTATTTTATTAGGGTTAATGCTTTCTTCCCCCACACTACTGATATTTTCTCCAAAACATGTTTTTTTAATTATCATTTCAACACAACTCAAAATTCAATGTATTGATTAACATTTGTTACACATTTTAGTTGTTTATGCAAATGATGCACATATGTTAACTCAATCAGTGTTGTTACTTCAGTAGTTTGACTTCTATGACAACCAACCATTAGACCATTGTGTGCGGGAGAACATTTGTGCTTTTAGTTAGCTTTTTTGGACAAATCTAATGGGTGTTGAGGACATTCCATTTATCTTTTGAATGTTAAGAAGTTAGAGTTTCAAGGATTTGTCAAGTGAGTAAGAGAGCTATGGGAGCAGCCTCATCTAAAATATTTTGAATAGAGTTTGATATACCATTTAGAGAGCTTGGTTTTCATGGAGTTCCTTTCAAAGCCTCTACTTTTATTGTTCCAATGGTAAATTTTTTGGTAGATTTGGTGAAATTACCTTTCTTAGTAATCACTATTAGTGAGATTGAAAATTGTTAACCTTGAGAGAGTAGGACTTGGGAAAAAGGAATTTGATATGGCTACTGTTTTCAAAAACTTCAAGTGGGATGTACTTCACATGTACGACATTCCTCAATCTTCATTTGATGGCATCAAGGAATGACTGAACTCCATGGATATAAAGTATTATGAAAGCAAAATGAACTTAAACTGGCGACCAAATTTGAAGACTATTACTGATGATCTAGATAAATTTATTGAAGATGGTGGTTGGGAATTTTTGAATATGGAAGCTAGTGATTTGGATTCTGATAATTCAAAAGAGTCAGATCAAGGATACGAACCCTCTAATGTAGAAGAGGAATCAAAATCAGATGAGGAAGGTTCAAAAGATGAATCTCTTGTGGAGTCAGAGGAGGATGAAGAAGAAGAAGAAGATTCTGAAGAGGAGGAAGGTAAAACATGGGATGAATTAGAAGCTGAATCCAAAAATACAGATAAGGAAAAAGGAGACAAGTTTGACAGTGAAGAAGAAAGGTGATAACAAAAGGTAAAAGCTACAGAGAAGTTTTGGACACCTGATATTAGAGATTCAAGAGGAATTCCTGCCAAGAGGCATAAAGTCAGATGAATTGAGTTCATGTACATCCTTCTACTATTTATTCATGCACATAAATGGTCATCTTGTAATCATAATATTTGAGCTCTATTTACTCATCCTACGCATTAATAAACAACTCAACACAAGAGATGCAAATTGACATATTAATACAACAATATCCAACTAAGTTATTGAAACTCAACTATTGATACCTCATTCTCCATCCAGATTAAAAAATCATTTCACTTTTTGTTTTGTAACATATTCTTTTCAAACTATATTGTAGAAAAAGTTCATAGAAAATTAGTTGGCTAGAAAAGTAAGTTGTTGAGATTGACAGGAAAAAATCAGCTTTTAAAGGCTTCCCTTCAGAATATACCTGTCTATTATCTCTCAATGTTCAATATTCCTGCTTATATTGCTGACAAAATTGAAACAATTCAAATAATATTTTTATGGTCAGGGGTGGAGGAAAGGAAAAGAATGGCTCTTATCAAATGGGAGAAGGTATGTGTCTCAAAAAAAGGAGGGTTAAGCATCAGAAAACTAAAAGTGTTTAATAAGGCTTTAGTGGCTAAAATGGGTTGGTTCCTATTGGAAAATGAAAAAGATTGGGCCATTGTTCTTAGAGACAAGTATCTTAATAACAAGGATGCTAGTTGTTTCCTAAGGAAGAAGGAGCTCCCGCATGGATTAGTGTTTTGGAACAACCTCCTTAAAATTAGAGGAGTGCTAAATAGTGGTGTGAAAATTAGGATTGGCAATGGTTTAAACACTGATTTTTGGGATGATCCCTGGTCTTCTTTGACCCCTTTTTCGGCCTCAGATAATCTTCAATTGATCAAAGGAAGATTGAAAAGAGAAATTGACAAAAAAGTTTCTAATTACCTTGAGTAGGATGGAGTTTGAACCAAATAGAAAAATTTCAAAGACTATCTTAATAATGTTGTTCTTAGATGAAACAAACAATAGGATTGGGATGATACACTTGAGCAACTTATGAGACAAATTGGAAATTTTGATCTATTTTCAAGAAGCAAAAAGGATGAGTGGATTTCGACAAAAACTACTAGAGGTAGTTTTTCGGTCAAATCTTCTTATGAGTCAAAGATGCAACTAACTATGATCTTGGGCTCTTTTGATTGGCTTAAGGTATGGAGGAAGAACATCATTTTGAAAACAAATTTATTTTGGTGGATAGTTATACATGGTAAGATCCTCATGATTGATAATCTTAAGAAAAGATGTTGGTACCTTGTCAATAGGTGTAGTCTATGCAATGAAGAAGAGGAAAATATCATAAATTTGTTTTTTCAATGCTCATATGCATGCAATGTTTGGGGTTTTTTTCTTAATACTCAAAGTAGAGTGGGTTTTTCCTAATAGTATTCAACTATTTGTTGAAGGATGGAACTTTTACCCTTATTCCCATAATATAATTTGTGATCTATGGGGAGAAATTCCACCATTTTTGGTTTGGGGATTGTGGAAGGAGAGGAATAACAGAGTGTTTAGGGAGAGAACTAAAACTAGTAAGGAGCTATGCTAAATTGTGAAATAGAAAATTCAAGAAATTATGGAAAATTGTAAGTATAAGCAGGCTAAGAAACAACCAACTCAGTAGGAATTAAGCATAAACAATAATGGGAACTCTCTCATGACTTAAATAATGTTAATTGGTTAAAAAAAATTATGAGAAGAAGCACAATCTGGATTCCCCCAAATTTAGGATGGGTGAAATGTAATTTTGATGGATGCTCGAAAGGCAATCCAGGAAGGGTTGCTGCTAGTGGAGTGATAAGAGATGATAAAGAAGCTTATCTAATTGGGTTCAACAAAGGCTTAGGAACAACAACCAATAACTTTGTCAAGGCTTCAACTATTTGGATAGGAGTCCGACTCCTTAGGGAAAGGGGATATAATAAAATCATTGTGGACAGTGATTCAAAGTTGATAATAGACTACTTCAATAGTAAGCTAAATATACTAGAGGAAGTTAAAGATATGTTGGAAGACTGTAAGAGCATTTTGCAAGAAATTTAGAGTGTTAAAATTTTCCATACCTTAAGGGAAGGAAATAAAATGGCAAATACGAGGCCAATATTGGGGTTAATGAAGAAAATTTAATAATGTGGGACTTCAAGGACTTGCTGAATCAAATAAAGGAAATCCTTTCTAAAGATAGACTTGGAGAAAAATATTTAAATAAAGACTAATGGAGGGGGACTACTTTATTATGAAAATGAGTAATAGGATGCTAAGGTTAATTAGGAGGTGGCCCCCATGGATGCGTGCTAGCATGCTGAGTGGGAGATATTGTAGGCATAATTCAAAAAGATCATTAGACCTCAATAGAAGGATTTACAAGTGTGGGAATGGTCACCCGGACGGTGAGGATGAGTACCAGGAGAGAGAAAATTTAAATTGGGAATTAATTGGCATGTGGTGTAATTGGGGACTAGATCTCCGATTTGACAGATGGAGAGGTATTGGTAACAATGAAGAAAGGTGAAATAAAACAAAGGAAATTATTGCTCAGAAGGGAGGCATAGTTTCCATGCATAATAATGATCACCGGCGAAAAGGTGGCAAGTGTGAATCGCTTATGAAAATAGAAAAAACCCTAAGCCGTTTAATTTTCAAATGTATAATCATAGAGTTTACATTCGAACTGAGAGTGTGGAAATACTAGTGGTGAGTGTAGAGGACACAAAAGGAAAACATAGTGATTTCTTGCTTGTTCCCAAAAATTTTCATAGTTTGGTGAATATGGTTGGTCCTAGGAAGTGGATTGAACCACATAAATTTTACTCACTTCACAATAATGAGGAGCTCTAGAGTATGTTTGAATAGGTGGGTTTCACCCATTATTTTGCTGCTATGGAGAGGTATAATGAGAGGCTCAACTACAAGTTCACCAATTTGTGGAGAGATGGAGAGGTTAATCTGGGAGGGATTCAATTCAAAGTGGATGCTAAGCTGATTGTAGACATGATGGGCTTGGCGTATGAAGGATCAAAAATTGCCAAGGTTAGTAATGCTAAATATCAAGATTACTTTGAAAAGTTTTTTCAAGGGAAAGAAAAACCTGAAAGGTTTCAAAATGGTTATTCTAGGGTTAAGCTTCATCCTCCATACCATAATTTCTACTTTGTAGTGATGAAATATTTTACCCTTGAGGGCCAATACCAATTTTTCCATGGCTATCACTTCCCCATTCTCAATCATATTAGGCATTAGGAGAAAATTAACTTGTTGTTCTTCTTGTTTTCCTCCCTAAGCCAAAGCCTCACTCATGGTGAAAACCTGCCTTTACATTAGGGCCTAATAAGGGCTATTTGTAAATTTTTCTTATTAAAAACCCCACAAAAAAACCTAGTTTTGAAAATGCTTGAAAGCCCTAAACCCCAAAGCTCAGTGAAGATTGAGCTCCTTGAAAACCTTCCTGCCCTGACGCCTAAAAAGTCTAGTAAGAAATCTCAAAGCTTGACGAGTTCTAGAAAAAAAGACTTAAGTCTTGAAATGGCCATGTGGAAGGAGCTACTTGTGGTCACTCTTGAAAAATGAAAAGATTTCTCGATGGAGTTGGGAACCAAAAAAAGGAGAAGGCTGAAATTGAGGGAATTAGGTGAAGAAGTGGACACCATAACTATCCTCGATGATAACGAGATGGAGGGTTTTCACCAGAGTGGTAGAAGGTCTTAAATATTGGAAATGGTGGCATCTAAAGGAAAGGAGAAGAAGAAAAATGATCAAAGCTCAGAGGAGAAACTCCAAAGTATTCTAGAAAGTGTTGAGAGAAAAGAAGACAAGGAAATTAATTCCTCAACCATAGAAACTCCAGATAGGCTGGGGGATGAGTCAACTAAAGAAGAGGATTCGGGAGAGGAAAGTGAAGGAGGTAAGGGTGATGAAGAAAGGGAGGAGTCATAGTAGGAAATGGTCTAGGATGAGGAGGAAGAAAAACAATATGGAGTAGAGGATATTAATAGAGAGGAAACTGAAGATGCTGAGGATATGAATGGGAAATTTAATAGTCTAGAGGAGAGAATGAAAATTCTAGAGTAAAATATTCTTGAGAAAGTGGAGGAAGGTAGAGTCCAAGCCCTGGAAATTCAGATAAATGGAATAATTGAGGACAAATTGAAAGTGTTGGAGAAAGTTGTACAAACAAAAGGAAATTCCCATAAGATTTAGACCCTAGAAGAAGCTATCAAGAATGTGTGCATGCTAGTGGATGTTGTGATGAAGAAAGTCATTATGGCCACTATCTCAGGGATGGGAAAAATAAAGAAACAATAGAAGAAGAAGGCAATGGGTGATGGTGAGGACCTTACACATAAGATGGAGTGGAAGGCCACAACAAATGGTACTATTGAAGACCTAGTCAAAACTTGGAAGCTGATTGAAGATGCATAGCCTGGTTGCTTGACTGTGTTGGTTTCTTTTTTTTTTTTTACGTTTACTTTTTGCTATGTTTTGGTCTGTTGATACTAGTTATGGCCATCGAGGCGAGAGATTTAATCTTTTTAATGTTATGTATATTTTGAGTAGGAACTATATGATGGTTATCTATAAGCACTATAGATGGTTAAGTGGGGATGCTACTACTGATAGCTTTAGTTTTTTTTATCCGTTTGATAGAACTAATATGTTTGATAGAAAATGGATTGGTTAAGCTTTTTGGATGGGGAATTGGGAAGCCTAGTGAGCTTCCTACTTTTGTTGTAATTTTTGTTTGGGTCAGGTCCTTTTTCCTTGTTTAATCAATCAAAAACATATTCTTTTCAAATTGATTTGGATGCGGCCATATTTCTCCTCCTATCAAAACATGGAACATGGACTAGTTAAACTAATTAATATGCAATCATTTACTTTTTCCAAGGAAATAAAAAAAAATATCATTTAACATATTAACTATGCTTACAAATGTATAGATCAAGGCTTGTAAACCTTTCTGGCCACTTCGATGCATGGCATGAAGTTTCTCAAGCCTAGCCTTGGAGGCCTTGTCCTGAAACATATACTAATTCAATTTAACTATGCACAAATAAAATTTAAATATCATTTAATAAAATTGATATAATATTATGAGAAAATTCAAATACCCACATACTCTCCTCACTGGACTTCCTCCGTGCATCAGACTTCTCATATAATTTTACAAGCTCTTTCCATACTTTCACACTTACATAAATTGGCCTTCTTTTCTACCTTAGCTCAGGAGGAATTTTTTTTATCTTCTTTGTTTGGTTGCATTGAAATCTCTTGCAGTTTTGAGACATTCGTAGCTTTATCTTCTTTACAAATGAACCTGTGCCAAAATCAGTCCCCATGTCATGGATAACTACTTTTTTCAAATGCATGGGTATCTGTGAGAATGGAAAATGTAGATGGTCTTTGAATCATTGAAGGCATGATTCCTTCAACCTATTCACAAAAATTTTCCCAACATTCATCATTCAGACTTCCCTTGAAACCACCTTGTATTCTATCTTCGTATTGTAGCTACCAATGCAAGTTGATAACATGGCGTGGTGGAAGAATTCTGTGTCCCAGGAGTGGCTGGGACATTGGAAGTCTCTACTCCCTATTCCACATTCTTAGAGTTTACTGTCATTTATTTCCTCCTAGATCTTTTACTTGATCCAGGACTTGTTGGGAATCAATTTATTCCCTTTGACACAATTGATTTTTTTACAATGTTTGAGGGGCGTTACCAAATTATTTTTCTATGTATCTGGCAAGCGTTGTCTAGTCCAAATTAACCAATTTGTTCACTACCTCTACCCCCAGTATGGAATCCAATTCCTCTTTATCTTGGTTAGTCTCATGTCCATGTATATATATTTAAATTATATTTCTTCTTTTAAATTTAGAAATAGAAAACTAAAAACTCAAAGTCAAAGAAACAATGGGAACATTTACAAATCTATAAATTGACAATGAATTACCTTATTGTGGCCAGAGTCTGCTGACAATGCTCCCTTCCTTTTATTGCTTGAAATTTTGAGGCAACCTAGGGAAAATTATTTTTGTCCAGTCTGTGGAGGAAAACGAAGTACACACTGTCAGGTATGAAAGTTTTGTTTTGTGGGGAAATATGTTCATTGGGTTTGCTTAGTGTTGATAACCTAGGGAAAATGTGTTCACTGGGTTTGCTTAGTCTTGATAACCTTATCATGAAAAATATTTCATAATGCAATCTTGCATGAATTTTTCATGGCATCGATGACTATGGCACGATTGGGCAAAACCAAGTGGTTTTTGCATTCATTTTCAGTAATGACCGACCCAATTCCCAAATTTTCCAAGCAATTCACTATTTCCTTGATATCCAGGTTAGGGGAAAAATACAAAGGCATCCTGGCTTCGTACTATAATATTTTGAGCTAAAGCTCAAATGGGTAGGGTAAAAATTTTTGTTGGTTTCTCAAAGGTTTTATAATTTATAATGATGGGAAAATTTAGAAGTTGCTTGGATAGGTTAGGCCACAAACCAGTAAACAATCACAAATTCAACCAAGAAAAAAAAATTATAACCTTACCTATGGTGTCGCAAACTAAATTGAATTTCTCATCAGTTGCTGGTAGCACCCTATTCTCTTCCTTCGCCTGACATTTTTCCCTTTTTTTTCATTTGATTTCTTCCTTCACATAGGAAATTTTTTAATTTTCGATTTTGATCTAGTAATCAGTGCTTTAGTCAGTGCTAGTTAATACCAACTTTAGCATCAAATTTTGGCCATTAATGTAATTTGTTTGGGGTGCCTAAGGCGGCACCAAGTGCACCTAATTGGGCATGTATCATTGTTGTATCATGACTATTTTCATTGTTGTGTATCATAGGATCCAGAGTATTGGAAATAATTCCAACTCCTACCTTTTTTTTGTGACCACCACTGTCCCATTGCTCCTTCATCAGCTTGGTGCGGTAGAGCAGTTTTTACCACAATCTTGCAAGGTGATTCATCCTTCTTGGCGAAAGTGTGGTGAAACATTTTGTAGCAGCACATGAGTCTTCCTTCTATTCCTGGCAGTGTTGCGGTGACTCCCACAATTCTTCTACCATTGGTGTGTGGTAGTGCGGTGACCACCGCTATCCCGCGGCGCAGCTCCTTCATCAACTCGGTGTGGTAGAGTGGTTTTTACCATGGTCTTGCAAGTTGTTTCTTCCTTCTCGATGGTAGTGTGGTGAAAGCTTTTGTGGTATAATTTTTATTCACAGAGGAGGCCATGGAGAGAGGACGTGGACAACGTAGAAATACTAAATCATTAAGAGGAAAGTGGGTGGAAATAGATGAGACAACAAAATTTACAGATATAATAGAGGTAAGAAGAGAAAGCAACCTCAACCAAACGAGGATGGCATCTATGAATTCATAAATGCTACAACATAGAGGAGATAACAATATGTCAAATATATGACTAAAGTGAGGTTTTGTGTTGGTTAGCATACTCGTTGAAATGATATAATTGGTGTACTAAACATTATTTACTATGATGTTGTGTATTATAGGGGTGAGATGAGGCCATGGCAACAAATTGTGTCATATCAAATCAAGTACTCAAATTTAGACTTAACTTAGGAAAAAAAGATCTGATGGAATTTTGTGATGCATCCATATTTTTTCACAATATTATTAAAATTTATAATGTATTATCCAATCTTGACATAAATTAATGCATGTTGTTGATTATTTTAGATGGAGATTGGAGAAAATGCAGAGCCTGAGTGTTCAACTAGCAAAAGAAGAAGATATGTATGTGGACGTGGACCTAAAATTGTTAAATCACGTAGATGACAGTGGGTGGATGAGGATATGATAATGGATACTGCAGACACAACAAATGATTACATTGAAGAAGAGGTAGGTCAGGACTATAGTACATGGGATGAATACTTTGAGAAAATTGTTGTTTATGGATGTTATATATGTCATGGAAAGAAAAAATTCAAACGAGCGATTGTACAAAGACATTACATATATGATGAGATTCCAGTCAGTAGTATGCAACCTACAATCAATTAAAGCCAAAGAATAATCAATGAGTGTGGACTGATGTTTTATAAACTATGTTGTCAAAATTGTGTTTTATTTAAATTATTCTATAAAAAAGGTAGTCTATAAAATAATGTTCCATTATTCAATTGATGTATATACGTTCATATAATTTTTATTTTTATTTTTTAAGCCATATTTGATTATATTTCTTTGAAATTGATACATTTATGATTTATCCAATTGTTTCCAGACATTAAATAATTCTTGTGTTTGTTGATAGGCAGAATATTTTGATGAAACACATTATAATAATACCCAAGATCCAACTAGGTTATTAAGATTTGGACGGGATGATCCAAACCATCCTTTAAACCATACCGGGGCGAGAAGAGGAAGATTGAAGAGAACGCTACCACCTGAGAAATTTGAAGAGCTGATGAGAGTCACATACACTAATGACATGCCACCTAGCATTAATGATGATGATCAAGATAGTGAAAATGCACTGCATGAAGAAGGATTGAATGAAATGCTTACAGGTTTCTTTGGGGATGGAAACAATGATGACAATAATGATGATATGGTTGATAGTAACGATCATAGCAAGGGTAATTACCACCAACAAAATGTTGATGATAACATCAAAGACTATCAAGAAAGCAACGAAGACACCCGTGTTCAAATTGGGTGCAAGTAGAACCTCAAAACTAGCATGGACATTAATATTATTAGAAATCAAGTCACTATTTGGTTGGTTAGACAGAGGATTCACTACCCTACTAAAGTGAGTTGAAATATATTTCTCACTTTGCACAATCAATTGGTGTACATAATTTGTTAACATTCAATTGATTTAATATCATATCAAACATGTTCATCATAAGTCAAACATTCAATTGATTTAATCTCTGGCAAATCTTACAGGGCACTAAAAAAAAATATTTCCTGAAGAGAATGTGTTGCCATCAACTTGCAAAGAGGCACGTATGTTGTTGGTTGAGTTGGGGATTGAATATAAGAAAATTCATTCATGTAAAAAATGATTTCATTTTATATAGAGATGAATATAAAAACAAGGTAGAATTCCCTATATGCAAGGAGGAGAGATATTGTATAGATGTACAAGGTCCTACAATTCCAAAGAAGGTTTTACGTCACATGCCAATTATACCTAGACTTCAATGAATGTTTCATTGCAATTCACTAGTACAATTGATGGACTGGAATGCAAAGAACAGGAGTAAAGATGGATTCATGTGAATTCCAACTGACTCCAACGCAATGAAACACATAGGAAAAATGGATAGCAAAATTCAAAGATGAACCCCGTAGTATCAGGTTTGGTCTTGTAATTGATGGAGTGTTCCCATTCTCTTTCCTGAATTCAAATTATAGTGTCTGGATAGTTGGATTGATAGTATACAATATTCCCCCATAGATGAGTGTTAGAAAGGAGCACCTTCTATTGACTCTCATTGTTCTTGGAAAGCATCAAGTTAAAAACATGGATGTTTATCTTGCACCTTTTATTGATGAGATGCAACTGCTATGGAAAGGCATAAGAATGTATGGCATATCATGTCCTCCATCAAATAGGTCCTTCATGTTGTATGGTGTGCTATGTTTGACTATTCATGATTTCCCAGGACTTGGTGTTTGTTCTGGTAAGATAAAATATTTACGTATTTACACTCATAATTTATTTTCATCCTAACTTTCATACTTAGTTTTATACTTTTTTTTTTTATGTTATTAACATTACTTATTGAATTGTAGGGCTTCAAACAAAGGGGTTATTTGCATGTCCATGATGTGCAAAACAATTTTGAGGGTGACATTCTAAAGATGTACATAAATTTATTCACGCAAACAATAGGGTTTTTCTACCACTAGATCATAGGTTTAGAAATCACTTGAAGAATCAATTTGATGGAAAACTTGAAAATAGAGGCCCTCCCATGATTATGGGTCCAAGTGATTGGATTAAGAAGTATGAAGATGTTGAATTGAAAGCTTGGGAGGATTTTTTTTGATTGGGGTGATTCAATTGAAGAACCAAAAAAAGTTGTAGTTAATATGCTAGAAGGAATGAAAAGGAAATCCATATTTTATGAGATCCCTTATTGGAAGGATCTATTAATATCTCACTTATTAGATCCTATGTAAATCTTCAAAAATGTCCCAGATTCTACATTTCGACATATATCAGGAAAAGAGAACACCTTGTCTTCAAGGAGAGATATTGCTCTTTCATGTACCAAATTTGATAGAAAACATTTGTGGTCAAATAGGGACAATGAAATATATGCAGAAGCTCCATGGATTTAAAAAAAAAAAAGAGCTAGACCAACTAAAAAATGTCAATCGTTCAATAAGGACACCTACTAGCTATGGGTCATCATTGGCTAAAGATTTTATAGATGGTGGACATATCATAGGATTTAAAACACATGATTTTCATAATTTAATGAAGGTATTACATATCATCATTTAACATTTATTGGTAACATTGATTAAGCACCAAATTTATTTTGATATTTTGTTGTGTGAGAAAAAATTACTAATGACCTTTTCATAAAAGTGTTTGATAGCATATCATGCCATTAACAATTAGGGGGGATTCCTATCTTACAGTTGACTTAAGGAATGCCATAAGTCAATTGTTAGCATTTACAAGGTATGTGGTTATATGAAATGTTCATGTGTGAGAGGCATAGAGATATTATATTGAATTTAAATTTATGACTAAAGGTTCATACTAATTTACTATTCTTATATTAGGTGGGTGATCTCCAAGGAGATCCATGAATCTAAAGTGCCAAATGTAAGGAAAGCAGAGGTGCGAAAACACTTTCCTAATGTCAAATCCACAGGGAAGAATGCAATGCAGGGCTTTTAATTTTTCAAATTACAATCTAAATAAGACACACATGAAAGATTTACAGAAATAGAGAAAATACAATAAGACAATGGACAATAGATTTACGTGGGAAAACCCTTTTGGGAAAAAAAACTGCCACACCAAGCTGGATCTCTTTGTATTACAGTAACAATAAAATTACATACAATCAGAAATACAACTCTCTGGTATTTTATTGTAGCTTCATTCACTGTTCATCTAGTTATAGAAATGCTCTCTCAACAAAATGACTCAACTCATCCACTGTCTCAAATCAGAATCAATATGCTTTTATTCTATTCACATTCTATTTTTTGTCTTCTATGCATCCTTATCTGCTAGATCTCCATTGAAGAAAGTTTCCATGCCGATCCAGATTTTTCCCTACAAGCTATTTTTCTCTAGCGTAGAAATAGTTACAAAAATCCAACCATCATCAATTTGAAAACTGCTTCCTCTGATTGGTCCAGTAGGATGCCACATAGGATGGTCACACAGTCAAAGGGGGTCAAACTTTGTTGGCATATCGGTGAGACACTAACAATGTCTCCCTGATGCCATAAAGTTTCTTTATCGATATCACCAAGAGTCCCAACAATTGGCAATTCATCATAATGAAAGCCACAAGTCATATCCAAACCATCGAAGTCCATTTCATTCCTATCAGTAAGAGAATTCTCATTCGACAAGACTCATTTTGAAAAGCATAATTCATATCAAACTCAGAGAGACCATCGGAAAGACATACCGATCTCGCCAAGACCTCATATCAAAGTATTTGAGTCATGTCATCGAGTGATTTCCATTCGGCATGACAATCACATTTCAATGAGACTCATATTGAAGTCAGAAGTCACAGCGATGAGTTATACTATTGGCAAGACATACCAATCTCGCAAAACTTCCCATCAACCACTGCATGTTACATCGATGAACATTCACTATCGGCAAGACTTCTTGTTTTCGCCAAGAGGTTACCCCAAGCACACCTTGTTATCCCAAATTAGCGAGACTTATCCAAGTCACCAAGACCTTTCATTGAGCATCACCAAGTCTTACCGAGTCAGCAAGACTTATCCCTTTCACCATGACCTTTCTCTGAGCACCCCATGTCTTACCAAAGATTGTCAGCGTAACTTATCCGAGTTGCTAAGACTTCTTAGCAAAGTATTTTGTCACCACGAAGGAACCACGAGAATACTCCCATCAGTGAGACTTAGCTTCATCACTGAGACATGTCCCTGCGACCCATGAGTTACTCCGATAGTTTTACCCAGTCGACAAGACCTTTATCGATCACTGGGGCTCATACCAAAACAAAAGGTTATGCCGAAGACGATATGTAAAACGGTGTCGATGAGACATTTCGTATCGGGCAGACCAATACTGAGAACCCAAGTCTCCCTGACGCTCGATAAGATCATACTATCGCCCGAAGGTTTCCTTTCACCAAAAGGTCATGCTAAACACAAAAAGTCACAGTGATAGACTTCATTCAAAAAGACATCAACTCTATCTTGGAGACATGAACCTATCAAGCAGATTTAGAACAGTTAATTGCCCAGACATGAACAATGTCATAGTGACTTTTCCCTTTAGGAGTTCCATGTCAATAAGGATTGAAGCACATATTCCAACACCAAAGTGGAAGAAGGAAATTGTAGAAATTGTATGTGTATTTGAGAAGGAGCTCCCTACAAGTTCATTTACTTATACACCTAGTTGATGACATTGAATTGAAAGGTGTCATATCAAGGAGGTGGATGTTTTTCTTTGAGAGGTATATGAAAACTCTTAAAAAATATGTCTGACAAAAGGCACATCTAGAGGGTTACATGTTTGAAGGGTATGTATTGAATGAAGCATTTTTCTTCCTGTGTGAATTCCTTGGTAAGGATTTTGAAGATGGTCCACACATCTAGGATGAAGAATGAGCATTATATATTATTGATGGAGAAAAACCACAATCTAATGGTGTTGAAGTAGAAATTAGTAAGTAAATTCATGATCAGTGTGGTTATTTTTCTTGCAATCATTAATTTACTTTGTAATTTATTTTCCAAATTAATAGCATGACATTTGGAGTTTGAAATAAACATGTTGACATGCAATAGGTGTAGACAAAAGTTCTATACTTGAAAAGTTAATTCTATACCACATGGACATTATGAACAAATGGATTGATCTGTATGATAAAAAGAGAGAAGTGTTAGAAGCAAGGAGATAGTTTCAGAGATCAAACCCAAGGAATACTCCACTTCCCACTCATCTGCTTGGGGAATGGGGTAAAGATTGTACACTAGAATGGGTTACTAAATAAATTCAAAATCAAATAGAAGATGTAGGTACAAATTCAAACATAATAGAAGATGAAATCAACATGTCTAGAGGATGTGAAAGAAAGGTATAGTTGGAATTTTACAAAATGTTGTTTCCTTACAGTTTTGACAATATTAACTATTTTAATAGTCATCATTATATATTTTTTCACTAAAATAAATGATCTTTCACAGGCAAGGAAACATCCAACAATGTGGGCATATGGTCGATATTATCGTGTAGAAAGTGTAGATGTAAAGAGATGATCCTTCGATTATGGCATCATGGTTGACTTCAACAAATCCAATCGATCAAGCTCAAAAGATAAGAATATAATTGAAGGGAATCTACAATATGTTGGGAAAATACAAGTAATTATTGAGTTAGATTACCGCTCTTTTAAATGTTGTATTTTTAAGTGTAGATGGTATGGAGCATTTGAGGGGACATAAAGACATGATACACATAGTGGATTGTTTTCTATAGATTCATCATCATTCCTACTGGAGGATAAGGAGCCTTATGTTCTACCAATTCATTGTGAGCAAGTATTTCTTTAACTCAAACAAGAAGCAGTAATGATCATTAATCTATTAATTCATAGCTTATTACAAATATATGCATGTGTTTATTAATCAATAAAATTGTTATAACATACGTTTAATATATGTATGTCATTCATGTGTAGGTATTTTTCTATGAAGATATTTTGGAACCGAAATGAATATTTGTGATACATTATGATCCAATATTAAGGAATGTATTTGATGATGCATTAGTGGATATTGAGCAAAAAATGATGGCCAACAAAATGATAGAGAGGGATTAGAGAACATCGAAGAAATTGAAATCCATGATGATGTTGAAGATGGTTATGTTCAGGAACAAGAAGACAACAATCCAAAGTTAGATGATGTTATGGAAGACAATAATATGGATGGTATAGGAAATGATGATCCAAATACATCTGGTAACAATATAGATGGTCTACAGTCAAATTTCAATGATGATGAAGATGATGCAGGTCAAGATGAGGATGATGATAATATTAAATACTTGAAAGAACATTTGAACATTGACAATGATACACTGGATGACATTGTAGCGGACAATAATGTTAATGACCAAGACTTATAAATTTTTAGAATTATTTATAATCCATGTTTAAAAAAGGATGATTCTTATGGCCCAAACTTTGAAATGCTTCAGTAATATTATGTTGTACTTGGACAATTGAAAACCTGTTTTATTCTCCTAGCAATCTTTTTTATTTTCCATTATAATTCTATACCAAACAACATTTGTAGGGATGGCCTTTTACACCACTATTAATTTGTATGAAGTTCACAAACATGTTGTCAAGTAGTAAATTCCTTTCATAGATAGGAAATGTAAATGCTTCATTTAAGAAAAGTTAAGTGTTAGTGTAATTAATTAATTATTACACTAGCATAAGTTAACTTAGGTCATTTAGTCCTAGGTTGCATTTTAATCAACATGGTATCAAAGCATGTTGAATTCTAACAATAAGTAGTCTCTTTCTAAGGGTAATCCACATGCAAAAAGTAAAAAGCGCATAAAAAAATAATTGTATAGTAGAAAATCAAATTCAATCAGTTATGTCTTATTTTGCTTGCACAATTCTCTGAAAGACATAGGGTATTCACCATACATTTCCCTTGATAGTGCTTTCATTTATTTTAACTGTATATCTCAGAAGTGAAATTGTTGTTACATAATGATGCATTGAGAAAATAATATATAAAAAAAAATGAAAAGAAAATGTTTGAAATTTAACATGCAACCTACTGTGTTGTGCTGAAAGGAATCAAGATTAACTGGGACAAGAAATAAAAATAAAAATTTGATGATTGTACTTAAAAGTAAACAGGATGTGAAAAGTGTGGACAATGATGGTGCTAAAATTGAAAACCCTGATTCTAATGACATTACTATTTTGTGTCATTAGAGATAAAGAGCACATACAATTTTATATACATAGCAAATGAAGATTTGAAACTAGTAAACTGAAAATGTAAACAATGTAATATTTTTCCTTAAAAAATAATTCACATACTCACTTACAAAAAAGTGTGAAGCATTTTTCATTCAAACTTAATTTTTTTAATAGACATAATAGTAAAAGAATATTTACAAGTACAATAATATATACATTGTTTCATAGAAAATAAGGAATGTTTCATAGAATATACAAGTACAATAATATATATAAGAATATTTACAAGTGCAAGAATATATACATTGTTTCATAGAATATATACACTATTTCATAGACTTCTAAATTTTCAAAGTTATTTGCAATCTGTTGGGTCTCAAAAATGTAGGTTTTTAGACCATAAGAGGGTGCCAATCTCTAAGAGGACTTTGATCCTTAATACAAACCAATTAAAGTAATTTATTTGAAAGGAATTTAATTCACACCTAACCAGAAACCAATCAAAGCATCCACACAGTAACAACAAATGTGCCTTGATAAATCTTGTAGATTTAAACAACTTGAAAAGACCACTTTGGAGATAACAAAGCAATAACTAAGCATGAAAATTGACACAAAAATTGAACACTAAAAATGGATTATGAGTTATAATGTATCTACTCCATTATATTCATCAAAATATAAACATACAAACATGAGTTCTTTTGATATGAATAAGTGGATGAGATGGTCTAGTATCTATTCTAATGGATTGAAATGATGATGATATGATGATCAAAATCAGACCTTGGTTTCCCTATTTGTATGGGAAGCAACAAGCTTTAGGTCCATTCACAAAAGTTACATCATTTCTTAAGTAAAGCATAATTAACATAACATAGAAACTTAAAAAGAGTTTATTGTTGGATGCACCACAATTCATTAATCATCAGCAAGCACCTGCGACCACCTAAGATCTATTCAAGGTTCAAGCACCATGTTAATGCATCCAAAACAACCAAACTATGACTACCTCCTCATACAAATCGTGCAAGGAACAAATTAACCTTTGACATGTGATCAATGTATTTCTCTTGGGTATAAGTTTTTGCATTCTATAGAGTGTCTATCATTGCATTCTCCAATCCAAAAATCCTCCTAAGCTAAGCTTATGTGTTTTCCTGAGTACCTCATCCTCATCATTGATGTCATCAAGGATGCATGAAAAACATTTTGATATCTCATTTTTCCAAGTTTCCTGATACTTCAAATTTGTTTCTTCAAAGAATTCTGGCATGGCCATACATAGTGGCTGACTGAAGTCATTCAATTCCCATGTCAAGATATTTTGGAAGTTTTCATGCGTATTCATGAGGCTCTGACATTCTTGGAGCAAAGAATTATTATCTCCATCTTTTTCCTTGATATGAGATTCCATTTCCTTCATCCCATCAAGCAATCTTCCATGCTCCATGAGGGCCTTGTATGTTCTACTATGAGCACACTAGACACCATCTGCATGTTGGCATATATCTTTGAATTTCATACAAATTATCCCTAATGCTATTTCAAAAGTAGTAGCCTTCAATTTTCTTTTTAGTTCCTTTTGTTCCTTTTAAGTGTTTTCAAACTTATGATTCCATTGACTAGTCTCAGACATGGCCTCTAACACTTTTCTTTCATGTTCAATTAAAGTAGAGTAAAGCCTTGGAGAAGTAGGTAGCCTATCTTTGTATTTGGTTAATTTTTGTTTCAACCTGCCATTTTCCTCTATTAGCCACTGGTTATCTCTTACTAGCTTTTGGATTTGGGCTTTGGTGAATTTGGCTACATTCACATTCAAGTCACCAGTCTCCAAGGGATTTGTCTCCCCTACTCTTTGCACCAGGAGATGTTCAAAAATCTAATCATGGTCAATGAGAGAAGGCTTCTTGCCTAGGGGTAAAGAGCCCAAATTTTTAAAGTGGTATTATCAAGATTGTACCCTGACCCTATATAGACCCTATCACCTACTTCATTCATTATTTGCAAAGTTTTATTCTTTCTCTTCAAAAAATTTCCAAACACAATGGCTAAACTAATATACCACCCAGGAAGGAGCATAACTCTAGCTTCTTGCAATATTGCTCTTCCTCTCTCAACAATCATGTTTCTCATTTCCCTATTAGCTTCATGTTGCAACTCTTTCAAGGCATAAGCCTCTTTCTCATGGTCAATTTACTTTAACCTTTCTCTTATTATTCTTCCTTTATACTCATATATAAAGGACTTAAATTTAGGGGTCTGAACAAAAGTATCATCAACAACAAATTCCCGACTTGCATGATGCCTCGCATCATCTGATAGCTCATCAGAGGCTTCAAAGGTGATCACACTTCTTTCCAATGGAATCTCATATTGGGGTATAACATGAGCATTAAATTGTGAGACTGCTTCTTCCTCCTCAGTGTTATCCTCTTCCATGGATGGGGAACCAACTGAAAATCTCACTTCAGGAGTAGGTTGATGTGATAAGTGATCTAGTGGTGTGATATGTTATACTTGCCTCCTAGGACCAATGGCCCTTCCTCTTTCAAATTCCACAAGTGGCAGATCTCTTATTAGTTCTTCTTGATGGAGGAATAACTGTTCAATTCTTTCTATGGGATCGTGTACCTCAAGGAAGGCTCCTACGTAGCTTGGGTTATTATTCACCTTCCAAGCCTCATCCATCATAGCCCTACTATAGGCATTCATTCTCATCATGTTTTTTTTTCTTTACAATTTATGATGACATCTTCTAAAAGGAAACTATGCTCATACCCTATCAATTTCTAAAGAATTTTGGCATCATAAATGAAGTGTTCAGGATCAAAATTTTCCCTTTTGTTGCCAATCGAAAAGCCATAATAATCTAGTTTACCACTAACCAAGTCATAACCTAAATCAAATATAATAGTGAAATCACCAAAGCATAAAGTGGAAGGCATGAAAGTCTATCTCCCATAGCTCTTTTAATGCATGAAAGTTGAAAATGACAATTGCCTTATGATCTCTAAATAAGCAACTCTATCTAGCACAGTCTTAGGCAACAACTAAGGTGCAACTTCAAATTCATAAACCCTAATAATAGTACAACCCCCAAACATGTACCAATCCCCCAATTGTGATTTACTCTTGCTTCGTGACACATATCTTTTGGTCAAAGAAATATTAAGATCTCTAGGGAGAGATTGTAGTCACATTTGTGGCCTAGCATCTTGTATAGTGGTTTGACAAAATATTCCTCAAAATATAGGTAGTGGGACCTCCCACACCTGTTTTCCCACACAGATGTCCACATTTGTATAGGCCTTGAATTTCTATCATTATCTAATTATTTTATTCTTAATTCCTCACCCCATATCCCCATCACCAGCCCTTTGTATAATATCATGTGCATGAAAAGAGAATAGTGCCTAAAATTAATGGCTTCACTGTTATTCTTGATGATATTGAGGGAATTATTGATTTCCTCTGATAAATACTCTGAATAATCATAGGGTTAGGCATTATGGATCTGGATGTCTATGGCTAAAACCATGGGAGAAATTTTCATGTTCTTAGGAACATAAATTCCCAGTACTTGACTAGCTGAGTAATAAGTGTATTGAAAGTATTATTCAAACAAAGCCACAAAGAATGGGGGCTTATATTCAATAGAGAACCTCATAGTTTGGTTACCCACACCTTTAGCCCTATGTAGAGGAAATTTCCACCTCTTGTAACTTGTGTCCATGGTGCGGTATTCCTCCAACAAGTCTGATTCGTAATTTTGTTTTTAGGGAAGTGTCCAGCTAAAAAATCATGGAAATACAATCTGGCTTTATGACCATGAACTGTGACCCATCACGCAAATGAATTTCTATCGTATTCAGATTAACTACTACCTTGCTCGAGGCTTCTTGTTGCGGGGTTGTGGTGTATTCCACTCTACTGCATATGTTTCTCACCTTCCCGATGGTATAGCGGTGTATGCTTTTGATCATTACTTGAAGAGAGTCGATGAGACAATCTTATTTGTCTTACCGATATCTCAATGTCTCATTGACATTAGATTTTATGTTCCTTCAATGTTGGTTTATGGTGTGATGAGACAAGTTAATGTCTCTTGCCGATGTGCCACTGTCTCATCGATAATGACTTCATTATATCCAAGAGTTGTGTTTCACCGAGCACTTGTAGATATACCTTTTCGATGCGACCTAAGTGATTCTCTCCTCGATATGCTCGTATCTTGTTAACATTTCACTATTTTACATTGTTGATGAGACATATCAATAAGTCTCTTTGACATAGGGGTGTCTCATCTACATTTCTAATTTGTGCTTTGTGCTAATGTCGAGGAGACTTTGGAGGGACTCTCATTGACAGGTTTGTGTTGGCCATATGCTATGAGCAATCATAGGAGCATTTCAAAGGAGGAATACACTTTGATGTTGTGATCAAGGGTTTTATTTGGAAGCTCATGTGAAGGATTTTATTAAATTTAAGTTATTATGATAGGAATTCTATGCATATGGTGGATGCAAGAGATGAGTGAAAATGGAAGTATGCAAAAATAATTAGGATGGAATTTTAGCTACAATGCAAACCATGTTTAAAAAAGGATGATTCTTATGGCCTAAAATTTGAAATGCTTCAGTAATACTATTTGTGTCAATACAAATTACCTATTACAATATCCTTAAACTGTTCAATATTTGGTATGAATTGTTGGTAGAAAAAATTAGGATTACTTGGATGCTTCTTCCATTCATTTTGTATCAACATATGTTCATGAAGACACAAAAGTTAATAGCTCAATCAGGTAGAACTTTTGTGATTTTCAAATGAAGAGTAAGGTACATTTTTATTTCTGCTACATTACATTCATGTGCATAAACAAAATAAGAAGATTACATTACTAGATTGCACTTATTTAGATGCATATAATATAGGAAAGATTGCATAATCCTTTAAAAAATGTAGTCTTTATTGATAATGTAAATGTATGTTGTTCCACACAAGTCATGAAACTAACTATTTTAATGCATATAATTGAAAAACTATACATTTATAGATACAAAAGAGAAAAATGCATATAAAGAGAAAGGGGACCCATCATTGCCTCAATGATGAATCCTGGTTGCTTTATTCTACATCATCTTTAGTCTTCCTGCTTGTCTAAGCCTCCAAGTTGATGTCTTCCTTGTTGCTCCTAGGTTCCCTGCATTTGAGTGAGAAGAGTGTTGTTAGAGAAATGAAGGATCACCAATCAAATTATGTGCATACATATATAAACATATAATTTGATCATCATGTGCATTCAAATAAATTGCATACATAGATGTCTAGGAAAACAAGAAAGTTATCAAACATATCTGTCATGTATGCTCGGTTTTATCTAACATGTTTTCTCATTGTGTAGGTATAGATAAAATTAGGCTATTTTGTTTATTTGGTTACAACATGTGGGGTGAAATGTGGCTCCCACAAGGGTTGAGCCTAGCCTACTGCCATATTGTTTCATTTGAGAAGGATAATCACAAGTAAACCATCCATGAAGCATTAAAGATCAATCTTTGCAAGGATAGTAGTGGAGTATATTGGTAAGGGGTAATCTCCTTATTGATAAAGATTTATCCTTATTAATAAGAACATTCCACTATCAACATATCCATGATTTTGACAAAAATGATCATCAAGGATTCCAAGATATTTTTCATTAACAGTCTGGTTAAAAGTAAGTAGCTCCAAGCATCATAACAATCACAAGAATTGAACATGAGGGGCAGTCATGTAGATTAAAAGCTTACACAATAGTCATCACTTGTAGAGACAGAGAAAAAATGTTTCCACATAGCAAATTAAATTGAATGCATGAAAGGTACAATGATGAAGTCCATAATAGTGAATGTTTCTTAAGAGGGATTAAAGTACAACATTTTGTATCAAGGAGAACAAGGTAACCTCAAACTCTATTGTACTTGAGTATGATAGTACCTGAGCTTCTAATGTTTATAGATGGAACCTATAGTGGAAAAGTGTAGTCTCCATCTAAAGGAACCATCTTCGGAGCTCTTCCCTAAAATGAGGGTTGAAAACATTAGAAGAAAAGAAATACCATAATTCTAAAGTAACAATTTGTATCAAGAAAAATGTCAAAAAGTATAATTAAAAAGACAAATCCTTACAATTGGACATCAAATTGGACCAAACAGATTTATGATTTTATCTTTAGAATGTAGGAACTTTCTCTGTTGGAGCTTCATGACCTAAAATTGGATCTCCAATTAGACCAATAAAGTTTATGATTTTATCTTTAGAATATAGGAACTTGCTTTGTTCGATATTCATGACCTCAAATTAGATTAGAAGTTGGATAAACAGATTTATGATTTTATCTTTAGAATGTACAAACTTTCTCTATCGGATATTAAAGATGTAAGGTTGGATCAAAAAATGGATAAGTAGATTTATGATTTTATCTTTAAAATGTAGGAACTTCCTTTGTAGGATATTTGGAAATTCCTACACACAAGTTTTTCTTCAAAGCAAAAACACCTAGAAGTGTTTCACACCAGCTCAAGGTACAATCCAACCTAGTTATGACATTGATAGTAATCCAATTTTCCCTGAACCATCCATAGCCAAACGTTGCATCAAAATCTATTCTTCTTGCACATAAAAATTCCATATATTAACTCCTAAATTAAACTCAAAATACCATGAAATAATGAGTCCCCTATATTAGTAAGTAGGCAATCTATAGGGCATAGTTTGATTTTATACAAGGATTCTCATGAAATGAATCTTCAAGTGATAGTGAGTGAGTTGTTTGAGATTATAGCTGATGGTGCAATATCTAGTCTTAAAGGCAGTTAGCAAAGTAGTAAATGTGCAATAAAATCAAATTGTACACAACAAACAATTCACAATGTTATATTGCATAATGCCTTAAGTTTGAAGACAAAAATCTCATTGTATCTTGATGAAAGTAGTGACCTTAATGGTCAATCATTGGCAACCATGATTTTAAAACATGCTATTGTGCTTATGGAGGAAACATTTTAAGGAAGGCGATGAGTGCTGGTTTGGAACAATGGCATGTATGAAGGACTTGCTTTATATGTATACTATGCAGTCTAGCTTAAGTCAATGTTCGTAGAAGAGAATGAAGGTAGATTATGGAACTCAAGGGTTACATGATAAAGATTAAAGCAAAGACTGAGATCTGTTTAAAATCCACTATCATGAAGATATTAAAGATGTCAAATGCAAAACCCTAGCAACTAGAGTAATGAACACAATGTGAAAGAGGATAGTGTGCTAGGGAAGATTTAGGAGATTTCCACATTATCTAATCATAGGAAAATACATAATTTATTTATTTTTTAAAATTAAAAAAAATATATTCTAAACCCTATATAGGACACATTGATACTTCAAAAAGATTTGATTTATTTTTTAAAATTAAAAGAAGTCATTCTAAACCTTATATAGGAGACATTGATACTTCAAAATCATCTGAAGGAATTTGAGATTATGTAAACATATGTCAATTAAATACCTGAATTACAAATATCAGTGTGGACATTGTAACCCTTGTTGATCAGAGTAGGAATGAGATAAACAACAATGAATCCTATGCCTCCTTACCATTCTTTGTCATTCTTTACTAAAACACTTCTCAATTTTAGTAGGCTACACATGAAAATAAGGTTTCAACAAGGGTTTTATTGTATGTTTATTAAAATGAAAACTCCATTCTGGTAGGCTATGCCTGAAAAAATAAGATTTCAACAAAAAATTTAGAGTACATTTATTAGAGTTTTAGAGTATTTTGGCAAGCTATATTCTTGATTCCTTAAATTATTTATTCAAATGGATTGTGGCTGATGTGATTTGCTACATTTAGTGTTGTAAATTGTAATGATGCCATGATTATTGTACTACCACCATCTCTTATTATACCCGTTGTGGTATGGCAGTGTTTTTTTGTTCCCTTCTACTGTTTACCACACTACCGCCTTGCTCAAGGCTTCTTGTTGCAGGGTTGCAGTGTATACCACTCTATTACATATGTTGCTCACCTTCCTAGCTGTATAGCACTGTGTGATTTTGATCATTCCTTGGAGAGTGTCAATGAAACAATCTCATTTGTCTTACAGATATCTCAATGTCTCATGAAGATTACTTCATTATATCCAAGTTTTGTGTTTCTCCGAGCACTTGTAGATATACCTTGTTGATGTGATGTAAGTGATTATCTCCTTGATATGCCTATATCTTGTTGACATTTCACTATTTTACATCATTGATGAGACATATAAATAAGTCTCTTCGACATAGGGATGTCTAAACCAGTGTTGAACTCGAAGCTAAACTCAAAGCTAAAGCATGAGGTAAAAGTGGTGCTAAACTCAAAACTAAACTTGAAACCAAAGGTGACACTAACGATGGTGTAACACATGAAGCTAATATCGACACTAAAGGTGGCACTATTTATGGTGCAAATTAGTGCTGACTTGTCCTAATCGACACAAATAAATGCCAAAAATAGTGCCAACTCCATAAATAGTGCTAACATTTTTAAAAAATTGGAAAAAAATACATTAAAATAGTGGGTGGAAGCAAAAAATGGAGCAAATCATAGGGATTTGTTGTAGGGAGACTTCACATCCATTTGATATACTTTGAAATATTTATGTGTTGAAAAAGCCAAAAGAAATCTTATAGCTTTCATTCTTGCCACTAAAGCAAATGTCTCCTCAAAATCTATTCCTTCCACTTGTGAGTAACCATTACACACAAGAATTTCCTTATTCTTAATGACTTCTCCATTCTCATTTAGTTTGTTTTGGAATTCCCACTTAGTTCCAATCACATTCTTGTTTGATAGTCTTGGGACAAGTTCCCAATTCTGATTCTTCTCAATTTGCATTAGTTCTTCCTCCATATCCTTGATCCAATATTCATCTTTGCATGCTTCAACCACTGTTTTAGGTTCAAATTTATAAAGTAGACATAGATTTACCTATTCTTCTATCATTGCAACTTTTCTTCTTGTCCACACCTTTGCTTTTTTCATCAATGATCTGATCTTTATAATGATTCTTCTGCACATATTTAGGAGTCTTAGGGATCCTTTTTAGAGCTTCTTCCTCTTCACTATGAACTTCTTTCTCCTTACCTTCATCTCTATAATTTTCCCTACAAGAGGACTCATCTGATTCATACCCATCTATCACCACAAAATTCTTATGTAGGTCTCCATCTACCTTGATACTTGCACTCTCAACAATCTTTTTTTAGCCTCTTTTTATAGCACCAAAAATCTTTGCTTTTAGTAGAATATCCAAGGAAGATACCTTCATCTGATCTTATATCAAAATTTCCTAAGTTCTCTTTATCTCTTCTGATATAACATTTTCTTCCAAACACTCTAAAATATTTGATAACTTAGGAGTCCTTCCCTACCATAGTTCAGATAGAGTCTTTGAACTATTTTATCTTGCTTGAACTCTGTCAAGTATGTATATTGTAGTATGAATTGCTTCTCACCAGTAGACTTTTGATATGCTTGGTTCTTTCATCATTGTTCTTGTAGCTTCCTAAACAATCATCTTCTTCCTTTCAACCACTCCATTCTACTGAGGATTCCTTGGAGTAGATAAATTCCTCTTTATTCCATGATTCCCACAAAAAATGTTAAACTCACTGGAGGTGAACTCTCCACCTCTATTAGACCTTAGACATTTGATTTTCATATTCATTTCATTTTCAACCATGACTTTGAATTTTTTAAACTTATCTAGAGCTTCTTATTTTTCTTTAAGAAATTTAACCAATGCCATTCTAGAATAACCATCAATTAATAGCATGAAATACTCGTCACCTTGAAAACTTATTACTTTTGTAGGATAAAAAATATCCGTATATATTAACTCCAAAATTCTAGTAGTAGATTGTTCTTTGAATTTTAATCTTCTACTAGCTTGCTTCCCAATTTGACATTCCTTGCAAACAATATTGATAAGATTTGTAGTCTTGGGAAAATCTCCCACAACTTGAACTGAGCTGATTCTTACTAGGCTATCAAAATTTATGTGGCACATTCTTCTATGCCATATCCATCTTTCATTAATCTAAGTCATAAAATAATGACCATCATCACCTTTGAGTTGATAACCATTTCCATCTATCCTTTTTCCATCAACAACCATGGTTCCAAAGCCCTTTTTGATCTCATAGCCATCATCCTGAAACATAAGATTACAGCCTTTGCTACACATTTTTCCAACACTTGAGAGGTTATACCTTAGACCCTTAACATAAATGACATCATTTGTATTATGCTTTCCATAAAAAATGATTGAACCTTTTCCACATATTTTAGTAGATGTATCATCACCAAGCTTAACAAGACCTCCTTCATATTTCTCAAGTTTAAGAAAACTTACTTGTCACCACACATATTATTTGAGCATCCACTATCAATGATCTAGTAGTTCTTCTCCTCTCTAGCATTAAAAGAAGTCAGCATAGTTCCTTCATTATTATAACTTGATTTTAGAGCACTCTCCTTCATATATCTCTCAAAGTTAGTAGAATTAGTTTCAAATTTTATAGCCATGAACAAGTATTCATTATCTTCATCATCTAGATAATCAGATTCATCATCAGATATACTAGCATTTTCTCTAACATAATAAATTATCCTAATTGATTTACCTTTGTTCACCTTATTTTTTAATTTTAAGCTTTGTTTAGACATCTTGAAGCATAATTACCCATCTTTCCATAGCTCAAACATTTGAATGGTAACTTACCTCTATACTTCTCAATTCCCTTTTCCATTCTCCTCTAAATTTTTCTTCTACATCATCAAGATCATCTTGATTTGATTCCTCAATATTTTCTGATTTTCCAACCTTAAAAGAAGTATCAACTTTTGCATCATTTAGACTAAATTCGCTTAATTTATAAGAAAATAAAGTACCATACATCTTATCTCTAGTATATTTCCTTAAATATTGAGCTTCCTCAATAGTAGAAACTTTATGACTATAAGCCTTAGGAAGAGTTCTTAGTACCTTCTTTACCACCTCATCTTCATCGAGTTTTCCACCAAATACTCTAATGGGATTAACAACTTCATCCACCTTTTGCATGTAGCTTGTAATGTTTTCATCCTCTGACATCCACATATTTTCAAACATGATATTTAGATTCTACATCTTTTCTTCCTTGACTTTATTATCTCCTTAATAAATACCTTCCAACTTTTTCCATATCTCTTTAGCTATTTTAAGATTCATAACCTTCACAAGTTCAATATTAGAAATAACACTTAAAAGAGCATACCTTTCTTTACCATTGTTCTCATAGGCCTTGATCTTATCATCAGTACTTAAACCATTCATAAGCATAGTATACCCATCTTCAACTGACTTCCAAATTCCAAATCCAAGGGATATAAGGAAACCTTCCATCCTTATCTTCTAGAATGCATAATCTGATCCATCAAACAAAGGAGCCTCCTTCTTGTGCACAATGCCAAATCTACCTCAAGTGGTTAATCTTTATTCAAAGGAACCTTGCTCTAATACCAATTGTTGAATGCAAAATACAATTGAGAGGGGGGGTGAATTAGTTGTACAATAAAACATTAAAACCCTCTTTAACATTCAGATCTACATTAGTCCATAAACCCTTCACAACCACTTAAATCCTTATTATGCATTAGTAGAATGTAAACATGAGAAACAGTAATACAAACACATCCAAACACATGAGAACACTAGATTGACTTGGAAAACCAAAGAAGAGAAAAACCATGGTGAGGATTAGCTCACAATATAAAGTAATTGCAACACTAAATACAATAGGCTCACTACCCAAAAGAAAGAAGGGATCACTACCAATGGCTCACTACCATATTATAGAAAAGAAGAAAGAAGAATGGTACAATGATAAATACATCTCAAAGCAGCAAAAAGATCCACCACAACATCACCAACACATTCTCAACCTATCTGAAGAGTGTAGACACCTTCTACTTGAATTGCTTCTAGTAGTCTAACACATTAAAGCTCGCATTGCATTTCACACTTTCACACTTCACATCACACACACCACTACTCAATTCTCCATCAACTCAACACTTATACCATCCTCAACCTTGAAATCAATTGACAAGGTTGGTTATGCACCTCAACCATGAAAATTGAAATTAGTTAGGAACTAAGCATTCTTACAGTTGAAAGGAATGAAAGTGGACCACACCACACCAAATGTACATGCCTCACCATGCTTCCACAAAAATTGAAGAAGATCCACAATTAGTGTAAATACCCAATGTTGGTCAAACCTATGTTAACACCATATAACTTTTAAGTACACATTCACTTTGATCAAAGATGACTCATGGACAACATATATCACTTGAACACAATTTTGAATATTCCACAAATTCCTTCACAAAAACATTCACTTGAATAAAAAACTCATCTTATACACCCAGTTAACATTTTACATACTATAACTCAAGAAACTAACTTGTGGAGCTCCAAAATTTGAACCCCTTCAAATGAATATAGATATGAGAAATACTTGAACACACTTCCAGAATTGCAACACCAAAAACCACACTGTAGGGAAATGTAGAGCAAAACCATTTCTCCTAGACAACACTACAATATACAGTTCACACACTGGTGAACACAAATTTCTCTACACAATGATCTAAGACAAGAAATTCTAGATATAATATCTTTGAACACCTCTAATCAACATATCTGAAAAACATAAGTAGATCTTCAACACAGAAGAAATGCAAAGCAAAAAAAAAACACTACTCTATCACATAGAACATCTCTCCAACACATTGTTTTCTCTTTTTTTCAAAATTTCTCAAAGAAATTGGAAGCCAAACACCATAAACGCATTCTCATCACCTACAACACATCATCATTGAAAAAAAACTAAATGCAACGTAGAAACACTAGAGGTTGACACTAGTGACACTAATAACGACAACATAATGAAACTAATCAAAGCATCATCACAACCTCTCAACCATAAATGTAACAACATAGAATTACAAAATCATCAACAGTATGAACTGGTTGACATCAATGACAACACAAACATAAGGCTATTGACATCAATGAAAAAACATAAACTACACGTACTTCTGAAATTTATTCTAAAATTCTAAGACCTAATGAACATACACCATCTAATAATCTAAGTTATATTTCATGAATTCAATAGTTTATGATACTTCTATAAAAATTATTAAATATTTTCATTGAAAATCCTCAATGTTGTGACCTATGGTAATGTAAAAATATGATAAAGATAAAAAGGCACTACACATAGGCATTGGAAAACCCCACTTATTTTACTAGTTTAAATTAATTCATCACTTAACTAAGGCCATATGACATACTTTCAAAGATTCATAGAAATACAAATATCAAATCTTTCTAAGATAATGTAGACAATTTGATCTACCTCTGATATTTAAATTCATTTGATGGCCCATAAACATGTAACCATTATAGTATATCAAATTTTCATCTTGCATCCTTGTGACATAACTTTGAAATTTATAGCTTCCTCCATGATTCTAATGAGGTTTAGAGCACTACAATGGAAAAGGTAGGCACAATCAAATTAAAAATTTAAATTTCTTAAAATAGTAAGGTTGAACATTGATGGATAGCAACTATACAATGCCTAGATACAAAGTTTCACCTACCCTTGCCATAGTAGTGTAGTACTATGTGATGGATTCTATAAAGTAGGTATTAAAGGTGGACAACTATGCCTAAATATCAATAAGAGTAGTTAAGATGTCAAGATTGTAGAAATATTTCCCCCCTACAAAGTTCAAATTTTAAATAAAATTTGGGGACAAAATCATGATGTTATAGGTAGTATACTCTAAAAATACTAGCATGTGCATCCATTTAGAATGAGATGACACTTTGTATCATTGATCTTTTGAAACTAATGCATTAGTACAATATCACTTTTATTTTTAACTATACCATAAGGGCTCTATGTATGTTTTCAAAAGAATATGCATGCAACTTGTAATGATCAATACAATTAATAAAAATTAGGTATTATCCTAAGTGATTCTTGACTTATTCTTTGTTTTTCATGATTTAATGTGTACATGTTCCTCTTCATTGGTTACCATGACTTGGTTAAAATTGTGTGTAGACACCTAAAATTGATATATTATGAACTACCTACTTACCTTTTCAGTTTCTCCTCAATCTATTGAGTAAATCCCTAATTATCCAATTAATTGTCCAATTTGCATCCCCTTATTAATTAAATAATATTTTATTATTTAATTGATAAAATCACTATTCATCGCTATTCAACCACACTCCTTTTCCATCCTAAATAATTTATCAATATTTTTTCTATAGTCCACCTTAGGTAAATTAATTTAAATATTTATTATCTAAGTCCCCCATCCTCATTCAAAAAATTAAATAAATAGCCTAGTTATTTAACTATCTATTTTATTCACTTTTCATTAAATGAGTTAAAATATATTAAGCCCTTGATCTTCCTATTGTACATTCAAAATCCTAACTAAGTCCCCTCAAATCCTCCACATCCTCCAAGGTGTACAAAGGCATGGGTTCCTTGTACATAAGAAATGGGCCTTTGTACATGTGACATGGCCTTGGTACCATGTAACATGGGTCAAAATTACTTTCCCATCCCTCAAGGGTACTCCCATGTACCATTTTAATCTTGACCATCCATATTTTCTTAGGAGATCCTACGCCATAGATTCCCCTTCAACCTCAAGGAACCTCCCACTCCCACTTGTCTTCCTCTCATCCTCCTAAGGGTCTCAACCAATTTTATCCTTTTATCATTACTTTTGATCTTAGCCATCCATCATCTAGCTTAAAAATATATAGACTTGTCCCATCCTAATATATCTTCATCATATCTTGGAATGCAACCATAAGCTACACCAAAGAGAACTCACATACTTTATCTTCTACCAATCTTGAGAATAACCACATGTCTTGGTGCCACAAGGGTTGGTATTAGTGATCATATTATATGTTTTTATCAATTTTTACAAATCCTTATGATTTATCTTGATTGTTTTATTTATTTTGTATAGGATAGGTTATATTATTTAGCTTTCTCATGATTCTAAAACAATCATGTACATAGTATGTATCTAAAAGGTGGAAAGTTTGTCGTTGACTATGGTTTAAGACATAGAACAACAATATTCTACACTTTTCATTCAAGGAAACCCTAGATATCTCAATCCAAGGATGGAATGAGGGAAAGATATCTACAATAGGGATGTCCTAGGGTGTGATAAAGGACTAGAAAGGGGTTCACCACCAAGCTAGGGCTTGGAAAGACAAGAAATGTAAATGCTATGCAAAACCTAGTGATATGACCTAGAATATGAAACTGAAATGCAGAACAACAAATTGAGAATGAACAGAGGTGCATCTGGAAGAGTGATGAGGTCAAAAAAAGCTCCAAAACCTTAAAAAATTATTGTTTGATGCCTAGCAGGACTCATACGCTAGTTTGGGTGATTTAGTCAGACTAGGTTTTTTGGGTGGAAACAAGAATCAAATAATGGTGAGTCTGAATCTCTTGAAATATGGAAATTATGCTATATTGGGACTCATATGCCACAAGTGGCGTATCAGTCCCACTCTACTTTTTCAGAGGGTTAGGACCTAAATCTACTCTTCAATGTTTTCTCTTCCTTCCACACTTCATTTTTGGGTCTAAAACCCTAATTTGCAACCTCTAGGTGACTTTCTGTGAAGATAGCAACCTTGTGACAACTTGATGACTTTCTTCAACATTGCAACCTAATCTTCAAAGGATATTCAAGCCTCAAGACACCTAGATCTACAATAAAACATATAGAGAGAAAAACTTATTGATTGTTTGGAAATAGGGGTTTTCCTTGGTCAAACCACGTTTAGGTAATTAAACCAAATGGTGAAATAATGAAATAAGGACATGAAACATGAAACATAAACAATGATACCTTGAATGATGCCTTATAAGTCTGCAATCTAACATGATGTGGCCATGAAGGATGTAGATCTAGATCTTGAAATAAGTGTAGAACAATGCTTAATCTTGGATCTTGAATGCAAACATTATCTCAACAACATGCTTGATGCTTGATAACCTTGACATGATGATGGATCTTGTTTAAATTGTTGCAACAATTGATGAAGAGATCTACCCTTGAATGCTTTAGAAATGCTCTTGAATTCTCTCTTCATGCTCCTGTAAAGTCTTGGAATGCTTAACTCTCAATCGCTTAGGATGATGTCATGAAGGCTTAGTGAAATAATGATTTGAGACCTTCTTTATATAGGAAATCCATCCAATTTATTGTTTATTAGATCCCAGAGGCTAACATTCATAAAATTTGAACTTAAAACCCTAATTTCCCATTCAAAACCCTAAAAAGGGGCCAAAAGGGACTCATACACCACTTGTGGCATATAGGCCCCATATAAATGGGACTCATATTCCCAAGGTGTCATATGGGTCCCACCAACCCTTTTTGGCTAACGAAAATGTCAGGGAGTTGAGAAATTAAGTTTATTTGTTGACCTTGTTCAGATTTCTATTGAAATATGCCCTAGGATGCATAATATAGGGTCTTAGGGGCCTATTAATGATAATATAAAGGTTCTAAATGCAAGAGGTCCCAAAATTAATGTGAAGGTATAAATAAATACACTTTATAACATTAAATTAAGGAAACAATAGGTCTATTTTGCTTAAAAGGGCCCTAAATTCAATGTGAATGTGGAAATACACATTACAACACTAGATAAAGGCAACATTATTTCCATTTTAATGTTAATAATTCCCAAATTAAGTCATGAATTAGGTTTATGTAGTTCACAAGGGCCTAAAAAAGTGTGAAAATGTAACATATGACATTTTTCTACACTACATTTAGCCCCCACTTTAGTGAGAGGATGAACTTGCTTCAAACTCACACTAAAGTAGACATTCAAAAGGGGTACAAGTGTACCAATGTAGATTCTCTAGGTTAACAAGGATCGAGGAGGCGATCAAGCCCCCAAGATCTAAGATTCTATGTCAAACCAACATAAGCACAAAAAGGACATGCACAAGGTATATGATATGCAACATCAAGATACACAAACATGCAATGTAAATGACCAAAAGAAAGAAGAACAAAAAAAGAGGAAAAAACAAAAAGAGGTAGATCAAGCCTCGACCTTTTGTCCAAAACAATGTGGATCAGATCTAAGTTGCTTGTCTAAAAATGCATGCTCACTTTGAGGTAATGGAACTTCAGGTTTTCCGCTAGGTGAGTATCCAAAAAGGGTGGCTTAGTGAGAAATTCATGCCTTTGTATCAACTTCTCACTATATAATAAGAAATTCATGCCCACGTTTAGTATTTTCATCATACATTAACCATACCAAAGCTATACCTCTTGATAAATTTGACAAAGAACCACATAATAATGAACTTCAAGCTTCATGAGGCAAGCAAAGCTTTGTATGCTTGAAACTCATGAAAAAATAGGATGGCTCCATAGGCAAGCAAAGTGTATTATGCAAGGTGGGCATATAACAATTGTTATAAATGCAAAATAGTGTAAGGTGCATTTAAAGGGATTTTTCTTAGTTCATGTAAGGTCTCTTCTTAGGGAAGATTGTGCCTAATCTCTCCAAAAGAGGACAATTCAAAGAAATATTATGCTTTTGGAGGATATCAAGCCCAATGAAATCACCAAGAAAAGGATGCATCATAAGAATAAAGAAAACCATGTAGTGAAACATGAGTGTCAATGTATGCCCACACTTTAAAGTAGTTGCTAACACCATTGCTATAAGCAACTAATTTAAAGTAGAAGCAGACATGAGAGCTTATTCGGAAAGCCCTATGCCAAGTCATATGTTTCCAATAAGGTACACCATGGATAAGGGAAGGGATTTCCTCTAAAATGTATAACTCAGTACATCACATGCTAGCCAACTTAAGGCATGTCATCCACATCCCAAGCTTGATCTTATATGTACATGAAAGGTGGTCAACTAGCCAAAAAAATAATGACAAGTGACATATGAGGAAACTATAAGTGCAAAAACATGGTTCCCAAAAAGGGGACTTAAGTGGCCACTTTTTTTCTAAAATAAGGAAATATTGACCTTGGACATGAAATTGAGGGTAGTTACACTCAAAATTTTGAGATGGAACAAAAACAAGGATCGAATTGCTCCGAGTCTACTTTTTAAACTATGAATTTGTCTTCAAAATGGTTGAGATTAAGGGGTTCAAACAAGGGATGTACACAAATTGGTGTTGTTTCTGTCAGAAAAACATAACATAGCAACTCTTGTATGACCCTTGTACGGTGATTTTTTTTTTAGTATTTTTAAAATCGCTATGGTTAAAAGTTAGCTAATAGTATGTAGTTGATGCACAATTTTTCTAATAATTATTTAATAAATATTTTATTTTTTACTAATTTTCGAAGTGGACACTTCCTAAAAACTAGAATTTTTGTTGTGCTACCCCTAAAAATTTTAGAAACTAATTGAAATTTTTATTTTTTATTTTTTAAATTTGTAGAATGGAGTTTAGTTTCTAAAAATTTAATTTATTTAAATTTTGATGAACGGTTAATTTATAATAAAAAAAACACCAAACACTACTTTTTTCTAAAAAAGAGACATACAAACAAAATAAATTATGGATGAAAGGCTTAACATTGTTAGAAAGTGAAAAAAATTACATCATTGGATAGCTAAGAGAGAACCTAACATTACCCAGGTGTTGGATTTGTTTGACATTGAACCATGTGCAATCCTTATGGTGAGCATGAACCCAATTATGTTAAATATTGTAGAATTTGCAAAAAAATGTCTCTGGTCATTGGGAATTCCCTCCAAGCCTTTGGGTTGGTATTCCAAGGAAAATACCAATCCCAAGGCTTGGGGTTTCCCAAAGCAAGATATAACACACTCACATTATATCTCAGTTTTGACATGGCTTTTGTGTTTTGTGAATGCATTGACAAAATGTGAGCATGTTATAGCACACTCATGTTTTGGTCTACACTGAAATTTTTTTCTTCTTTTTTTCTTGTCTCTTTCTTCTTGTTATCTTTCAGGGAAACTATATACATGAAATAAAAATTTAAGTATAAGTTGGCATTTACATATGGACATTTACTTTCTTATACTTTAAGTTATATTCCACGTATATAGTTTTAGGATGTTTGAGAGTGGTTTTGGATCTCTAGGAGTTATAATGCAAACTCTAGTTTTTGGAAGATTTCACAAATTTCAGACTTAGTCAAATTTTAGTAATCAGGATGTCAAATTTCAGTAATCAACAAGTTGTATTATTTCTCTCTATCTCACTCATTTTTATCCCTTACACTCTATACCTCTCTCACACTATCTCCATCCCTTTATTTGACTCTCTCTCCCTTGATCTCAAGAACTCTTTGTCTTTGTCTCTCTCACTCTTTGTCTATGTCTCTATCTCTCTCCTTTGCACTCAATTCTCTCTACCTCACTTCTATCTCCCTCTCTCCTCCCTTCTCTCTCTCTCTCTCTCTCTCTCTCTCTCTCTACCTACCTCTCCCTCCATCAATCCCTACCACTCTCTCTATTTATCTCTACCTCCCCTCTCTCTCACCTCCCTCTCTCTCCCTCCATACTTCTCTCTCCCTCTCTTCTTCTATATCTACTCTCTATCTCCCAATCCCTCTCTGTACCTACCTCTGCATCCACCAAACCTTACCACTCTCTCTACACCTCTCTATCTCACATTTCTCTCCATATCTACCTCCCCCTCTCTCCCTCATTTCCTCCCTACTTCTCTCTATCTCTCCTCTCTCTCTACCTCTCCTTCCCTCTCTACTTATCTTTATCTCCTCTCTCCCTCTCTCTACCTACCTCTCCTTCCACCACTCTCTATTTCTCTCTATCTCACGTGTCTCTCCCTCACTACATCTCCCTCCCTCTCTCCCTCCCTCTCTACTTATTTATATCTCCCTCTCTCTCTCTCCCTCTCTACTTATTGATATCTCCCCTCTCCCTCTCTACCTAGCTCTCCATCTATCACAACCTACCACTCTCTCTCTCTATTACTCTCTATCTCACCTCCCACTCTCTCCATCCATACCTCTCCCTCTCCTTCCCACTCTACTCTCTATCTCCCTAATCCCTCTCTACCTACCTCTCCATCCATCACTCCCTAACACTCTCTCTACACCTCTCTATCTCACTTCTCTCCCTCCCTCATTCCCTCTTCACTTCTCTCTCTACCTCTCCTTCCCTCTCTAATTATCTCTCTCTTCCCTATCCCTCTCTCTCTCTCTCACTAGATGTCTCCCTCCCTAATCTTCCCTATCTACTTCTATCTCCCCTCTCCCTCCCTCTTACCTCTCCTCTCTCTCTCACTCTCTCTCCCTCCTCCCTCACCTCTTTCTCTCTCACTCTCTCCTCTCTATCTCACCATTATCTCTTTCCCTCTTTGTAATTTCTCCTACTCTATATGTCACCATTCTCTCTCTAGTTATCTTTATCTCACATATCCCTCTTTACCTCTCCCTTCCTTCCCTCTCTCACCCACCCTCCCTCCTTCCCTCTATTTCTATCTCTCTCTCTACTTCTCTCTATCTCACCTATCCCTCTCTACCTACATATCCCTCTATCACTCCCTACCGCACTCTCTTTACTACACTCTATCTCACCTCCCTCTCTCTCCCTCCATACCTCTCCCTCCATTTTTCCTTCCTTATCTACTTTTTATCTCTCATGTCTCTCTACCTCTCCTTCCTTCTCTACTTAAATCTTTATATCATCTTTTCCTCCCAACCTCTCTCTCTCTCTCCCCAATCCC